>JAWWEW010000166.1:5948161-5996977 GCA_035583185.1 Anabacerthia variegaticeps
GAGGCTCTTCCCCCCGAGGGTGGTTGGGTGCTGGAACAGGCTGCCCAGGGCAGTGGTCACAGCACCAAGCCTGGCAGGGTTCAAGAAATGTTTGGATACACCCTCAGGCCCCTGGTGTGACTCTTGGGGATGGTCCTGTGCAGGGCCAGGAGTTGGACTCGATGAGCCTTGCAGGTCTCTTCCAACTCAGCATGTTCTGTGATTCTGTTATTGCTACAAGAGAATTCTGCTGAAAGGGAAGGTGGAGGGGAAACTAAATGCAACAAACCAGAACAGCAGAACAAGACTAGACTTTTCTTATTTTCTATTCATTTGCTACTTAGTGACCTTGATTTTCTACATGTTTGGAGATGGATCTATCCTATCCTGGACATCAGGTGTGTGAACTGGAGATAAAAGTCATATGATGCTAAATAAGCTTTTAATCTTGTTTAGTTTAGTTTGTTTGGTTTTGAAACACAAGGCCTGCTAGTCTAACATGCGAACAGGTGAATCTTATGAGATTCATTAAAAGGGTTCTTTTATGGTAAACTGAGTTTCACAAAGAATTTTTTAAAATCAGAACTCTTATTTCTTCTGCTTCTCCCAAAGTGTCATTTTCATGAATTGGTTAATTGATGTTGCCTTTACTTCTAGTATGTCCTGCTCTTTCTTCTTTTTTCTCTTCTCATTTCCACTACTTTTCTCAACAAAATAATCCAAAGCAGGACTATAGAGGCAGAAGGATAGACTCCCTTCCCCCTTTTATCATTTGTTCTGTATCAGATAACTCAGAAATTAAGGATTTAAGAGTGACCTAAAAGAATTGGGTTTATTTTTCTCCATGTGTTTTTCTTTCCTTTACTCTCTGCTATTTCCATTCTACCTATAGCTCTCTTTTCATCTTTGGAAAAATGTAACATACTTTGTTTACCAGTAAAAGTTGTCATACTGACCTTCTAGCACTGTGTGTGATTACAAGCATTTTTTCTTCCATAGTGATCCACAAAGTGTAAATATTGAATGTTTCTATGGTGTTCCATCTTCCCTAAAAATGCTTAGATTTTCACAGATCTATTTTTTGGCTTATTTTTAGTAAAACAGTGTTTTCACAAGTGTCTTTTTTTTTTTTCTTTTTGGTACTGTATAATTGTTTAAAATAACTCCAAGAGTGATTATACTATTTTTGCTTTATAAGCTGCTGGCCAATTGATGAATTAATGCCAGTGATTAGATTGTGAGCACCTTTTCCCCCTATAATTTGTGTTTTTTCTGAATCTGTCTCAATGTTATGTGACAATGCTGTTATACAGTCCCTTGAATCTAGTTTTAACATTGGGACTAGCAGTTATTATGATGACTTTGTGAGTAGATGAAGCTACAGAGTCATTATCCTTGTGCTAACAGAAAGTGTAAATTTCCCATTGTTCAAGTAAGATACAGTTTATCATTCTTTATCAGGACCCTATGGATTGTGCTGAAACATTCATTGGCATTTCATTAACTTTGTAATTAAGGGTGAAATCAAATAGCTTAATTATTTTACTGAAGTCTGAAAAGAAGCACTTAATGAGGATTTCCAGTTCCTAATTCCCTTGAAGTGAGTTATGACATATCTGGCGCGAAAACCTTCACACTTCATCCAACTTTGATCTGGCAGTGCCATAACACCTTCCAGTCAACGATGCCAGTTCACCATTTCCCCAAAAGCAGAAGTTGTACGCATACAGTCTCTTTTCCATAGGAGTCTAAACCTTTTACTCACACTTTTTTTGTAACCTCTTTTCTGTTTAAGACTGTTCCAGCCTACAAGCTACACAAAATCTCCCCAGTTAGTAACTCTCCAACTATAAGGCATTTTTTGTTGTTGTTGATTTTTTTTTTTAATCATTGCTTTACTAGCTAAAACCCAATTTCTCAAAATCCTAGTTTGAAAATCCATGTTTGCTTTCTGAAATCTAATTCAGGGTTTGGACTCTGTAGTTCAAACAGGGTTTGTAATCCACATGATAAAAACATCTACATGTTATGTCCAATTGGTTAATTAGCTGAAAAGATAGTTGGGATGAAGCAGTCTTGGCTGACAGATAAAATCCTTCAATTTATGTATATCTCAAGGGATTGGGCGAGTTCACTTATTATCCTCATTTCTTAGTATTATTCTCATTTATAAAAGCTTGGGCTGCTTTCTACCTGCATAGAACATGACCTGTGCTTAAGATGGTGTTTGGCATTTTGAGCTGCACATGTGCATATTACTCTCTGTGCCAACATTTTTAAAAGTATGCTGCAAGTATTTTAAACACCTAACACTTTAAATACATTATTTATCATTTAATGAGGTTATTTAGGCATTAATTACAGGCTAGTATGGTTAAAAGGTTTATGGAACGTCACAGGATTAGCTAGCAAGCGGTGAGTGACAGCAGCATTCACTTCAGCTGTGGCTTGAATAAGTTGGTTTCCTAAGGCAAAGGCTCACGAGTCTTTTAAATCCAGATGGAAATGTGCTGGAAATAAGAGGGATCCAACTCTCGAATTTTGTTGAATCCATTTTCAGTTCTGGTTCTGCTGTATTTTCTATGCACTTCCCTGCTAATAACTGCATTCTGTCAGACAGGGGAACTAATGTCAACTTTATTTTATAGAGCAAGAATCAAGCTTCTGAGAGGAAAACTGCCAAGGTCATGCAGGAAGCTTGTAAGCTACAAAGTGAGGCCTTGGGTGCTTTTTCTCTGCCTTTTTATCTATTTTTCCCAAATAGACACAAGACAGTCCTCCTTTTCCTGGCCAATCTTTATAGTTTCTCCACAAGTATACGTTCTGCAGCCCCCTTATGCCAGCAGCCTTGCCAGTCCCCTTCTCTAGAAGGGCTCCTGTGGTACAGCAGTCTCCTCACTGCTGCCCTCTGCTTCATTGAAGAGCCAGTCCAAAATCCAGATACCTGCCTGAATGCGGCCTTTGACAGTTTGCAGTTATGCCCTACAGCTGAAAACATGCTCTGGGCATCCTTGGGGTGTACTCTTTGCATCTTTGAGAATAGAAATATGTTGATTCCAGCTTCTATAGCACATAGAGAAGTTGGAATTTACTGATTCTGGTTCCAAACCAAGCATTGCCCAAGTGCAACATTGCTCTTTCCACAGGGTTCCAAAGGCAGCATTATATGAAGCTTCAGTTGTGCAGGAGTGGTAGGGAGAAGGTACATGGTGGTGTGTAGGTACAGGGAGTTTGGGATACACACAGGAACCTGGGATTTTACTGCACCAGGAAATAAAATCCCTGAGGTCTCATAACTGTGGTCTCCATCCTCGACCATTTCTTAAAAGTCACTCCAAAATAAACAACTTTTTAAATGTAGTTTGCTAGCCTGTGAACTGTAGACAAACAGTGCACTATGTGCTGCCTTTTGGACAATATACAATGTGTTCAAAATAGTTTCTGTTTTGGAGATTTAAAAGTTTATTTTACTTTTAGCCATGTTATGTGAAAACTGAAGCAATGGATGCATGTCATTTACTGGACCTCAGCAACCAGAACTCATAAAATGTCTCTCAAGTTTAGGGAAAGAATATTTACAACCCTCTGAGACCTCTCTGGATTTTATGCTATGCTCCAAAGATTCAGCATGATTTGGCTAATTGCACTTCAAATTTATATTTAACTCATTTTTTACAATAAATTCTCAGGGTTTTTTCTGCTGAAAAGGAATGCTAGTGCCATGTAAAATACACTGGTTTCACTGGAAGAGACTTTTGGTTCTTATCTGAGGGAAATCAGACTGCTTTTACACGCTGATCTTTATTACTGCAAAGCATGCTACTAGGAATACTGGGAAAGGTTAAAAACAGCAGTCTCGAGGCAAGCTGCTGATTGTTCATATTTGTGCAGGAAAAATATGGTTCCTTATTTACTAGATGCTTGCTCTGTGTTCATCCTAGTAAAAGATCCTCCTGCAGGCCTTAATACTGCTGGTATTTTACCTCTCATAATGAATATTCAAAAGCTGCAGTCATTGAGGACTCAGGTGGCAAAAATAGTAAGATGATTGAAGCAAGCCTTGACATAAAAGCCTAAAAGTACATTTCCAACTACATGGAAATAGTGCCGATTTCCCTTTCTGACCACGTAAAAGAACGGTGCCAGAAAATCTCCCATGAATTAAATGCCTCTTTCACACACTAGTGTGATCGCATCTTTCTTTCTGTATGATGTGTTGTAATAAGTATGTTTAAAAAAAAAAAAAGGAAAAAGACAACAGGGCTTTCTGTAATCCTCTCTCACAAAATGTATTGGAATTGAAAAATAGGATAAAGGACACACTGTTAAGATATGGCAATGCATGCATTGTTTTCTACATAATGCAGTCAGGGTCTCCATGGTAAAAAGAAATTTTTATTTTATTTTTTTTGTCACCATCAGCAGTTAACCTAAAGTAGGAGCTGCTCCATTTCATTATAGGTTAAATGGCTTACTATACAAAACTAGCTGAGAAATATACATCATTAACACTGCATTTTTTTAGTAGGTTTTAAAAGCATGCTTGAAGATTAGTGAAGAAAAAACAAAGCAGCATATGTTATTGTTCTGGAATTTTTTTAACAGAAAGTGCTCCTTTTTAGTATTCCCCCTTCAGTGGAGTCACTTAGACACTTCCAGCTGGTGGCAGGGGATACAGCCATAATACAGCTTTCTCTGTCCCAGCTGTCTTTTTCATTACGTTAAATGCATTACGATGGCTGCACTGGTTTATAAAGGCTCAGGTGCAGAAAGGTATAGGAAGAAACCTGCAACTATGTATTTTTGTAGTGACTGCAAGCTTCTGCAAGATCTCTGAATCCTGAATGTGTTCCTGGCTCTGGTCACAGATTTCCTTCCAATCACTGGAACATTTGCTGTAAGGGCTGGCTAAAGGTGCCCCAGGAAATCACCTTTTACAAGGGAGCATTGTTGTAAAGGATTTTTAATGCATTATGGCTCACGCAGCATCACAGTTAAAGAAAAACAGGGATTTAGAAATAAATGCTGAGGAAGAGACTGAGAAAAAAAGAAAACACAGGAAAAGATCCCGGGATCGGAAGAAAAAGGTATCTAGATCTGTGCCAAATTCTGACAGGGATTCTTTTGTTTTAAATGTCTTACCTTGCGATTGAAGTAGCAAAGCTTGTTCTTGTGTGTAACTTGGTAGCTGTCGGGATAATTTGTTAACATTGTAAAATAGCTTTTGTAACCACGGCTGTGGGGTTTGCAAAGCAATTGAATGTTTAATTGGGTATTAGTTGATTGCAGTGATGATGCAGAAGGTGTGCATTCATTTCCCACTCGTGTTACTGTGATAAGCAAACTGTCTGTGAGTTGAAAATAGTTTGTAACCATGATACGAGGTTAAATGCTGAGTATTCTCATAGGTTTAACAGCATAATAGTTTAGTCTTACATACATGTACTTAAAAGGGATGTGTGTGGAGGCAGATTTTTTTTCTTTGTGTTGGGACTGTCACATGTTTGGCTTCTGAAACATCCATTTTTGGGATAATGTTACAAAAATAAGGTGTTTTAGTGTTTCTCTGTTTTTTCCAATCAGTGGGCTGGTTTACAGAACTGAGCCGTAACAGTCTGTCATTAGCAACTTTCTTTTGTTAGGGAAATATGTGACTGCGATCACAGAGCCTAGTTTCTCTCTGCTGTAGATTTGTCTTAGCTGCAGAAAAGCCTTCAGCAAACTAGGATCTGAAAGATTCAGTAGGCACTGCATTGCTCATTGTTCAGTTCAGGAGCCTCCCTGTGATTCCAGGCTACTGTTTCTCTCTAAGGTATAAAGCAAAATAGTTATGGTTTGTGGCATAATGACAGATAAAGAGGCCAGCCACTTTGGCAGCTCTGAGGGTATGTCCTTAAAAATGACACCTTGTACCCTGCTCCATAGAAATAGGGCCCTGCCACGACTTCTTGTCTTTGGCTGTATTATGTTATAATTTTTCAAGAACATATCAAGGAGCCGGTTGTCTTAAAGGAAACCTGGGTATGTAGTATTTCTGTGTGCCTTTGTGAAATCCCCCTAAGGGGGGATTGGATAATCTTCATATGCTCCGAGAACTGGTGCATGTGCTTCCTAAATGACATGTAGATTTCCTCTAACATATGTGCATCTTTTGGTTGGGCGAGAGTCAGCATTTCCCTGCCCTTTTCTCTTTCTTCTCTGCCGTGGCAGTACTACACATAATGAAAAGCACTCAGAAACCCACTGCCTTCTGTTCTAGTGAGCACATTAGGAGGCTCTTAACACGCTGCAGTACATTTGCTGCAGCCATCTAAACTGTAGGTATTTTTTCTGTGTGAATGTATACTTACAGATTTTCTGAGTCATCTTCTAGTATGAAGAACAGTATGGAAATCAGTTTATGTCTTTGAGGTCAGTTTTGAGGTGCTGCTGTTTGAAACCAGCCTGAATTAGTAATATTTCTCTTGTTTGCTGTTTAGGTTTTGTGCAGGTCTGTAATGTATCTGTCAGGATGGGTTTCCTTTACTGCTGGAAATGACCACAGCAGTACAGAATTGCAGGAGCTGCCTATCAACCCATATTTACCCATGGCTTGTGAGCTAAAATGTACAGTCTCTCAGCTAACTCTACTCATGCTGCAGGGAAGCCCACGTTGTACTTGATGTGCTCAAGTTTATCAATAGCATGCCCAGCCATATCCCTATAGTGTCATTGTGTGAGGGTGCTTTCCCACAGCTTGTAATTAGAACAATATAGAAGGGATAGGGCACTGAGAGGCTCTTGATTCAGTGAGGTGAGACAATTGCTTTGTGGACAAAAATGCTTTATTGTTTATACAACACTGTGCTGTAGAAAGGAAATCTCTTAGCAACCAGAGTGGCACATGGATAAATATCTGCCTATTAATCTCAAATATGTGGATTTCTTTCAGTGTTTTGTTTCCGCATCTTAAGAATGAGAGAAATTAGAGAGCCTTTGCTTCACCAAATGGGATTCTTTTTAAGTTTATTTTTTTTTGTTCCTTCTCCCTGACCCCTTCATGTCACACTGGTATTTGGTAGCTTATTCCAGTTTCTTTCTGGGTTTCCTTAGGACTCTGCAGATTCAGGGCATGTAGAGGCCCTCTCTAGTAGGAGAATGGAGCAAAAGGCAGCAATTGCTTCACTTAACACTTACACATTTGGGCATCAGTCTTCTCATATCAAAGACATGGTTTTGTTATCCAGTACATAGGGCGTAGGAAGTCCAATAATTGTGGTTTGCCATTTTGTACTTTCCTGACTATTTAAAACATTTTTCCCCCCAATTTTTCCACTATGAGTTGTGAGTCACTTCTTGTTCCTCTGCACCACCCACAAGCAAGCAGTACTCAGGGTTTTTTTTGTTGATCACATGATACTGCACAAAGCTAACCCTTTGCTTAAGCAGTATGCAGAAATATCCTTCAGAGTCTTCCAATCAATTGGAACAACAGAGAATGCTAATGTTTCTGGATAATTTATACAGGAAGGAGCCCAAGGCAGCCAATGGTTAGAAAGTAAGGCTGGTGGGAGCACCCAGTGTCCTAGACTTGATGATACCAGCAACAGTCATGCTGATTTATGTTCCTATTTAGTTGGAGGATTGCAGTCTGAGCGCAATACTTCACTGCTTTTGACTGGTTAAGCAATTTACAGTGTAATAACGTTTGTTAAGGCTTGCTTCAATACTTGTATGAGAGACATGATCTTTTTAAAAATACACACAAAACAAAACCCTGTATTATATGCAGTCCCATTTATTTTCAAGGTGAGGTATTTTCAAACTGCCACGCTTCACTCTGTGGAGATGCTGTGCTTCTGTGACCTATGGGCCCACCACACTCTTCCAGTTTGCCTGAATTCAAGACACTTCAGGCTTTGGCTGAAAGGTGCTGAAAGGTTCAGAGCTTACACTTTAACTCATGCAATAGAAGGGGATGGAGCCAGCAAGTGAAGGGAGCACAATGCAGGGTCTGCATTATACAGGTTTCCCACTGATTCTGTTCAAGTTTATTTTACAGCTTCATGCAGTTCTGCCTCTGGATGGTTGTGCAGTGCCCTACACTGCAAACAGTGTGAGTACATCCAAGGGCAGACCTGAGCCTTAAGTGGTATCACAGAACAAACCAAGCCACCCTTAAAAAACAGTGATTGATAGGATGGCTTGCTTGATACCTTATAGAGCAGCTCAGTTTGGTTTGTGAAAACGAGAAATGGTTTATCCTGTAATAATGTCTGTAAAGAAATTAGTTGCTTAGTCAGTGCTGTTCCTAAAATAAAGGTGAAATCTCAGAGGGTTTTTTGGCGTTCTCTGTTCAGTACATAGCAGAAGAGAAGGGCAGGTCTTGGCACATACTCAATGATTTATGTTTTATACAATATTCAGTAGGACTGAAGTGATTTCCATTTGCGTGTAGTGCTCAGGAGCTAGTGTGTTCTTTGGGAACACAGAATGATTTGATCGTAATGCAAAGCCTGGCTGCTGCTGTCCCTGAGATATTAAAGGCTGTTGCTGTTACATCCTCTGCTGCTGCAAACTTGTGGGCAGCAGGGAAAGTCATGAATGCCAGTGCCACAAACCCTGCTAATTTCATCGTAGACTCTGATGTTTGAAGGGTTTACTTAACTTTCAGGTATGCTGGAAAAGATGCCCTGCAATTTCCTGATGGATATAAACTGTAATGCTGTGTCAGGAAAGATCAGCCTGTAGGTGTACAGCTGCTCCTGTAGCTTTGAGGAGCTCATGCATGTTGTGGGCTAGGTTCTGCTCCCAGCTCTGAGGGCCTGTGAGGGATGGTGTGGACTGCTCAGCCTGGCAGAGCTGGGAACACCTCCCAGGGGCAGCGGTACCCCAGGAGGACACCCTCAGATCCTAGCTAGGAGACTTCCACTGTATCCTTTCCACTCTGCTCTCTCGGTGCTGTCCAGTGTTTTACAGATCTCAGCCATGTGAAGGTTTCAGTAGGAATCTCAATTTCCACAAGCAAACAAGTCTGTGAGTTACCAGGTAAAGCTTTAAACTCAGATAACAAGTAGAAATCTTCATCCTATTTAGCAAAAAAAAATCTGTGTTTTTTAAACAAATCTGGATTAGAGATATTTTTTATGGTATCTGAATGGTTGAAATTGATAATAGTAGAATCTAGACTGGTTGGACACGAATGATTCTTCCTTAACTGATTTGTGTTAAGGCACAAACCAGGCAGATGTTGCTCTAACATCTGGGAGTGTGACCTGTGCTAAGTTAATAGATCATGTTATTCAGGGTCTGAAAGAAAAATTGTTAAGTCAGTGAATCTTTTCCAAGTGTGAGGAAAATTTCAGTCCTGTCCTTGATTTTGGACATGATGCTCTGTCAGACACAAATCTGATTAAAGGGAAAGGTATTTCTGGTGGATGAGATATCTAGTAACAATGTTGAATTCTTGCTAGCATGAAGCTTGGTAGTGAAAGAGTGTTTCTGTTCATCTGGAAAAACAATTCCTTGTATGAAGATGACCGCCAAAGAAATGAAACAATTGCATTGTATTGTGTGGGTAGCACTACAGCATCATTTGAAGTGGGCACTGCTCAGTGTTACTTTGTTGTTTATAAACTTGGAAAAATTTTTGCACTGCTACGTTTTTATTTGAGCAGGTTTAGAACATTTACCTTTTCCTCTACACCTTCTTGATGCCTCAGGATTGTGCAGTCACAAAGAATGGCCATTAGTTACTATGCAAATGTCAGTTTGGGTTATAAACTGTGTTACGCTTCATGTTACCAGCTCATGGTGGAAGGAGATGGGAAGATGGCTCAGTGACTAGATTTACAGCTGAACACTCAGTGAGTGGAAATTAATGCTGTTTCCACTACCTGGTTGGTATTAATGGAATCTTTTTATCCTTGTGTTTTTTCCACCCTGTTTTTTGAGGGGGTTATTTGGTGGGTTTTTGGGGTATGGTGTTTTTTTGGGTTTTTTTGGAGGGAGTTGGGGAAAGGCAGCAATGGGATGCTTTTGAAGCAAAAGAAAGTTCAAACATGGTTGGTGAACAGTGATATTAAAAAAAAAAAAAATCTGTATATGGTTATGAATATATGAATATTCAACCCTGTGCCACAAGTCAAAGCTCTGCTAATTTCAAACTCTTAACTTGCCTGAATTGATGGCTTCAGGATAAGTCATGCATACTTTGAACCTGTTCCCCTTGGCCATTCACTAAATGCTTGTTACTGTGAGCCAAAGTGTTTGTCAACTAGTGAAACTGACTTAGCACCTGCTAAAATTGAGTGTTAGACTCAGTCAGACCCAGTTTGATGAGGTGGGTTTGAGAACTAGGCTCTTGGTGTATACGATGGGGATAGAGGAAAGAAAGAGAAAAGGAAAAAAGTCTCAATTGTGAATTGTATTTTAAAAAAAATAAAATTCCTTCCCATCCAAAGCCTATTGTATTCCCACAGTGATTTGCCTGGAAGTTGAAACAATAAAGGGCTGGATTTGGATTTGCTGCTATTCAGAAAATCTGTGCAGCTGTTTAGGTCACTGGCAGAGTGGTACCAGGGCTTTTCTGGCTGCGGCAGTCGGACTGGCACAGGGCTGTGATGTAAAGGCAGAGGGAACTGGCCCTCAAGAGTTTTATGGGGCCCAGCATTGCCTGTCCAGTTGGAAACCTCTTAGGCCTTTTAGCACTCTATAAAATAATGCCTCCCTGTTAGAATGGGATTGAGGGAATCTCTTTCAGATGACCTCCACAGAGATGGCACAGCTGCCCCACATTGTTCCTCACTTCACTTACCTAACTCGGGCTATAGTCTTATATTTTAAATGCAAAATGATAGGTGCCTTCAGAGGATAATTCAGTGCATGTGAGACAAGTTAAAGCAATGTCCTAATTTTCAAGGTATTGAGTATCCTCCATCTTTGCAGCTTCAGCTTTGGGCATTCAGCAGCTCAGGCTCTGGTATCCCTGGTGAATATTTGGGATCATATAACACTTTTAAAAATCTTTCTCATGTGTTTGTTGCCTGACATGGTATTTTTGTAGAGTTGTGTTTTGTTGGCCAGCACTCTGCAAGGTGGATTATTACTGACCTCCATGAAAGAGGTCAGCTTTTGCTTTTAGTTTTTACAGAAACTACTGTGGGGTGATTTGGAAGGGAAATCCAGCATGATGTTTCTTTAGTATTTATTCAAGGAAGACTAATGTGGACAGGACAACTAGACTGAAATAAGAAGATTGTTTTGCTAATTGAAAAGAAAATTCACTCTGGGATGCATTTTAATTTTTTTTTTTTTTTATAAATCACAATTTTGCCAGTAGGCTGAAAGTTATGACTAGTTTAGTAGTATCAATTTGTCCCACATGAGACTTAGTACCCCAAGATATACGCAAGTAGTATTGTGCCTTTGTAGTATGTACCAGAACTAAAACTTTATTTTGCCTTTGTAGCTGCAGAAAGATACAGGACATGTTGTACTGCATAGTCATCTTCATTGAAAGGCTTTAGAAAACTTCTTATGATTTGTTTCAACAACCTAAATGTTGTATTTTACCTAACTTTTTGGGTTTTCAGCTGTGTTCTATTCACAGTTTTGGATTTCGGCTTATCGGGCAGCTGCATGTTGTGCCATCACATTTGTGTGTACCAATTTTAAATCTCAGTTTGAGAATTAATTTCAACACCTACTTTTTCATTGGAAATCATTCTTAATTAAACTACAACGTAGAAGGGGTTCACTTATATTTCTGATATTCTACTTTATGCAGAATATATCCTACCCCATATTTATGCAACTGAAATTAATGAGATTTTATGAAAGTTACTTTGTGATTAAAGTGGTATTATCCAAGTCCTCTGTTAACACAGTGATTGCTAATGAGGGCAAGCAGGAAATGGTTTGCACCTTAACAAGTATCCACTGTCCTGTCAGGCAAGTTACACACAATATCTGCATTTATTTCATGGGTGTAACATGACATACATCATAGTGCCTAGTGGAGGCTACTTCAACAAAATCTCTATCAGTGGCATTGAGCCTGGTGTCTCTGGTGACCCCATCTCTACCAGGAACCATTGAGGCTCCCAGGTGTGCCTGAGGCTTCAGCCACTAAATTAATAATTTGCAAATATAAAAAACCCACTGTGAGCTTGTAACTTGCCTCCCTTTTGAAGGAAGGGACACCTGGTCTACTGAAGGTATCCCTATGTATGGCAGGGGGTTGGAACTAGTTGGTTTTTAAGGTCTCTTCCAACCCAAACCATTCTGTGATTCTATGAATTACATTCATGTATTCCACACTCATTTGTAATACAACTCTAAGTACATATGCATAGATAGGATGAAAGTATTTTGCGTCAATTTTTTTGTATTTTTGAGAATACTGAAGGGAAAAGTATATATGTTTTTTTTGAAATCCTGTCAACTCAACTCTGAGGTACAGGCTTGTCCTTAACCCTGTGGCCTCTGCTTCTTGAAATAAGATGTTAAGTAACCAGGCTCTGCTGGAGTAAGAGAGTTGAGAGGAGAGTCAGAAAAGGAGACAAGGAGTTGCTGAATTGTGAGTGTCATGAAAGGATTTCCTGGAGCTGCTGAAGTGGCTGTTTTTGCATAATCATATTTTTTAAGTAAGCACCATCATTATGCAAATCCTTGAACTCTTGATAGACTACAGGCAACTAGTAACCAATATGAATTCAAGTGCTTGCACACTTCACTGGTAGTGAAGAGTAACCACAAATACCCCTCTCCCCTAATGATGATTTGATCTGTCAGGCTGGGAGTGGTGGTCTGGTAAACAGCTGCTTGTGTAGCATCTTTGTGCTCTCATCAGCCTGAGTAAAGCACCTCATAACCCTCTACAGGTGAAGGATTTATACATAGGAAAACATCTGTAAAGCGAGTACTACATGAGTGAGTTTGTATGTGTGACACACAGTAAAACATCTGTAATGCATGTATGACGTGAGTGAGTTTGTGTGCAGGGCAGGGGCAGGAGGGGAGATCGTGGTCAGGGATTTGGTTGTGGCCCCCTCTGTGTGTGTTTTGCAGCAGTTCATCCATAGCCCTGAGTCAGACATCTCCAAAGTGTCCCTGGTTCCTACAGTGAGTCTCCGTCTGTGTTAGGGAGCACTTATGCTGGGAGCGGCTGCGAGGGGTTTAATTTCTGAGGAAGCGTGTTCCCAGTGCAGTCGCTCCAGGAAAGCCTGGCTCAGCCCCGTGCTGTCAGCCAGGCTGGGCCCTTAGGGAGAAGCTGTCCACAGAGTTGTTAACAGTGTTTTCAGAAGAGCTGTGGGTGTGTATAAATAATTTGTTTCTTCATCTCTGTCATTTACAGTGTGGTTCTGTTCCATTGCTCTCATGGATTCCTAAAGGAATTATAAGTCCTGGTTTGAATGAAAGACAATTTGAAAGGAACAAATCATTAGATGAAAAAGTTTAATGGTCTTTTCAAACTTCTGTCTCTTTTCTTTCAAAATTCTTCAAATTACAGTATCATCAGCAATTTCTGCATCACAGTCTGAGCTCACAAAGCTCAGAACAATTCACAAGTCAGTGCACTTGTTGATAACTACCTTTCACACAGTTAGAGCACACTGATTTGCATGTTCTAAAGAGCTTTCCTTAAAGGCAGTATTAAAATGAGCAATCATGGGATACAATCCTGTCTGTTCCCTCTAACAAACTATACTTTTACCTGCCCTATTTGTTGTTAGAATATACAGCTGCAGAACTCGGTTTCTGTTGAGCACCTTGATTCATTTGTGGGTGAATTACTGTAAATATCAGATGCAGAATAACTCCATCACTGACTTCCTTCAGTTAAGCAAGGTTTTCACAGGCAGCCGTCCTTCCCTGTGACATGTCCTGTGTCTTGTCCTCAAGCTCACACAGTTGGAAGTGGCCTGCAGTGTTCTCTGGGTACTTGTAGAAAAGGAGTTGTACGATATCCCCTGGATAGGCATTCCCTCTACTTCCCAACATGAATTTATAGGGCATTTTATTAATAGAAGGCAAAGGTGGAACTGAGGCACTCACTGTAGTTAGCTACAGTCACTTTTCCAGGGCTGAATCAGAATGTCGTATAAATACAGGCATTCATAGCTTTAGATGAATTCCTTTATAGGTGGAATAATTTTATTTTCTCATACACAGCTTTTCTTCTTTCTCCCATAACTGAATCACCACACCTTCTGGACCCTACCATGGTATCTCAGAAAATGCAGTTGTTTCCATTCATTAATCACTAGCTTAATGTTGAGCATTTGCAACCATCTCATCTGCTGAATTTACCACTGGCCCATTAGGAGGTATCAGTGTCTGACTGATCTCAGTCTCTAACCTGTTCTCCTGCTCCCTTTGGATTTGTATGAATCTAACAATCATCTCTGGTGCTGAAGGTAATGTTTTCATGCTCAGACTGTAAGTAAATTAATGCAAATATTATTCAGAAATAGAGTGCTGACTAGATCTTGAAGCACATGTGAATAAGCCGAGCTAAGGTGCTGGCTATGCCTGAGGGGAAATATCCCCCAATAGCAGAGACAGATGTACCAGACACCTCATGGTGCAGCAAGTCAGGAAAGGAGCTCAATCTGTATGTGAGAAAATGCAGCATTTTCCTGGGGTGCTGAGGAAACCTCTCTCAAAAGAGGCTCTTTTTTTTTTGGCCAGGCGGTAGCAGACAGCATGTTCTGGAGTGTGGCTGGAGACAGTTCCCTTTTTCTTACACAACACTCTGCAAACTTAAAACATCCCATAGTGAAGTATTGCTGAGAAGTGGGTGGAAAAGGTTTCCTTTATTACATTTTTACCATCTAAGCAAAAAAAAAAAAAACAAACCACCATCTTCAAGGAGAATTGGTGAATGCACTGGATACCTGCAGTCCTAGTTTTTCCTACCACTTGATTTAATTTGAAACCACCAGCACTTTGAAGCTGTTAAACATCAAATTTCTGATAACTAAAGGCTGCTGTTTTTCTACCAGTCTGAAAAGATTAAAAAGATGTTGAGAGGAAAACATGTCTCATGACAGTGGGTGCACAATCAAAGTTTCTAAGTAGGGCAGCCTGAGGAACAGCCAACGCTTTTTAACAGTTATGGGAAAGTATATGTTGTTTGATGTTCCTATCTGATATTTTTCTGTCTACCTTTTTTTGTAATATCAGACTGTCTGTTTATGCTTAAAGAGGGCTTAATAAATGTTTTGCACACTCAGCACATACTGCCCACATGAAAAAGAAAAGTATGCAAACTTCCAAGTCATCCAAGCAACAAACAATGAACAGGGGATTCTCCCACTGGCTCTTCCAGTTTGATCTTAAGCAGTTTATTTAATCTCTGTTTTTCCTGTCCATAGAACACCTCTACATTTTTGTTCTTGTGCATTTTAAGGATCTCTTTTCAAATGACAAGCACTATTTTTCTGTTCTTGATATGTAGAATATAATTTGCGTGTCTTGCATAAGGACCATTGCTACAAAGTAAGGCCAGTGCAGGGTTTATAGTTTTTTAATGACCTCTGAGTTTCTCAGTGCTGCTCTGGTGTGTGACCTACTGCGTCCACAGCTCTCAGGAACATTTTTGCTGGTGTCTTGACATAATTCTGGAGAAATGTGTTTTTAAAGAAGTTTGTGCTTTTTAAAAAGCCTCTGGTGAAGAGGAATGATGCCTGGTAACAGTTCTAATTTTAGTCTTTGGTATTGAGTATAAATATCTAATTTACAGTTATTTAGTTTAATTTGTTTAATATAGTATACTAAGCCATTGGCTAAAGGCTATTTTAGAATGACTGATCATATTATCTCTGTTGCAGATAGAAACCCATACTGTTTGGAAAGTTCTTTCAGAATTATCTGTTTAGTCCACTGTATATACAGAAAAGTTGTCCAAATCCTGGTTTTAGAAGTGCATGAGTTTAATCTAAAATGGCTAAAACTAGTGTATTTTCTAATGTTGTATGTATCTTCTTGTTGACCTACGTGCTTGTTATCCTTGAAGCTAAACTCACTGAATTGTGGTCAAGTCATAGGTCCAATTAGCAGAACCACTGAACATATGCAATAAATTCAGCTTGAAAGGCCACATGCACAATCTGCCTTGGGTTGGAAAGCCAAGAGACGCTGTGACCAAACAAGGTTCTCAGGGAAGCTGCTCAAAATTGTAGCCCTTTGTTCCCAGCAGCAAAGCTGCCCCTTTCTCCTTGTTTACTACTGAATGCAGATGAGCAACAAGGCTGGTGCTCTTTTGAAACCAGTCAGTTTGAAGGAAGATGAGAAAAAGGGGATGAAAATCATTAGAAAGGGCCTTGATAGTGAAATGGAAGTAGTGTTTGAAAGGGAGGTACAGGAGGAGTGGTTGGGGCAGCAGCCCCAGAAGTTTGGGTTCATTTTGGCTGTAACTAGGTGCTGGGAGATAAACCCCTCAGTCTAAGGAGCTACTTATTAGCCCGAAATGTTTTGTCCATGCTGAGTCAGTAGATAAAACCCAGGAGGGAAGGGAGCAGAATAGGAAGGACAAAGACAGCAAAAATTCAGCCTGTGCTGGGGCCTGGGCTGTAAACCCTGCTGAGTTCAGGGAGGCTGCAGTTCCTTTCAGGACAGTGCAGACAGGCTCTCTGAGCAGCAAAGGTGATGTGTGGCTGCTAAGATGGCAAAGAGGACGTCTCTCCTCCCTCTGAGCATCTGCTGTACTGCAAGAGAGCAAATACAGAGCTGCCTGCAGGGCTGCTGCTCTCATTGCATTGCTTCTGAGGGACTGCAGTGGTCCTCGGGAGCCCCTCCTCCCCAGGCAGAGCTGCTGGCTTGGGAGGGGAAGGAATTCAGGCACTGAGGTAGGCAAAATGATAAAACCCCTCTAGCTGTGTATAGCAGGGTGAGAAATGTAATTGTTTGGAGGACATCCAAGCAATTGCATCTGATTAAGTCCTTGAAAAGATAATATCTCTTCTCTATTATCTGCTTGCTTGAATTTATACAGTGGATATATAGCCTAGTGCTTTGTCAAGGTCCACATACAAAGAGTTAATGACAAATTAACCAGGGCTTGTCAGGTTTAAGATATTTCTGGTGTGATGTTGAGCAATTAATTTACACCCACAAAATATCAATTGTTCCCTAAAATTGTAGTCCGCTAACCAAAATATATTCTTCTTTGTTCTTAAAATTTAGGGGTGAAAACAAAATTCAGCTTAATGCCTTTGTGTGTTTCTCATTTGCAGTAAAATTTTCTCACATTTTCTTGACAAGTCAAAATCTCTGTCCTAGTTTCCACAAGACATGCTCTCTGTGCCTGCCTGCATGGTTTTCTAGAAAATAGTTGTCCAAATAAGTTGCCTGAGAAAGGAGCAAAGGCAGCATCCCAAAAGGAAAATAATACAGGGTGTATTCATATTCAAGCATAACAATATCTTAAGGGAAGATTGAGGAAATATACAGAGAAAAAATGTAACTGGAGGGGAAGCAGGGGGAGATTGGGCAAAGCCGACCATAAAAATCCCTGCCAGAGCTTTTGGAGACTTCTGACTGGAACTGTACGTTAGGTCTTCCTAATGTTGTTCAGTTTTGTCTGTTTTAGTTATTCAAAACAACATTTTTAGTATTTTTTTTTTTAGAAACATGCATATTAAGTAGTGGCAGTTGATTTTGTTAATATTGGTTATTTTATGCATTTGTTGCTCAGATGAATATTCCGTCCTTTGCCTCTTGGATAGTTTTGTTCATGCAAACATAGATTGAATATATGAAGCCTTGTTAATGTGAAGGCTGCCTGGAACCAGTTTTATGTCTTAGGTAGCCAGTTACTGCGATTCAATAAATGCCATTGTCTATGGTTCTTGTATTTGACAGTCACAGTTTAGGGCTGCATAGCTTTAGGGAGGGTTTTCGAGCAGTAAAATTTAGGTTTAACATGTAACAACCTTATTTTGAGTACATCCTGCTGCTTGATGAGGAGACGTTAGTGGCTGCTCAGGGGCAGAGTGGTGGCAAGAGAGGACAAGGTCAGAGGTAACTCAAAGGGAGTGTATTAACCAGCCTCAGACTGACACCATGCACTTATTGCAAATGGCAGAACCAGAATATCCAACAGCAGAGCAGCAATAACAGTGCTGGATTTTGGACTTCTGTAATGAGAAAAGGGCAGTTATGTTTTCTGGGAGGTGCTGTCCTGGCACTGCATGCTAACAGTGCAGTGCAGGCCATGGAGGAAACCTGGTGCTTCAACCTTGCATTGTTAATGTAGTGCTGGTATTTCAGAGAAGAATCTTCTTCCATTCTGATTACATTTAAAACATGAAGATTTCCCTTTAAAGGTGCTGCATATTTCTGAAGTCTGGATGCATTGTGCTTGAAATTACTTTTTTTAAACATTAGACCCATGGGCCATGATTGTTGCCTTTCCTAAATGATGCTGAGAAATGCAGTGGAAGTGCACATGGCAGTCCAACCATTTGTAGCATAGCCTGCAAAATGAGGGGAACTCACCTATCTCATCAGAAATAGGGACTTAAATCTTTCCCTCTAGAGAGCTAAGTTCCTTGCATTAGAGCAAGGAAAGCTTCTCTTGGCTTTGCTTTTAAAAGACTCTAGCTGTTGAAGATGTATTAGCCGTTGCAATTGAAATGCACGGGGGAGAATGATGTAAGTACTAGGCACAGATCTTGGCTTTCAGAAAACAAAATTTTTTGTAACTAGATGGGCCGATCAGCTTTATGTGTTCAGCTGCAGCTTCTGGTTTTGAAATCTTCATTTAATTTTTACTTCTACTCTCAGGCAGAAAAACATGATAAAAAGGTACACTGTTGTTTCTCAGAGCTCACAAATGACTAAACAAAGTGCATGATATCTTTGCTTTTAGTGTCATGGGTCTGGTTAGTCAAAAGTGCTAAACATTCTGGCACCGATCCAGCAAAGTTCTTAAGTGCACACACGAGTTTAAGCCTATTTGTAATTTGTACAGAGGAAGCACTGAGTGCTCAAGGCTGAGACCAGCCTGTAGTGATGTGTTACATGGGGGCCATGGTACTTACCCCATCAGAAGAGAGAGTTTTTAGGGAAAAAGTCCATCCTGAAATGCTCTTGGTTATCCCAGCTCTGTGCAAACAAGGATTGGTGTAAGCACGTGCGAGCTGGAGCTGACAGCATTTACCTTGAATAGTAGATAGAAATATCAAGGAATCCAATCAATTAAAAAGGTTGGTATTTCAAAGACATTATTTTCTTCACAAGTGTTTTGTTTTTTAAAGAGAGTGATTTGTACATTGGTAAACAATGATCAAACACAGACAGCAAGAAAACCAACTTGAAAACAAGAACAATGATAAGTCCATTATAAATAGCATGGAAGGCCACCAATCACTAAGTCACAGCTGATAATTGCAGTCTTATTATTGATTTAATCATGCTTATTAAGCAACTAATTAACTCATTATATGGATAGTGTTACAGAGGTATTAATCCAATATGTAAAGTGTAAGTATATAAATTCTCCTTTGGGTAGTTATTTGTATGCCACAAATAGCTGTAAATTTGGAGGGTATTGGCTAAAGCCTAGCAGCTAATTCAGGCCAATTTTATCAGATAAGAGTTTCTTAATTTGAAAAATATATTAAAAGTCACAAATTTGATTTAAGCTCAACAAAGTTAATAACACTACAAACGCATTCTGAAAAAGAAACCAACACCAAACCGAACAAGCCATAAAATGCTCATTTAAGTTTTGAAAATGAAAAAGTCCATAGCTTGAAAGCTTTGTTTTGGGGTGTTGAACCAAAGAGGGTTTTTTTGGCTTGTTTGTTTGTTTCTTTGTGTTTTGAAATTTCAAGTTTTTTTGTAAGCTGCAAATTCTGATTGCAGTGTTGTTACTTATATTCAGGGAGGGATTGCTGAAATAATTTCTGTGTAATCTGCTGGGGATTTTTTTTTTTTTTTTTTTTTTTTTTTGCTGTGAGTCAAGGGAGCCATTTCAATCACTCACACTGCTCTCTTTGTGACAGCCATCCAAATACATCATGGCCCTATAGCAAAATCAGTCTTGTGAAAACTATTAAGGATCAACTCACCCTAAGCCTGCAAGTGAAAGGAAACACGAGTCCAAGGTGATTTTATATTAAGCATGTACTGTCATTCTTGACACATTTGTGTTCTGGAGACTCAAATATGCAGTAAAATAGTTAAGTATCACTGTTAGTCACATGAGTGTGTACTTGGTGACATTGCACATGTATATCTCATTTTGTAAAGCAGAGAAAATTAATTTACTTGAGTGTTTTCTTAAATCCAGGAGTGAAACATGAACATCTCCATTATCATTAATACAGGCACTTCATGCTGTGTGCTCTTTTAGTGGCTGTTCCATTCAGCGCTTGCTAATTACAAGTCACTAAAATCTAGGCTGCCTGCTGAACTGGGGTGAATTATGCACCTGGAGGTTTAAGGTCCTTCACCTTCCCATCCCCTGAGGGGAAGGCTTTGGAGGGAGGTAGATACCAGGGTGAGGCCAAGGGCCAGAGAGAAACGCATCAGCTCTCTAGGCATGTTGATTTACACATGTGCATTTCCTTTTTTTCAAGAGAATAGACAGTTTTTTGATGTTTTGAAACCTTTTAAAGACTGGTTGAGGTTAATGGAATCAAACTTAAGATTGCTATGAAGACTATTTAAAATCACGGCTATTATCTATTTTAATTTCCTCTGCTGGAGTGTACCCCAAAACAGTCATTATGTGGAGGGTATAATCTCTGAACAAATGACATGGTGGAATTAATGAACAATTAACTATGATCATACGTTATAAACAGAGCTGATTACAATCTACACATGCCTGGGTTTTAGAAAGACTCCTTTTTCACTCAGCTTTGTGTTGCTGAGATAGGACCATGCAGCTCTCATTTCTTATTCATTGTGTGAGTATAACATCATTTCCTCTGAGGTAAGGCTGCATCTCTTAGTTTTCATGGCAACCAGACAAAGAATTAATCTATTCTTCAACTTCTGTGTGTGGGGAGGATAAGGGAGAGGAAAATAATAATTTTTCCTGGTAATTTTCCTCATATCCATTTATCAGGTCTGCCTAACGTACCTTCCTCCTAAAACCTAGAGACTATTCTCCAATATTCTATGTGTGATAAATGAGAGAGTATTGCAAAGCTGGAAGAAAGGGAATATCTGTCCCCAGTAGCTGTGGCTGCATAGTGGTGTATGCAGCATGGAATGCAGCTACTGTGCTCTGCAATTTACTGTCTTCATTAAATCAGGCAAACGTCAGGGGAACTGTATAAATCCCATCTCAGTTCGCAGTGGGCTCCATGCACACTATTTTTCCTATCGCTTTACCTTCCACATGTATATGTTTAATAAATGAATACCATTATAAATTACAGTCATTCTTTCAAAACAGTAATGTCAGATACTGTGATCCGTATTTTCAACCTTAAAGGGAAAGTGCTTCTGTCATTTTAAAATAGAAGCGGGCCCTGAGCTCTCCTAATGTCATTGGGGACAGGCAAGGATTTGTTTCAGAAGCTGCAGTGCAGCACCAGGCAATGACTGGACATACAGCTTGATGATTTTGCATCGCACAAAAGCACTGGCTTTCGTCTTATCACTTCAAAGCTCTGATCATCCTGAAAAGTGAGACAAAAGAAATGGTCCGCTGCATACTGACCTTCATTGTAACAGAGGAACTTTTCATTATTTCATTGCAGTTCTTGGTGCCCTCAAGGGCAATGCATTTGAAAGTAGGAAATTTCATTTGCAGAAAGCAAGCATGCAAAATTTCCATTACATAAGGAGAGCTGGATTTTTACATGTGTATTGTGTGTGTATTTGTGCTTCTCAAAACATGAGCGATGCTTAAGTGGTAAGTTATAGAACAGATCTTTAGTCAGAGACCACTTTATTTGAATAATCTGTTTTGAAATAAGAACTTGTTTCTGAAGTAGGAACAAGTCAATCAGATATAGCACTGTAAGTGGTTTGTTTGAATTAAACCAAGATGTGTTCAAATGGTTATTTCATATTCCTAGTGTGCTTATCAAGTGTTCTCTGCCAGTAGCATTCTCCACTGGTTGGGACCAGGCACCCCGACTCCTAAATAATGAGTAATAGGTTTGGAGGGCTTTTAGCAAAATCCTCAAAAGTCCAAGGTTATTCACGTTCATGACTTTAAATGCTGGTACTTTGGGGTCTCTCCTCTCTACAAAGGTAGGTGTATCTTCAGCTTGTACAGGCATTCAGCAGTTACAGGACTGTAAATGCAGTGGCTTTGGCCAAAAACTAGCAATGAGTGTAAACAGGCCAAAACACCCCTGGGGGGCTGTGCTCCTGTTTGAAGGTCACAAAGGAACGCTGCAGAACCCTGGCTGCAGGTTGTGGTGCTTCAGCTGCAGAGAGCTGGTGGTGTTCAGTTCATGGAGAAAATGTAACAGGTTTTAGGTGAAGGGGAGTGCAAGAGTTCCTTCTTTGTGCCTTCAGCTTTTCCACAGGCTGAGCCCTGAGGAGGGTAAGCACAGCTCCCTGGGCCTGGAATATCCCCTCCCACCTGTTCTAGAGCTGCTTGAGCAGAGCTGCAGGTTTTGACAGTGGCTGTAGATGTGAAAACTTGCCATGAGTAAGGATTTTTTACCTTTGGTATGAGGGAAGAGTGAGGTTTTGTTTTCCTGTCTTGTGGCATCAGAGAGTTTGAAGGCAGTGAGATTTGAAAGTTTAATTAGTCAAGAATGGAAGGCTTGTTCTAGTTGGTGTCTGGAGTCTGTAAGCAAATGCAAGAGTCCAACTCTGCAGGGAATTGCGAGTTGCTGTTTCAATGGGATTAAAATGAAAATATTCATAGAGGAAGACTTCTTTTTCTTTAGAGTTGCCTAGAGGTGATCACTGGGCAGAGACCTTTCTGCTGGCTCTTCATAGGACAGTTCCAGAGACTGTATGGTTTCCTCAGGCCATTGCTCCTTACAGGCTGGTTACAGCAGCTTTCCCATAGCCCTGCACTGCTGTAATTAGGACACTGGGACATTGCCATCCTAACTCACGTGTGCCACTGCCAGGGTCTAAACAACTTTCTCTTGAGGGCTTTGTTTTGTTCACCATGAATGCCATAGATTGTTCAAAGCTGAAGTGACTGTCCTTGATCCAGTTCTGCATGAAGTCAGGAATATGCTCTTTGACTTCTACCAGCCAAAGTAACATGCAAGATTTTACAACTGAGTCTAATCTTCCCAGTCTGCTGAAGGAGTATCTTCCCTCAGATACAAACTTTTAATTCTAAGGGATAAACAGCATAGGAGTGTAAGGAAAATGCTTGAAGAGCACATATAATATTCTTTTCCAGGATAAAATTAATAAAAAATCATGGCTTGATGGCTTTTGCTTTTTGCAAGAAACCTTTTCAGACAGAGGCCAGATGTCTGGAGACTAAACCAAGAAAGCGTTGATTGATATAGCTGGAGGAAACCTGCAACATTAGTTCTTCAGCCAGTAATACAATTGCTTACTATCTGCTGCCATTGATTATTGAGGAACTGAATACTAAAAAATGAGAATATAGATTAATATGCAACAAAGTAGTTCATCTGTCTTCTGGCTTTCAGAGAGTATCTGTAACCATACTGTGAGCTACAACATGTTGATGACCCTAGAGAAGCTACAAGGCACAAAGATGGATGAAAAGAAGTCAGAAACCTTGTTGTAGTCTCAGTGTGATCTTGGAGCATGGCCCAGTGTTTCCTGGGCTACAGTATGTTTAGACTTTTGAGCAACTTGTCACTGAAAATTGCATGGCTTTAACTCCTTTTTTTTCCCCTCCATCTCATCACCCCTAGCATTTGCATGTTAGTATTGCAGATATTCAACTCAGCTTTGGAGGGCCACCAATGGTTTGAGGATTCAGCAGTGCTGGGCCTGTGGGAATCAGAAGTGGCTGAGAGAGGCAGAGAAGAGCACATGAGCACCCTTGGTTTTGGCTTGCAGCTTAACTCTAAGGTTAAAATGCACCCTCAGAATTTTTGTGACTTGGTTTTCTCTGTTGAACAGAGACAGAACCATCATCCAGTCTCTAACATGTATCTGGTTCACAGATTGTGCTGTAGCCCTTTGTAGTTCCAGTTGTAAAAGTGTAAGTAAAAATAATACACTTTCAAAGCACGTTATGGTGTCTTTCTTAGCCTATGGTGCTGTGGAGTTTTTGTTACTAAGTTGTCACCTCTACATGTCCAATTTTTTCATAACCTCACTCAGTCAGAGGACAATATTTGCCAATTAGAAAATGGTACCTGCTGTACATTGAGTTGTTTACAATAGTAACATATAAAATCCTGGTAGAAAGAACCATCTTTTCCTCCTCCTTTAACTGTGTAAGTAATCGTGGCTTAGGAGCATGAGTGAAACCTCCACAGGCTCTATTTAGGCTGTGCTTTCCACTCATTCCCATCAAAAACTCAAATTACTACCTGTGCTTGTAGGAAACATCCAACTGCGAAAACTCCCTTTGTTCCCAGCCTGTCACCTGGCTTATCTTTTCCTGCAATTATAAGGAAGCAGAAGGAAAACATTTCTGAGCTGAATTCCCAGAACTTTGTGGTTTGGCAGTGATTTGCTTTTAGCTTTGGGGTTCACTGCTGTACTCTTGTTTCTGTGCTGTGGTGGATTATGCAGGCACCAGAACTCTAAAGTCCAGGTATCTTTGTTTCCACGAACTTGGTCTCAGAAATGACTGTGAAAGATCATTGAGTTTTGAAAATCTGACCCTAAAAGGTATGTTGCTGTCAGATATGAGCTTTAACATGAAAATACTTCAATTTTCTCTTCAGAAACTGAAGAAAACCTTGTTGATGAAGCTTTTGCAGTGATATACTTTTGCTACACATGAATCATGAGTCACAGCATCAGTAACATCAGAGCGTGTGCTAAGGTACAAATGATATGCCGGGGAGGAAGCAAAGGCAGGTGTGATGCACGTGTTGACTGACTGAACAGTGAGTGCTTACTAAACAGGAGGGTTCAGCTCTAAAGAAAGCCTACGGTCTCTGGATGTAACTGTTCTCCCATCACGACCTACAAATGCAATAGGGCTGAAGACAAAGGCATGGAATCTTTGGACTTGATCCTTTCTGGAAAACAAAGTGAATGGCTGACCTTTAGCAATACTTTGTTTTCCTCCTCCTTCCCTCCATCATGCTGGACATATGTTGCTTAACTTTCCACATAGTATTTGGCCAAATGTTGAAAAAGGCCTCTAAGAATGACTTTCCAAGTGCCTAAAAATGCTCTGCTGTGGCAAGTTGATGCTATTATCCTTTAATGATGTTTAAACATAAGCAGAGATTTGAATGTGTCTGAAAACATGTTCAGGAGGGCCTGAGGTTTCTTAACTTGGTATAAAAAAAATCCTGAGCAGTGGTTTAAAAGTTCCCCCCTAGGTCAAGTAATTTTTGTTAAAGAAGAGAAAATCTTAGACTTAATTTGGTTTTATGGTTTTTTATGTTGTGGTTTGTGTGATTGCTTATGTGTTTATTTGAAAGGAGTGTTACAATATTCAGCTCTGTTAATGCTTAATTCCTCACCTCTTTTGATTCAGATATAAATGGTTCCACTAGGTGTAAAACCTCAAGGAAACAGACCCTAGCAAGCAGGTTTATCCCATTTAACGTTTCAAAAAGAGTTAAGAGTTTCTCATTTAAAACTGCCAGCAAGAATACACTACAAGGAAGAATCAGAACAGCCAAACACAACGATTTCTTGTCATTATTTAGAATCAATTAGAATGTGTGATTTCTTTACAAACATACAACTTTGTTTTGTTTATAGAAGGAGCATGTTAGTTGCTTGCAGACAGCAGTCTTTGTATGAAGAAGAATCAATACACTTAATTCCAGTTGCATCTTCTTTTGATACTGAACACTAACATTTCTCCAAAGGAACAAGTGATTCCTGGGTTTCTCAAAGAGGAAAATTGTGTAGGTGGGGTTTTCTTGCAGTATCATAAGAAAGCACCCTTCAAATGGAAACTTTTGCATGTATATATAGCACAGCAGTGAAAGCAGACACATTCTTGTGGGTGAGCACATATAAACTCCTGAAGACTACAGAAACTGAAAATGAAAGTGACAAATTAATCTAGAAGCCTTTCTACCCTGCTCCTGATCTGGCCCGAGGTCTTCTCAGTAATTGTAGAAAAGTGTGATTTCTGGGTTTGCTTTGGTTTCTTTTTTAATTTATTCATTTTAGAATGAAAGTGAAAGGTTTGAAATTGTTGCCTTGTACTGATGTGCCTTGTATAGATAATGTGTTATTTGTTGCCTGTGGCTTCTCAGGAGACTGAGCAGAAGGTAGGAATAAGTAGCACATCTTGGGAGACCACTTTGGCTGCAGGATTGTTGTGGAATTCAGCACATCACCAGCATGGTGACTGTTTATTGTTTTGGTTGTTCACCTTGGGGCTTTTCTTTTCAGTAAATGAGTGGAACTTTTCTTTACAGAGGTGTTTCATTTTTCTCTTTGATGTGAATACATGGAATATAGCGGCAATATTCAGTTTGCCATCTCTCAATAAGCATAGGAAATCTAATGAAACCATAATGTTTATGCTCCTTTCGAGGGTTAGCATTAGCCAGTTTTTTTAAATGGCAAATATTTTTCATGGACAAATATCCATTGCATTGTCTGAGTTTACATGTATGTGTGTGCACATACTTAAGTTATTGGGTACCCTTTACACTTATTGCAAAGTGCCAATGAAACGATACAGCTACCATGACATAGAAACAGTGTTAAATCTTTTTCAATATTAGGTTACACTTCCCAGCATTAGTTCTGCAGTGATTTCTACCATAATAAAATGAATAGCTCATCAACACCTTAGTAAACATCAACTGCAGCCTGATTTTTCCACCATTAAACAATGGACAATGCGTTCAGTATTCTAGCCCAGCTGATCATGAGATAAAGTGTGACTAAAAAGTAGATCATCTGGTGCGTGCTCCAGTGTTTGGTAGGACACAAAGGGCTCCTTTCTCCTCTCCAGCATGCCCTTGCAGCACCTCCTGCAGTCAGTGGGAGCTGTGCGTGCCTGTTTGAGGCACGTTGCTGTATCTCAAACACTTGCCCCATTTCATCATTGAAATTAGCTAAGCAATAGGGACATTCAAGCCAAGCACAACCACTTCTTGACTACTTGTACATTCATCTGGTTGCAGTGTTGGGTTTAGTGGCTGAGCATCTCTTTTACACTTTTGTGGCCCACATATAGTCCTTGCATCATTCGTCCTTTAAATGGTGGAAGATGACTGAGGGTGGTATTAGGCATATTAACTCTCTAGAGTCTTCTTAAAAGAAGGATTTTCTTATTTCTTGTTATGGTAAGTAAAAGCTGAATTATTGTAGACAAGCACGCCACAAGTAAGGCTTAAAACTGGTGAAGGTGCAACTTGGATTATTCACACCAAGCCTGTCTTGGAGGGATCATCCCTGCTTAGACAGCAAGTACTGCATACAGTGTCTGTGTCCAGGTGGTGCTGAAGCCACTAGATGTGATATGCAAACAGTTTCGTTCTGTTTCTGAATGTATGTGGGTACAGGAGAGGGGAGCTGAGCCCACCAGATCCCTTCCATGCTTCTTTCAGGTACAAAATTGTGGAACTGAGATTAACTTGGGCTAGTGTCGGGAAGCTGAGAAGCTTCCTTTTGAAGGCTCCTGCTGCCAAATGTTTCATTGCTTTTTCGTGGCTGGAGATACTCTAGAACAGTAATTATTCAAGCCTCGTGTGTTTTCCAGTTGTGGCTTTTGCCTGTGTCACACCAGGGGTGGTGGAGATGGCAGTGGCCTGTCACAGCCTCCATGCTAGGCAGGACTGACCCCTGTTGGCCTCTCGGTTTAAATGTTCCTTTGTATTCCAGTGCCTGGAAGCTGAAGAGCTTTACTTTTTCCCAGTACCTGATGAGGGACCAGAGACTTGTGGCCACAGGATGGATACAGCTGGGAGCTCCTGTGTATGTCATGTTGTGGGTGTCTGGGCTGCTAAAGACGTTTGGAAAGAGTCAGCTCCCTACATGTGTGCGGGAATTGGTTTGCAGCTCTTTCCCTGGCTGTCCTTTTAGTGAAAAAATGCCTGGGGACTGTATCTGCACAGGATTGCCTGTGTGTCCAGAACTTGAATGTATCCATGTAAAGCCTTTACTCAAGCTTTCTGTCCATATCATAGACTATATCTGCATGTTTTTTTTATCTGGGCAGACTTGTCTTCCTACAAATAATGGTGGAGTTGAGGTGGAGATCCATGCCAGGAGCATCCAGAGTTGAGATGGTCTTCATAGCAAAGTATATTCAGGTCCACGTAGTGGAAACCAAAGGTGAAGACAGCACAGGTTTATTTGCAGAAGACTGCCCACCCTGCAAATGGCCAGCTTATTGCAAGTATTGATATGAAGTCAGTTCAGAAGTAGAAATCAGGGATGGAGTTCTCAGTTATGAAACAGTTACTTGTTTTCTTGTCATTCTTGTACACAGGTACTTTTTAGTAGATTTTTTCCACATCTAGCCTTAATTTTTTTATTTTTGTTCAGTGGTATCTTTCCAATGCTTACAGAAGTTGATCATTAGTGGGAAAACATCTTTCTCATTTATATATGTGAGCCTCATACAAACAACTGTACCTTTACTGTACCGAAGCATTCCTGGATCAGTTCAGATATCATCCACTGGGCTTTTTTTGTCCTGGCCTCAGTGGATGGTTCTCAATATCAGGTTGTTAGGGGCTAAAGGAGCCTTAGCTTCTGTCTGGAGCCATGAAAGGCACCGTGTGGTGTTTGGCATGTATGGCCTGGCAATGGCTCCTTTGTTATGCAGCACATGGATGTAAAGAATCATTGCCAACATGGAGCTGGGGTTTGCATAAGCTGAGGGACTGCAGTGTACCCACCCAGGTACATCTACATGAGGGGTGCTGGTGGCAGGAGGGCCCATGGTGGTGTGTTTAGCTCAGAACGCTTCAGTTGCCTGTCAGACGGTTCATGTAAAAATTGTAAATTGTCTTTTCCCACAAAAGCCAAGCTTTGACACCCACACACGTGAATTCTACATCAAACTGATTGATCTACCTCATAAGTGTGATTCCGGTACATTCTCTTTTCTTATAAAACAACCTCTGATAGCACTGAAGTGAAAAATTCTATATTTGGCAATTATTTATGAACTGCAGATCTCATAAACACAGCAGATGCATTTCCTGGATGGCAGCCATTAGTGCATCTGGAGATTTACTTACTAGTTATTGAAAATATTGAACTGGAAGGGAAAAGGAAAAGATGCTGCCACCTCTTCCTAATTTTCATTTAATTTTTGAGGTACTCCACAGCATTCCTTTCTGAGATTTGCCACATTAGAAACAGTCCTTCACATCTCTCAAATATTTAGTTGTCTTCTAAAGTAATATCCTTCTAGGATATGTTGCAGGCTCTGCTTCTTGGAAATTTGTATCCAAATCCATTTAGGACAGCAACCTCTTGATTTCTTTGAAGAAAAGCAAAAAAATCCTTGCAAAAGGTTCTTAAGGGGATTTTCTTACTGTGCTGAATGTGACTAAAAGTTAGAATGAATTTTTAGAGTAGTTGAAAAGTGAAATGGAATCTCTCGGATGCCCTAAGATTTTCTGTGTTCTACCTGAACATACAAACCAAGGACGAGGGTGGGTCTCTTCTTCCCTGTGTGTGAAGGTCTCTGAGAGAGAGCAAAGCAGCAAAGGGGTGTTGAGTCTTCCTGCCTGGGCTGTTTCAGCCACAGATGCTTTCCTGAGTGCCTTTAATACACCTGCTCTCTCAGGCTGGCTCAGGGGCTTCAGCTCATCTTACAGGCACCAACAAATTATAGCCCTGGGTGAAATTTTGGGGAGAAAAATAAAAATTGATCTGTGATATAATGGAGCCCTTGCTGCTTTTTGATATTTTGCAAATGCCAAGTGCTCAATTATTCCTGGTTTCAAACTAAGTAGTAATAAAATGGGAAGAAACACCTGCTTTATGCTGGTCTTGAGGATTTCAGATCTATTATCTCAATGACAAAATGTTACTCACTTCATCTACTTTTCTTTGGTTTGTTTTTGTCCAAAACTTGTCCTAGTGTGGGGAGTATTTAATATTCTCTTCCATCCTTCCTATCCTCATTCCTCCTGTCTTCCATTGTTTGTTGTTTTCTTTTATTTAATGCCTTTTCTTTAATGCCTTTCTTCTGAGGAGAGTTTCAGTTGTAATAAGGATAGGCCAAAAGGATGACATTTGGATTTGTGGTGAGTTTTTTTTTACTTTCATGCCTGAGGTGAAAAGAGGGATGATTTCAGGCCATTAAACATGCAATAAGGCATGAATATCTTTGGGCTTAGTATTTCCTCTCGCTGAAATTTAGAGATTCAGTTTTAATATGGACTTAGTTTAGGGAAGAGCGTGTTTATGATATAGAGCATTTAGCTCCATGTGTTAGAATTTCAACTGTGAATCTTTATGGCATTGGGATTGAATCCCTCTGACTTCCTTAGGAAGCAATGTCAGTGCCAGGCTTTGCACTATCTGTTTCTGTTTGTGGAGTATATTCTTCTAATGGAAAAGCAAATATCTTTAGCTGTATATGATTTCATTCCCTCTAAACACTAGCTGTATGTTGTATTTTTTATGTCAAGTAAAACACTTAGACATAGAATAAAAGATATGCCAAGTCAAATGCTCATAGGAAAACACTTCCAATAGGCTTATGGGAATGTGCCCATTTGAGTGGTTGGCTGTCACACATGGTATGTCACTGGCATTTTCCGCATTGAGGTGACACCAGAAGAAACTGTGCAACAAGGCACTGAAAACCTAAAAGCACAATTTAATAGAAACATTTCACTTCTGTGCTGATTGCTTCTTCTCTCTGTGATAGATGTGAGCTTTAGTGCCATCACTAGTTGAATATTTTTGAAGACACTTTCAGATTCGTTTTGGTTTTAAAGCAATATTATGTTTAAAAAAATTCTGTAATTATCCCTGTAAACAGTTTAATTACAAATATTTATTTTACTAGTCATAATAGAGTTTGTCATTTTGAATATGAATTCATTTCCAGTCTTCAAAAATGTCTTGGGGCTTATTAATCTACAGTGTTGATGTGAATGTCATTTGTGATACTTTTCCACTGCTGTTTCTTTCCAAGAAATATCTTAAATTTTCTAAAGAGCCATTAGGGTTTGATGCAAGGTAACAGACATAGCAGTAACATATAGCTCTTGGGTACGTGGTTCTCTGCTATTTTTTGTGCAAGAAAACATTTTTTTGAGATTCAACCTTTCAAAGTGAGCCATGTCCCTTAAAATAGATTAATTGCTTTTCAAAAAATATGGGTAGAAGTGGAGTTAAAAAAAGACTTGCTTTGTCCACCAGTGGGTCTGTAGGCATTTTTGGTAACACTGCTTATGTATTGGCTTCCATGTTGAGCCCTTAAGCTTGAGGAAGGCAGTCAGAGAGGATATTGCAGAATACATTACTAGACATTTTAAATAGCAAACCGTACACAGTGAGTGCACCTTAGGGCATTTTGTAAGGTAGCAGTTTGCTGTTAAGACATATCTTTGTGTGCTGGCTGTGCGTGTGTCAAAACCAGGCTTTTTCTTGTTGTATGAACTCCAGCCTTTCACTTCATCACAGTCTCAGAAGTCAAAGTCTCAAGTCCAGGTCTGCAACTAGTCCACAGTGGAAACTTCTGCTGATGTTTTCCTGCCATTACCCAGGATTCGTACCGAGTCTGTAGGTTAATGGCTCTATCTCACTCACCTGTGGACCATTAGAGGTCCATGGAGTATTTGCTGCTGAGGTGATCTTCTCCTTCGTTGCTGCTTTAAATGAAAACAAGTGGAAAATACCTGATTTCTGTAATTGCTATAGAGCATGGAGGGTCACAGGTAGAGGCCTAAGGAGTATCTGTGCAATGAAAGGAAAGAGTGCACAGGATGGTTTCAAATGAGGGGTTGCCATCGTATGACCGTGAGCTTGAAAAGGACAGATCGCACAATGAGTGAAAACAGATCACACAATCCCTGTGCAGACATTGTCCCCTGTGTCAGGAGACCGGCCTTGGTGAAAACTACCTTCAGCCCCAGACACGAGGGCTCTGGAAATGCAGACCTGGCAGCACAAGTGGTTCCCTTGCTGAGCCCAGGGAAGCCATGCTCCCAACCTGCTGCCCGTGCTTGGAGCAGCAGACGGTATTGATCTGTCACACCTGTGACACACGTCTGTCAGCACATTTACGGAAACCTCTTGCTCTGCTGGAAGTCACTTGACTCGGTTGATGCTGGGCCTGAGCTCTCTCCCCTGGGTCAGTAGGTGCTGCCTACAAATGTGGGTCATTTGGCAGCTATTCCGTGCTGCCAGTGTCACTGGGGATAGCGCCGGGACATCAGTGAAATGGCTGCCATCAGCAGGACGCCTGCGCTGTCACTTGTAATTAGAGTCTTTGGCCCAAATCATCCCTTCTGGATTCAGGCAACCAAGGGACTTTCCGTGTTTCCCCTCTTGGTGCTGAGGTGAATGTCAGCCCCCAGAAAAACACACTTCATCCCCCTGATTTGGCAAACAGTTTTGGCTCACAGCCCACGTGAACAGGGTGTAGCCTTGACTCTGGAGAGAACTGTGTTAGCCAAGCAAGGCCCCCGTGGGGTAATCCTTAGACCTGACAGTGTTCATTATTGAGTCACAGAACATACGGGGACTTTGGAGTGGGTCACCTACTGTCTGATGGAGAAATGAGCCAGGAGGGGACTCACACAGTGATTCTGGTGGTGGTTCCTCCATGATGCCTGTTTGCATTGGATGAAAAACATGAGGAGCAATGACAGAACAGTGCATTAGTGCTTGTGCACACAAGTAATCATCTCAGCCACGTGTCTGTCCCTTTCTGGAGACTAAGAAAGGGCAGCTTTTTTGTGCCAGCTAGCCTTGGTGTAAAGTTAGGAAACCTTTTTGTGTGTGTTTTGGGTAGGAGGTGTGTGTGTGTGAGAGAGACTTGGTTGGTTTGGGGGTTAGGTGTGCTGTAAATCACAAAAAAAAAAAAAAAAAGCAAACACAAAAACCCCCAAACAGTAACACCATCCCTCCCAAAACCAAAAAGTCAAAGAAACAAACCCCCCAAAACCCTGCACCTCTTTTCTGTGGGCAAAAGATGCTCTTGGTTCTTTTGTGCTCTGTTTGGGAAGGTTGTATCCCACCTAAATCTGTGATCCTAGTGTTTGCTGCTGGCTGCCTGCCTTCACTATAGCTGGCTCCAAGCCGACACATGAGGTGTGGGGACTTACTGCCTCTTAGCCTTTCCTGTAGTCCCCAAGAAGGGACCTTCTCAGTCCGAAGTCATGATGCTTCTATTACTTACACCATACAAAATGTAGCATGGGGGGAAAAAAGGGTACTGTACTTTGCTCCTGCCCAGTTGCTCACCAGTGAAAAGGGACCTCATCAGCTAACTGGAGCTAAAAGAGCCTTTTTTCTGGAGGCAAGCATCATGTGGAAGTTCCACCACAGAACTGGGGAAACTGGGTCCCAGTGCCTCCCTAGTGTCTGCAGGTGGTGGCTCTGGCAGCTGCTGTGCTGTTCTCTAGACAAGGCTGTCTAAATCTCAATCTCTAGAGACATTTTGTGTCAAGACATGATTTACGATGTTAGCTTTGTTTTGAACAGCATGCTCCTTTTGCCAAAGCTGTGAGAAGAAGAAAAATACTTGGTGAAAAAATGTTTTATAATTGTGTTTGGTTTTATGCCTATTGATTGCATGTTATATGAGTTTACTGAAAGATCTCCATCGATGAATTCCTATAAAAGTAAAGAAGCTAATACCCTATTGAAAAAATTGCCAAGTAAAGATAATCCAATTAGGAGGGTGCACATAGCTGAGTTTCTAAATTATTGATGTTGCCTTAAAATTGGCTGCCTTATAGTGCAGTAAAAGCTGCAATGTAGATGATATATTGAGCTGTAGTCACATTGTGATACCACTGTGCAGTATTTTTAAAAAAAAGGTGCACAAAAGAGATTTTTTTTTTTAAGAGACTTGTGGGTTATTTTACAGAGTACAAGTACAGAAGAATATGTTTATAAATTAAACACAGGGGAAGTAAACAATAAGACTTGTGCCTGCACCTGTCTGTTGTTAGGCTTTAGAGTGATGGCTCCTGTCTTTAAAGCTAACCATTTGCATGGTGTTACTTCCAAAACTCAGGCCAAAATCTTGCAGCTGTCAAAAGGGAATTCCACTTGCAGCTCTTAACTGGATGAAAGGAAGTATTTTTGTACTGTGGCTCTTAAAGTAAATAAATAAGTAAAATAAAACTCCAGAGCAACTGGGCAAGTTGAGTGGCAGAGTTGGCATACATGAGCTCTGTATCCAGGGCTGCAGAAGTCTGTCAGACAGTATAATCCAAAACTACTCATAGTTTTAGTTTTTTAAAGCTGTGCTTTCAAAATCAGCAAACAAGCAACAGCTGTGGCATAGGGATGTTATGTTTCGAGAGAAGGTAAGGAATAACTAAAGAGGAGTGCTCTGCACTAACCCAATCTACAGGCCATATTAAAGCCATGGATCATGGTACCAGAGCCTGTGTCCAAAAGCAAAAGGACAAAGCATCCTCCACAGACAGATTAGAGGAGGTATTGATTTCTGTCTCTGTTATCAAGCATCTGGGACACTAATCAGCATCTCAGTTATGCATTTTAGTAAAAGGGAGAGCAGTGATTCAGTCATTGGGAAGGCAGCAGGATTAAGTGGAAAGGAGAGAGAATATTATGATATGTATTCAGCTGCTGTGCTGTCCACAACAGAACATTAAACCCCGTCATGATTGATTTTTGTTTTCTAAGGAGACTATCTGAAATATTATTTCAACAGAATATTCTATTTTAAACATAACCTGGATGAGTTTACTATTTTCCATATGTTTTTTTTGTTGAAAACAGCTTGCAAAGTCTCATGTACTCTCTGAATCAAGGCTTTGTGCCAAAAAAAGGAATTAACCAGTTAGTCATTTAAAAGTTAAAAGCTACTGTTAAATATAATCTGTAAATACTTATGAGATATTTCGATTCAACCCTTGTTATTTGTTGCTGTTACAATGCTAGTAAAACATAAATGGAGAGAAAGCTGGGTACTTTCTCAGATGGGGAAAGGGACTGTTTTGAACATCTTTGATGTTGAAAGTGTGAAGACTGACCCAGCTTTGAGGTCCCATTAGAACCAGATCCATGGCACCTGAATTAGGACCCTTGTGCTCTTCAGTAATCCAAGGAGAGAGTTCCAGAAGCTGAGTGGGTGCCACCTTAGAGCAGTTCAAGCAACCTCTCCCTGTTCCTTATCTTCTTGAGTGACCTTGCCTGAACACCTGAATCAGCCAGGGCAAACTTGGGTCTGTCTGCCTGTGCCAGATCTTGCTCTTTTGTGTGCATTGGGATTCAACTTTCCATGCCCAAGCTGTGCCAACTCATACCCGTGCGGTCAAATCCTGTCTCCCAGTGGGTGTCTTATGGCCTTGCCAGCCATTGTGATTTATTGTGTTGTTGTGATTTATGATTGTGTTGTTCAGTGTAACGGAAGTAAACACCTGTGCAGGAGGGCTTTAAATTCTGGTTGGCAAGGATGTTCTCTAAACCACTGTCAGTTGAAAGCATTAAAACATATATATATATATATATATATTTCTAGAAATATAAGCCATTTAAGGTTAGTATCTAGTTTATTGGCTAATTGTTAGAACTGAAGTTACACAGTCATAATTTCAGGTCATACCAGATGTTTTCATACCAGATGAGTGCCCAGCAAGTTGAAAATGCAGTGGAAAGTGTGAGCCAAACTGTGGGGCTTTTTGCATTAATTTTGCAGACAGACCTGAGATTATGAACATACAGTGGCATTGACCTCTTGCCATTGTTTGCACCTTTCCTTTTTGGTTTCTATCATTATCTATTATTTCAATGTATTTTTAATGAAAAAAACCAAACCCCTGTTTATTTTCATTTGAAGAATACTGAAGGATTTTGGTAACTGAAAGAATTCTTAGTATGGTATGGATATCTAATATGCTGTGCATGAAAAGTAAAAGAAAAAAAAAAACAAGTGTAAGCAATCTCTAATGCTGGCATTGAAAATGCAGCAAACAGAGCCAGCAGGTGAGGTCAGATAAAGAGTGCTACTGTAGGTAATTGCCACTGCTTTGGGAACTGGTTAGGGAGAACATAAGTCTCTCAGCTGAAATTTTGTCATGACATCCATTTACCTCTAAGTTTCCAAAAGGTACACTGGCATCTTTGGAGACTTTACAGTTCAAAGGGGTATTGTGCTTCATCCAAGCTCTGAGTGTTAATAACTAACAGAAATATAGCAGCATAAAAACATGGGGGAGCTTTTTGATGTAAATTTACACAGTTGTACAGTTGTGTTAGCATTGGAACAGGCTGCCCAGGGAAGTGGTGGAGTCACCATCCCTGGAGGTATTTAAAAGATGTGTAGATGTGCCATTTGGGAACACAGTTCAGTGCTGGGTGAGTGGTTGGACTTGATAGTCTTAAAACGTCCTTTCCAACCTAAATGATTCTATGATAGAGTGAGAGGCATGCACTGTATCAATATCCAGTGTGATTTTTGCGAATAAATAGTAACTTAACTCCCAAATCTTGCTGGTATGTTTCATGCTAGTACTCCACTCTCTTTGTGTTTTAATAGTTCTTCTACAGTCCAGTGATTTTCCTGATATCACAGTAGTCTCACAAAGTATAGATTTACATGATGGGCTAAATTAAGCAGAAGGACACCACCAGGAGCAGCACATCCACCAGCACTATTGTCACCACCAGCACTGTTGTCACAAGAGGCAGAGCTGCTGCCCACCTCTTTTGCTTCTTTTGTAAGCTTTTAAGAAGTATTTTTTCAGTCTTCTGTGCATATGGTAAGAATAGATCGAAGTGCTAAAGTAGTCAATTACAAAAATACAAGACTAGTTATTTACATTTGACTTGCAGCTCTAGTAAAATCTCAATAATAAGAACAAAAATAATGAATTTTTATTTGGGTCATACATACTGATTCCATATTAGACGTGTGGATGGTGTTTGTTTGAAAATGCACTCTCTTGCCACTGATTTTAGGAAATATGATTCATGTCAGTAATGACATGGTTTTCCATGCTGGAGCAGTCTATCAGAGCTCCCAGAAGGGTTCATTTTAGTTTAATATTCATAGAGGAACTAGCCCTTACAGAAGAGCTTTTCTGCTTTTTCTATTTACATTTCAAATAATTCCATGGAATTGTGTGGGAGCAAGAGAATTGTCTGCTGAATACTGATGGATACAGTAATATTAATAATAATATAATTAGCAGTGGTAAGGAAGTAAATCAGTCACAGAAATTTGCACGTGCCTTATTCTATAAAGGCCTCTCTTCATTTCCAATATGTATATTGCTATTTAATCTGAGAGAAAAAAGCTTTCTCATCCAGTTTGTCCTCTGGCATCTTCCATAACCCAAACACCACGTATCCCGTGGCGAAGGTCACCATTATCCATCCACAGTGCAGGTTCATTTTACTGGACTAATATTTTACTACGTGCTTAAGCTGAGCTTTTGTGAGGAGTACCATCTTCTGGGGGGAAAATGTTTGCTCTGTAAATCAGAGAAGGCAGTTTATAATAGTACTGTGGGATAGGGAAGAGAAGAGGGGAAAATGGAGCTGAACTCTATGTTATGGAGGGACTGTAGTTTCTGATTACAGTCACAGGGACCCCGATCTACAATTCTTTACCAATGAATGTCAGTTCTGCTGCCTGTAGGGTTTTATATGAAGGTTGCCTTAATGTTTTGGATAGGAGAAAAGCTTCTTTCTGTTTTTATTGTGGATTTGGAGGAGGTGAGAGAAACAGTTTTGTCCTTTGTGTCATGTACAGGTGGCATTTCCAGTTGGTTTCTGAGAGGAATTTATAAACCCATATTTTTTCTAATCTGCAGGCTTTGTAGCTCCACAAGATGGTGCTTACAACTCAAATCAAAATGGAAGTATTTCTCCTCCTCTTCAGTTCACTGCTGTTAAGTCTAAAATGAGATCCAGTGTTTCTGCAGAGTCTCCTTGCGTGCTTCAAACTGCATCATATTTGTTAGGCAGCATGAAAAAATCCAATTGAACTTACAGCACAGGTACTAAAGTACATTAGTAAAGTACAGTTTCTGAGGCAATCATTTTCCTTTTTGATCTTGTTTATCACTTTAATTTATACAGTCAAATAATTTATAATGCCTAGTAATTAAAAATGAGATTCCTTAATAAATTATGTGGCAGTTGGGTCAAATTTTGTAGTCAGATTCAGAAGTGCCTTGTTCTGACTTTGAGCAGGAGTGGTACATGTGCAAATGTAAGCAGTCTTTAATTATTAATTGGAAAAAAGATGTCATTTACTTAGTGGTTATACTGCTTTGAATCTCAGGAGCATGTTACTTACCTATTCTTCTTTGCTAAAGCCAGTAAAACCCAGCTCATGAGGCCCATGGCTTCCTTTTGGTTTACATGCAGCATCAACACTGTTCTCTGTGGTTTTCAGCAGCTGCCTGCATATTTTAATTGTTTTGTACTGGGGATTATTTTTATGAATATCTAACAAAAAATTCTATGTCTGTGTGTGTGCAGAGGATTGCTTGTCTAAACATGGAAATGAGTCTTTGAAAAGATCTGTTATGTTTCTTGCCATTACAAAAACGTAGGTGAGTTATTGGAGAGATTACTTTAGCCAAAGTGGATCAGTGATACATTTATAATGCATTTTAGATGTCTTCTGAAAAGCACATTTAAGTCTTGGCTCATCTGAGATGGCCTCAGATTAGAGCTCATTAGCCACTGCCCTGGAGAGAAGAGTTGGGAAAAGTCAAAAAACTATTGGAGCCTGGGCTTACTCACAGAAGGTACAGATATGGGATTGATGTTTTGTCCGAGATAATTACATTTCCAGTTTGCAAATCCAGTATGTTCTTTGGATGCATTAATCATTCTGAAGAAAGCTCTGGGCTGTAGTATGAAAAACTGCATATTAAAATTATGTTAAATACCAGTGCCTGCTGGGGGGAGAGAATTAGGAATTGCCATTTCTGTGTTATTCGTGAAGTTTTAATTGTTCGTGTCTTGCTCAGAAATGAAAAAGTTTTATGGAAAGAAAGAAAGCTCTTGTCTGTGAAACTATAATGCACTTGCCAAAGGAAAATTTAATTGAAGTTGCTCTTTCCTCTGATGGCTTCTCTTGAATCTGCAGCACAGTGAGCCAGTGATGCTGCTTCAGTGAGGCCCCAGCTCCTTCAGCTGCTTTCATATATGATTTTTATTTTGCTAAGGCAAAGAGATAACTGCAGGAAAATGCCAACTTTTTAATGATTGGGTTGTTAATTAGAGCTAAGCAGGATTTTCATCAATCAGAAAAAGCATAATTCTAACAGTAAAATAGCTGCATCTGTAAAATAAATAGATTTATAATGGAGGATGGTATTCAGTACCCTAAAAATAGCAGCTGCTGCCTCCTCCATAATGCAGTGTGAACATTAGCTAGTTTGTCCTGCCAAGGGACTGCTTTTTCATGAAGTATCATATAGGTAATACAGATATAAGAAATACTACTGCTCTACAGTAATTTTAGAAGCCCTGTGAAAGCTATTTAACATCAGATAAGAAATAACAGTTCATAAGGAGAAAGGAAACCTGAGAGGTAACTACAATAATAGCTATAGACCTGAAGGTTCTCCAAAGAAAAAGAAATGTGGTGCTAACTAAGCAAGTTAAGGGGAAAAAAAAAAAAGAAAAAAGAAAAAAAAAAAAAACTAACAAACCAAACCACCAGATTATGGCCATGTGTGCTGTTGTAATTGACTGCATTATTCATGCAGTCATTCCAAGGTGTATTTCTGCATCTGCTCAACATGTTTGATGTGAAATCAGGCATCAGAAGCTTCATGAACCTCTTTCACTGATGTTGCAGTGAGATAAAGCCATTAGTATTCTAAGCTCATAGAGTTTGAATTACATTTTGATAAGTATAGAATAACTACCAGATATGGAACGTGATGCATGTGAATTAAAGCAGTGCAAAGAAAGGTACATGGATCCTTCAGGATGGTCTTTAGTAGTTGTGGCCCTTGTATTTGCCTATAAAGACAGGAAAAGGAACCCTAAATTTTTGGAACAAGTTTTAGGAGAACTGTTTTACTGTAACTGAAATCTTTTTCTGTTGTTTAGAATACTGTAGTGTACCTGGAAAGTATTGCACTACACCTCAGTATAATTCACTGTCAAATTCCTATACCCTTGGAAAGCTCAGCTCTAACTTCAGGAATTATGCATCCTACATGTTCTTCTTGCCCTGCCATCCCTAATTCCTAGGGAGCCATATGAGGATTGGTGCAGTCTCTGAAGCTGCTCTTTTCCCTTCCTTTGTAGTTCTAATGCAACTTCAGGAAGCATCTGCCTTAACTGTGGCCAGCATTTCATGTGTGGAACACACACAAAAAAGCAGTAGCAGTGCTCCAGGGACAGCATTAATATTTAGCCAAGCTGCCAGCACTACAGTGAGAACTGAGAGACGTTTTTATACATCTGTGCTGACAAATATAAGTCCTGTTTGGAATGCAGTTTGCACAGCTGTCCTCATTCCCCAGGAGCATGTCAGAAATGATCTTGATGAGATCCTTTTTTTATTCATTTTACTAATTTTCCTCTCTTTTGGGGGAAATTCCTGCATCACCTCAATGCAGAAGAATGTTTACTCCTTCCTGGTGTAAGACTTCTTGAGGTTATTACATCTGAATGCCCCCAGTGTTCTTGGAAAGTGCTATTCCCAGGTCTGGCTGTGTTGCAGTAACAAAGCTGAGGCCATATGAATCTGGTATTACTGCCCTACCTAATATTTAGGAGAAAAAGGTTGTGGAAGTTTCTTATATTTGCTCCTCAGACATTTCAATGTGGAGTTTCTGAGAGACAGTTTTATACCTGATCAGAACAAAAACTTTTAATAAGATGGAAAGTCAGTGAATTTATATGTATTGCTTTATAAATTGTTCACAGCTTGATTTTATGCCACCAGATAATCAGAGTGGAAGCTGAGTAACAGAAATTATTTGAGTTTTTGCTGTAAGTGTGTTTAAAGGGGACAGGGCTCTTCAGACTGTGTTGCTCCTGGTGCTTTGTTCTTGATGCACTATTTCTTTGAAAATAATAGTGTCTTTATGAAAGGAAATTGCTAGGGAGAAAGATACTGAATGGAGGACTTACTGGAGGTTAAAACAAGATTTTCATCCATTTGCACAACATATACTGGTTAATTTTTTAAACTGGGAATCACACCCTATAACTGTGAATATTCCTGTATAGCAATCTTTTGACTATTGATGACTAGTTTGTGTGTGTCCTGGCAATTGGGCTGTGTTAATACTGAGACTGGGCATAACTTCCGAGTGATGCTGGAATCAACTCCAGTTACAGTCACTTATTTTTGGGGGGGTTCTTTGTGTTGCAACATCTTATTTTTGCACCACTGTAATGATTATGAGTGGTTTCAAACTTGCAATTCTCCTTGAAAATGCTTCCAAAGTGTAATTTGAAGACATTTCAGGGAACTCTGAAATGGTAACTCTTAAAGGGTGAAAGATAGTCCTGATAGTGGCTGTGGCCCAGTGAGAGCAGCGTGTTCTCTCAGCAGCGTCTGCAGGCAGGGCACGGGCTGATTTTACTTGGCCAGGGACTTGTGTTCAGTGGCATCTCCCATGGACTGATCCTGCCGGTGTGTTGCCTGCAGAGGAGCTCTGAGGCCCCTGTATGGCACAGAATCATTGGAAATGGAGTTGGCTGTGATTTCAACAACTCCCTTTGTCTACCTTCATCCATAATTTTCTTTGTTAATTTCTTCCTACCGATTTCTTATTTTTATTCTACTTCTTTTATCTAACTCTGCACATGTTAGAAATCCTAGGCAGGCTATGCTCATTTTAGTTTTCTCATGAGAATTTTACCTTTTGTCCGCGCACGTTTTTACAGTGTAATAGTTTGGCTGTAGTCTGTTCATCGAAGTAACAGACAAAGTGTTGTTTAAAAGCCATGGTCATAGTATTGCTCCTTTGAATTGTCTCCACTGCATCTGGGAACAGATTTGAAGGATTAGTTACAGTTAGTTCAGTGTTTTCATTTTTTTCTTATTTCTTTTACTGCACCCTCTATAAATGAAGCTGACTCAGCCACCATACACTGAATGAGAGCTGTGCTCTGTTGTGCTTATTTTATAGGATGTTGGACACCTTCATATGCCTGTGCTGAGTGGATACACTGATATTCTGTTATGTATTTCACTTTTAATGAAGCCTACTTCTGTTTTCATCTGAATTGTTCCTTTAGAGGGTCCTTGAGGAGTGAACGTAATCAAGATGTATAGTCAAATATCTTGTTAATAGCAGGCTGGGGTGTTTTTGACTAAGGTCTTGCAGAGGCAGCCAATTGTCAGGTATCCCATAAAACTGCTGTTTTTTCAGTGTTGCTCTTAGAACATATTACATGATAAAAATTTCTTATTCTGTGCAGAAATCATGTCTGAGTATTTTGAAACCATCTGGCAGTTCTGTGGCTTCATATCGCAGTTATGTTCTGAATAAGCCTAAAAGATAGACAACAGAGAGAGGGAATGTTTGGCAGGGCTTATTTGCCAGCAGTCACATTTCTGGTGCTTAACTTCAGGGAGAAATACTTTGCTGTTGTCACCATGAATCTTAATGATTAATTCTTTGCTTCTGGCAATCACGGAATATTGAAAATTGCTAGAAATAGGATCCTGACCAAGAGTGAGCCTGAGCCAACTTCTTCTCCCATGGATGCCATATACAGATGGATGGTATTTTTTATGTAACATTCCTCTAGTATCTTCAACTAGATTTTAAGTATAATTTTAAAAATCTTGAAAAAGTTATTTTGGAACTGTTTATGGTTTTCCTGGGCTGTGATGCAATAATAAGGTTAGCATGTGATTTTCACTTCCCTATCTCTTGTGTTTATATACCTACACGCCTCTGGAGACCAATTGGCATCCACTCATTTCACTAGGCCACTAGTAGTATTTTCTGTTAACAAATAAAAACTCCATATTTGGATCTGAAGAGTAGACCTCAGCATTTTCGCCAAGGGATTTCTACTTTCTAGAATCCTGTGCTTCGGTGAGGTATGTCGAAGAAGGAGCAAGGCAGCTGCTGTTTGCAATTTGTACAAAATCCCAGTTTTCAGCATGACTTGGAACAAGATGCATGGCATGCAACAAGCCATCTGATTAATCAGCAGAGAATTTGCAAACATCAGCAATGCTTCAAGATGATATAGGACCATCTCTCCTTGGGATTTCCATATATAGTTCTTTGCCCTTGCTCATCTCATCTCCATGAGAGTTCATGTGAGGTTTGTAGTTTCACTAGACACAAGGCTGTCTGGAGTCTTTGGCTTTTGGTTTTTTGCCTTCCTAATTGGCTTTTACTGGTTATTTTTCAAGCATGATGGTGTCAAGTCAATTTGCTCAGGAGTCAATCATGTGACATCATGATGCTTATGTAAACACTTCTTCCAGTTTGCAGCTTTATTACTTCTGTATTTTCCAAAGGTGCTGTCCATAGCAAATCAATGGCATGGATGTCTTCTAGGTGATCAGTGGGAGAGAAAGAAATCTTTATAAAGCCAAGGGCTTTTTTAGTTGGCTTCACTGAAGCTGCTTCTCCTGGGGCTTACAGGATGGTATAATGAAGCTCTGCTGCTCTCTTTAGTTCTTTATGGTTTGAAGAGTTTAGAATGGTCTTGACAGCAAGAAGTTGCCTTGATAAGTATTATCTGAACCTCTGTTTCCACACAGCAGCCGCTTATGGGATTTCTGTGGTATTGTGGTGGTGGTTTTGCCAAATTGCGTTTCTTGAGGATGCAGGTGGAAGGTGCACCTTTTCCATGTTGAGGCAGTGTATTGATGGAAGAAGAGAAATTGCTGAAGTCTCAGTGCTGGAAGCCATGAATGATTTATGGTCCCTTTTGGACAGGAAGTCTGAGTATGCCTAACAGTCTGTATTCCACTTGGTCAAAGTTTTTCTTGTTCCCAGGGTATGGGGTTATACTGGAGAAGAATTCTGTCATGTTTTAGTCCTGGCATTACTGGAAGTTAAAGGAGCTTTAGGAGGATGAAAATGGATAGAATGAAACCAAAAGTTAATGGTTTAAAATGAAAGAAAAACTGCTCTTTCAGAAAGCTTGAGTTGATGAGCAGGGCAGATTGGAAATATGTAATCTACTTTGATAGCTGAAGGGAACAATCCAGGGTTAAAAACTGGGACCTGAAGCGGGTTTGTAGCCAGCAGTTCAGATGCTTTGGGCATTCTGCTCATACCATATATGTATTGTTTGTTTTAGTCTGTCATCCCAAGCACCCTTTTCCCTGCTCTTGAAAATATAAGCATATACTAGGAAGTGCTGATGGTGGGGTGACAGGAGCTGTTACGGATCTGGACAGAGTAAACACTGCGCTCCTTCACTGTGTGTCTTTCCCAGGCTCTCTGAATATCTGTAATGTGCTGAATTCCCCAGGTCCCAGCAGGGCTGGCCTCGAGGTGTGCTCTTCTGAAGGGTTTGGAGACTTCTGAAAAATCACTGCAGGCTGTCCTTTAACAGTGATCACATTTCACTCTTTGAGGTTTGATCCTAACTGCTGCTGAAGAAGAGTAGGATGAGAGCACAGACTTCTTGTTTGCTCGTTTGGAGAGTCCTGAAAGAGAAATTTTAACGATCTTGTAGCAGAAGTTACAGAATTTCCTTTTCTTTAGTTCTGCCTGATGGCTGATCCTTGTCAAAGTTAAGGGGAAAAAAAATAACTAAAGGATTTACAGATTTGGTAGATCCTTTCTAGTCAAGAGCAATAGGTAACACTGGAGAATAAAGCAGATTTTTTGGGGGGAAAATGTATGTTCCTTGTGTTGTGTGACTTCAACTTATTTAATGTTTGGGTACTGTTTTCTTATCCTCACTATATTTTTTCTTTTTTTTTTTGTATTATTGAAAGACAATATATACTTCTGGCTATAGATTTCTAGTTCTGTGGATGTTATACATGATCTGAGCTGAAATAATTTGAATGGTAGTATAGCAAACAATATTTTCATGATAGATTCTGGTAGAACTGACAGATTTGAAAAAAAAGTCATACACAAGTCACAATGTTTCTTTTGGCACTTTTATTTTTTTCCTGTGGCTGTACATTCTTAGTGCCCACAATTTTAATAGTTAAAGTGCAAATGACTAAATGTAATGTAAATATAAGCAAATAATGTAAATGCAAGCAATTTTTATTTTGGTAGTAGCTTTGTAAAAGCCTGGTAGCAATGCACTTGAATTCCTGTTTTAAAGTCTCAGCTGGGACGCACATTAGCCATCATTTTAATGACTAAAAGAGAATTTTAGATAATTATATTAAATATCTCAGATACTACCACTAGTGTCTCTGATATAAGACATATCTAAAACTAAGGTTCCTCCTTAGGTATCAGTTGCACAAGCCCATATCTGTACTGATGCTCTTTGTCAGCCATTTGCTCTCTGAAAAGGGTGTCTGAAATACTACCGAGATAAAAATCCCCTGCTCTTGTGGGCTTCAGCTGACTCTTCCTCTTTCTGAACTGTCTGAAATGTCATTCACTGCAATTTCAGGGAAAAATAAAATTTCTCTTTCTTTTTACAAAAGCTGGACCAGTAGCTCTAGATTATAGTTTAAACTATTCCAGCTTGTCTTTCCCATTCTTGGAGAGATATTTATATTGTTTTGTATCTCATGTCAAACCATGTTTTTCCTTCTGCAGAATTCTGCCATGTGTTGCTTTGTTTGCAAGTCACTTCCAAGCCAGTAATCATAAGCACTCCATCTGGTTGGGGAGCAGAGTAGTGATAATATAAAAGGACATTTCCACTATTCTGTTTAAAAGAATCCTCCATCTGTACCAAATCTGCCATTTTAATGAGATTGTAAAGGGGGTTTGTTGCTTTTTTTCTTTTTCAAAGAGAGGAGGAGATTGATTGTTGAGATATTTTTTTTTTCCTTGCATATCTACTCATTACGTGATTGTATTCAAGGCCCTTTCTTTTTCCCAAGCTGAGAATTACTATAGGAATTTGCAGTTCATGTAATTCAGCATGCAAAGCCACAAAAGGATCCTGGAAATTTTACCCAAGATCTGTAACACATTGATTTTGCCATTAGTATTTAGCCTTTCTGTTATTACCCTTTGTTAATGGCATGTATGTGAGAAATCATCCTGAATGCTGCAAAACCGATCCACAAGGTTAAGAAAAAAAAATACAGTGTCACTATGATTTATGATGGTCAGTAATCAGAGCTGAATTGATGGATGTGAATCTGCTGAGATGACTTTTTGGTGCTGGCAGGTTTTAATTTTTCTTTGTGCTTTTCTTTTGTAATTCTGATCGTTGCTCTTTTAGAATTAATGGAGAGAGAATTGGACAGCTTCTCACGTGGGAATGTCACAGCGTAAACCAGGACAATTCTGTAGAGGTTAATAGGCAATGGTCTGGATCAATCATCCACTGGTTTCATCAGACTGATGTGAGCTCGAAAAACTAAGAGCCAGTAACTGGAAAAGCAAAGTAGCTCTAGCAGAATAAATGAGCAGGCAGTGGGTAGGGAGAGTGGTCCCAGAGGAGCAGCAGGCTGTCACTCATACCATGCCACACTGTCCGTGGGACCTGGGCTGCCTAAGGGACAAGGGGCACAGCCCACCAGAAAAACAATAGAGATGGTGCAGAATCCTAAATATGTTATTTCTCCTTTCCAAACGAGCAGTATCTCGGCTTTAGGAGAGCTGTTGGGTTGCCAGTTCTGTGTTACCAGTCCCCATCTCCCAACAGGAGGCTGCAGTCAGTGATGTGGGACACCACTCCACAGAGGGCTTGGGCTTCTGCAGGGACTCCTGAGATTTTCTGTAAAACCCCCAATTTAATCCTTATATCTACAAAAAAGAACTATTTGGCAAGTTTTAAATTTCATGTGATTCCCTTGAGTCCCATTACAGAAATCATCAGATTTCCTTTGTCCTTGTTTTCAAGCACCTTTCCAAAGGCAGAAAAAAGGTATTTACGTACCTGGTCTTTATTCAGAGACAGCTCCTCTTCAGTTAGAAACAAAAGTTCAGTCACTGGATAGTAACCTTGTTATCTTGGGTTTCTAGAACTGTTTATTATTTTGAAATTATAGTTCTCAGTCCTCAAAGCAAATAGTAGTGCTAAATCAAAATTCAGTTTTAGTAAATGAATATTCAGGATACTTTGTTTTGCTGTGGTAGCTTGAACAACAGCACTGCCGAGGCAGCTGTGGTGCAGTGATTGAAATCTCTGCTACAGGCAGCTCTGTACAGATTACATCAGTGAGGTAAATTCATTTAAACTGACTTGGTCACCCTCTTGTATTTAAACTGAGGTGGGAGGCTGCTCCACCATGCAGATGGCTGTTGGACTCTGTATTTAGTCAGTGGCAGAAGTGGGTCTTAGTCAGGGATACTATAATGCCATGAGCAAAGATGTGCAGAAGCAGAGAGTAGCTGTTAATAGAGCACGTCAGTGACAGCAATGAAGCATTTTCAAGCCAGATTTACCTGAGTGTGTGGCATGCATTATTTATTTAGTGATACACCAGAGCCTCAAATTTTGCACCTTCTGAAAGATTTTGCATAGGTAATTAGCAACAAGTTCTGTGTTATAACCTAAGACTGCAAAGCCACTACCTGGCGGCTGGGCTCCAGTCGATGCAAACAGGGAGAAATGTTTCTGGAAAATTTCAAATTATCCTTACAGGATTTTACACTTAGATTATTTTCTTTCATCAACAAATGAGGCATTGGGTATATCTCGTCTGACAAAAATACTGGGCTGTGATAATTTTTTTCCATATCTTACCCTTTGCTCTTCTTCTGTAGCAGGGAGTATCTGTGCACAGCTCCCAGCTGTGAAGTGAGGTGTGTGACAGGTAAGTGCAGTGCGTGCCGTGCAGAAGCTTGCAGTGCCTTGAAGAGATTGCAATATTCCCTTTCTCAGAAGGTGCATATTCCTTAAAAGCCAGTCCTAATCTAAGTAACTGTAGGGAAGCATGAAGAAAATTCCTGTTGCTGGCAATAGCTTCCATTGTAAAGGAAGAGGTCGACTTTAGTGAAATCATGAACCTCTCTCTGTGCTTTCCTCCGAAACAAAATTATTTTGCCCTTGGTACTGCTTTTAATCTCTCTAGTTTAGGAACTTGAAGTACATAGAGAACAGCCTTTTAGTTCAAGAAAATAGCCTCTAGAACCTCCGACACAAACCTATCATAATTAGTCATCAGAAAATCTGAATAAATATAAAATTACCATGGAGTGGGAGGCAGGCATATGTGGCATTCAAAACACACGGAGTGTAAAATGATGTTATTGTTGTCTTTAGAAATAGTTCAAAGTAGTCTGCATTAGAAAGAGCTGATAAGCAGAATGACAAAAGCTTGTTTCATGAGTGATTCCAAGCAGCAGTGGTTTTCTGATCAGCTGATGCTGCAGCTATTTTGGGTATTCCACAGATCATGATTACATACACGGGGAATGATTGGAGGCAGCAAATATGGTAAGTGAGCCAGGAATCCTGGGACACGCTCCCTTACTAACTTAATAGTCTTCTAATCACTTGTCCTTTGCCATTTAAATAGCCAAGGGAAGTCTAACAAGTGCCTGTACTCAGTTTCTTTAAAAAAAAAAAAAAAAAAAAAAAAAAAAAAAGAAA
>JAWWEW010000166.1:5996987-6162336 GCA_035583185.1 Anabacerthia variegaticeps
TATTTTAAAATGCCAATGAAACATCAAGGCTTTCCAGGTTACTTTAATAAATAATATTACATTATTAAAAAGCTAACATTTCACAATTGTCAGAAAAAAAAAAAAAAAAAAAAGAAAAGGAAAAAAAAAAAGAAAAAAAGAAAAGCACTTCCTGAGGCCGCTATTTTTAGTAATGGTGCAGTGTCCAAAGTGTTAACTAATTGAGTCATCAGGTTTCGTATCTGGCCACAGAAAATGGCAGTGGAAGAGGGAGAATGCTTTCCAGAACAAGTAAGCATTTGTGGATTCTGAAATAAGAGTGAAATCTGCATATCGATTTTCTTGTGTTAGTGTTTTAAGGCTTTGATTGTATGGGACGAAGCTGGATATAGGAAGGGGTATGTTCCGGCTTGTTTGGTGTATTTTGTTTTCTGATGGTTGGATCACGGTACAGGCTGAGGCAGCAGTCAATAGCATATTGGAATTACTTGTTCTTTCTGTCCTTGCCAGTGTCTACATTTTGTTTAGGACACTCTATAGAAGATGCTGGTTAAAACCGCAGAAACATTTTGTCATGTTTTGTTCTGTGATCAGGGCCTTAAGTAACATAGATATGTGTAGCAATTTCGTTCAATGAAGTGTGTTGGCAAATCTTGCATATTTAGAAAAATGTTTAAAATCTATGCTTTTAAGGTATATTTTTCCAATAACACACCTCTTCTACCGGCAATCCAAAGGTCAATTAAACTCCCAAAGGAGCCAGCTGTAGGGGTAGTAATGTGCTAGTAGAGACCTGTAAGGAGACGCCTGTAGCACTCTTGCTCCCAGAGACAGTCTCAGTTTCCTTCAAGGTGCTCCCTGTGTGATTTAAAAGCTCCTCAAGTGAGTAAGCTGCTGTGCAATGACATCCCTGTACTCTGTGAAGGAGGCTCAGAGGGTCCTTCAATAGCTTGAGTGTTTCACATCAGTTAAAAACCACAAAGTTAAACCAGCTATTCTCTAGGCTACTCTACTGCAGAATTAAAATACTGGCTGTGATATCATGTTATTAGTACTGATGAGTGCCAAGCTTTGTGGAAACATCAATTAATGGCAGTATTTTTTTTGGGTTAGAGATATTACTGACCCTAGCACACAGTAGTTTACTAACTAATTTCCATGTTAGCTATAGCTTTATGCTCTGGAAAAACACTGCAGTGAGTTCTCTTAAATGTGTATGTTGTTGTTTAAATGTTGGCAGCACAGGACTGGGATGTTGTTCCCTGTTAAAAAGCATCTTTGAAACTCTGGTTGTTTTCTGGTGATGCTATTCTTGTTCATGAACTTATTTCCACCAGTAATATCAAAACTGTGAAACACTTACTGGGAGGAATTTTTTTTGTGAAGTACCTTTTTGTAAGAGAAGGTTTTGTTTTTCAGATGTTTTATGGTACTTGATTAAATTTTCTGCTGTTCGGTCCTGAGAATATAATTTACTCCCCTTTTTTTAACACAATAGTATCAATCTTCATGGTGATAAACATCTTTGCTGATGCTTTAAATGAGCCTCAGCAGGACAGAACCTGACACAGTCCGTCTAGTTTCTGTGTGCAACAGTTTGGAGAGCAGGGCGAGCTGAAACTCTCGCTGCCTGGGAGCCGTGGCGTTGGCAATGTGCTGGTCTGCAGAATGCTCTGCCCCTCTGTGCTGCAGCACCATGGTATTTACTCTTGCTTTGCGAAGTTTTGTTACCGGTTGTATAGGAGCTGCTCTTTCCAATAGTATATATATAGTTTATTGAAGGCGTAGCAGCTATTTGAGATGGAGTTTAGTGGTGGAGAAGGGGCTCAGTATGCATTTGTTCAGTAAGTTTTTCCATGCCGTTATTTATGATAAATTCGGTTTTCATGCCATAGTTGCTTAAATCTTCCATAGGTTACCTTGCGTATTTGAGGTGTAAGAGGGCAGCAAGCTCTACTTCACTGCACGTTTGTCCTGTAGATTTGCTATTCAGAAGTGACACTTTAATTAGCATTGTACAGTAATGGCTCATTCTATCATCAGATGCTAGGGGAGATTAACTCTGTAGGGCTGGGAGGCAGCATTGTTGCTAACAGCTTATTTCTCTAAGCCTGTAAGAAACTGATCTTCACTTGAATGGAAAAACTAAAAAAAAACTAGTTCTAAATCTGTGTCTATTAAAGCAGTAAAGTCTTTTAGCCCAGTTTGGGAAATGTTAATTCATTAGGATTGTATCTTTATATTCTTTGATTAAACAAGTAGGTGTTTTTCAAACCTACTTCATTCTGATGCTAAGAAGATGTGGTAGATTAAAATAAACTATCAAGTCTGGTTAAGGTGAGGTAAAATATTAAAATATTTCTATGTGTGTTTTTGTCAGAATGGTTCTGCAAAATTTCAACTCCCTAATTAACAGAGGCTTTGAAGGACAGAAAAATACTACTTCAGTTCTGTCACCAAAAAGTCACTGTGGGAAAATGGCATCATGTAATCTGCAGTGGTTTATCTGTATATTTGGTAACTTCTCTCACTCTAAGAAGAAAACTGAGCTCTGTTGTATTTTCTTTCTCCCTCTGTTCATTTCAAAGACCCCCTACAGAGGTTGTTCTCACTGTTACTGTTTTCAACTTGTTTGTAGCTGTAAATCCTGGTCCTGCCCTTGCCCCAGCAGTGGTTTAGACCCCTCCTTTTGTTTCAGGACAGAATTTTGTGTTTAGAGTTAGGACAGAACTTTAAAATGTAAAGTTGAGTTTGAAACTCTTGGTAACACTTGCAGGGCTTTGATTTGTAATTTTTGCTCACAGATTTTAGTGCTTGCTCTGGAAAAAACAATTCTCCCATTGGAATCTGAGCTAATCCTCCAACCTGGAATATTTGGAGCTAGGAACAAAACACTGTAAACTAATTTACATTTGCTGCGTCCACCACTGAATACATTTCATCCAGGCAGCCCCAACAAATGCTCTCACAGAACTTTCCATGCTGTTGCACAAGTTCACAATAGTGAACGTCAGTGTTTAATCGTGGAAGAGGAGGAGAAAGGGAGTGCTGGGCAATGTGCAGGCTGGTGGCTCTCCCGTGCCCGGCCCCACAGCTCTGTGCCATCCACAAGACACTGATGTCCACATCACATGGCATCACGTCTGGGAGAAAGATGGCAAGTTTTCCTTGCTGTTTCTAGCAGTGACAAGCAGCAGTGTGTGTAACACTTGCTCTGCTCTGCATTGCCTCTGTGGTTTACGGCAATGTGGTGGATGGCAAAATGGGTCTGCAGTTACTGGGTCATATCCTCGAGAGCAGAATCAAGAGGCAAACAGGCTACGGCAGGCTCTGGTCAGTGGGGAATTTCATCTCCTGTAGGAGGACATGGCTAAGCCAACACAGCTCAGAGTATTCCCTGATGGTGTTCTCCGATAGGTCTCTTACATCTCCAGGCCAAGGCTAAAATTGTTTCCTGGCATGTTGCTCAGCTTCTGCGTTTGAGAACTGTTAACTCTCCTGTGTGAAATTCCCCTCATGAGTTTGGGAAGTGCTGGCTGGTTTTTCCTTCTCCTGAACAACCAAGTCTTTGGCTCTAGAGAGATGTTTGAGTCCTTTGGTTTATTGGTTCCATTGATTCTTTGTTGTTTACCAGGGTATATGTATTTCACAGCAGATCTACAAATCTTACCCCATGAGTCCTCTTAGCACCCAAATTTTAGATAATTTCCATTGCCCTTTCAGATTCTCTATATGTCAGGTGAGCCACGTGGAGTTTTCCAGAGAGACTCTTCTACACGGTGTCCAAGTGTCTAATTAAAGAGGTTCTTTGCTTCTGACAGGGCTTATAGTCTCTGCTATGGAAACCTGTGTATTGACACTTATAAACTGATAAAGGTTTGTAATTCTTGTAAGAATCCTGTCCAAAAAAAAGAAAAAAAAAGAAAAAAAAGAAAAAAAAAAAGAGGGTCTAGTAGATAGCTTTAAAACTAGCCATTCAAGTGCCTTTTAAGGCACTTGAATTTATACAGAGGTATAAATCATAAATATGTGGGATTTGCAGTACTCTCAGCGTAAGTTGGTGTGTTTCTGTGTTTATTTATGCCACCTCACAAACAGCTTGACCAGTTATCATCAAACAATCTTTCAATGTAATGATAATTGTAAATTGAGGCTTCCAAGGCAGAATTATTTTTGCTTTGAATGAGATGCATTCAAAAGTAGGATGAAGTGGAAACTTAGAAATTCATGATACTGAGAGCTCTTAATAGTTTATGTAGCTTGTTTATAATTTCTATAGCTTGTTTAGTACAATATTTTTTGGGGAAATTTATGTTGCACTTGCACTGATACGAGTTTTCTCCATGTTATTACCACTAACTTCACCACATCTGATTGAAGCATATTTACATAATATTTATGTAGTGAGCTTATTTTGAGTGAATAAAATCTTTCTCCCTAAAATCAACAATATTATCTCATTTAGGTTTATATGACTTTTTTCCCCCCCCATCTGAAGTTATAGACAAGTAAAAACACTTTAAAAATGTTTTGACAAGAGCTGCTACATTTTTTTCTTCTTCTTTTTGGGTCCTGATTCTAAAATGAGATGCACATAGAGAAGAGGAGGTGGACTGATGTTATTCATGCAGTGATCTGAAGACTGTGACTTTAGCATGGAAATGGCTTTAAACTTGGGCCTTAGACATGCTGGAATTATCTCCTTGCTCATTGGGTAGTCAGTTTCTGAGGGAAAAATAGCAGGGAGGAGATCAATGGCATCTCATCTAGCTTGACATATAAGAGAGCTATTATCTTCAGGTGAATATAAACATAAGAAGAAACCCTCGAAGCACATCCAGCCCTTCTCTAGCTCTTTGTGACTGTGGTAGCAGTTATGAAAGCCAATGATTTCTTTTTCACTTTTAAGTGTATGATACGAAAATTTTAGAGAATCAGAGATGAGTCATTACAGGTTCAGGAGTTTCTTCCCAGAGTTTGAAATCACCTTCTAGAAGTCAAGACTTTCAGCTTGGAGAACGAATCTTGAATTTTTAGATGACCAAGTATTTTGCCTCTTATTGCATTGGATCCTTTTCATTGCTTATACATGTGAGTTGGTCACAAGGGGCCTGGTTGTCCCTTCTAATGGAGTGCAGTGGTGAAACCAGGGATTTTACTAGTTTTAGGGCCTTGAGCAGAATGTGTCCTAGTTTACTTTGTTGTTCATCTTTTCCGTCGTTGCAGTCTGAGAGCTGAAAAGTTAGTAGTAAAGAAATCTTGTTTTCCAATTAAAATCATTCTTGAGGTTTGTTGTTCTTGCGTATTTCAAAGATACTGTTGTGCAGATATACCTTGATTTTTGTAGTCCCTCATCTTGATTTTGGTGTTACTAGTTTAATTCATTCATACCAGTAATAGTTTTCATAAATTCTTCAGGTGAAGCTGACACATCAAACTTGTGTTTCAGAATCTCAAAACCTCCCCTGTGCCAACTGGCACTGAGTATGGAAGCAGTCTAGACCCTCACCCTGAACACTGTCCCTGTGGCACAGGTTTGGTCTCAGTTCAGGTGGTTTTGGTTGGGTTGTCAGATGATAATTTTGTATAGAATAGCAGTTAAATTGTTCTGTATTTGCTGAATATCTATGGTGACAAGTGAATAAAATAGAGGTGACATCTTTAGGGGCATTTTCAGCCTGGATGTTATGTTCAATGTATTACAGGTGTTATATGTGGATGTTAGGCAAGAGTTTACCATATAACTCTGTGTGGTCTTTTGTTCCTTGGAAATCACAAGCCCCTTTGCTCTTTTTAGGAAATGGAAAGAACAGCTATTTTTCATTTTTAGCTTGAGCTTTCTTAGGAATTTTCTAGGAATTTTTTATTAGGCATTTAAAGGCACCCAGGCTAGTTTAGCTGTGTCTAAGTCACAGGACTGAGTGAAGAAGGCTGCATGTGCAAGTCTAAGCAACTTAGATGGTAAGAAAGCTGCATCACAGCTTCACAGCAGATGTTTGTCACTGCAAACAAACAACTCGCTCTAGACCTCTTGATCTTGTTAAGGGCACTGATAAACACCTCTTGTACTGCAAGCTGTGAAATGTTCTTGCATGTACCAGCCTTAACATCTCAAGCTCTGGGTCCTTTTGAACTATCTTCCACTGCAAGTGGTTCATTTTCAGTGGTAACAGGGCACAGAGTCAGCATTTTGACAAGATAGACTCCAAGAGGTAGAGTGGTGTAAGAGATCTTGACAATGGTGTATACTAAGCTCACATGTCAGACACTATGTCTTGTGGTCTGGCGAGGAAAGAGGCTTATTTGTCTGTTGAATGTTTTCCTGGTTAGGTCAAGCATTTCTAGAAGGAAGGAGCTGCATCTAAAATGCATTTTTCACTTGTGTTTTGGACTGCTTAAATGTTTAATTTTGAGGAAATATTTTCTCTACAAGCGTGATAAGATTGACTGCTGTAGGGGGTAGAGCCTAGTTGTTGACAATGCAGTTGGTTATAGATTCACAGGCAAATTTTGCAAATTTTGAGTCTCCACTAGTGTGACCAAGAAGGGTTTCACGCAGCCTAAAATCAGTGTAGTTTTTAACTTGTGGAAAACTTATCATAGTTACATAGTTGTAATAGGGCCCTTTATGGGGACATTCCAAATAGAACAATATTTTTGGCTACTTTATGATGCACAATACAGTAATATGATTAAATTGTGTGATAGAACAAACAATTGGAGGGATTTGTTTGGTTTTTGACCAATAGTTAAATTATTTCTCTTTCTGCAATAATGTTCAAAATAGCGGGTCTTTCCTAATCTAGAGGTGGGTCCTCTGAATTGTCAGGCACTAGGAATGGAGCTTTTCCTGTTGCCCTGTGGTTGTGTTTAGGACTGTGATCTCAAAAGCATCTCTCTGAAGGATAATTAACTGCATCAGGGCAGATAGCAGTTGGCCCCAGGCTATCATATTCTTATCAGAAGAAAACATGTATGGTAGTATGATATGTAAGGCATGAGTACTTGTTTGCACAAAGAATATCATGTCATCCAGTGCAACCAGCCCCCTTTCTAATAAGGAAGTTACAAATGAAAATGTTTAATACTTATTTAGTTATAAGGTAGCAGGGACATGCAAGGGGTTAGAACTGCTTGGAGGATAGATAAAGAGTCTCCCCATGAGCATTATATGGCTGGTTTACTTCACATGATCCAGACATTGCTGTTAATGGTCCACTGAATTTATTTGAAATAAAATTCATCCCTTACCCAAGTGAGGGTAACATAGTTGCTTGGAGGAAAATTCTGAATTAACATAGGAGCAAAATCTAAGAAATATCAAGGACCTCCCATTTCCAGTGTCATGCTTAGTGCCCATCACGGTTAAGCTTTCCTGCAGAAAAAGTGCCATGGGTTGCAGTAAGCCCACCCTTATCAAAATAACCAAAAATGTTATCATCCCTTTCCTCAGGTTGCCTCATGCTGCTGTAAGACTAGTGTTGTTGAGCACATTTCCAAATGGAAGTAACATAAGTTCATCCCTTAAAATGAGGTCATTGCCTCCCCCCACAACAAATGTTAGGCATGGTTAGCATCTTTTTGTTGGGACTCAAGCCAGAATGCATCCTGCTCTGGCACAATGGGAACCTGCTGGGGGTTTCCCTTCACAACAGCTACTGTTAAAGATGGAGTGAAAAACAAAACCCTGCTCCCAATGTGAAAAAAGACTGGATTTTTAACCTGAAAAAGAGGCCACTGTAAGCAGAACACAAAGGAAAGAGAGATGAGCATAATAAAAATACCACCAGTATGGGAGGGGGCCTGTGCACATTAAAAATCATGGCTTTGCATTTTTGAGGGTTCACTAAATAATACGTATTCTCTGTTTGTTTAGGAGACCCTCTCTAGTCCCATGGAAAAATCAGGCCGAATTCTGGAATGACAGTCGGTGCAAATTTCCTAATAGTTTTTGTCTTTACTTGTGCTAAATAGTCTCTTACTTCACTGGGAGCTCTTGGAAAAAAGGAGTGAATATGTATTTGCTTGTGTGAGTCAGCATCAGCATTTTCTGGAGGCTCAAAGTAATATCCAAGTGACTTAGTAGTTGGTCTTTGCTGTAATAGAAACATTTTTAACTCATGTAGCTTTTCCTCAAAATAGGGTAACAGTTCTCACATCTTACCTCTGTGCATCCTTCTTGTGGCAGGACTACAGGACCATAAGGAGAAGAAGGGTTGGGAAACAGAGTGCAGCTGCCAGCACAGCTTATTCAGCCTCAGCCCTTTCCTGACATGGCTCTGGAATGAAGGCTGTTGAAAATGAGCTCCAGACTGGAAAACCTGTTGATGGGCTGGAGGCAGCCTGCAGTCTGTGAGTTCCCCAGCCTGCTGTACGTTAGAGAAGGGATTTTTTTATAGCAGCCTACATTAAAGGGAAACACACAAATCTGAAAGAAACGCACATTGCATAAAACCTGCATTCATTAACCACTCATCTGCATTTGCACATTTCTGAAAACGAGAAATAGTCCCTTTTTTTCTCCAAGAAAGTATGAGGGGAGAGGAGAGAAATCATACCATCTGTGCAAAAAAAAAAGCTTGATATTATCCAAGCATCAGTACTGGTACTCCCATAAATCCACTGTTTATTAAATATTTCCTGAGAAGCCATTCTAGAACTAAATGCTGGGCCCAGGAGCTGAAGTTTATCTCTCAAAAAAATAAAACATTTGTAAGAATCTTGAATTTTAATTTGAATCTGCATATAGAATTTGAAAAGGGAGCATCCTCAGGGACCCCAAGAGGGTGCAGGCAATGGCTTTGAGGACACAGCCTGACAACAGGGATCCAGTGCAAATGCACAGGAAAGGGCTGCAATCTTTGTGGCTGACTGCAAGAGCATCTAAGATTCAGGGTGCTTTGATGTATGTCCCATGCCTGTTGTTCTCTTGATATTTGACAAACCAGTGGAGAATCAAAAGCCAGTTTTCATCTTCATTTCATGTTGGGATTGATTACAAAAACAAAAGAAAGGCATCTGAATAAGTTGCAAGCATATAGGCGGCCTCTCAAGATTACTGAGGTTTAAGTAATCTGTACTGGAGAAAAATTTTACTAGGTTTCTTAAGGGAATGTCCTGTAGACACACTGTCTGTGTTGTCTGCATGGCATTCTTATTTTTGGACACCAACTAGCATGGAAGTTGGGAGTGGGTATGTGGGGGAGGTTGCCCACAGTGGGGAGCACTTGGGTGTCCCGAGCGATGGGTGGAAACCTAACATTCTTTTTTTCCCCTGCTGTGGTTTTTAATGCATTTCATTTAACAAACCCTTTAGCAGTCTTTGACATGGGTTTCCAGGAATGATGGCATTCCAGATAGATAATTGTTAACATTATTGTTATGCTTGTTTGATCTTCAAAATCCTCCAGTGATTTGAGTCTAGGCTCTGGTGCTGCTTGTGTTTGGGTAATACAGGGGCAATTACAAGCTCTAGCAGGGACTCCAAAAACCTCTTTTTTAAATAACACAGTTTGATTTGGAAATTATATTTTTCTACTCTATAGAGGTATAAAAAAAACATTTAGGCTTACAATATAAATGTACTTTTGAGAAATTTTATGGTCAAAATTGGAAGTTTTGAATTGACATTTTCGGTTAAGTTTTACTGACCCCTATGCTTAGCTTTTGTAAAAGTTGGATAGTATTCATTGGTTCTTCTGGGGTTTAGAAGTAGAATGTCTTAAGAACAAGGATATTCAAGGCATTTGCAAGGTATAAAAAGCTTGAAAGTCTGTTCTCTGCTAAGCAGACCTGAAGTATTGCCTTAGTTACAGGGAAAGTGGCACCTGGCAATGCTGCTTTTAGAGAGGCTGAAATTGCTTTTGGTTTCCAACAGTGCTGGCCTCTTTGCTCTCTAATGTTTCTGCTTGTTTCTGCTTATGGCAGAGACCACAGTGGATGAAGAGAATCCCAGAAGCCCTGTTGAACTTTTTTTGCACAATTTTACACCCTCAGTGTTATACCTCTGTGCAGATCTCAAAGTTCCTGTGCATGGTGGCCCAGAAAGGGTGAGTTACCCCAGTCTGAGGGCTTGGGAGCTTTAGCCAAGCTCAGAAAAAAAGGTTTCCCTCCTTCTCAGAGCACAGGGATGTGTTACACCCTGGCTGCTAAGGCAGCTCATGCGGTTTCACACTTTGGCTCACGACACGTTCGAGTAACTAGAACCCAGTAAAGTGGAAACTGGACGTGCCAACTGAGACCAGTTGAACTGTGGGAGAGCTTGGGTTATCCCTGCTGTGCTTCTCTGGGTGCTCTCAAGCTGTTGGTGTCATGCCTGCACATGTCAGTGCTGCTTTTCCTGTACAGGGCACCTTGTGCTGGGAGCCTGTGGCTGTCTGAGCACTGGGAGTCCAGGCTGAGGGATGCTGGACCCAGCACCACACCAGCCCTGCTGCTTGGCTGGCGGCCTGGCTGCTGGTGTCACTGATGTGTCTGGACAGTTTTAGCTAAAGGGGTGACTAGAAGAGGAGGGCATGCTGTTTTATTGAGGGATTTCAGGAATGGGTTTGTGCATCACTTCGCAGCACCTGAGATAGTTTGGTTTGAAACATTTTTATATGTCCTCAGGCTGGAAGTGAAACCTTTATCCTTCCTCCTGTTAGTGAGCAAGTGCTTCTCAGAGTCCTTAAGTCTTCCAAGAATACTTAAGTCCAAAAGTCATGCCCAAGTCTGTAAAAGATACAGGCATTGCTCTCCCTCTACAGTGAAACTGCAGTTAGATATTAAAGTGAATATCAGCTGTTTATCAGTCTTCCTGCCTCTCTCCTTTCATTTTATTGAAACAAATGGAAAGGTTTAAATGACTCTGAGTGTGAGCAGTGTTCCTTGTCTGGCATGTGTTAATGTGACTGGCAGGATTTGATTTTCCATAGCAAGCTGCTCTGGCACATCCCTTCCCCACCCAGAAGCAGCTGTAAACAGCTAATGTTAATTCTCATCCACCTGCTGACTGTGCCAAACAGACATGCCATTACTCTCTGACAAAAAGGCTCCCAGTCTATTGAGTCCTCCCTCATACCTTTAGTAATGCTGATAAAATGCTGACTTGTTTTTTACCCCGGTGGCTGCTGTTGCTAAGCACTGAGAATATGACCTGTCTCCTGTAATAATCTGCATTTCACAGTTCAGATGATCCTCTAAATGAAAGTGTTTTACCTCACCTCTCAGGGCAGCTTTTCTTCCCTATAGCCTTTACAGTTATGATCATGTAGTTTGTAGCAGCACCTCGTTTTTGGAAAAGCCTAAATAAACATCAGTATTTGGGGGCTGTTTTGTTGGATGCACATTGCAAAGAAGTTGATTTGTAGTGATCAGCGTGGTGTGCTTGGAAGAGAATGACAAAGGGTAGGGAAAGTTGTAAGCCCGTGACCTACCATTGCAAAGCACAATGCCATGTGTGCAAAATTCAGGAGAAAATGAGGCGTTCATAAGCAATGGTTCTCTCCTTGGAAGAGAAAGCTTGTTGTATTGAAAGTACTGGTAAAATAATCTTGTAGTTTGTATGGGTACAAGTAAAAGCAGACTTTATACTCACCATGTTGCTGTCGTTGTGCCCAAGATTGCTTCATCCTGCATGTGAAGCTGCTTCTGATGGGCCTGAAGCAATGCTTGAACAGAACATCCACTTTGCAGTGGCTGCATTGACAGGAGAGGAGAAAATATAGCAAACCCAGAAATCTGGTATTAAAAAAAAATATTTGAGCTTTGTTGCCAGCCTGTTTTGTATTTTTCTTAGCACTTGTCTTTATTTTTTTCTCTTAAGGTCATTGTTGTGCTTTCTTAGAACCTTAAAGGATCATAAAACACTTAAAGCTGCAATGATGTAAGCCTATGATGAAATGATACTGAGGGAGGGGAAAAAAAAAAAGACAATTCCTGCTATACCAGCTGAGAAGAGGGCACAAAAAATGTGTTGCCTGCCCAAGATGTCAGGGGAAGCTGTGGCACTGATAAAATACCAGATTATATGATTTGTCCCTCTTGAAAGATAACCCAGTTCGTTCCACTTGCTCCAAGGCAGGATCAGCATTATCTGAACCGTCCTCCGTGGGTATTTGCATAACTTGTTGTTAAAACCCCCTGGGGATGGGATTTGCTTTCAGTGTTTCTTTCGTGACTTAACCAACATTTCTGCCACCCTTACATTCAAACTGAAGGCATCATAAAGCAAATTTGCATATCTATCTTTAATGCGAGATCTGAAAAGAAAGGAGAATGTAGTTTAGGTAATGGCACTGTACCTAGGGATTTCTGGCTTCCTCTCTGAATGTGGACAGACTTTGTAAAAAAAAAAAGAAAGGTGCTATTAAACAAAGGAGGATGAAGAAAATAAACCAAAATCCAATCAGACATGAGATTTTAAAATGTGAGATCCATGGAGGTTTTTCAGTTCTGCTAATCTAGTCCTTCAGTGGTGGATTATTTTGAATTTCTTCTTAAATCTCTCTTGTTAAATCTCACAATACTGGTCTGGTCCATTCGGCTTCCATATTAAAGGTGGAGTGGCACTTCTGGAAAGAGTGGAGTGATTTTCATGAGCTTCACCATGTTTGTCTTCCATGCTGGGTACCAGATGTGTCCCTGGCTGCTGGCCTTGCGTGTTAGACAGTGCTGCATAATTCATGTTTATGTGAAGGGAAGCTTTGTGTGCCTAGTCAGGCGGGCAGCCCACTCACACCACAGGGAGCGTGCATGAGCAAGGAGGGCAGGGTTTGACCCACATTGGATAAAGTGCTTTGGGATCTTTTCCTGTCTAGTTAAATGGACAATATGTTGTATCACTAGCAACTCCTTTGCCAAGGGAATGTGTTTTTATACTGTGCCATAATTTCTAATGGGACTTTTCCTTTTTTTTTTCTTGTAGTCTGACACAAATGCAAGTTACTTGAGAGCTGCTCGAGCTGGCAACTTGGAAAAAGCTCTCGACTACTTAAAAAATGGAGTGGACATCAACATTTCAAATCAGGTTGAAGAATATTTTGATCAAATTTGCTGGTTAAATACCTTTCTCAGTTTCTTGAATTTTTCTTTATAGTTGCACTTTGTCTCAAAGATAACTTGTGTGCTTTTTGATCAGCCATATTTACTCTTACTTTGCCTGATTAACACTGTACCCCTTACCCAGACACCATTTCACTTGCATTTGGAGAATGTTGTGTATTTAATGTTATCTTCCATTTATTTTAGATCTTGACTTAATTCTTACTCCTTCCTTATAATCTAGTTCTTGTAAAGTTTACCTAAGAGTAGGTTTTGAAAGCAGTCCTCTCAGTGGGTTAATAATAATTTGTCTTCTGATATGTTTGCTTGCTTGTAAAACCTTTGCCAGTCTTTCTCATTGCTTTTCTGTTTTCCCTTCTCTCTATTTTAATCAGAATGGGTTGAATGCTCTCCATCTCGCTTCCAAAGAAGGACATGTAGAAGTTGTGTCTGAACTGATACAGCGAGGTGCCAGTGTGGATGCAGCAACAAAGGTCAGTCAGGCCTATCTAGTTGTTCCTTTGTTCACACTGAGGACATGGGCACACGGTGTTGGCCAGCTGATTACAGGCATTGCTGCAGCAGTGATTGCCTGTTTTCCCCTGGTGGAGTGGTCTTAATAATCATTTAATAGAAACTTTTTAGATGACAGTAAATGTCACAGATGACAAGGGAGGATATTTACTGGACAAATTGTAGATTCCATTTTGGTTTCTGTCCCTGTCTTCTAGAATAACTCACCCATTAGAAGTGTTCAGTAAGAGTATTTTATTGCAAGAAATACTATATTTTAAAGTGGAATCTGTCCTTGATTGTATTGTTATGTATTCAAGCTCAGGTTTTGTTCACCTTTCAAATATCACTGTCTCTAATTTCAGAAAGGAAACACAGCATTGCACATAGCATCCCTCGCTGGACAAGCAGAAGTAGTCAAAGTTTTGGTTACGAATCGGGCCAACGTCAATGCACAGTCTCAGGTAAAGTGATATGTCCTTGTTTGGTACTACCAAAAACTTTATTGACGTTAAAATTGTTCTTCTCCCCTTAAAAGTTATAATCTTAATAAGTGTGTTTGGTAGATCTTGTGTTAATGTTGGCTCTTGAAAATAGAGTTTGATAGAGTTGGTGAGATGAATGTATCATAAAAAAAAACACCGTTCTTTTTTGGCTGTTCCACACACACAGGTAACAACAGGTGCAAGGACAAAGTCTGAATACACAGCTGCCATTTTATTACTGAAACAGGCCCTTTAGTGAGTGTAGTGCTGAGTTCATTCCTATCTTGTAAGTCAACATACAGTTAAAACTTGAAATGCTTCCAGCTCTCCCTCTGTCCAGGTGGTCAGAGTGTACCTGGAGGCACCATGGACATATCTTCCCACGTAGGCATGATGGTGCAATGAAATTCCAGGTTGCATTCAGGTTATTTCCACATGGGATGTCAACAATCCTGAGATTAACTCTCAGATGCCCACCTCATTTATCAACAGAGGAAACAAAGAAATAACGTCTCTGTTTTAAGTTGTCCCAAAGCCACACACCCCTGGAGAGGAAGAAGGTGGAGGCACATCCAGGGGTATTGGCAGGATACTGGAAATGGTGCTGTAACAGGAAGCACAGTAAAGCCTGTACCCTTCAACCTTAGATCTGCCCTACAAGTGTCCTACGAGCTGCTCCTTGTTAGAGGCAGAGGAGGTAGAACAGGAGAGCGGAGAGAACATGTCTAAGTAAAGGGATCCTGTTTCACATAATTGTCTGTCTCAGGCTTAATTGAGCTCATCCCCTTTCCTTGTACAAGGAGGTTCTGCAGGCATATGCAGAGCTTATAACTTTGGTCAAGTCCTTTGAATGAATGTTTAGATCAATTATAGACAATTTCAAATAAGAGAAAACAGTGCTGGTATTAAGAACAAAGAAGTAAAATGAAACAGAAAAACTCTGGCTCAAAAAAAACCTAAACTAGCGATTGTCGGAAGTCAGGTGGCTGTGCCAGAGATGTCCCTGCGTGCTGCTCCATTCCCGTTCTCCCTGCTCAGGGGCTGGATGGCAGGCCTGCAGAGAAGGGTTCATGTTAAGAGACAATCTTCTCATCTGGCCCAGTATTGCCATTTCTCTGTGTTATAAAGTATTGGCCATAACAGGAAATGTTTGTTAAAAAGGAAAATTAAAAAATTTGCATTTTAAAGAAGCGTGGTGGACTTTCAATTGGTCTCTCAAATAATATGCTTGATAGAATCTATTTCAAGAATCGTGGTTATTTGTGGTTTATATTTCATGTTTTCTTCACCTGGACAAAGAAAATAGGTGGCTTAATTCTCCTTTCTTACCCTTTTCTACTGGTTAGATACAGCAATACTTGGTTCCAGGCATCATATAATTTAAATTTAAAGGGAACAACAACAGCAAAAATTATTTTCAAGTAAAATCTTCCATGGCTGTTAAGGTTTGCCTGTTAGAGAAATTAAGGGTTGACAGGATCTTTTCTGCTTGTGTTTGAGAACTTGTGTATTCAGCCCTGAAACTAAAAATAATCTGAGATTGTAAACATCTTATATAACTGCATTGTCCATACACCCTAAGGTTTTGCCACATGTTACCCTTATTCTGCAAACATACAAGAATTAAGGATTTATTTCTCCCCCCACCCCTCTATGGATGCCTTTGATGTTTTTACTTGGGACACACATAAAACACATATATCGTCCATTCCATGCAATACCTGGCAGTGAGATATTCCAGCTGGATTAGTCTTTTGAGGAGGTCCCCAGTGTTCCCTGTTACCAAATTGTTCCTGGACCAGCTTTGTGGTATTGAGCAACACTTGAGCCTTCTTAAAGCTTAGAATTAGGTTCTGCTGAATCTGTCATACACACAGAGAGCCTACCCAAAGACTTTTTTGTTTTGATTTTCTTTTTTTGATACTGACCCTGTTTTATGTGATTTTGGCCTTGTCTGCTCTTTCCTTGAAGGTAACAGCTCTTCCATGTTAGGGCTGTGGGGCCTTCTTTAAACAAATCCTCCTGTCTGTAAAAGAAACACCTCCAAACTGTGAATTTTTACCGAGTCTGAATTTTGTACCTCTTTTAAGGGCTATGTATTACTGTTGGAGACAAAATTATTTCCTTAGACTTGTGCTGCTCTGGTAATTCCAGCCCCTTTCTAAAGAGAGGAGAAAATGCAAAGTATGGTGGGGAGGGAGTTGGGGAAGATGTTGAAAAGCTTACAATAATTTAACATAGGAGAAAAAGTTCTGCCCTGTCCCCAAATGCTAGTAATACTTGGTTCTGAGAATTTTTGCCTATTAATTATTTTCTGAAACTAATAATTAGGTAGTGTGTCCTGTTTTCTTTCTAACTGTAAATGTTTGAAACTGAAAAAAAATAAATTAATCTTTGTTTCCAGCTGAGTTAGTAAATAGATACTGACTATGCCACAAAATGATAGGGACAAATGCCAGACTGCTCTTTGCTATAATAACTTGTGCTGTGACATATTAGGTATCCTAACAAGTGCTTTCTGGCTTATTTGCTTTTAATTAAGTAGAATTTTGAGTGTATGGTAACTAAGGCCTGGGGAGTCTGTTCTGAAGGGTGCATTAACACATTGCTAACCTTTGGCTTTGGCTCTGGTAGGACTTCAGCGCCTGCTTTATGCTTGTAGCTGTGCTTTCCTTCACAGAGAGCAAATTATCCAAATACTGGAACAGCAGCAGACCCTGCAGCCTGTGAACATGTGGCTTCACAGCTGCTCAGTGTCTCGCTCATGGGAAAGTTCCCCTTGGATCAAACATCCAGTTCACGCCATTTCCTCTCCGACTGTCCTTTGTTCTGCCCTCGTGTTTGTCCCTGCTGCCAGATGAGCCGCCCCTGTGCTTGGCCTCAGGTCACCTGCACTCTCCGGCGTGCTCTGTGCTGGACCTGTGCCCTGCAGCTCTGCCCCATTGCTGTGGCACTCATCTGTCCCTCTACTGTGCTCACTGCAGCTATAATTCAGCCCAGTTTCACTCCTATAGGTCTTAGGCCACGGTTCCCCCATATCTCTCCAGAGCCCAGAATGTGGGTGTTTATGCAAACATATGACCAAACTCTTCCCAGCTCATCTCTGGCTCCATTGATTTTCTGCAAAATCTAAGACAGTGTTCTCTGTAGCTGTAGCAGAGATTTCAGAAATTCTTATAACAATAGGGGGAAAATGCATTGCCTTCATGTTGGTCCCTATAAATGTAATTTCTGAAAGGCTGTGACTTGTTTACAGTTAAGGCAAAGACAAAAGCATTGACTGTAAGAGGAAGGCACTTACCAAAGAATGAGTTAAGCTCTGCAGCCTCTAATACTTGTATTGCATTGATTGAAATCACTCACTTAAGCATAATTTGAGATATGCTCTAATGTGGTCGGAAACCCTGATAAACCTCTGTCTCAGACTACTGAGAACCAACAATCCTCAGATCTCCTGGTGCCTGAAATATGAAGTAGCTCGGTGACCACAGGCAGACTGTGCTTGGAGAGCAGCTCTTTGAGGAGATGGAAGGCATAAGTAGCTGGCACATGTGAAAGAGAAGTCAAAGCTAATGGAAAGAAGAGGCAAAAATGGCCATTACTCTGAAGAATCATTGCTCTTGCTTTCTCTACAAACATGTATTGTATTTCCCTGCCCCGTTTTGCATTTCCAGTGCTGTGGCTGTTTTTATTGGGAGTCATAGCTCATTGCTACCAAATCATCTGTCCAGGCTGATTTTTAGTTTAACTTCACAAGAGATGTAAAAGGAATTATTGTCATTTAGCTGTGGGAATTGTATCTGGTGAGCTGAAAGATTCCACTGTGTCCTTTCAAGTAATATTACCCCTGTCCTATCTTCAGTAAAGTCAAGGGAGGTCATCGCATTAACTGGTATGTGAGCAGTTTATTTCTTTTTTTCTCTAATCTACCCGATTTAGGCAGATCTGTAGTTTGTATGAAATGTTTGTAAAGTGTTTACACTCTTGTTCTCCTATTTCAGAATGGCTTCACTCCACTGTATATGGCAGCCCAAGAAAACCACCTGGAGGTTGTTAAGTTTCTTCTTGACAACGGTGCCAGTCAAAGCCTTGCCACAGAGGTAAAAGTCTGAATTTCACATTTTACGAACAAAGTAAAATGTGCTTCAGCAGTGATTCCTGCTGATTCCTGCCAACTTATATCAAACTAGTCTTTTCAATACAAAATTAAAGACGCATGAAAAGCTGTCTTTGAAGTGTGCTAATTAACAGAGTTAGGGGCTTTTCAGCAATTTAAACTATCTCTTGCCATTTCTAAAAGAAAAAAGAAAAGACTTTAACTAGAAACAGTTCTAAATATAGATGTGTTCTTAGTCATAACTGGTGATCTTTCAGGTTAAGTGCTGAAAGAGGGAAGCTGTTATAATATAAAAGTTCTCTGTGCTTTCATCAAAAATAGTGAGTGATAAGAAGGGTGGCGACCATAAGGCAAGAACAACATGCTCTGGAGTCAGCCTGGAGTATCAGGGAAAACCCTGGGTTACTTGAAATTCAGAATTAGTTTATTGCCACCCTACACCTCACAGTATCACTGTCTAATGATGTAGTTATGGAATCTTATTCTTTTGAAGTCAACACTGTAAAAAAATCCATCGCTAGTGGACCAAAATGATGTTCCCAAAATCACCAAAAATTAGTTGTAAGTAGAAGTGTACATCAGAGGTACTTTCTAGAAATGTTCAAAGATATGAAAGTCAAGAAATACCAAAATGAAATATTTTACATCTGGAAAATAATTGAAAATTGCAGTTTTCAGAACACTAATTTGTATTCCCAAATTCCGCATATACTCTTGCCACTGCATGATTTTCTGAAAAGAGTTTTTTTTGTTTTTTTAAGTTTTGAATGGGTACTTCGTTCTTTTTCTTTGGTATTGTTTTTCCCTTGAGCATTGTATGTCAGTTTAGGTTGAGCTTTTCTCCAACTCAGCTTAATGATAAGGTGCAATATAATTTTACCTGTGGAGAATTCCTCTGAAGGTGCCAGACTACAAAATGGTGTTGTCTTTATTGCCTTTCTTGTTGGAGATAGTTGCTTATGGGTGCTTTTTCATTTTTTCATTTCAAATTTTCAGATAAATTAGATTTCCCTTTATAAATGCAAAAACTTTTGTAATTAAATGATCGCCAATAAATATTCTTTAAAAATAGAACTCTTCAATGATGGTGTTTTAATCTAAACAAAAAAATATTTGGTTCCGCTTTTGAAAAAGGAATTTTTGGATTTTTTTTTTTTAATGGGATGGACTCTGTCTTATGGTTTGGAGTGCAGTTGTTAATTATAGTGCTGAGGTCACTTGCAATTGTTTTTGTGAGCTGGCACTGTCAGGGAGCACATGGTGGAAATGCGTTCCTGTCGGTGCTGATATTCCTGGTCACGGCTTGCCTGGCCTTGGTACAGCAATCTCTGCACACACTGAAACCGTGTGAAACCATGGGCAACTCTCATCAGAGTGAGGAAACCAGAGGTATAAGGGATGGCAGCTCTTCTGGCCTTGAAGTGAAGGGCTCCAACCTATTTGCTCACTCCCCTTTCCTTAGGAAAAGGAGAAAATGTGTTCTTAGGATTATTTCTTAATATATATTATTGTTAGCAGCACTTTTAGCAGAGAAGAAAGCCCAGTAAGCAAAGGCATTATAGATATCTGATATCTGCACCCCTTTTCTGTGTGAAGTGACTGAATTTGCTGCTGGCTGTGTAAGTAGAGCAAGAAGCCAAGGACTCTAGGGTTTCTCCAGGCAAGGAGTAACCTCTGTTTCTGCAGGTACAGCATAGAGCCCTCTTGTGGGGATGCTCGTGGAGGATTTTTTGGCTTTCAGAGCTACTCAGCATTTTTCACACCCCACCTAGTGCCCCTCTCTGCCCACAGCCCTGCCCCGCCGCTGCTGCAGTATGGGTAGCTGGAGGCTGCAGCAGAGCCTGCTTAAATGAGGGGGAAAAGATTCACCAGGCAGGGGGAGAAGCAGGAAAGCCTGTTAGGACTCCATTCAGTGATTCCCTCTGCCTGCCCAAAAAGACTTTGAAAAAAATACTCTATTTCAGGACCCCTTCTGTTTTTTCTCCTAAACTGAGGTGTTAATTGTTTGGTAAGGTAGAGAGGGAGAAATTTCGTGTTGAAAACATTACTTTGCATTCTAAAAGTTAAAAAGTTAACACTTCAGCTCTGCGCTTTTGGCATCAGGTGAGGATCTACGTTCTCCTGTGTCACTGCTGCACTTTTATTTTGTACTTGCACAGTTTTGCTATGACAGAAGTAGTTGAAAAGTGAAAGTTGGTGTTTGCTTACTGAACAATAATGAAGTTTGGTAACACAAGCTTTGGATATAGTCATTGAGAGACAAACGTAATAAATAAATATCCCAAGTAATTTGGGCAAAGCTAAATGTGCTCCTGGATTGGAATGACAGTTAAATATTTGGGAAGGAGCAAAATCTAAATGACAACTCCTTTTCATTCTTTTCTAAGAATCCATAAAAATAAAATTATAAAAACATCCCGGACTATACTTTCCCTGTGTTTGAGGATTCTCCTCTAAAACCTGTTAAACAAAAACCTTCTATTTTCCAGGTTTCTTATTCTCCACTAGTTCTCCTAATAACTAATCTGAAGGAAATAATTTCTCTTTGTAAGAGGATTGTCCATCACTTGTATATAAATTTTCATAAATGGAAATCACAGTAAAACAATTGGTATTTTGGGAGAATGTGGTATTCACATTCAATTATCATATTTTAAACCCATGTATAAAATATATCAGAGATTAGAGCTCAAGTGTTGTGGGACTATTTTTCTTTGTTTTTGTTTGTTTGGGGTTTTTTTCCCCCCTAAAAATAAATCATAAAAATGTAGATTGTAATCGGTAGATGTGGAGGGAATGGATGATAATTTACTATAGAGACAACATTTGTAATTTTAATATTTCAGCTTTTAATACCTTTTATATAATTAAACACTTACATGATGAAGTATCTGTATAATTAACTGTTAATTTGGGAGTAATTTTGCACTTTTTTTCCCCCTCAAGTCTCAGTCATTTTTGTTTGCTTACGTCTTATAATTTTATATTAAGTCTGGAGTGCCAGAAAGGTGTTTTGAGCATTTGGAAATTTGGAATGTAGTTCACCAACACTTGACTCCAATTTCACTGTTATTGCGGGCTACTTCTACTTTGCACCATGTTACACTTGCCCTTTGAATTTGAGCCAGTGCTGTTAACTAATGGTGAGATCTCTTCCCTTCTGCTTCCCACCCCTTGGCAAGCTTGGAACGTGTGCTGACAGTCCCTGTTGTGTGTTGCAGGATGGTTTCACACCTTTGGCAGTGGCTTTGCAGCAAGGTCACGACCAGGTGGTTTCACTGCTGCTTGAAAACGATACGAAGGGGAAGGTGCGCCTGCCCGCCCTTCACATTGCCGCCCGCAAGGACGACACCAAGGCAGCGGCTCTGCTCCTGCAGAACGACCACAATGCTGATGTGGAGTCAAAGGTCAGTTGTGAAGAGGGAAAAGGTTTGATGCTCTCAGGTGCTGACCACATGTATTACATCCAGTGAAGATCTCCTTCAGTGTGAAGGATTTTGCTGCGGAGTTACACATAACATCTGATTCGCTTCCTTTGCCCCTTTCTCCCTCATTCCCTTTCTGTTTATGTCAGGGTTCATTTCTCTTGTAGAAACTTTGCAAATGGAAAATAATAAGCAAAGTATTATTAGAATTATTCTCTTGGAAATGAAAGCCGCTCCCGCAGCGGTGGGCTATAGGTATCGTACAATTAAGTCATTTGATTAGTTGTTTGTGCAATTGCTACTTTAAGAACTTTGGTAAACATGTAACAATTAGCATTCAAAATACTCGCTCATTGGGCTTCCATTCCATCAAGCTTCCTTTGTGTGCCAGTTGTGCTGCTGTGTGAGCTGCCATGCCACGTAGCAATCATGAAGCTTTCTGCATCCATATCACCAGTGGTGAACTAACCGTTCATTTTTTCCCCCTCTTTGCTTCCAAATGTGTTAACCTAGATGATGGTGAATAGAACAACAGAGGTATATATAAATATATATATGCATCATCACTCCTTCATGACTTAGTGCTGCTGCATCATTTCTTCCTCCTTTCTGCATCGCCTTTTATAGGATAGACACCTGCTTTAGATGAAACGAAGTAGCATGTGCTAGAGAAGACTGTAGTTTAGATACCAGGGCTTTCTGCAGCTGAAACTAGGGTTTAAAAGTAAGAACTGAGCAGTCTTGGGAACTAACTGTCATTGTAAAAGAGCCATTTTACGTAAGATGGAGTTTTCAGGGATTCTCATGGAGCATATGTTTACCAGATGTGTTAAGAGCTGCAGACAACCCTGTCATATTGTGCATCCAGGTCTGATTCTAGGCTTCTGCATGACACTTACCTTGATAGTGTCAGCAAATAGAATGATCTGAGAGTGGTTTTATATCTGCAAAACTCCCAAAGCAAGGCAGTTGCAGCTAGCATGGCTTGCTAACAATTTAGAAATGCATCTAGTTCCCATAAGGTTTCATATTTTGCAGGATTGATGGAATTGCTGCATGTTTTAGCATTATTTTATAAGGAAGTAAACCTATTTAAATATGAAAATCAGTTGCTGAAGTAATTTTATCAGTAAGGCATCTTCTAATTAGGGTGGTAACTCATGGTGTCTGAACATAACCCAGTGTGATTGCCCACAGTGGGAGACCAATCTTTATGTGCTAACCCTTGGAAAAAAAATCATATTAATAATTTAAAATAGCCTTTGATGTTATTTTCATTTGCATCTACTTTGAATTTATAAAAATCAGTTAGCAAATACCATTAAATGGCTTGTATTTGAACTTCTGGAAAGAATCTCTAAGAGATTTAACTTGCAAGACTGACATAATACCAATACTACGTGTTTCTAGTTAGAAGTTAATTTCTTATAAAAGTCAGATCATTGCTTTAATACTCACATGTTTTGCTGCTGTTTTTCAGGAATAACTGAAAGTTTTATTCAGCTTCTTGTCTTCTAGAATGATTATGTTAATTTTTTTCCCTCTCGCATAGCAATATGATTTTATTTATATCTCTGTGAGATACTATAAATAATCGTCAGTGAGTGAAAACTAGTACAGAATTGGAGTGGTGACTTTCAGCAGACTCCTCTATTACTAGCTTTTGTCAGTGATGTGCTACAAAGCTTGGAGTAATAAAGAAATAATTTTTCAAAGTATCTATTGGTTGTGTTTTGTTTTCTTTTTTCCAGAGTGGGTTCACTCCCCTCCACATAGCTGCTCACTATGGAAATATCAATGTAGCTACGTTGCTGTTAAATCGGGGTGCTGCTGTGGACTTCACTGCAAGGGTGAGTGTGAAATCTTAGTTATGCTGAGTTTGCTTTATCAGCACTTTGCAACCCCTTTCCCACACAGATGTGGAAAGGTACATTGCTCTCACCAGCCAAGGGCCTGACCTGCCTGCACTTGTTTTGTTAGCATATGGTGTGAAGCAACGCAGACCCAGAATTTTTTCCTTAAAGTGTAAGTAGGAGTGCAGGTGAAAAGTGATGGTGCTGGCCACTCTTCATTGAACCCCGTGTATTATGAATGAACATAAATCTCCACAGCTGAGATACTAAACCTGTAGCCAATAATACTGGTGAGAAAAGTACTAAAAGATACTGGGTCAAACTGATAGCTGAGTATCAAAGGTAAGGATCAACTCTTACGTATGTCCCCACCTTCCCTTCAAAGTTTTTCCAAATCACATTCCTCACTAAATGTATTTCATGTTATTGGTGAGAGGGGGACCCCATGTTAGGTCCACATGAAGTTCGCCAGCTAAGAGCAAATTTGGGGGTTAAGGGTTCCTGGGAAGCTCCTGACTGTGTGTGCTTTCCTTTCGCTGGTAACATTGACCTCTGATTTCCAAGTCCTTTAGCCGACCAAATTAGAGCATTAAGGCATTTCATACCATCATGGGCTTTGGCACTGAGTATTTGATAAGCTCTAATCACAGAAGCAAGGAAGACAAATGGGGTCTTAGGTCAACTCTTTCCCACTCAGAAACAAGATTAGGGATTAGCAGTGTTACTACATTAGCAATTAGCAGCATTTCGTACCAGTACCACTAAATACCATCTGCCTATGCTTGTTTTAATAAAATAATAAGTCTTAGGCTTCAGCAGCTCTGTTTTGGATTACGGACACTTATAGAGAGCACATCCAAAGTAATAAAGCCATTATTGTCTCCTCCTCGAGCTCTAGACACTCCAGGTTCTGCCTCCATTAGTTGTCATCATCAGAGAGAGGCAGAGTTCTGGGAGAGCTGCGGATGTGTGGATGCAGTGACAGCAGCCTGGAAGAGCAGTGGGCTGAGGCTGTGACTCAGAGCACTGAGCGGCTTGTTTGTGCTTTTGGTAATGGGTGGGGGCATCCAGAGAGAGAGAGCACATCTCTGCTGAAGGCTGGTTGGAAATCTAGATAAAGTTGTTGTGACAGAAAGAATTGTAGCATAAATAACAGTAATATGTAGTTGAATTTTGTTCTTTAGTGCTTATCAGATTGCAGGTAATGAAAACGCTGCACAGAAAGATGAGTTAGATTCTGGTAGAGCAGCAAACTTATAGGCAACAGAGCACCAGGGAAAGTTGTGTGCAAAGTGAAATTATCAGCACCAAGTAACAAAAGCCTTGCTTGATCCCGGATTACACAAATTGCAAAACAGGTACTAAAAAATTACCCATATCAGCCTGCTCATTGTCACCTCATTGTTTTTATTTCTGTAAACTCTGTTCATGGTGTGCTGCTTCCCTGCTGGAGCAAAGACCCTTTTTTGAGTTGTTGACAATGTGAGATGAGCAACAGAGCACAGATATGAAAGGGCTGTAACCCAACTAAAATCATATCATGTGTATGTACTGCATCTTTTTCTCACAAAAAGTGAACTTCAAGATGGGCATGTCAAATGCGCTTGGTGCTTTTGCAAACCACCAACCATTTTTCCTTTGTTCTTGTTAAATAAATGCAAATCAACGTTGCTTTTCTCTCTTTCCATTTGTGTTTAAACTCTTCAGGAAAGTATGAATTCTGGGAGAGATTTGAACAATAGGAGAGGATTGTGGTAACAGAAGATGTCTGTGTGAAGGGGGCAATGTGAAGACTAAGGTGTGAGGGCAGGATAAATAACCAGCTCCCATTATCACAGTGTAGTCAAGGTGGGGAAGGGTTCAGAAAATGTGAATGGATGTGCAGGTTGAAGGCAGAACTCTGAGCCTCAAGGCCAAGAGCAAGTGTGGTAAAAAGAAGAGCTGGTGAAAAGAGGGCAGACGTGTGTTAAAGGAGGTCTCTTCAGCTGCTCTTTTCAGTGTCTTTCTGAGAGGCCTAAGGGAAGAAAGACATTCCAGCAGTGAAGGCAGGGAAAGACATGAGCTTGATGATGACTCTGAGTATGTGGGCAGGAGGTGAGCAGTGGTGCTGTACCGTAAGTAAATGATGTCCCCAGTGATATCCAGTAGCAGCTGCTTCCCTCGCCCCACCGGTGTACACCTGTCTGCCTCTCAGCTGTCATATACTCCTTTGCTCCCTTATTTCACTGCATCTGGGAAAACAGACAGAGCTCCAGAAGCTCTTACAGGTGGTACAGTGCCTGCCAGCCTGCCTACCTGCTGACTGTAGAGGCTGGGAAGGGTGGAAACATACCTACTTTTACAGGTTTGCACTCTTGCAGCCAAGAGACTGGTGTCACGTCAGCTCTTCCACTGAACTGCATTAGCACTCCTGTGTCTGTACTTTTTTCTCTTGCCTTGCTGCAAGTGCAGGGAAGATGGCACAGCCAAGTTCCCATTGGAATGGATGGAAATGATTTCAGTATATCAGCTTGTAATGCCCTTTATTCTACCTATAACGAGGAAGCAGCTCCAAGAACCTTCCTAACCTCATTCCAAGTGAAACAAGATCTCCTTATTCGGCTGGATGTTTGCCATTTTGTAACAAAGGGAAAACACTCATTCCAAATTGCTTGACTTCTTGGGCTCAAACTCAGCAAAAAACCTGTCACAATTACTGTCAAGGTATGCATTGCAGAGTAACAGGCGTTTTATGTCTGTTCATCATCCTTTTTCTGTAGTACATTTTCACATCTGGCTGTGCTTCTCTGAAAAGCTCAGGAAATCCCTTCATTGCATCACCATATTTCCCTCTTGCATAACTGGGAGGCACAGTGTAAAGAAGTGGAGGAGAAGAATAAAAGGTAACAAAGGGTGAAGTCAGCCTCCTCTCTTAGCCAGATTAACACACAAAGGCAGGCTTTGAAGGATTGCAACAATTTCAGGTACCATTCCCTCAGCTGACTTTATACTGGAGATGGGAGGGTGAATGCTAGTTACTAACTGAAAGAAGACCAGATACTTGTAAGTCAATCAATCTTATCATTTTTTTTTTTAGAAGGAAAACTTAATTGCTGTTATTTAAAGAAAACTATTGCTTATCAGCCACTTGTGCCTTTAAATCAAACTGTATCTGATATTTTATCTTGAGTTTTAATAAATTTGTTATTAGCTTCCCATCTTCTGGAAGTCCCAACATGGTGATTAGCATGGAGAAGTGAAATCCATCAAGTGGGCTCTCCTGTTCCAGACTGTCAGTTCAGGAAGTCTGTTGTTAGCATAGAGTGACAACATGCATGGTGAAAACTGCTGGGCTCCCATCCCAGCTGCTGCTTCTGGAGCTGTGTCCTATTGTAAGGGCTTCATGTCATGGGCTTGACTTTCTTTACCAGAATTGAGTCATCTTCAGCCTAAGAGTGCATGAGGTGTTGGGGGAAAAGGACAGGTCGCAGAGGGATTTCTTCTTTATGTCTAGACTGCCTAATTATCTAGGACTTGGAGGGGTGTATCCACATACATGTTAAAGCAACTAGTGGCCACTGGAAGGAATAATGAGAAACCAGTTCCCTTAGCAGTCTGATTTTACCTATGGTGTCCTGTGCAAGAAAGTCCTTTTGCTATGAATCAGAACCCTTTCCTTTGCTGTTCAGGCCTTGCTTGGGCATTCCCAGCTTCCCAGGAGCGATGCACAGGGAGGGCAAGCAGTTGTATCTGCTGTGATGGAGATGCGAGTCCAGACTGCGCTGTGCTAACTCAGCAACAAGCATGTGCAAATCAGTGTTTCTCCAAGGCTGCTATGCCAGCCAGGGAGGTGAGGAAGGTGCTTTGAATACACCATTTTCTGGAAATTATAATTAGGAAAAAGTTATCTTTTGGAAGTTCACAGAGTCTTCAGATATCCTTCTTGTGTCTGAGATGATCTTCCAGTGGAAAGATCTGTTTAGCCCAGGTGAGGAAATGCCTTTGAAGCTCCACCTGTCTCTGAGGAGCACGGTGGTTAGAAAGGAAGGAAGAAATTCTCTGCAACTTCCAGAGCAACTGCTGAAAGAAACCTCTGTGATCCCCACATCCACTCTGTGTTTGAGCAAGTCAAAAGACTGAGATGGCCAGGGAATTTTCTATGTGAAGATGACCTCTCCCCATATCTTTCTTGCTAAAGCAAACAGGAGCTAGTCACTGAGCCATAAAACTGCATCCAACCCTGTGAACAGCCTTCCTGATACACAGTACTCCTTAGTCTAGAGGAGATCTCAGTTCCGCTGGGAGTGGGCTTTGCCTGCAGAAAGTTTTGCTTACCGGAAGGTTGAGAAAGGATTTGGTAATTTTGAGGGTGGTGTGAGGACAACATGCATTAATGATGACCCTGAGGCTGAGAAACTGAACACCATTAGCCCATCAAAAAGAGCAGGCAATATCTAAGTGACAGTGGCATAAGAGGAAAGCATCTTTTTATTTCCCCAGTGGTAGTTTGCCACACAGCTCCTTGCTAGAGTCTTCCTTGTTTTCTTCCAGGATTCGTTTTATACATCTCAAGTTAAGTATATAAGCATACAAGAACTAAAATAGCACAATATAAGACTTATTGCCATTAAGTAGAGGAGGAAAAAGGCTAAAAAATTATGCACTCTTGCAAGGTTTCCTGGAAAGCATCTGATTGTGTTTTTTTATCTTTGATTTCTGGAACTTCTATACAAGCCTCAGTGATCCCAGGAATTGCTAGTAGAATGCAAGACTTTTCTCTTCAAGGATCCTGCTATGCGGTATCTCCAATTCTGAGTTTCAGAAGAATACAGAAGGAGGCAATATTGAGTGTTTCCATATACAACATGTTGGTGTAACTGCATAGTTGCGTATGGCAATCTTCAAATGCACAGCTTAGTCTTCCCATTCCCCCAGGATGTGGTAATATCCATGCAGCGATGTTGCTGACAATTGCAGTATGCAACAACCAACATTATGCTTTATTCTTAAGAATCACTAATGATAGAGGGATTTTCCACACTGTGTAGGAAATTTCTGCTTTAGCAGTCTGGCTATTTTCAGCTTCTATTTTATTCACACATTCTGTGTCAATATTAAGTTCTTCCTAGAGGCTGCTGTCAGTTGAGAATTGAGAAGGACTATCTTAGTAAATTCCAAGTTAATCTGAACATTTTGGTAAGAAACTTTTTGGCTTTCGTTTGTTTTAAATCAAGGAAGTGAAATTTCAAGTCAGTTAAGTGCAGTTTTTCTGATTAAAACTGCCATCCACTGAGGGGTAAGTTCTCTAACTGATAGTGAGGAGAAATACCAAGTCCCTGCGACAGTGGCAATGAATCTTCACAGTCCCTTCCCTGCATGATCTGCTGCTCAGTCAGCATTTAAATCAATGCAGCACATGAGTAGGAAATAGTGTTGGGGTTTTTTATGTGCCTTCCTTTAAAGGTACACTTCAGAACCCAATATGATACTGTAAGGGCAAACATTTACTTTTATTAGCATTCTTATGTTTGTAAACTCAGACTGTCTGATGGGAGAAAGAGGCAATCCCATAGGACAGCACAGCATACCAGAAACCAGGGGAATTCCTCATTTTCTAAATGCTTTAAAATATAATTATATAAGATGCACTGTGTTTGTACTCTCCCAGTTTTAACTTTTTTCCCTGTTTTTTTTCCTGACTTCCTAACCATTTGTGTTGCTAATTAGTAATACTAAGGAGTAGTTCTGGCTGCTGTGGTGATCTGTGATGGATAACACCATGTGTCAGAGGGGAGCTGATCTCATTTCAGATGGGAAATGTAGGTGGCTTATTGCTCAGCACAAGATAACTCCAAGTATTTTGAATTTTCCCGTGACGCTGTAGATAGAGAGCTGCAGCTGAAAGGGCTTAGTGCTTTCTCTGATCAGGCATGAGCAAAAACCACTGGATGTAAAAGCAGGTCACTCCTCACCCATCGTCTTTGAGGATGCTGTGAGGCTCCAAAGGAGGGCACAGACTCTGTGTGAGAGGGTGCTGGGCTGCAGCAGGCAATGGATGGAGACAAAGGGAAAACCACCTTCCACGATGTTGTGAGATGTAGAAAAAAATGGCATGTGTCTAATCCATCGCATTTTGAGCTGCACACAGTTTCAGAGCACTTCAAATCATGTGCCCCAGGAAATCTGCCAGGAAGGAGATGTTCTAGTTGATAATACTATGAGCATTTATTGCATAGTTTTAGGTTGCTGTTCTCACAAGTTCTACTTCATATTCCCTGTAGAATTTGTTCTCAAGTCAAATGACAAGTCAGATCTCAGTGTCAAGGGGTCTCCCTGAGACGTTATCCAGCATTTGATATTTCAACAGTGAGGGCGAGTAGCACTCCAACAGACATTTTAGATCTGAACCACATCTTTTCATGGCAACTTTTTGAAGGCATTTCAGCTTTATTACTGCAGGAAAAGATCTTCAAAAGTTTCCTGATTTACTATTCTATCTTAAGAACAAAGGGAGAAATTTACAGAAGATCAAACAGATAAAAATAGACTGAAAAGACAGCAGATGCTGTTGATACACTGAAGAATTCAGAATATTACATTTGGTGTCTATTTTGTTTGCTGATACCACAGTTTTAGTATTAATAACCTATACCAAAGTTGCACAGATTCTGAAGCTTTTTTTTCCTCTAGTTTCTTGTGATGAGTACAAATAACTCAAAATTGAGTTGCTTGCTTTGTTTTGTCATCAGAAAATTAATGATGAGTTTTATTGATTTCTCAGTTCACATTCTTAATTGTCAGATGTGAAAGGACTATATGTATGAAACCTCTGGCTTTAATTCTTTAAGATTTGACACAACATGTTACTGACCAAAGACAAGGTGCTTGACCTAAACATCTGTGCAATTATTCAAGCATTCACATAATGCATCTCTTTGTCTGTGAGGAGTCAGAACTCAGCCAGCAGAATTATTGCTTCATGTTCTTTGCTACCAGTAAAAGCTCCAGTAGCTAAATGGCAAAATTAAATTCTGAATAGAGGCTTGCACTGTCTCTTTTCCCCCCTTCATTTCTCCACAGTATTTTCCTGAGATGTTAGGGATGAAAACTAAAGGCTAAACATATTTTTAATTCTTTGTCTCTCAATTCTTTTTATGAATAGGCTAGTAAAGTACAACAAAACTACAACCACCTTCCAAGGGAGTGAGTGCTGCAGTGCTCTTTTCCCAGGGAAGAGGATCTGCTTGTTCATCCATAAGGACAGATATTACCCTGGATATAGAGAGTTTAATTTGCTTGGGTTTTCCTGTTCTGTTACTTATGTCACGGTAGCTGTGTGTGGTTGGTTTTCCTAACAAACTCTTTCTAGAGTGATCACATCCTTTCTCCATCTCTCTGTAACGTGAACTTGCTGACTATGTTCAACCAAACATACCTTCAGGTTTTAAGATCCTAGAGGTATTAAATAATGTTTCTCATAAAGGCAGGTGATCAAATATTGCAAAGATGAGTTGCCAGCTCTCCCGCGTGCAAAGTGAGCTCAGTCCTTATTCAGTGCTGGAGAATTTCCCCACGTTTGCAGCCAGGGTGATTGCCCCTCTCAGAAGCTGAGAGAGAATTACACTGTCCTAATAATTTTGATACTAACCAGAAGTATGAAGGTTATTTGAAGAAGACTTCTTTTTGACCATGAAAGTGGTTTTTTTCCCCCTGCTGCAAACAATGGGACCTAAACATTAATTGCTGAGTGGAATTCATCTCTCTTGGAGCTGAGGTGTATATCTGCCAGCACTCATCCATCTGATTCAGAATCAGCTCTTCCTCATTTAAGGCAACAGGAGCTTTGAACAACTAGACTGGCAAATAATTAGATCCAAAGTGCACATTCTTATGTGGTTATGTGCTGCACTAGATTTAGCTTAGTGTCAAGATGAATGAGAACCAGACTTCTAATAGGTATTTGTCCTACCTTTTGTAATGCTGTCCCTTCCTCCTTTATTTCTTTCTTGAGGCTTAGAAAAGTCTTCTAGTCTGTGTGTGAAGCAGTAAATTATTACTATGAAATTATTTTGACATATTAATAGGGCACTAGGCTCTGTTAGGCTGAGTTAACCTCTTTGCCCGTCAACCCCAGCAGGTGGAAAAAGGTGTTGCTTCAGTATAAATTACCTGAAGTACCCTTTACTTGAAGAGATGAAAGTTATTTCCTTTACTGGTTTTTTGGTTTGTTTTTTTTTTTTTTTCCTCAGGAAAGTAGAATTCATCTCTCTCTCCCTCTGACCTCAGTAACGTCTTTCCTCCTGGGAAGAGAAAAAAACCCAGAAAGTATCTCTACATAATTGCTTTTCTCTTCTTTTTTTTCTGTCCTCTTTGTGACTGATACAGTAATATAGTGACCTCATAATATATCCAATGTCAACTCCTAGTCAAATGGAATTTAATACTTTTTTTTAAAACCAACTCACAAAATAGAAGTTAAGCAATCACAATTTTGCCTCCCTAAAAGGACTACACAGGGTGCACTTTTTGTTTAATGTGCTAAGCATCGTTTTGTTTTACTTTGGTTTTTTATTGAAATGAGAAGCTACACTGGAGCAGTCATCACTTTGATGCTCTAATGATCATTACTGTTGTAGAAAGAATCTCTGTCATTTAATCTTGCTAACATGTCTTTTACCTCTGTGATAATATTAATTAGTACTTTTTAGTAGCTGTGTGTTAGCTCCATGGTGAAATTTTGTGTAAATGAAAATGTAGCAGCTGGATTAGGAACTCAGTGTTGTGATTCAGCTGTGAGTCAGCTTGTCACATCTGAGAGGGAATCTTTTTTCAGTGCTGGTTCTCTATCTCCCCACTCACCTGCAGTTTTGAGGAAGCAGTATTGAGCAGTCTGTTAGCCAGGTAAGACACCTGTACCTCTCCCCAGCTCTCCAGGTGCCTTTCTGATTCACTCAGCCATGGCCCACAGGCTCACTGCAATATACTGCTTCCTGCTCAGTCACAGGGAAGCTGGCTTTACTCAGCCAGCTGTTTGTGCTGCCCCTGAACAGACAGAAACATGTTCTTTAGAATCCTGTTTGTCTTCTTACAGTAGCTGCATGCTCTATTTAAACCCTTTTATTTTCACTTGGCTCCATATGATCAAATATATACAGGATGTAGCCTTCATACGCCACAAGATAAAGGATTCATCAGAGCATGAAGAGACGTCCCAGCTCCATCTTGTTAGAGAAGTGCATTTGTGTGCGCACGCGTGGGTTATGTAACTGCCCTGGATGTGCAGCAGCCCTGCCTGCTGCTGGCCTGCCAGGCACCACTTAGGGAGGCAAATGCACGTCTTGGCAGTCTCACTTGAAGTACAGCATTATATCCATTAGACGAACAAATTGGGTAGGCAAAATTAATGATGGAACTGAAATAAAGGTGCTTGTGAGGCTTCCGGAGTTTGCTGATAATATTCAGAAATAAATAGCATTGGCATCTTGTTGCTTTTGAATTGGCTCTACAGATGAGATGGTTTTAGTTGTGTGCTGTGGCTCCTACAAGGGCAATGAAGTTGTGAGGTGTATATCCTTATCACTATGTGGTCAGAAACAACCATAGCGGGATTAAATTGCTAGGATTCAGTCAGCAAGATTGCCTAATTTTAATGCTTATGCAAAAGCTGAGAGATGGGGCACAATTGTGTCATAACTCTAACCACAACTTGATTGTTTGTCTTCATAATGTGTATGTCAAGGTATCAGGCTTGTAATTCACATGTGTGGTTAAACAGCTTCCCTTTGCTTTCACGCTCTCAGAGAAACAAACTGTGTTATGCTTTAACAAATTGGGCATAATTCATTCCGTGAACAAACCAAACACAGAATTCATGAAAAAAAGACATATGTATATTTATTTTCATGGGTTTTTTTCTTCCACAGAATGATATCACACCGTTGCATGTTGCATCAAAAAGGGGAAACGCAAATATGGTCAAACTCCTACTTGATCGAGGAGCTAAAATTGATGCCAAAACAAGGGTAAGCTTAAGTGTGAATGCTGCGAGTGACTGTGTGGAACTATTGCCTCTGACCTGTTTGTTGCTGTAGAGCTTAAATCATTCATCTTCCTGGCAGGCTACTACAGCTGCACTGCATTTATTTTTTATGAAATGGCTGCAGTAGAATGCTTGCATTTTACATCTCTTAGAGCAGTGTGAGAAACACCATGTACAGCAGAGCTCAGAACCAACAATTTTCCATGTTCTCTGTACAGTATTTAATTAGGAACTGCTTCCAGCTACTTGGAGGTGGAGGTGAACGTACAGAAAAATGCTAGAAGACAAGAATTCAGTTGAGATATTTCTGAATTTGGATGCTAACAGGGTGACTCTGAGCTGCAGTGTGTGTTTGCCTGTCACTATCCACAGGGCAGTGTCACAGAGCACGGTGTGGCTGATGAGTCTCATGCAGCTCAGCCTCTGTGTGATGGGTGCTTAGCTCCTGGCTGGGGTTTGTCAGCAAATGTGCTGGGCATAGGGATGGTTTCCATCAGGTTGACACCTAACTCTATCCCCTGAATGGCTTAGAAACTCAGTGCATGTGGTTATTCCCAATTGCTGTAGTTAAAACCCAGCCAAACCCAGGGGTATTTTATTTACTTGCTCAGTTGCAAGGAAAAGAACAAAAAAGAGAAGGAAATATTCAAGTGTTTGTTTTGAAGTAAACCTAGAACTGTGGTGCTGTGGGCTGTCATGGCAGTCTCTGCAACACACTCCAGTGCATGTAAGGTAATCCTTAAAAGCTGTCATTGTAGTTTTTTGACAGTTGTCATTTTCTTGAAATATTAGTTGATCATCTATCCCTCTTCCATTTTTAATTAGTTGGTATAAATCTGTGAGAATAATTTAAAAAAAAAAAATAACCTAAGAATAGTTTTTTCTACAGTTATTACTGTATCCACAGGTTTCTGTTGGGTTTTCCAGTGTTTCAGCAGCCTCAGATTTCCTGCAGTGCTTCTTAGGCACATTCATGTTTTCTATTTCTTTGGCAAATTCAGAAACTGGTTCAATTTATTTTGTCATCAATTCATTCTCCATACATATTTTTGTTTAGTTCTTCTCTTTTACCTTTAGTCACTGATGATTTATTAGTAATTTTTTTTTTTCTAAGGGGGGAACATGGAAGAAATGACTTTTTGTGGATAATATAAATAGTAGGTATAGTTTCTGGACTAAAATATCAGCTTTCTACATGCTACATGGTGATTGCCAGACTGAGGGGCTTCAGCCTACCATATGGTAGGGAGGGCCACATGTGACAGATGTGCATTTGGTCAGAGTGGAGAGAAAGAGACTTGCAAGAGACTCTTTGCTTCCGCTCTGAAAGCATTTGTATGGCCCACTGCAGCCAGTACATGGGGGACCATTGCTTTAAATAGCTGGAGTCCAGCTTGTTCCCTTCTTTTAGTTAGGAAAATTCGTGCTCTACTTCACTTCCTGTATCACAGGCTCCAGGGTCAGACATGGGGATAATTTATGTAACTAAAAATACAGCCCAGGACGGAAACAGGATCTAGGAAGAGAGCAAAAGTATTAACAGCTCCTGAGCCTGGCAGAGCTTCCCAGTGAGGCAAAAGGCAACGGATGACTGCGGTTCATGAAGTAGTGGTTTGTTTTTTCTGGCTTCCCCCAGAGCCTGCCTGTTTCCCCAAACACCCATCCTCCCCATAAGTCAGAAGGGATTTGCGTAACCTCCTGCCTGTGCTGTATGAGTGTCACTCCTCGTTGCACTCCCTGGCATCACCAGAGGCATCATTTTCTGGCAGTTAGTGAGTAAGTGGAAGTTCTGCTCCCAGCGGTACTGACTCATCCTGGCGAGGGTTTGCCAGGCTGTGGTCTGGGCGCCGTGTGCCTCTGCCAGGGAGGCTCAGGGAGCCCAGCAGGCAGCTGCAGGGTTGGGAACAGCATTGCTGGAGTACATCAGGAGGGATTTAGAAATCAATAGGAGAAGTAATAGAGGGCTGAGAGTAATGAGGTGAGGGATGGAAAAAGGGCATTGTTTCAGGAGTGTCAGCTGAGTTCTCATATTCAGTAGCAAAGATTAAGTGCTGTGAGCTGTTACAACACATGTTCCTGCTAAATCTCTCTTGTTACTCCTACCTGACCCAATGTTGTTTTTCAAGGCTGAATAATTAAGATGCCACCTTCATAGTCATTCCATTTTTTTAAGCACCATCCTTCTTTTCAATGTCCCAGATATAGAATGGCCACACAAAAATATAGGATGCAAAAAAAGTGTCAGCCATATCCTTTTGCAACAGCATCACCACTACTGAATGTATTGAAAGGCAAAGAGCAGCCAAGGCTGTCTTTTCTGATACATGTGTCAAATCATGCTTATCAGCTGGATGCCCAGGCAGAGCCCAGCCTTGTGCGTTCTGTGAGGGGCCAGTGCTGAATGCACACACAACTTGATAAACAGGTGGGATTTGCATGTGAAAATAAGTGAGGCTTCTATTACCAGATTTACAAGTGTGAGACCTCTCTTTTTTCCAACTTTTTATTTTAAGAGAGGAGGAGTTTTGTACACAGGAGATGAGCAGATTTTTATTTTTTTATAAAATAGTTTTTGTCTTGGACATCATGGTATTATTTAACACAAGTCTTTATTATGGAAGACAAACTGGCTCTTTACAGGTGAATGGCAAAGGTTCTGTACCTGCATGAAAGGACAAAAAAAAGTCCTGAAATTGCTGGTTTCTATTGTTCAGGGGCAGAAATTCTTATGCCTCTGTTTCTCCTGTTTCAGGTCTGTAATTCACCTTTAAATCAGTATGCAGAACATACTGTTTTGTGGTGTTGACTAAACACTAATAGGGCCAGGATTTGCTACTCTGACTCTTAGATGGGGCAGATCTAGCTATTCAGCTGTCATGTTGTGGTCTGTTCCTGCAATCCATTTTCTGTATGGGATACTTGAATACACTCCACATATTGTCGGTTTTTCACGAACATAATTATTTTATAGATAAATTCACAAAAAGCCTTTCCTGAGTAATACCTAAGTTGAGGTAATAATTTCTTTTCCTTAGTCATTTCCATGAGCATTTGCATCTGCTGCTGACAGATGGTCCGGGAAACTGCAGTGCTGAAGTACTGCACAAAAGGTTAACGTGAAGGGCTAAATCCTTATCCTGTTTAAATTGTGATAAAAGGCATCCACAAGCTCCCACTTTCTGTGTATTCATTAGGACTGGAATTTGATGAGCACCATAAATACTGTTGCACACCTGCAAACTGTAGTTGGGAGCCGAGATAACGGCGAGCATATGCAGTTATTTCCAAAAAAGAGCTTACAAATATTTTGAGACTCAGACATCCTTTTTTTTTTTTTCCATTTTAGTTCATGCTTATAGTTGTGTTACTTATTTTAACCAGCTGTTTACCTTTCCTTTGTCCTTTTTGTGTGTGTGACATGCCAGGCAACTGGTACTTGGGGCTCGATACTGAATTCTTAAGGGTGCTTCTCAAGAAGTCTGTACTGCCAGGGCAGCTTTAGTCATTCTGTTTTTTAACTAACATTCTGAGCAAATAACTATTAATGCCTCACGTAAGATGTTTACTGAATGTTGCCCTAATTATGTTTTCTCTGTCTTCCAGAGAAGACTTTAAAAAATAAAATTTAATTAGAGAGGTTGATTAAGTTAACTTGATTTGCTTTGGCTGTTTAATACTGTATGTGCCAAAGTGAATTTGTGTCTGAAGCAGGCAGCAAGCAAGTTTTAGCCTGGATTAACAATAAGTGTTTATAATCTTTATTCTACTGATTTTACATCTAAATAACAGGACAGTATTCATATCTGCATGAATACATGTGGGAAATGCTCTTTGAAGATGCATCATATCATGCATAAGCTGCTTCAGAAAACCACATGTATTAAGGCATGAAATAACTACAATAGCACTCCCTTGGCACTCTTGAGTGCATTTTGCATGTGCAGGGAGAGCAAACCTTGTTCCTTGCCCTACTGCACACAAGGAGCTGTTTGCAGTGGTGCCAGTGAAGTGAAGAATTTGGGAAGCTTGAGCATGGAGGGGCCGAAGCCCAGGCACAGAGAGTCACTGAGCAGAGCTGGAGATGACAAACCCTGGAGGCAGCAGTAATTGCTCCCCTGGGGAAGCCTGCAGCTACCTCTGGCTCAGGGGAGAGGAGTGCCTGCCATACTTCTGCCAAGGCCAGGCACAGGCTCTGGGATTTGGCTTAAACTCTGACAAGCTTTCACTGGCTATTTACACCTCAGTAAAGTTTTCACTGGGTGTTGTGTTTTGTCATTGGTAGGCTGGGTTAGAAGGTGATGCTCGCTGGTGGGTGGTGTTGAGGCTGCCATGGCTTTGGGGTACAGCCATTCTGCGAGGGAAATCCTGGGTGAGCACTGAGGGGAAGAGGTAGCTGGGGAGCACAGGGAGGCTGGGTTGTGCCTGCCTGTGCTGCTCAGGGGTCCCTTAAAGCCTCATGTGGTGGGGGGCAAATACTGCAGCAGGGAGACTCCACTGCTTGCACTGGCATCTGCTAATGTCAAGCCAGTTTTGAGCCCAGTGGTAGCAAGATCAGGGAGCTACACAGGTATCCGAGTCTCAACAGGAACCAGAAGCAATGCTTAGATCTCATTTATTTCTCTGTGTGTTTTTGAAATAAAAGTTAAAGAAGGCAGCAGCACCAGAGATGGGTGTGTATTGCTAATGGGAAGCCTGTGCCTAAGCAGAACCCCTATTGTCCTCCTGGCTTTGCTGGAGCTACTTTCAGGCTCTCTGGAGGGATAGATAATACAGATGATATGATTTATCATGTCAGTGCATACTTAGAGAGTCCTTAATCTGCAGATTATTGTCATAATCGTTTGTAATGTTTTTTCTGAGCCATTGCAGACTATCATAGTAAAGCAAGTTTGCTTCCTAATACATGTAATGTATTTTATGCTTCACATGGTATAGTCTACGTGAACAGTAAATAAGCAACTAGAAAATCTCCTGACAAAATCAGTGAAATCTTGCTGAGTTTAGAGCAGTCTCTTTTAATCTCAGATTCTCATTTTCTTTAAACAAAAATCTTTGTGATCTGCATTTCAGGTTGCCTCTGCACATTTCTTTACCTGCTTTAAGTGTCACGTAGCAATTAACTAAACCAGTGAATAGACAGTGTCTTTTGAAACTACAAAAAAAAAGTCTCTGCAGCTGAACTATCTGTCTTTGAGTGTATTTGTTCTTGGCAGTGGGAGTTCCTGACATCATGTTAACAATAGCTATAGATCAGCTGTTCCAACAAGCACCTTCGTGCATTGTAATGTTGTATCACACCATGTGATCATCTGGTGGTAGTGACTATTGTGTGGACCAGAATGAGCTCCAGCTGGCCAAGCGTGACTGTCTGCCTCCTCCTGAGCCATAGAAACCTAGTCAGCCATAGATGCCCTGTGGGAGTTGGCACACTGTGCTCTGGGGAGCACGAAAGTCGTTTTTAAGGGTCTAGAGTGGTACGTGAAGATGATCTAATGTGTCTCATTCTCTGTGGGAATGGTATGCACTACCCTTGGTGTGGTGGCGAAATGAGTTGGGGAGGCATTAAATCTGGAAAATGTTTTCTCACTTTTTGTGCCTAATCTCCTTGAGTGTCTATCTTTGATGTGCCTGGACAATGTGGTAATTATAGGAAGTAAAAAGAATGAAGAATCTAATGCACATGAGCCAATGTACATGATGATCTTCAGCTCCTGCCTACAGGTCTCTAGCTACCTAGCCTTGCTGCATTTTATTCTCTTTCCCGTACAAGTTTTTTATGTAGGTGATATTTTATATTAATTGTTTGTGTCTGCTCAGTACTTAACATGCTCTTACCTGTGGTAAACAACTGGTATAGGAAATATGCATTACCATTTTAAACCCTTGTGAAGCTGCAGCAAGACATTTGCAACTCAGCTGATAAATGGGGTTTGATATCTTTTCTCTTTGTCTTTAAGTGTTTTGAGAAACACATCTTTAATTTGTGTAGTATCAGTTTAATAAGATGCAATTCCCTGTTCTTCGTGGGCTGAAATAACAGAAAGAAGCAGAAATGACTGTATAATCCACTTCAGAGATGTCAGCAAGACATTGTGTGCCAAACTGTGTCCACCTTGCATGAACAAATGACTCCCTGAGTTTGGGGAGTTAATTCTGAACGAAAATCTTTTCTTCATCTACATAAACAACATATGTCTTACTTTAAATGGAACAACATGCACAATGAGAACCATACAAGTTTTAAATGAGACTAGCATGAAAAGTTCACCATGACAATGCTATTTTTCATAGATTTATTAAGAGTGGGCAAAAAAGTAGAAGCAGGAGAGTGTAAGGCTCTCTGAATCACCACCTCCTTCTCCCTGGCTGCCCTCTACACTTTGCGGGGCTTAAGCTGATATTCTAATAGGTTGTGATGATTTAGAAATTATCGAGAAAGAATATTATAGTTGTGCATGAAAATATGACTAAGGAGATATTTTAATCATACTTGCTACCATACAGAAACAGACAGAAAGGGAGTGTATGTGCATGAAGTGAGCATAGGATGTGTGAGAAGGAATTTTAGATAATCCTTTTTATAAAACTGATATCACATGCATATTTTAGACAATACAACATATGTGTTTTTAAGAGTGCCAGAAGACACTGGAAAAGGCCCCTTCCTTTGTGATTTGTATTTGGAAAACTAAAGTTTCTGAAAACTATGACATCATTACTTTTAACAAGCACTATGTCGTAGGGCATTGAAAACCTCTGTGTGACTTCACTCGCAGTCCCTCAGGGCACATGTGCTGTCTTTGTGTACAGCATGTTACTTGAGCATTGTAAATAGGGTGCACGCCAAAGAATAGTCAAATCAGTTTGGAATAACTCTGTTAATGTTCAAAAGAGTCTTCCCCTTATTTGAGGTTTGTATTTATAACAGGATGTTGACTGTTACTAAGCAAACTATTCTGTAAGAGGTATTGACAGTATGTCTTGACTCTGGGCCAGTCATTCAGCTGGAGATCACATAAGCACAGTGGGCACAAGAGACAGAAGTGAATCCAACATACTTCTATCACCTGGGATTAAGATGGTTTTCTTCTGTACACTTGTCAAAATCAGTGTAATAAAAAAATCTGAGTAGGAATTTTTTTCCCTCTCAGACTAAATGACTATCCATTGACTTTGATGTGTAGTGACAAATGAGAGACCTGGTGTTCTCAAAGGCATGCAGGCAAAAAGTACCTGAAGTGCAATCTCATCTTTTTCTTGTAGGTGAATTTACCACTTTAATGCTTATACAATGAGGCCCAGGAAGTAGCCTACTGCATGAGGACCAATGTGATATGACTATTTATATGTCCAGAAAATCAGAGGATTTTAATGTGTCCGAAACTAATCAATTATAATTCTGTATCACACAGGATGGGTTGACCCCCCTCCACTGTGGAGCAAGAAGTGGCCATGAACAGGTTGTAGAAATGCTGCTGGATCGTGGTGCCCCTATTCTTTCCAAAACCAAGGTAATTGGTACTCTTTTCTGCTGGGATAATCCTTGTAATTTTTTTTTTTTTAATGTAATTCTGCATGTCTCATATATTTAAGGGTTTGACAATAACTTTCCTATTTCTTAGTTATTTAAAGTAACTGTGTGGGAGCTCTCCAAAGTGAATGCCGTATGTAGCGCACGTCTGCATATGTAAAATGTGTTAAATCGAGATATACAAGAAAAGACTTCTGTGCCAACCAAAATGGCACGTATGGTAACCCTATCCCTCAGAATTTCAGGAGCTGAAAATCTCTGTATCTGTCCTGGAATAAATACACGGTGATTACAATATATCTTCAGCTTGCACCAAATTACCCTAAGGCTACAGAAGAGACAGGAGGTAAAAATAGAGCAATGTCCCTTTGCAGAGACAGCTCATATTTCCTAAGGACTTAGCCTGATTACCAGTGTCTCCACTTTCTATCTCTCCACAGTTTGTCATGCAAAATTCTTCCTGGGAATTTCAAATCACCTGCGCCAGGGTGCACAGATTGCTTTAGACCCAAGGGTTGGCATTAAAAGAAGCACTTGCCAGAGCTCTTTTGGCAGAGGTCTCTGCTGTGCTGTTATTGCTGCTTTCAAACCTCAGTGCAGCAGCCTGCTCTGTAGCACCACTACATTCCCTGACTTTTTCTTTCAGGGTTGACATTTGGGCTGTGCAGTTTGTTGAGGTTCTTTCCCAAGATAACCTTCCACTACATGTTTGTTGGGTTTTTTTCACTCAGTCTGTAAGCAATATATTTCAACAACACTTCTTGTTTGCTTCTATTATTTCCTTTCTCTCTTCTGTCATCCTGTTATGTTCTGTCTCAGCACCCTTCTATATTCTGCTTTTCTCCTCCCTCTTTTGTTTTTTTTCCCCCCTTACTGGAGTATATTTAGCATTTGTTTGGGGAGGTTGGCACCAGCTTTCCTCTGCTCAGTGAGTCACTGGCAAGGGCTGTCATGGGTAATCTGACAGACAGTTTTCACCCATCCTCTGCATGTGGAGTTTCCATGGACTCCCACAGCCTTGACTTGCAAACCTCACTTGCAGGGGAGAACAGCAGGGGGCTATGCAGGAACCCCTTGGGCCACATCTCCACACCACTGCTGCTCTGAGACTGGAATTCATACTTCAGGAAAAGGGCTTTTCCACACTCTCTTATAGGTCAATTACTTAAAGGGGAAAAAAAAACCCAAAACAAATAAAACACACACAAACTAAACCAAGCCAAATCAACCAACCAACCAACCAACCAAAAAAAAAGCCCAACTAGAAAGAAAACAAACACAAAAAAACCCCACCCCAAAACAAACAGCAAAACCTCCACAATATAAACCCTATTTCTTTCATTTCCTCCATCTTAAATGAAAACCTCTCCTAAGGAGCTATATTTTTTTGTTGCATGGATTTTGTGTTTTCAGGTGTTATCCCTAGACTTAGTCTGCTGTTCAAGGCCTGTAGGTTTTGAATTTGTTGCTCTTCCTGAGCAGACTCACCCAGCCTGCCCAGAGTTCACTAAACAAAATCAGGCAGATGATTACATGGGATAGTGGGTTTGAAATTGCCTAAGGCTGAAAGACAGGCTTTGGATGTTGATCTGCAGAGGCTTATATAAACAACTTCAGCAAAATAGGAGCCTCCTCTGAAAGAGGCAATGCTGTTTTATGTTAAGATGTGAACAGAAGAAAGTGCAGAGCTTTCTCAGTTTCCTTCTGGTGTGTTAATTCTACCATTTTCAGAAGGTAATCTAAGAAGTAGCTGTGCCTCTAAATGGCATAAATGGATTCATTCATTTGGCACTAAACTACAGGACTGTCCTCTGCAAAAATAAGTGGCTCCATTCGCTTCAAATTAAGTCATATATTATTGGAAATAGGGCACATCTTTGAAAGAATTTGAACTTCACAAAGTTTTCACATGTTATATAAAACTCTTTCAGAATAATAACCAGGCTGCAGTTTGATAGCTATTTTGCTGCTGGAGATGGTTTAGTGTAGTGCTGACCCTTTTTTGCACTGGAATAACCTTAGATTTATTTTCAGGGAGGGCAGTGACCTAATGGATTATCTGGGGTGTTCTACAGGCAAAAGGAAAAGAGAATTGTAGTTCTGAATATGCCAATTATTTTCTGTGTAAGAAATGGCATTCCTGTCTGTCAAAGTCCATATTTTTTTAATTATGAGTTTTCCAGACTTGTTTGTCTCTTTTTTTTTCTCCCCACCCCCTTCTCTTCAGAGTTAATGGCACCTTCCCTGATAAAGTGCTTTGACAAAGCTGGAAAATAAGCTATTTAATTTTATGTTTGCCTAGTCAGGTAGTTGATACTTTGTGTCATCTCTATACTCCCCTTTTGTTTTGTTTTAGGTTTTTTTGTTTGGTTGTTTTTTGTTTGGTTGGGTTTTTTAAGGTACAGTCGATAGTACTGTCGACAGTACTGTCGATACCTTTGATTAATCTTGAACTTCACCTTTCAATATTTTCTTTGCAATCTTTTAAAAAGTAACAGTGTTTATTTAGTGGCTCTTGACTAAAATACCAAATCACTTCTTATGGTCATTGCTGGCCATTCAACAAGAATATGGGACTGAAGAACAATGTTACATATAATGTATTTTTGTTGAATGTGAGAAGACAAAGGTGTTGACATTGTTAAAATCCGTTTTGAAATTGTAACCAGGTTCTTCTAATTGATTGCTCTGAAGGTGAGATTCAGGCACACAGCTCCTTATGTTGGCTCTTAAACAGATACTGACTTTATTGAGGGAACAGGAAAAGGGGCAGGCTAGAACTAGGAAAAGAAAAGACTTACCACCGCCAGTGGGAAGGACTTCAGGGAGAGGGAACCGGGTACCGGCAGGACGGGGAGGCGAGGGCGAGGAGAGGCAGGCGGGATGAGGGACAATGGAGAGGAGAGGCAGGCAGGATGAAGGACGATGGAGAGGAGAGGCAGGCAGGATGAAGGACGATGGAGAGGAGAGGCAGGCAGGATGAAGGACGATGGAGAGGCAGGCAGGATGAGGAGTGGGACCAGCAGTCAGGCTTGCACCCTGGGTGAAGTAGAGATGAAAACGGCTGGACTGCAGGCACAACCTTATATCCCCTCTGCTGGGCAGCCATGGGGTAGCTGGGCTTCAGGCCACCTCGCCCGGGTGTGGAATAGCCAGGCCACTGGAGTCCAGCGGTCACCATCTTCCCCACACCTCAGTCCCACCCTGAGGGCTCCTCAAAATGTCTGCCCGCAGCCCAGGAATGTCACCCAGGTCGGTGAGGGCAGCCCAGGTCGGTGCCTGCCATTTTGTGTGGGCACTGGGCTCGGGGCGTGTGTGAGGGGCGCTCCTGGAGCTGAGGGGGAAAACTGTCTTTGCTGATTGCTCCTTGTCCGGCTTCAAAGGAATTCTTTTTCAGGTGTTTAAATTGCCTCAGTAACGCTTTTCTTACTTTTATGAGAGCAATTAATTACTGCCCTGGTCAATGTAAAAAGCATACTAGCCAGTTAGAGACAGAACAGTCTCTTACAGAAATATTAGCTGACTTGTTTAAGATTATGGAGTATGTTCTACTGCAACAGAATTAAGCCTGGTTTAGGTTGTAGCAAAAGACAATTTTCTGATTTTTTTTTTTTCTTCATTGTCTTCTTTAGCATCCAATCTCTTGTCTTGCTTTTCTGTCTGAAGTCTGACTAGGTGCTGCACTTCTCTCATCCATGACAGATTTTTATCAAGCATTTTGCTGATTCTCCCAAATGGATCTGGCTGCTGTTTCTTCCTTTCTTTTCCATCAGCCTCTTTGGTACAAGTCTCTCCTGTAAGGGGATCCCATATCAACTTCTCAATTTCTTACTCCATGAATAAGTGTGGTTTACTGACTGTTTTTGTGAAGAATGGCACTTTTCACTCGAAGGATCCTTCTTATCAAAATGGAGCAGAACTGTTTATGAAGCTTCATGATTCTTTTACTCTCACTTAAAAAGCATCATCAGTTATAAACTGTTATTGGGAGGGCTTGGTGACCAAGGGAAATTAATCTTTTTTGTTTTAGTTTTCAACTGCACTAGAAGACAGTGAAAGCATTTAAAATGCATTGCTAGTATCAAGCTTCCATGCAGATTATCCAAACCAACATAAATCACTAGTGAGATGCCCATGAGATAATCTAACTTGAAAGATATAACTATGTCCAAGAATAGCTGCACCTCAGCACTGAATGTAAACTGCTTTTGAATTCTGACAGGATTCGCCTATTTCCTTGCACTGTCCTTCTTCCATGTCGATTTAAAAAAATAATACACTGTGTATTTCCACCTTTCTTTCCAATGTTTGTTGTTACTGTTATCCTACGGCCATGGCAAGGGCAAAGGAAGGGATCTGTTTCAGATAGCCCAAGATCTCGGCTGGTTTTACATTGTTCCTTTGCCTTTGCTAACTGTGGTCACAGGAGGGCACTGCATCTGTGAGCAAAAGTTTGTGTCTCATGGTACAGACACAGTGTACTGTCAGTCATTTATAGATTATAAACTCTTGTGTGCTTCAAGAATAGCTTCTGCACTCGACTCTCATTTTGGCATTAGAAAGATCAAGTAAGAAAACCAAAAATATTAAAATGGAAGAAGGAGCTCATGTACCTCTGCTAACCAAGATCTCTTTCATTCCGGCATATGTTTTAATCTTTCATCATGGAATAGTGTCAGTACTTTAAATTTCTGAGAATTTTCTCTCGTGTTTTTACTCTGGAAATATAATACATTTTGGCAGAAATATAATACATTTTGGCACCTTGTTAACTATTTTTAAGCACTGTAAGAAACAATCTCTCTCAGGTGTTTCCCTGGTGAAACAACTTTACCACTGCCCCTGGTAGGTCATAGCATGGATGTCTCATTCAGAGATTTTTAGTCAGGTTGCACTTGAAACTTTTGCTGTTGTATCCATGTTAACTGAGAAGAATGTTCTCCAGAGGAGTGTAGTGTGGTACAACCCAAATTCAGGAAAACACAAGTGGAGGGATGAGGGAAGGCTGTAGTGTTTACTGAGTGATGGTTTGCCCTGTGCTCTCATGCCTGGTATATGCAGGCCCCATTAGAGTGGTGAGTTCAATGCAGCTTTTAAACCCAGCACATTCCCTGGCTCTGGTGTTAGAAGTCTAAAGCACCACAAAGTGCTGTTCCTCACATAACTGATCTAAATCAAGCAGCTTATCTGAGCTATACTGACTGAAAGAAGCTACATTTAGAGCATTGCTGGTATGTAACGATGGTTTTTCAATGTGGAGCTGCCTACAAACTCTAACCAAACAAGCCGTAAATTCTGGAGTATGAACCTTCATTGCTACACTGAACATGGTAAGTTTATTTTGGGTGCTCTCTGGGCTTGTAAAATTCTTCATACAACAAATGCTTCCAGAACGACGCGGAGGAGTTTTATTTCTTTGAGCATCCGATAACCCACCAGTGTTGGGTCTCTGTGTTCGCAGAATGGTTTGTCTCCGTTGCATATGGCAACACAAGGGGATCATCTAAACTGTGTTCAGCTTCTGATTCAGCACAACGTGCCTGTAGACGACGTCACTAATGACTATCTGACTGCGCTGCATGTTGCCGCCCACTGTGGCCACTACAAAGTTGCCAAGGTTCTCTTGGACAAGAAAGCTAATCCTAATGCCAAAGCACTGGTGAGTACACAGTGGGTTACTATTCACAGCTAAACATTCTTCCAAAGTTGTGGTGAGACTTATTTGGGAGTTATTTTCTGCCTGCTGATGGTTGACAGTGAGGATGTGCTGTGTTGCTACAGCCCGAGAGAGGATGCTCGAGGTTCAAAGTGCCAATAATGTATTGTGAAATCAGAGCAGACCTTTGCTTGCCTTCAGCCAACAGTGACTTGTGAATTTCTAGTGTAACTAGAGCACTTTTGCCTCCCGGTAGCTTTTTATTATTCTGGATAGATGAAACAGCTGCAGATGTAACTTCTCTAGGTTTCGGTATGGAGAGAATCCTCATTTTTCAAGTGTTTGTACAGAGAAAAGAATCAGCAACATTTAAAACTGAGGGCATTTTTATTACCTCTCAATCATGTGAAACAGTAACAAGTAGGAATGAGTTACATATTTATAATTATGTCAATGGAGTCATATGCCTTTCTACTTTAAAAACCCTAGCAGTTCTAAAAGCTCAAAAGAAAACCAACCAGAGAAGACCCACCCCAACCCCCCAAAAAAACTCTAGGAAAAAACTCCATCCAGTTAAAAGTGAATATGGTAAGCAAAAAATGAAGGTTTTGATAGTTTTGGGTGGACTGAGAATTTTTAAAAAGAAATTAATTATTGGAGTGGGCGATATATTTCATAATTAAAACTGGCTATATGAAATAGAAAAAACTTCTAAAAGGAGAAAGATCTTTCTTTTACGTGAACAATTTAGCAAAGCCAAAACAAATCTGGGAGGTGTTTTGTTAAAACTGAAAAATCTTTTATATGAATTCCATGCCCAGTTCTACTTTTTAATGACACATGAAATATCAAAAAGTACGTTCTTTCTAATTTACAGAACGGTTTCACACCTCTTCACATTGCCTGCAAGAAGAACAGAATAAAAGTAATGGAACTTCTTCTGAAGCACGGGGCATCAATTCAAGCTGTGACTGAGGTAAGAAATGGTCTCTTCACACTTGTGTTTGCGTTTGTTACAAATTTCATTGTAACTGTCTTGATTAATATTTGAATATTTGTGAAAGAGCATGGACCAATCAAGTTAGCAATTATTTTCAGCTGGGTATTATGAAATAATAAAACTGAATAATAAAGTCAGTTAATATAAATTTGTGAATACAGTGAGAGCAACAAGTGAAACATAACAGATAAAAGTTTTTTCTAAAATTCACCATTTCTGCCAATTATTTTTTTCTGTAATTTAATGCATTGAAGATGAAATTTGCTGTGTTACAGAGGTCAAGGTGAAGATTGTGTTTTGAAAGGTGGTTTAATTCAGGCCTTTTCACTTTCCATTCAGAAGTTACTCTTACCCACCATCATGGGACATTGCAAATCAGCTAGACAGAAATCAAAATGCTGTTACTTCAGTCAGCATGAGATAGTCTGCACCTAGTTATTGGGACAATTTAGAGATGAATTAAGTACCTACAGGATAATGCTTATCTATCTGTATGTGTCTTCTACCAAGTGAGGAGAGGAGGAAAGATCACGTATAAGAATGTGTGACCATTGTGGAATAAGCCAGTTTAGAAAATGGCAAGGAATTCCATGGATTAAGCAAGGTACAGTGGGGAATAATTCATCTCCACAAAATGGAATTTCATTTAGTGCATAATCTCCTTTAGTTTGTTCTAATTATTCAGCAGCAAACCATAGAGGTCCCTTCCTGGTTTGCTTGAGGGAGAACAGAGCCTGCCCTGAGTTCATCTACCTCCAGACTAATTTTTAAAAAACATAAGAGTTGTAGATACAGCTTTTAGAGTTTAATCCAAAATCATATTAACAAATGAGTGAGAAGTACAAAAAGAACCTTTTCAGAAGAGCTGAGATGCATTTCCTCTATATTAAATAGTCAGTGTGGAGATAGAAAAACTACCAATTCAATTTCATCCCTTTCAAATTCAAAGCATTGCAAGAACAGAAGCAAAAGCAACATTTAACTACACCGATTTGTGTGAGTGAACCAGATCAACAGTCTGGTCTGTACTTTTAGAATTGCTTTTTCAAGCAAAAACTTTCCAAAAGGAAGAGCTTTTCCTTTATTTCCTGTCGCTGCCTCACCGTGATCTCACCTGATCTCAAACCACATCTGACTGCATTTGTTGGGATTCAGGATGATACTTTACTGCAGGGCTTTACCTTCCTGCCTGCCTCTTTCCCTGACTGACCTTTCAAGGCAGAATCAGGAATTTGTACTCAACACCCATCCCATAAGTTGCTATTTCTCTAAGTCAGAAAGAAAGTTGATGTCTGGCCATCAAAAAACAAATTGGCCAGAAAGCTTCAGAGTATTCTTCCCTGAAAGAATCTGAGAGCAAACAAGTGTGGGTTGCAAGCTGTGAATAAACAACACAAATGCAATAAGAGCAAACAAATAATCATTGTTGCATATAAACTGAGTATCAAGGTAACATTTTTTACCTTTTTGGTATGCTGAATTCTGTTTTCCAGGTAGATTCCGTACTTCCATTTATGAATACTGCATCTTTTTTTCAGCTGCAGGCTTGAATCTATGCAGTGAGTTGGTGTTTTGTGGCCAAAAAAGACACATATGCATTGTATTTCCAGCAGTCTATTATTTTAAAAGCATTTATCAAATTATTTGAAACAGGTAAAAGAAGTAACACACTCAACCAGTTATTCTGCCTTCCTGCTCATATTTGCTGTTCTGCATGAGAAAGCAAAAAGGTGTGTTTTCCTCACCTCTACCCCCCTGGGACTTGTGAATATCCATGGGGAAGCTGCCTAAATCAGGGGACTTCCAGAGATCCACCGAGCTGTCTCCTTCTCTGGGGAGCAAAATCCCCTTCTGCGTCTCTGCCTGACTGTTGGTACAGCTGTGCAGAAGCAGCTGTGAAGAGGCTTTAGGATAATTCTATGTGGAGAAATATTAACTATTGATTGGATTTCTAAAGCAAAATCCATGAGGTCATGCCCTACCAAATGACTGCTCCCTTTTTTCCTCTCCTTTCTCCCTCCCTCTCTTGTTCTTCAGTTGGTCTTCCATATCTTGTGTAAGGGCAGTGGTGGAGATTCCTGATGGTGATAGTGCCACAGGGACCTGAGGGAAGGGGGAATTCTCTGTAGCTGGTGTCATTTCTGTCTGGGCCTCTCTGGCTGGATGCCAGCTTCAAATTCCCTCTCTCATGGAGAAACAGTGGGGATGGAGCTAACCACTAAGTTCAATAGATCTTTTTGTTCACTCAAAAGCAATTGGACCTGGTGGGGACAGTGGGCACCGCGTCTTTTTTCTTTAGCTGAATGTTCCAGCAAGTCTTACCTTCGTACCAGGAATGCTTCTACAATTGTTTTTTCCTTCTGTTTCAAAATTATATTTATTATATGCTTAAGGAAAAAATCTTGCTTAGTTAGTTAATTTTGTTGATGAAGAACTAATCAATTTCTAAAATGTTTATATGTTTGCTCATGAGTCATACTCATACGTGTTTCCAATTCTGTGTGCCCTTTAGTTTAAGTATATGTATATGGTTTTGAGGTGATAAGACCCTCTCAGAAGAGCAAGCACTGGGGTTTACTTCATTTGGAATAGTTTGTTTTCCCCATGGCATCCTTGTAAAGGAATGTGGAAGTAGTTATTGTAATTGGGCTGTGGTTTGTTTTTCAGTCGGGCCTAACTCCAATCCATGTTGCTGCCTTCATGGGACATGTAAATATTGTATCGCAGCTAATGCATCATGGAGCATCACCCAACACTACCAATGTGGTGAGTACCAGGCCCCCTCTCCATGGAGCAGGACTGCGAAAACACTGTAATATCTGGGAGCAGCACTGTGAAGAAGTGCCTAATTCTGGTGTTCACCATCCACCTCCAGGGCAGCTGTGGCTTGTGCTGGAGTCCTGGCAAAGTGCAGTCTGCTGACTCTTGCTGGGGAGATGCTTGACAGGTTGAAACTTCAGAACGGGCTGACCTTAAGCAGGCTCTATTCTCTTCTTTTTTCTGAAATAAAGAATGAGAACATAGTGTAGCCTCTCATATGTAATTTTTGAGATGTGTGCTTGACTGTTGAGCACTGTTTTCCCAAGACCCCGGGGTCTACCATTTAAGGAAAGTTCTGCTGTTATCAACAGATTGCAGCAGATTGTCGGGACATATTGCCTGTGTCCATACAGCCGTCCGAGAATGCTTTTGTGCTGGATGTGTGCTGTGTGCCCCACAGCTCCCAGGGCACGTGTGAAAACTCAAGTCATTGTTAGATGAATATTTGAAAGCTGGGAAGTGGAAGAAAAGCAAAAACTTGTTGGTTCTCTTTTATAGTTTCCCTTTGCCCTTTCATACTCAGGTGCAGTTAGAAGACAATATTTTGTAAAAGTAACCTGCTAATTCTATTTGATTATATAAAAATGCAGCAAAAAAATTAGTAATGGAATATACCAAATAATGATTTTTTTTTTTCTTCTCATTCAATCACTTCAGTGCTTGTCAGATAACAAATGATAGTAGGGGCGTAAGGCATAACAGAAAGAAATCCAAATATATGTGAGCCTGAATATACAAAATTTGAAATATGTTTTTGACTAAATTAAGTTCTATTTAAATGGACATAATTTTTAACACTGTTAGTAAAATGCTGGTAAATATATGGATTGCACTGTCTCTTCTCAGCAAAAGATAGGGACAAAGGCACTATTGTGTTGGGAAACTGACCCTGCAATAAACTGCTTTGCAGCATACAGTGAGATCAAATATTGACTTAATCTTACATCTTGCTCACAGACAACTGCAGCAAAATATTCTTGCGGAGATCATTCTGACCTGGGTCCTCAGTATTTTTGTATTTATGAAACGTGTTGGCATTTGTTTTTCCTGTCATTTGTTTTTAATTATATTTTGTTTTTGCTACTGCACACCAGAGAGGAGAAACGGCACTGCACATGGCTGCCAGAGCTGGCCAGACAGAGGTCGTTCGGTACCTCGTACAAAACGGAGCCCAGGTGGAGGCTAAAGCTAAGGTAAGGTATGATAAACCCAGGTAAAATAGACCTGGGTGATCTGTATTTGACAGAGCAAGGACTCACATTCGTCTTGTATGTGACTTTTGGGAAGAGAAAGGGAGATGAAGCCAGGTCACACAATGACTAGTGATATTTTATGAACCCTCTTACTGTAGTCATGAGTGATTTGTGTGTAAGAGAGAAGGCAGGAGATGGCAAGCTCATACCGTCCCTGGGATTTTTTGCCAATTTTAGTATAGGTTATCTCATGTTTAAAGAGTTTTATTTTGGACTGGGAAGCAAGGAGGGAAGGGAATGCCTTAAATCTGCTTTTATTTCAGCAGAACTGGAAACCCTAAGCTTCTGGTGTCTCCTCTTCATACCTCTAAAGCAACAGCCAGTGTTCATTCAAAAATAGTTACACTTCTAAAGAGCACCTCCTAAGGGAAGGAGGCACTGTAAGGGGATGGAGCAGAGAGTTGGAAAGAAGGAACAAATCCTATAGAAATGATTGCAGTTGAGGCAAAAGAAATGGTCAAAAGCCACGAAGAAACACAAAATTATGGAAATTAAAGAATTCCATGAAACAGGCAGGGTAAGCAGATAAATGTGTGCAATAAATAGCAGTCTTAACGGGTAAGTCAGGCCTTTTTTTCCCCCCCAAATGGGTATAAAATGGATACAATTTCAAAGAAATCTATTTTGCATTGTGAAATTATCTGTGAATTGGCTCACAAATTAGTTTACTAATAAGAGTATCTACTTATAAGGAACTGTAGCTAAATATTTATAGCAGATGCACTTGGTATCTGCAAGCAGCCTGACAATAGAAGTGAATCACATGGTCTGTAAATCTCCAAAGACAGCTCTGAAAGTGAACAGCTCTGCTCAGAAGCAGAGTCATGCAAATATTTTCAAGTAAATTCACAGAATGATTTAATCTCTGCAAACTGCCATTGCCTGTGATCAATTTTTCATAAATAACAGCTAAATGCAAGCAGTAGATTATACACCAGTGCTAACATCGGCTGTGAGAAATTTGTGGGAAACAAGCACAGACTGGAATCATTTAAGGAGCACAAAGGCTTTCCAGCAGTCAGAGGAGAATTGTCCTGCAGAGGAGCAGCATTCACATTGTGACACTCTCCATCCTAAATCCCAAAGGTGTAAAATCACTCTTGTGGCATGGGCATGGGCAGAAACTGTAAGATATGGTGTAGGAGTGCTCAAAAGGTAGGAAATTGAGCAGGGGGAAATGGAGAAAAAAGGATGTTCGGCCATACTATTGTGATATTGTGCTTAATCCAAAGGTTGTGCAATGGAGAATGGGGAGGACAAAAACAAAAAAAACAAATAAAGAATAAGGGATAAATTATCTTTAGACACTCAGAACAAAGTCACAAACACCAGAGTGTTTTCAGTGAAGTAGAAGAAATAAACAATGAGATCCATGACAGGGCAACCTCTACACTTAAAACTATTCAGATTCTTGTGTTCTGAATGAGAAGTGAGAAAGCAACAGTGAATTTCCATGCCATGCTCTATCTTCAGTTATATCTACTGAAAAGTTATCTGCAAAATACCAAACAAGTTGTTCACCTGTTAAAAAAAAAAAAAAAAACCACAAAAAAATAAGATACTCTGTGCAAGTTTCCGGGCAATAATATGCTTTCCACCTCAGTTCATCCCACATAACTGATTGAGCTATTAAATGTTGCTGGGAATCATAAAAGAGATCAAAATGTGAGGGACAAAGCTATGCATTGGCTGTGTTTTAAGAAAGGTCTCAAATTCAGCAGGAAACTCAATGCACCTTAGTGGCAAAGCAAAGTCAGGCAAATCCAGATTAAGACAACTGACAAATTTCTTACCTTTTATGGATTATGTACCTGTCTGGAATATTTTTTGATGCATCAAGAAAGCCAGTGTGAGGTAAGACCTCAGAAGAGTTAACTTCCATCTGCAATTTGGGAAAATGATAGAATCTGGGCAAATATTTTCTGTCAAAAAGTGAACCTTAGTTTTCTCCTGTGTTGTTTCCTTTATGTCCAGGATGACCAAACACCGCTGCACATTTCTGCTCGACTGGGAAAAGCAGATATAGTGCAGCAGCTGCTGCAGCAAGGAGCATCTCCAAATGCAGCTACGACCTCTGGCTACACACCTCTGCATCTTTCTGCTCGAGAAGGGCATGAAGATGTAGCTTCTGTTCTTTTGGATCATGGTGCATCTTTGTCTGTCATTACCAAGGTGAGTTGTAGAAGCATTAGCTTCAACAGTAACATTACCTATAGCAAAGGCTACTTGTGAATTAAATGCTGCAAGAGTCATATATACATACAAGTAATGTAAGAGTGAGCTACATTTTATTAAAAGGATGCAAAGCTTCATGCTTTTACCTCAGAACGTGATGTGTAACACATCCCAGTGATCAGACGTGCATTTACTAGGAATGAAAGGAATGCAGGGTATAAATTCCTGACCAGAGTTGATAAGCTTGTCCTTGGGTCTTTGGTAGTGTGAAGAAAGGAACCAACTCTTCCCTTGTTTAATGTAGATAGTGCTTTGCCTTGCAAGGGAAGGGCCTCTAGGGCCAACAGGGCAGTTGGGAATCTGCAGAATTGCTACCTGTAGTCAGGACTATGTAAGGGGATGGATGTAAACAGCAGTATCCTTGTAGATCAGAGACAAACCTTGCCTTGAAAAAGAGTGAATGAGTCTGCCACATAACTGCCTTCCCTTACAGAAAGGATTTACTCCACTACATGTGGCTGCAAAATACGGGAAAATTGAGGTAGCCAACCTCCTGCTTCAGAAGAATGCATCTCCTGATGCTTCTGGAAAGGTAAGAAAGAAGTCACTGACGCTTGCACAGCAAATATCTAAAAGCACATAATATTCTAATAGTATCCTACTACTACTTACCATCTCACTGGTATCCACAGCCTGGGTTTAACTGGAGGGAGTTTCATGTAGTGTTCCAATCCCTGTTGGGGCTGTCAAGAGCCAGCAAACTCTTGCCAAAAGTGATTTTTGTTGTCTTTAATTGACAACAAAGTGATGTGCTCTCTATTCCCATCCAGAGGAATGGAGGCAAACCATTCCCCTATGTTCCTGCCCAGACTACTTACAGTCCTTATCAGAGTACTTGGCTCTGTTTCCCCAGGTCTTGTGACAGGGGTCAAAGGCCAAGAGAACCTCAAGCTTTTTAAACTAGTCCAGCCTGGAATTTTACAGTTCCAAGGGACAGTTTACTTATCCACTGCAATAAAAGAAAAATATTGCCAAAGGTGTGACCTCATTACCCACTCTGTCCTGTGGACAGCACAGATATGTGCTCGTTTGTTCACCTTTTCTGAGAGAAGTGAACGGGGCTTTCACAGCTCAGTAAGGATATTCAAATTTCTGTTTTATTTTTTGAAAAGTTATCAAAGACTCTGGATGCATGAATGAATAACAAATGTTTTTTCACCTTACCTACTCCAATTTTCCAAACTCTTGAGTTTTCCCTAGGATCTCTAACAGCACTTGTTTGTTCTGCATGTGTTTTTAGAGCGGTTTAACACCACTGCATGTAGCTGCACACTACGATAATCAAAAAGTGGCACTTCTACTGTTGGACCAGGGAGCTTCACCTCATGCATCTGCCAAGGTACAAGTACTGGCCACTATGGGGGAACAATAGCTAGGCTTTTTGTGTCACCCTGTCTACCTCTCTTGTTTCTAGGCTGTGTATGCTTGCAGTTACAGGAGACTCAGTGGCCTTGTTTATTAATGTCTCACAACCACATAAAGCTGTTAGAAAAATTCTGCAGGTGAATAAAATAGCAGGAACAAAAAGCAAATAGAGATGTGGATTTTAAGAAACACTTAAAATCTCTAGATTCAGTGACATTTACACAGCAAATGAGCCTTGCTTTGTCCAGTCTCTTTAGTAACTTTTCCAAGCCAGCCAACTTCATATCATTACATCTTAACATCTGTGCAGGGCAAGCTTGGGATAATTGCCTAGCTACACCCCTTCTGAGGAGTGATAAGTTTCTCAACACAGCATGTGTAATTATTAATGTGCTTCACAATACTACCACAGTGGAAATGGACTGGCAAGAAAATATAACTAGTCACAGTCCTGTTTTGATTGTAATTTCCTGTAGGCAAGACAACACCTAGCGTAAGGTTTCAGAGGATATGAAAGAATAAATATTTAAATGCATCTTAGTTTTACATAGAAGAAAAAATTTAGAGAAGCTTGAAGTGCCCTACATATTTTGTGGATCCCAGTTTTAAGTATGGGATCAATATATAACACAATTAATCAAAGTATAATCAATAGTTGAACAGTAACAGCAGGTAAAGCAGGGTGGAAGCATAAATAGGTTCAGATGGGGTAAGTGCAGTGTAACTACCTCATCTGAAACAACCCAGATATTTTCTTTAAATCACTGCAAAAAAGTACTGTGGAAAAAGGCGAGCTAGGGGAAAAGGCAGTTTCTTAGTTAGAGGGACAGCTCTCCTTGATTGCCTTCCTCTTCCACATGGCTGAGTAGAGCCAGAGCATAGAGGCCTTCTGCATGGCTGAAGGAGAGGATGGAGTCTGTCACACATGGTAGGTCCCAGAGTTTGTAGTGCAGAGAGAGGAAAGTTAAATAAACACAGATAGCCAGCAGCAATGGCACAGTTTAAAATCAATACTGTCGATAGTGGCAATCTGCCAGAGCAGTGCCCCGGGGGTGGGGGGGAACTGGAGTGATCTCTGATCTTTCACTGCTGCAACACAGCACTCTGGAATAGCACCGTGGGGAAGAAAGGGCCTTCTGAAGAGGATGAGAAGGCACTGACCCAGTTTTCACTGAAAGAAACTGCCAGGGGAAGCTGTGCATCCTGTAGGGGCAGGAATTGCAGCAGCCACAGCCAAGGGCTTTGGAAGTCCAAACCAAGGTGGAAGTGCTATAGATTGTGGTATAATATTGCCCAAACTCATGTGTCAGGTCACCTTAGCTTCCCATCTGTAACAGAATAGTTTTGCAGCTGCCACTTCAGGCCTTCAAGTGCCAGCTGTAAGTGTGCCTAAAAGAAAGCATTTGGTAGTGCTCTGCAGCAAGTGAGCCACAGCAACACTGAGTAGAGCATCAATACTAAATAAAATTAATGGTAACATGTTCATTGCTTTAGGCACCCACGGTGCAGTCATCTGAAAGATGATGTTGGTAACAGCAGATGATTCCCCATTTCCTTTGTAAATGAGGTCTAGTAAATAAATGTGTTATGCCATATCTCATCACTGGCTTCAAAGTTAGTTTCATCAACAGTTGCTTTCCCTGTGACACTGCTGTCCTTAACCCTGATCTTGAGAGTGGCTCATTAGCCGTGGCCAGCAACACTTGCCTTGAAGAGTGATCAGTGACAGGGAACTGACCCTGGCAGAGTACCGTGCTGTGATATAAACAGTTATTCTGATGGACCATTCTTCTCTTTTATAGGCCAAAATTAGGCTTGTGCCTATTTTTGCATGAGGTTTATACCTAATTTTAATTTGGCATCCACTTTACAGTGCCTTTCTTCCTCTCCACCCCATCTCCAAAGCCTCAGTTTTCCTCTGTCTCTTCATCTTGAACCCTTTTCCTTTTTCCCTTCTTTTCCCTGGCAACCAGAATAACCTGATACCCTTCCTTCTGAACTTCTCTGTTCCTTTCTCCACCTATGCATTGTGACAGAACACTGCTCTTATGGGGAGAAGATGCAGACTGGGTCTGAGCTGAATTTCAACCTTTATTTTTCAGCTCTCTTTTTGCCTTCTCTTGGCAACCTGCTGCTTTCCATTCCACTGAAAGCAATGTATGCCCATTTCTGAGGAAAAGGCCTGGAAATTGCATTTGTTATTTTTCATAATGTAATATGAGCTCCTTTTTAAAATACACAGTGTAGCATATACACAGGACTTAGCACGTAGTATTTAGGATTTATTAAGTCCTCATATGGGAATGGCTGCTTCAGATGGCAGTATCATGCAGGAAGTCCAAGGTAAGGAAGAGGTGTGTCTTTGTTTTTTCTCAAGCATTTTATCTTCAGAGTGAAAACTCAGTGGCCACATGCTTCCTTTATTAATCGTGATACTGTGTTTTCTGAGTGTCATTTTCAAATACCCTAGTACTGAGGTCTGAACTGAGTCTGAATTGAATTTTGGAGGTTACAGGACCTTTTCCATGTGAAATCAGTGCTGTGCATCTCTTGCTGCCAGGTTTCTATGAAATCTCTCTTGTAGTCACTTCTGTACCCCTGTGTATTTATTCCTTGTTCCTACCTGCATCACCCTGCCTCTGTATGATGTGCCTTCCCATTTAGCCCAGCCCTGCTGCCCTGTGGATGCAGGGAGGAGCCAAGCCAGGTGAATGCTTTATGCCTTCACATAGTTGTTATTAGGCTGTGTAAGCTGAGATGCACATGGTACTTCTGATCCCGTACAAAAGGGTTTATGCAACTTGGGTCTCATCCCCCCTGATCTTCTCCCTTAGTCACATGCAAATGTGTGCACATTTGCCACTTGCTTGATAATGAGTGCTAATACATTTCTGAAAGACAGAAAGTTCTTGATTAAACAGTCATCACAGTCTGTACCAAAAGCTGGTCATACCTCAGTCAGTGTTTTGGTATTTGTGTGCTAATCAGTTATTATTTCTATCCATTTATCTATTATCTGCCTAATCTATCCTTTTTTAAAATTACAAAATTGTATCCTACAATAGATGCTGCATTTTTATTTTTAGTAGATGGCTCACTGGGTACACAAATTGGAAAGAATAAAAAATTACGAATGCATGACTCTAAAGTTATATTCTTGAATTTTCCCTTGATCTGGACAAAACCAGCCTGTCAGTAAGGTTTAGGGTAAATGTGGCAAGAAAGACTATATTTCATGTACATAATGCTTTCATTCACACTGGGAAATGGGAAAAAACTCAAACAATAACAGCTGTTCTGAGTTATGAACACACATCCTGCTCTTCTGTTTGTTAAAGATTTTATGTACTTTTAAGGAAAAGTGGCAAATGTCTGTGAAATGAAACTCAAACTCCTATTGTTACAGATTGTCCTCTTCTGAACAGATATTTTTGAATTTTTTCTTTTTAGAATCCTTCTCTTTGTAGCAGTACTTTCAAAAAAGATTGCTTAAAGCTCTGATACATTCATTTGTACAACTAGTTAATGTTGTATTTGACTAGGTTTGACAGAATTTGTAGAACTAATGACATCCTGTAGTTGGACAGTTAGAGAGAAGTGATTTATCACAGTGTGTAATGAGTAGCTTGCAAGGGAGTGCTCTCTGTTGACAGAATGGCTACACACCACTGCACATCGCTGCCAAGAAGAACCAGATGGACATAGCGACCACACTGCTGGAATATGGTGCTGATGCCAACGCTGTCACCAGGCAGGGCATCGCCCCCGTGCACCTCGCCTCTCAGGACGGCCACGTGGACATGGTGTCCTTGCTTCTTTCTAGAAATGCTAATGTAAATCTCAGCAACAAGGTAGGTGTTCCCCCTGCCTGGTGCTATGGCGATAAACACACGTGGTGAGGGGAAAGGCAGGGGCCTGCAATGAGCTTTTGCCCACTGTGATGCTGCACACGTTGAAAGCCACTGCAGGTGTCTGAACACACGTCATCACTTCTTCCAGCAAAGAGAGCAGCGTGTCATGTCACATTGAGTGAACTGTATTTTGTAGTACCCAGGTTTTGGTGATAGGACATGCTGCAGTGGAACTTCCTAATCCATGTCCCTTCCTTCCGCTTTACACTGGTCTGCCAAAACATGCCCAGAGAGAAAAGGTCTTCCTCCCTGCAGTGGTTACTGGGATTTATGAGCCTCAATGTATATGCCTGCCCAATTAATGGAAGCATTTTTCAATTGTTACTTGTGTAATTGTAACATTTGTTATATTTTTATAACTAGTTTTTTGTATTTGTAACATTTTTAGCACTGTAATATTTTGTGGTAAAAAGGTAACATTTACTAACAAATGGTAACAATTATTGCCATCGAATGGTAACAGATGACTTGGTAAGGGAAGCTGACTTTTTCTAATGGGATAATAACAGCAAGTTTGAGATTTTGCTCATTACCATAAGCAATTCTTTCTCCCCAGAGGGTGTTCCTTTGAGCACAGTGACTTTTGGTGTAATTTTTCCTGAGGGCAGGAAAGGGAAGTTCATAGGTTTTAATTTCTGTGTGTATGAATTTATAGGCTATTAAGTCTGCTTTATAGCAATGTTTCTGGCAAATGTGCAGCCTTAATTCTTTAAAGACCCCACTAGACATCATTATTTGATATTGTCAAGTGCACTTTCAGTATGGATTTATGTGGCTAGAGGAGAGAGGCAATAGAAGAATTTTTCATGGAAAATACTTCTTATTCTCAGCAGGTAGAAAGAGTCAGTGTCCTTTGAGGCAGTGGGTGGTGCTGCACAGGACTGCTGTGTTCTCCTGCTTCTGACTTTACAATTTGGTTGCTTTTGCATCCTCCTTCAGAAAGCTTCTCTTGCAGATGTGGATTTCTTTTTTCTCAAGTCCCAAATGTTTGTGCTTGTGCAGTGCAGGATGGACTTTGTATCCTCCCAGGGAAATTTGGCCATGTTCATATTCTGCATCCCACTGGCTATCATGGTTTTGCTGCAGAGGCTAATACAGAATGCATACTGAAGCTGCTGGTCATTTTGACTGTTTCACCAGAGGTTAATTACCTGCAACATCCTCCAATCCCTTATTGTTCAGTTGTAATCTCTAGTTTCTCATTATACTGGTAACACCACCATTTGAGAATAATCCACCTCATACTTTCTCAGGGATGCATGTTTTCTTGGAGTTCAGCACCTACATTTTAAGTCAAACGTTTAAACCACGCTGACTTTTGAGTTTTGCAATGGGAATCAGAAGAGCATTTATTGCTTCAGGATCCATAGAATGGTTGACAACTGCATACTCAGAGCCCCAGTGTGGGCACTGAGCACTTACAAAACCTTTTTAGAAGGTTTGGCCCACAATACTCAGGCTTCATTAGGTAATTTACAGTTGGTTACTGTTACATATTAGTGTAAAATGACCCACCTAAGCTGTATTGTCATCAGGATTGCATATTCGAGGACAATACAGTGGGACACTCAGAATAACTGCCTTTGGTAGAGAATGCACTGTGGATGTGGATTTGGGTTCAAGGGTAGGATACTTAGCAAATATTTCTGCCTGATGTGTCAGCTGCTGCCACCTCTCTTCTGTCCTTGGTGCTAAAGGCTGTAGTAATAAGAGGAGAGAAAACCAACTGTAATTTGCAAGTAAAGGATATTCTTTCTCATTCCTGACAACATCTCCTCACCAGAGTCTCTCTTCTACCCTTTTATATGAGACCTTTTATGTGACAGAAAGTCGCATAGCTTTCTGAGCTTTTAAGGGTATTTAGATCTCATGTTTTAGATAAGACAAATAATGTAGTATAGAAAAATAAGGATGTCAGTACATGTGAACTAGCAAGTCTCTATGCTCCCTGAGCAGAGATAAATGGGCCTGATCTCAAAAAATGCATTCATGTCTGGAAATGATCAAATAAAGGAGTAAAAGGTAAGGGTAAAGGTGAGTGAATGGAACTTCTAGAAAACTTGTACAAGCATAAACAATGATTCAGTATTACTTTTAAAATCTTACTCATTCTAAGGAAGTTAATTAGGAGGTAAAATAATACGATGTGACTTTCTCTTAAACTGCTCTAATTTGCTATCTCAGTAGGATGTTTTGAGTCTTACTGATACCTGAATTTCCATTTTAGTATTCATGTGCCTCCTCTGAAGATTGTTACTTGTTGTTTCTAATTTACAGAGTGGACTGACGCCCCTCCACCTGGCTGCTCAAGAGGACAGGGTCAATGTAGCAGAGGTTCTTGTTAACCAAGGAGCTGCTGTTGATGCACAGACAAAGGTACAAACACCTCTGTCAGGATGAAATATTTCCTTTGAGGGAGGCTGGAGACTGAACTTGGATTTCAGGGTGAAACTGAAATCACGACAGAGAAACATTCCTTGTAATAAATTATTGTAGAATATACTCTGAAAACTGAATGTATGTAAACCTGAATGTTTAATGTTAAGCTCAGTCTTTGAGCAGTAAGCTTATTTCTTGCCAAATATTTAGATCAGTATAGATTTAGATTGTGTTCTACTATTGTTCTTCACTGAAGGTAAGTGGGATTGATCTGGTTTTTTGTTTAAGGAAATTTTTACAAAATCTTAAGCTCTCTCTAGAGTCATATAATCTTTTACCAAAGGCATATTCTCCTCTGCTTTTGCTATTTTTTCATGTTTCACATTGCTTTTCATTCAGCTGACAGTAAAAACAAAACACAGGGGAACCCTTACTTAAAACATCTGTATTTACAGCAAGAGAAATTGTGTCAATGCAATGTAGGCATTCCAGGCTATTAAGTGTTAAATACATTCTCCTGTGACCTAAGAGACTTTATGAAACTTTAAGTAACTTTATTACAAGTGGCTTCCCCTGAGCTGTTCCTAAAAAGCCATTCACAGAGATGATTCTGCAAGTAAAGCCATTGTTCCTCTGTAAAGATCACCCCCTTTTCCTACAGCTTGGCTCAGCCTCCATGACTGGGTGCCTCTCAATTTCTAAGCTGCTTTGTTTTGCAAAGCATAGCAGTGAGGGGACTATTTCATCCTACTGGTACATTCTAGGGAACTGGCTTTTTCTGCTGTCCCAGGTTCAAACTAGGCCATTGTTCTCCTGTTCATAAACATGAACCTGTTATGTTGTCAGTCAATTTTGCTATCCTCTACCTTCAAAAATAATGGTGGAGATGAAACATTTAACTCTTTAGGGCAAATCTGAAATTCTTTATCACTGTTATCTAATATGAAATATATATATGCAGCAGTGGTCCATTTCAAATGTACTTGCCTAAAGTAAATATTTAGACTCTTAAGTCTAAACAGTTGGATTTCCGAGGTCCTTGGGGATGGCTTTTGACACCTCTCACTGCATTGTATTGCTTTTTAAGATTAATGGCCTGGAGTAAATTCAAGAGCTTTTGGAAAAAAAAAGAGCTTTTGTTTATGCTCATTAATGGTGTGCAGTGCCTACAATTTAATGATAATGATCTCAGTGTTGATTATACTTACATTCCTCATGCATTGTCTAGATGTTGGAGTCATTCCTTTAGCTAGGCAAGAAATCAGTTGAGATCAAATAGATCAAATACTTCGACTGTAGCTGATCAAATCAGCTAAATGAGCCAAGTCTCCCAATCTGACCTGCACCCTTTGTGCAGAGTAGTAGCTTTCACAACTCTCTGCTAGGTGTATGCCACAAGTTGGATGCTGCGCTTGCATCCCAGAAATGTCTAGGTGTGTTAGACTGTCCAGCAATGTTTTCATTCTGTCATCACACTGACAGCTCAGAAAGGGCTGAGTCCATCATTGTGTCTGGCTGCAGCTCAGCTGATTAGAATCCGTGGCAGAGGAAAACGTCATTGTTATGCGATTTTTCTACAGTGTAATTCCACCTGTACCAGCTACTCATTTCAGTAACATTATCCTGACATAAAGCTGAAATAGTTCTGCTGAAATCCCAGGAGCTTCTCTGCCTTTTATACTTTTGGAACATATCCTCAGCCTGTATTTTAGAGATGAATCAGCCGGGCTTCTTATCTGCTGGATCACCCAGTAGCAGACAAGATCTGCCCTGGTTCGTTCTTTGCACAATTTCCTCAGATGCATGTGGTTGCCTTCCTAGACATAATTTCTATCTGGTTTTGGTTTCTGTAGCTAGACGTTGCAGAACCTGTTCTTTCAACTTGGTCAGAGCTGAAATGGGCCTCCCAGCCCATACAGCTTGTCGGAGTGTTTCCCTTTCTCCCTCTGTGCAGCCCTATTCTCTGCCCTACAAATAGTAAGTGGTCTAAGGAGACATTTGTGTTGACAGGTGCAGGCAGTCACATGTTCCCTTTGCCTGCTCTCCAGTGTCCAAATGGGATCCCTTTCTGCACTGCAGTGGCCTTTTAGTCACATTAGCATGGTGGAAACATCTGAGATACTGTCACAGCTGAGAGGCAGGGCATGTTTGGTGTGTCTCAGGCTGGCCTGGCACAGCTGCAAAAGCTCTGTACTGAACTTTTTATTTTTTAAATCTGGCAGGGTGAGAATGTGATGAAGCAGGCACACAGTAGAGACACACAGAAAAGGTGCTTCTGTTCATCATTCAGAGATCTCTGTGTTGAGCTGATTTTCTTAGTTGCATCTCTGAAAATTGAACTAGATACTAGGCAAAGCAGGGGGGAAATGCAGTCATATTTGACTGTGTGCAGTATGAATCCTGTCCGTCAGTAACAGTCATATAATTTTTAAAGAAGTCAGCAGTAAATCCCTTGTTGTTCACCCTCATTCCTTAGTTATATATGTAACTGGTGTGAGTAAAGGATAGTTTCCCAGTACATGTTTGCTTCCATAGGACTGCTCCATACTTGTCAAGAAGTGGGACAGAGACTCATAAATCAGCCAAAGTCAAGTTGTATTTAGGCAGGACTGCTTTGGTGTGTAAGAAATGATCTGTCTGGGGAAACGTGCGTTATTAATCCTGTGGGCTTCTGTGATGAAGAACATCCACAACAGCTTGTCCTCCTGTCTACCATACTAGTTAGCCCTCTCTGCTGTAGGGGACTGTCTGCTCCTTAGGAAGAAAGTGCCCACATGCCTTTTGGGGTTCTACTAGACGGGAATGAGCCTGGTGCTTCTGCACTGGCGTGAGCTTGATGCTTCTCCACTGGCTTCTGCAGAGCCCCATCTGCTGAGTTTGTGCAGCAGTGAGCCCTGCAGGCTCCACAAAGTCAGCCACATGGACGTTGTCTGCCAGATATCCACTCACTGCCACCTCTGATATAAGAAAAGTGCCAATGCAGAACAGTGTATTTCAGCATGGAATAGTTTCTGGATAAACTGATGATCATCTTGAACTCCTAGGGAAAGAACTGACAAGCTCTGATCTTGTACAATGAAGGAAAAATGTTATGCTGTAAGAACTACCATACTTTGACCTCATGTTCTGTGCAGGTGAAGTGCAGATGATTGGCTTGTACAATAGCAGCTCTGTAGTTACAAGCTCTCTTGTTTAGGTGGATTAACTGTTCTATGGGAGTAAAAGGTCTGTGCGTGCTGCCTCTAAAACCAGAGGCACTGGGGGACAAGATAAGCAACAGCTGAGTTGGCATCAGAAGCACTATTGCTATGCTTGCATGTTTGCATGATACTGTCCAGCATGTCCAGTTCAGGTTCATTACTTTGGACATACAGCAGCAGAGATGTGCCATCCATGCCTTAAAAGTCAGTGAAGCTGCACAGCTGAGTGACATTACACTGGGGATCTCTGCTGCCAGCAGTGTCACCACTAGCCTTCTGATTCCTCCCTCCATTTCACATCAGTCTGCTTTTCTTACCTCAGTTATTGTGGTCTAGATGATTATTCAGTAGTCTTTTTTGTTGTTGGGGTTTTTTTTCTTCATTTAGTTTCTCTCTTTATCATATTTCTCTGTTTCCCGGGATAAGTTATATCACTCCAAAACAGTATCTGTCAATAGGGGGAGAACACTTCATATTCTTCAACTTAATATCAGCAGGTCATTGAACTCTTGAGTGGGGACCAATGAGCTATCATCTTCCTCCTCTGGTGCATGTTCTTTAGTCATCATTTATATATAACTTACACTCCCTGTGAAAACATCTAGAGTTTGCAGTTCTGACACATGGGAGTTCTTACCCCTGCTCAGATTCTGAGGGCTGCACACACTTTTGGGGTTTTTCAGGTGATCAAAGGAGAAGATGGGTCAGAAATATGTTTTGTATCTTGAAAATGTAGCAGGGGAGAAAAAAATCCAGTATTATAGAAAATTACTTATACAAGGGATTAGTCTGTATGATTAAGATCAGTTTTGGCTGTAAAACTTATGAGCATTTTCAAAATTGCCCTCAGACCTGAACCATTGCAACTGTGGTTCTCTTTTGGAGTGGTTTTCCTCCCAAGAAATTATTTTTCTGAGCTTTTCTGTAGAAAAGGTCATGAAAAAAAAGAATAGCTGCTGGATTTGAAGTCCATTTATTAATAGTGTTATGGGATCCTTCTGGTTCTGCTGCATCAATTAACTAAATAGCCTCAAATCCCAGAGCTGCAGGAGTCTAAGTCAATGCTGAAAAGTAAACAACACGGCTTTAGCAGGCCAGTGCTTGAGAGGCCATAAGGCTGCTCCTACTACTTGAAAATGAGATTTTGTTCTGTGATTTTAAGCTCAGCCATGTTAGACTGAGCTCTACTTGATAACCCAAAAAGATCACCTTACCTTAAGCTTTTGTCTGTTCTGCCATTACATTTGTGTGTCTGAATCTAAGTATGTTAAAGAGTTTCTGATGCTGAAAATGCGTTATGCAATATTGTCCTTAACACAAGGCATGCTCATCCCTACACAATAATATTGGGAGTTAAAAATCAATCTGAAGCCATGGCTGCAAGCAGATATTCCTTCTCTGGTGGTCATGTTGAGTGTAAAAGCTGTACTGCTACATGTGATTCTGCTTTTGTTTCAGGGCTTTTGTGCTGGTAGTTGGCATGAGTAAATATTGTTTCATGGCTCAGCAGGTCTCCACATGTCATTTTTCAGCTGTTTATCCCATTGGATAGTGTAATTTTAAGATACAGCATTACCGTGATGGGCTGGCAAAGGAAGACTGGTGAGAGAAAAGTGCTGGTTCAGTCAAGGATGAAGAGCAGGATCTGGAGCTTTGATTTCAGTGCAGGTCATTTTAGTCAAACAGTTGGTGCACTTGGTGTTGGGCCTCCCCTGGGGAAATTGATGGTCTGACAGTCCCTGGGTGATGGCTGTCTGGAAAACAAAGCCAGTATTAACTCTCTTTTGTTCCTAAAACTGTAGTTTTGGTAGGAGATAATGGTGGCTGAGAGGTCATGATGTTCTTTTGCAGGTTGAGCTGGGCTTTTTATTTCCGATTTATTCAGGTCTGCCTGCTTTATTCTGAGAGAAGCCCCATACCAGCCTGAGTGCTACAGTGGTTCATAACAGCAGTCCAATTTTTTCCACTGGAATATCTAATTTTCAGATGCAGAAAGAGATAAGAAGGAGACAAGGAGGGACGGAAGCACTATCAAGAAAAATCTTTCATACAGAAGGAACATTCAAATACAGATATCTTCAATATATCTTCATGGTGCATTATCTCTCTCTCCTTGTCTTTTTGTACATGCTCAGTTGTTACCAAGACATTTCTGTGGAAATTTCCAGCTTAATAATGTGCAATAATGAACCTTTGCAAGGTACTGCAACGTGTTAGGCCCTGATTCAGCAAAGCAGGGAAATGTGTATGTACACAGAGGTTTGCTCATTTCATTCAATCAAGGCTTTGTGATCTTTGGATCTAAAGCAATTTCTAGCCCTATAAACAATAATACCGTAGCTTCATTGTCTGACATTTACAGCAGAAAAACAAAAACAGAGCAGCTTGAGAGTCAGCATGACTAGAAAGATGCAGTAATTCAAGCTGTTAAGATTTATGGTTATTGCCTGTGGAGGATATTAAAGTAATTCACTGAATTCACTGACATGATATAAGAGGCTGGTGATGATTTCCCTCAAAAATAAAAATTGAAGGACGAGAGAATAAAGGATGCTTTGTGTTTATGTGTTCCATTAGAAATGAGAAACTCAGTATTTCTGATTTTATGTTTTCTTGGCACTTACTCTTGTGGCTTTTGATAAGCCCTTCTCAGCTGCTAACTCCCATGTTGCTGCTCATTCTTCAAAACAGCTACAAGCAGCACAGCAGCTGAGTGCCAGAAGGTGATGTGTGTTAGAGCTGTGTTAAACAAAAGCCCTGATTTTCTTGGAAGTAGCTTTTTTTGATATTAGGATGCCTACTAAGTCCCTTGGTGCTTTGCCAGTAATTAGAACTAACCTGTTCTGCTGTGCAGAAATTTATATAATTGTGAAGCTGGGTTTTGTTGGGGTTTTTAGTGGTATTTTTGTTGTTTTGTTTGTTTGACTGTGGGTTTCTTTAATTATTGATGTCTTTTGAACCAAAATACTTTAGCCTCCTGGGCACCTTTCTATAGAAAATGAAAGTAGCAAGAGCAAGTAGCCACGAGAAGTACTACTTTTATTGTTTATTTAATTGTGTAATTGCAGAATCTGCTGGTTAGAGCATTTCAGAAAAGTTGACAGAATACCTGACTTCTGTGGGGATGTTGGGATATAAATGTTGCACCTTCCTAAGCTAGAAACAGCTGAATGGAGGAATCTGTACTGTAGCTGAGAAAATTATAGCCTTTCCAGGTTTCAGGCACTAACAGGGCATTTTGCTAATTAGTTTTATTGTGACCAGTGCCTTCACTACAAATGCTGCTGACTATGAACATGAAAGATATCCTGTCGTGTCTGATGAGGTCCAACGTCCCCAGTGAGACGTGACCCGCCGCGTCAGATCTCTGTCACTCTGCTGTCAGTGACCCTGTGCTGCATTAGGTGCTGCCTCATCAAATGCAACATGACATGAGACAACCACAGGGCATGGCAAACTTAAAAGCAAGCTCCCAGGTCCCTCCAAGGACTTCAGACAGGAAGCTGGTGTTTTGCCACCAGGCTAGCAGGTGCCCACATGGCTACTTGGAACACACATGATGCCTGAGGCAGAGAAACTGCTTTTCAATGCACACACCTCCAGCTGCCACAACACTTGACCAGGCAGCAGCACTGAGAGCCTCAGAGGAAGCCTCCTTCAGCTTCAGCTCTGCGACACCAAGGAAGGATAACAGGAAAAATAGTGACCCTGGAAATGTCATGATTCTTACCATGAATTTTAGGGGAAAGAGGAAAAGTTTTCACTTAGTCTCTGATTTAAACAGCAGCCTGGTCAGGAGTGACAAAAAGCATCAATAATTGCTCCTCTAGCCATTTATGAAGGTACCACAATATACGTCTCTGTATATACTGTTTGTAGAAGGAAACTGTTATTGCACTGCAGTAAATATTGGGGGGTTGATAGCTCCTTCTTCAGTATTCAGTGTTTCAGGCTGGAGAGGGAGCTTTTACAGATCACTTCAAAGGGAAAGTTGAGGTCAGCTGGTCTTGGCTCTCTGATATACTCCAGATTTTAATGTTTTAGGGTTATTAGCAGGGGGTTCCCAGCAGGTGGTCCTTGACTTTGGATTTCATCTGTCTAGTTGGTTTTATGCTGTCTGATTGATTTTTTTTTTTTTTGACCTTGCTAGTCATGTTAAAAGAACTGTATTTTGAAGGGGGAGAATGGAATTGAGATCTTGGAGGAGGAGGTTTCACAGCATTATTTTTTTTTAACTGTTTGGGTTTTTTTAATCATTTGGATAACTTGGCCATCTTTTAATACAAGTTTATCTTTGAACCATGTAGTGGCAAAGGCTGTAGAAGCTGTGTTTGAGGTACATGACTGTACCTCAGCATCCTGCTAAAGACTCAAGACTCTGGACAGCTCAGGGAGCCCTGGTAGATTGAGACACCAGGCACCACTAGGAACAAGAAGCCATTAGCCAATCCTAAACTAATAGTAGCTGTAAAATGAGGTCCCAGAGTTCAGTCCATGATGACTCCATTTTAACTAGTGCTCAGGCTCTTACCATTGTGTGCAACTATTCTGCAGGAAAAGTTCCTTGTAGTCATTTGGTATCTGATTCAATGTTCATATAAGTCAGCAGAAAGTTTCATTTTGCTGATGCCAATGGAATTTCAGTTCAGTGCTGTTTCTGGCACTGATTAACTTGTCCTGGTTGTCAAAGCTAGTAGTTTCTTTAGATCGCAAAGGGTATATAATGAACTGGAAAAAAAACTACACACCCTAATTTCAAGTAAGTGTCACAGCTGCCATCTCCTAGCATATGTAAATACAACTGAAATTAGGTGGCCTTATGTGAGACAGTATCAGAGGGAAAGTGATGAGAAAAAAAATGGTGTGTTTAAACCCATGGGCACTTGAGACTTCCCTCTGGTGGAAATAGTTCACATTTGAGGTTTTCTCTTTCTGTCTTCTGAGCAGCTTTGACTTCATGGTTTGAACATGTGGTCTAGTGCTGGCTTCTGAACCCCAGCCTGACCTTGGACTTGTCTCAGCACTTTTGACCAAGTTGTCTAACCTGACCACACTCACTGACATGGATGTAAAAATGGGGGGTGACAGGCTGCAGATTTTAACTCTTTCTGTGCCTCTGCCTCTTGGGCACCAGCTTTTTCTTTTCAGAACAGGGAAGCAAAGGCATTTTTTCACCTTTAAACACAGGTAAGAGCAGCAGGAGCCTGGTCAGTATAAGACCAACCTATCTTTTACTGTTTCCATCGACAAGGTTGGCTTTTGGATCTAGTTCCACACTGTTCAATCTCAGGTAGTGTCTTTTTCTCCTGGCTGGTTTATGCTCTACCAGTGGCCAAGACAATATGTATTCTAACTGACCTTTCTGCTACTGAAATTAATAATCTCAGACAGCCTAGACCTCACTCTTTTCCCCAAAGCAGAATTCTTTTACATTAACAGTAGTGCACATTTGCAGTGTGTTTTACCATGTGTTTGGTGTATTTCCATATGTTCCTCATATCACATATGATTTTTCAGCCTAGAAATGGGTTTTTTTGATAGAAACTGGTGATGGAGCATGGGACCAATACTGCATTGGAAGTCCCTCAGAGCAGCAAAAGCATACATTACACTGGCAGTGTAGTTTCAGCCTGCTTGTAAAATGGTGAAGCCCCATATGAACACTGGCTGAGATGACCCTTCTGGTATCTCAGAGCCCATCAAGTGGGCCTATGAAACCTGACCTTTAAAGGGGAATCCTGATGACTCACCTCCAGAGAGGAAGAAGCCCATCAATCTGTCTCTGTGAGCCAGTCAAAGCATCTGCTGGAAAGCCATCAAGCTACTAGTGCAAATGGGGGGAGGTTTGGGGAGAAGTGGCCTTTCTCCATGCCATGGGGAAGAGTGGCAAATTCCCATTTAGAGGTAGCTGTTTCATGAACTGTGTGTTAGGGAATGTTTTGATTGTCTGGAGCTTAATGGTGGTGATGACAGGATGGAGTGTTTATGGGTAAGAATCAGGGGGAAGGCCGACAAGGCAAATATCCTGATGGGAGTCTGTTATAGACCGCCCAACCAAGATAAAGAGTTAGATAAAACATTCTGTGAACAGCTGGGAGAAGTCTCACAATTGCTGGCCCTTGCTCTTGTGGGGGACTTCAACTCACCAGATGCCTGCTGGAAGTACAACACAGAGAGGGAACAGTTTAGGAGGTTCCTGGAGTGTGTGGAGGAGAACTTCCTGACCCAGCTGGTGAGAGAGCCAACTAGGGAAGGCTCCTTCTGGACCTGTGTTTGTGAACAGAGAAGGACTGGGGGGTGATGTGATGGTTTGAGGCCATCTTGGGCACAGCAATCACAAAATGATAAAGAGTTTTTGGTTCTTGGAGCAGTAAGAAGGGGGATCAGCAGAACTGCCTCCTTGGACTTCCAAAGGGCAGACTTTGACCAGTTTAGGAGATTGGTGAGAGAGTCCCTTGGGAGTCAGTCCTGAAAGGCACAGGAGTCCAGGAAGGCTGGACATTCTTCAAAAAGGGTCCAGGAGAAGGCCGTTCTTGTGTGCCAAAAGATGAACCAGCAGGGAAGAAGACTGGTTTGTCTGAACAGAGATTTTTGGCTAGAAGTTGGGAAAAAAAGGAGAGTTTATGACCTTTGGAAGAATGGGCAGGCCACTCAGGAGAACTACAAGGGTGTTATGAGGTTATGCAGGATGAAAATTAGAAGGGATAAAGTCCAACCAGAACTTAGTCTGGCTACTGCTGTAAAAGACAATAAAAATGTTTCTGTAATTATCAACAAAAGGAGGGCTAAGGAGACTCTCCATCCTTTATGGGATGTGGGATGAAAGAGTGGCAAAGAATGAGGAAAAGGCTGAGGTACTTAATGCCATCTTTGCCTCAGTCTTTAATTAATAGTAAGAGCAATTGTTCTCTGACTGTCCATCCCCTCAACTGGAAGAGAGGGATGGGGAGCAGAATGAAACCCCCATAACCCGAGGGGAAATGGTCATTGACCTGCTCTAGCACTTAGACACGCTCAAGTGTATGGGACCAGAGGGGATCCCCCTGAGGCTACAGAGGGAGCTGGTGGAAGCACTCACTGAGCACCTGAATTGACATTTATAAGAAATGTGCTTTTTTTCCAAGGCCGGAGGATTTTTCACATAAGCCAAAGAAAGAAAGTTCAACAGGATTTTTCCTGTTTCATGTCCGCTTGGTTGTTTTTTGTGGGTTTTTTTTGTTTGTGTTTTTTTTTGTTTGTTTTTTTTTTTGTCAGGGCGTGCGTGGAATATTTGCATTTACTAACTGCTGCTGTTCATTCTAGATGGGATACACTCCTTTGCACGTTGGCTGCCACTACGGAAACATAAAAATTGTTAACTTCCTCCTGCAACATTCTGCAAAAGTTAATGCCAAAACGAAGGTGAGTTTCCCACCCCTGCCTCGCCGGGTGTGCGGAGGCGCCCCGGTCGCTGTGCCCACCGCAGCCTTTCCTTTTCCCTGTGCCTGCAGAACGGGTACACGCCGCTGCACCAGGCAGCGCAGCAGGGGCACACCCACATCATCAATGTCCTGCTCCAGCACGGCGCGGCGCCCAACGAGCTCACTGTGGTAAGTGCACAGGGGCACTGCTCGCACAGGCAGCTCCCCCCGCGCTCTCGGGTGTGTCTGAGCAAGGGAAATGTGGAAAAAAATAAAAACGTGTGTGGTGGGAGAGGGAAACAGCAGAGGAAGCCTATTTGCATTGCCCCCGCATCCTCTGTACCATGATCTCTTCCAGAACTAGAACAGCAAACATCTGGAAATATCTTAATTTTCATCCCATTTCTGTAAAGACTTAAAAACTTAGTTTTATATCCTGCTACCCAAAAACATATTTATTTCAATCACCAACATGTAGATACTTATTTTTCTTTTATTATGCATTCTTCTTAATCAGTTAATCAGCAGGTTCTACCCTTTTCCTTGCTAACATATGACTTTTGTTATAAATGTTTCAATTGCTAGAATGGAAACACTGCCCTCGCCATTGCTAAGCGACTTGGCTACATTTCGGTTGTTGACACACTGAAGGTGGTGACAGAAGAGACCATGACCACAATTGTAAGTACAGCTTAGTTCAGTAGTGAATGGAAGAATTTTTCCAGAGCCAGTGTATTCAGCTTTGTTTAGTTTCATGGCTACTGAGATTCCAGTCACCTATTTCATTTTAGCAGTATAAAGTCAATATTAAGTCACATTTGAACCATATGTTTTTTTAAGGTAATAGGCACTATGATGATGTACACAGGAAGAGTAACAACTGAGCAGAAAATGGACAGTGTAAAGGACTGGTCATAACTGCAATGTTTTTCCACAAATCTTGTTGTTTAGGGAACAAGACTGTAGTTCAAAAGACATTCCTACAGACTTGGGTAAATGGAAGCTGCTGCTACCCTTTGATATAATTTCCCAAGGGTGTAGCATATAAAGGCTTGTATTTGGCCTGAGAGAACCTATTCCAATATAAAAAGTGGTTGAAATTTAAAAGCACTTAAAGGCACCTCATTGTGTAGTTTGTGGCACCTTCCATAAGCTGGTGAGTGGCTGTCTTCTGCAGGTCAGCCCCTGCAACCTCAAATATCCATTCCCTGACACAGACATGAACTCCAGCTTGTCTGTCGTGCCTCCCAAGAAGTGTTACCCAGGACACATTGTGGGGACTAGCAATGGTCAAATATCACATGCTATCAGAAGAATTCACAGAATCCAAAATATTTCTCAGGAAGATCTTTTGTTCACTAATACTTTGCCAAATAGCTCTTTGGAGAAAACAGCTTTGTGAGGTGAGACACCTCCATGCACTAGGAGAGTAATAAAGCCCAAACTGGGTCTGAAGAACACAAGTTCAGAACATTGGCTCCAAATTTTCTTTTTCCTTTCTGCAACTAATTTTTTTTTCCCCGATCAAAAAGGAAGATAAATATGTGCATGTATGTATTTTTAGACATATGAGAGATGCAAAACAGTTACTGTGCATGTTTTGTGTTTTGTCATCTCCCATTTGTGTGGTCTTATCTGTCCAAGCAGGTGGTTGCAATATGATGAGCATTTGGGATGACAGGCAGATTTTAGTTCAATTACTGCATGTACCTTTTCTTCCTATGCCTTTCCTGTTTGTGGTCTATAATTAAGTAGTTTACAGCAAATCCATCACACAGAAGACAAATTTCGGAACAAAAAATTATAAAGGAACATGCCAGAAAACACACAATTATTATTTTTTTCTTGCAGCTTCTCTCTATGTTTTTCCAAGAAAACATTTCTCTCTAGAAAGATTCCAAAACAGTTTTCCCCAATCTGAAAAATTTGATGGGCAGTATTATACAGGATAGCAAAACCTGAATGACTTCCTAGTATACAAGAAGCTGGAGGAGTTTATTTGCATGAAATGAATGATCACTTATGTTCTGTAGACAAAGTGTAGAGGTCAGGCTGTGAATATTGCCAGAGAAAATGTTAGATGCTGAAAGGCCTGTACACCCCCAAATACCTATTCTCAAGAGAAACCCAGAAAAAAGTTCCATTAAAATCAGAATATGCTGCTTATCAGTGTGTAATTTTTGAGACTTTGGAAGTCTAGACGTGAAATTTGATTTACAATTGAGGGTCTTAAAAACTCAGTTTGACTTCTGAGACTTATATTCTGAGGCTTGGGGCTAAATAACTCCCAAAGCTAAATTTAATGAAACCAAGGATGAGCATAACTAATTTTTCTATGATTTAAACTCAAATACCAATTAAAAAAAAATCCAGTAGTTCCTGAAAATGTCCTGTGATTTTGCTAGTTTACACAGCAATGTGTTAAAAAGCCTTGCAGATAATTCCCACGACATTAATTTTGTGAGGCTTTTTATAAGTTTTGTTATGCTTGAGCATGCAGGAGTTCTTCTGCCTATATGAAGTGATGGCAGTAGCCCAGGAAATATGAAATGCCAAGTGATGAGTATTCATAAGGCCAGAGAAAAACTGAAATTTTTTAAAATACATGACAATGGAAAGGCTATATTGCCCTCCTGAACTTGTTAGTGATTTCTTATTTGAATGGTAACTCTACAGGGTCTGTTCTGTGACCTGGAACTTTACCAATGCTTGTTGTGCTGTAGCTCAGCTGGAAAGCAAAATATGTGTGTGTGTGTGTACCATTCATGGGATACAGGTATTCTAGGAATAATTTCAGGCATTCATAACCCTTTTTAAAAAAGTATTGTTTTCTTAATATTGGTCTTTGAGTCTGAATCAGTATGAACATAGGGATGAAAATCATCCAACCACTTCTGAGTGTCTTTCATGCACAAAGCCCTTCAGGGGTATCATTTAGCCTGCATGTGGTTACAATTGTTCTCATTTGTGAGAAAAACACACAATTCATGCTGAGGCACCTCTGAAAAAAATTCACATAGATTCAGCCTGCTCCCAAATTACAGAATTGTTCTAATGGCAAAGGAGAAGTACTTCCCTCACGAAGTTTAAGAGCCATGGCATACTCCTGCTCAAAATTTAGATGACTACTTAAAGAGTTCTGATTAAACCCCCTAACATGAAACTCTTTTCGGTGTATTTGATTCTTCTTTTGATAAAATTTTCTAGGCTTTCAGCTCATGCTTTTTCTGGTATGAAAATATGAACATAGTTCAAAACACAAATACATTATTGCCTGTTTCTCTAGTCTCTCTTAATGTATAGCTCAATGCATCTTTAAAAAGAAAAGTAAGAGGCTAAAAAATTGTCTTGTTTTGCTAACTGCAGTTAAAAATATGTCCTACCTTACATTTAATTTTTAAAATAACCAGAATTTTAAGAATAATGACACCTGCACTCTGAAATGCCTTTCTTTTTCTTTTGCAGACTGTTACAGAAAAGCACAAATTGAATGTACCTGAAACCATGAATGAAGTTCTTGACATGTCTGATGATGAAGGTATTAAAAATTAAAAAAAAAAAATCAGTCTTCTATTATTGTAAGAAATGTCTGTTAAAAAAACCCAATCAATCAACATACAGTATTAGTTGGATGTCATTGCACATTTGTTATTGTTTTACTGTGATTGTTTTCTTGACACATTGATAGTCTATGCTTTTATTTAATCATTTTGTTTATTTAAACCATGCAGTTCGTAAAGCCAATGCCCCTGAAATACTCAGTGATGCTGAATATTTGTCAGATGTTGAAGAAGGTATTTGTGCACTTTTGTATTGCACTGATATTTAACTTAAGCCTCTTCCTTTTATTTCATCTATCTGAAAATTAATCCTTTCAGATAATTTTCTTATTATCTCGCTAACAATAATTTCTGCTTTACAATTAAGAACGCTTTCAAAACTCCTTTGAACTATTGCTGATAATCCTCTAACTTTTTCTGAGTTTCTTATGATCTTTTAATCAAATTACCTTCACTTTCCTGAAATAATCATTTTACTGCTGTTTCTGCAAAGTGAATTGAATTTTAACTGAAAAATGAAATATTGGACAAAAGGTTCAAATATCAAAACACTTTAGAAGAAGTACCTGATAGTGAAAAGTAAATGGCAGGAGAATTTTATCATGAACCACAGGCTTCCAGAGGCCACAGTAGGGGTTCCCAGGTGACAGGTCAAAAACAGGCAGGTCTTGAGTTGTTGAAGAGGAAAAGAGTGTCCTGAAGGTGTTTTTGTGAGTTCTGATTCACTTGTATTAGAGTTGCAGGTTTTGCCTCGCTGGTAGGAAAACAAATGACTGTGTTCAATTCTCTTGTGTTTCTTTAGCCAGTCTCCCTTTCTTCATCCCTATTGATGCAGTTACTTTTATTTTTTATAGCATCGAAGCAGCAAAGTGTAAAAGATATGTGTGGAGCTCTTGTTTAATTCATGCATTGAGGCTTTTGGTTTGTTTTCCATCTGTCATGGTGTTCCCATTGCTGCAGTTCCAAATGGGAGGTGTTCTTACTGTACACCTGTGTTTTCCAAATAGTTCTCTTAGGCTATTGTCCTGCTCCAAATACTGTATTGTTTGAACGGACAAGAACACTGATGCATAGTAGTGTTAGTTAACAGGGCAGTAGCTATTGCTCTGTCCCACTGCGCAGCATGCAGTGAAGCACAGATGAGAAAGATCCCTGTATGGAATCCAAATGTTGGAACCAAAGATGCCAATCATGTCTTTTAACATACAGGATCATTTTTAAGCCTAAATCTGTGGAAGGTTTTTCCTGTCACTAGCTCTCAGTTCAAGGGAAACCCAAACCAACAATTAAGAATGCAGATAATACAATTGCTTCCTTGTCTAGAGACTGTATTCTGCACCCATGTTGTCGCTGGGGATCCTAAGAGACACTGATATAAGCAGTCCTGCAATGCATCCTTGTGTCTGAACTGGATGGATTTGGTGGATGGACAACTCTGTGGTTAAGGAATTGACTGGATGGTGGCACTCAGAGCTGCAATCGAAGGCTCAGTGTCCGAGTGAAAACCAGTGCTAAGAGCTCAGGGACTGGTGCCCTTTAACATCTCTTTTGGTGGCACAGACAGTGGGATCAGTGCACCTTCAGGCAGGTTTGTCAATGACACCAAACTCTGTGGTGTGGCCAACATGCTGGAGGGAAGGGACACCATCCAGAGGGACCTGGACAGGCTTGAGAGGTGGGACTGTACAAACCCCATGACATCCAACAACGCTGAGTGCAAGGTCCTGCACATAGATCAGGGAAATACCAGGCACAAATAGAGGCTGGGAGAAGGAGGGATTGAGAGCAGCCCTGAGGAGAAGGACTTGTTGGTGAAGGAGAAGCTCAACGTGACTCTGGCAATGTGCACTTGCAGCCCAGAAACCAACCATGTTCTGGACTGCATCAAATGCAGTGTGGCCAGCAGGTTGAGGGAGGGGTTCTGCTCCTCTGCTCTGTTCTCATGAGACCACAACTGGAGTTCTGCATCTAGCCCTGGGTTCTCAGCGTGAGAAAGACATGGAGCTGCTGGAGTGAGTCCAGAGGAGGCCACAAAGATGATCAGAGGGCTCGGGCACCTCTCCTGTGAAGCCAGGCTGAGATTGTTCATACTGGAGAAGAGAAGGCTTTGGGGAGACCTTGGAGCCCATTCCAGTACCTAAAAAGCACTACAAGAAAGCTGGGGAGGGACTTTTAACAAGGGCATGTAGTGACAGAACAAGGGGGAATGGCTTTAAGCTGAACAGGGTGGGTTTAGATCCTATATTAGGAAGAAATTCTTGGCTATGAGGGTGGTGAGGAACTGGAAGAGGTTTCCCAGTGAGGCTGTGGATGGCCTGTTCCTGTAAGTGTTCAAGGTCAAGTTGGATGTGGCTTTGAACAACCTGGTCCAGCGGAAGGTGTCTGTGCCCATGGCAGCAGAGTTGGAACGAGATGATCTTTAAGGTGTCTTCCAATCCAGGCCATTCTGTGATTTTGTGATAACAGGGTCTTTTTCAAATCTAACAATGAAAGGGAGCTCTCAAATCAGATAACAGGTATTTTATTAATCCATGCTGAAGCATTCCAGTGTGCAAGGCATGTGATGAATTACAGGCTTTGAGGTAATAACCACTGGCCTGTCTCTTTCCTGACCCGTGTGTCTGTAAAGACAATGCAGTGAGCCCCATTCCCACAGCTCCTCAGTGTTGTTGGGATATTTACACACAATGCATCTATGTACACCAGTCAGAATAAATATGTTCAAGATGGTAAGGCACTCTGACAAATCTCATAGCCAAGGAGCTGATTTCCAAGTGAGAGAAAGGCATGAATTTAGCAAACAAATCTGAACTCTCCCTTGCTTGGCCAGCGTTCATGTCATCAGCCAAAACTATTCAGTGAGAGAAACTTGTGGAATGGGTTCTCAATGTGCCACAATCCTTAAGGTTTCTCACGTAAGAGAAATTGAAGACTTGGAAAGTAGAGGCTCAGAGACAAATGTCAGGAAGCTATTTCCTTGTGTTTTATGTCTTGCTGTGCCCGCTAAATAAGTATTTACATGGGAATTGTGTAATTTATCTTCCCTGCTGAGGACAGTTTGGTTTGGAGTCAAACTGGTTGAGAGGGAGAGATCCTTCATTCTTTTTCCTAGACTACGCTGGCAAATCTGTCCGAATGAGGTTAAGTGCTGGGAAAGTGCTACACCACAAAGAATAAATGGTGTTTTATTGAAAGATGTGAACGTGATTTCACGGGGGAAATGAAGGTTCATCTTCACAAATAGCAGAAAGTTTGTAGAAGAATATAAAGCAATTGTGACTCACAGCAAACATGTGCTAAGCTTTTATTTTTAACGAGATTGCAAATCTTACAAGTGTGAAACTTGAGAGTGGAAGAACTGGGTCTTTCCTCTTAACCATCTCCACATGTGAGCTCACACCCTGTGCAGCTGGGAGCCCCAGCGGTGTGCCTGTGGCCACGGGGCTGGTGGGGAGCCAGGGATCAGCCATGCTAAAGCACAACTCCAATTGTCTGCGGGAGGCCTGGAAGGAATCCCCTCCTCTGCAGCCTTGCTCAGCCTCTTACCGTCCCTCTGGGCTGCTGCGAGAGCTTTAATCTGCTGGAGGAAGCTGGAACCCTGCTGTGACTGCCACAACCCAGCGCTGAGCTCTGTCACAGCAGCCCTCCCTAAAGCTGCCGCTGCTGTCTCAGAGGCAAAGGGACAGCAAGCAATGGAAGCTGATATATAGAGGACTAGGACTGTGGGAGCAGTGAAGGGGTAAAAAGAATCCAATCCACAAACCCGATTAGGTGTTGAGAATTTAGACAGTCACTGTCAAGAAACTGTGATTGTTGAGCTTTTAATTTTTTTTATTTGGTCTTCAGTAGCTAATAAACTTTTGGGTGTAAACCAGGACACTTTTAAACCCATTTAATGGAGATTCTTCTCTCAGTAGGAGTAAGTCTCATGCTAATCAATCCCTGGAAGATTAGACAGATGTCCTAACAGTACAAGAATGCACACTACCTGATCCCTGAGTAGGTGCTAAGATACAGCAGTTTAAATGCGTTTAAAACAGGTCAGGACATCCTCGTGTATGAAAATCTGTTATTGGTCATTTTAGGAGGGGTTGATTTATTACGTTTTTAAGCTCAGAGTTTTCAGAGTGTCTTTGGCTCCATAAAATTTCACAAGTTCATAAAAGTTTCAGTGGTTTGGTATTGGCTTTTGTCCACACTTTCGTGAAACCAAAACCTTGGCTACAACTTGAAGCGTCGTCCTCTTCCCTGTGGCTGTACCTCTTTTGTCATCAGACAGCTCCAGACAGGCTGTGATGAGGGAGTGGCAAAAGCTTCAGGTATCTTTAGCAGAGCCAATGACAAATCCCCTTTGGATCCCAGGCTATGATTAAATTTTGTTTGGTACTTCTCCCAAGCCACATTATGCCTTCTCTCTCTTGCCAGAGAGCCTGTATTTCTCACTGGCCTCTGAAAAGAACACCTGCCCAGTACTCCTGCAATTCCCAGCTGTAGGAGACATGCCGACAAACCAGAAAAATAGGGAAAACTTGGAATGAGAAAGGTGATGAGATGTTCTTGGGGAGAAAAGACTAAAGACAATAGAACTCTCCTTCCTAGAAAATAAAAACAAACAAGCTGCATGAGGGATAGGCTAGAATATATAAAGTAATGCGTGGCTAAGTGAGTAGTATTCCTTTTAACTCTCCAAAAGTCTAAAAATAGGGGGCATCACTGAAACCAGCAAGAGGCAGGTCCAGCTTAAAAGGGCTGCTCCTTCTGCAACAGGTAGTTGACTTTTATGACTCCTTGCACAGGGAGGTCCTTGGTGCAGGAACGCAGAAAGTTTACACAAGTTCAAAGTGTAACTGGAAGAATTTAAAAAGGAAAGAAAAAGAAAAAGCTGTTAATGACTATACAAACCTCTTTCAGTTTTAAAAAATACGTGCCAGCTAGAAAACTGTCCTGGAGGACTTTTACTGGTTTATGTTCCTATATTCTTCTGTGAAGTGTGGCTGCTGTCACAGACAGGGTACACTAGAACTGATGGGCCCTTGCTTTAACCTGCTGCCACTAGTCTTTTCTGGATTTTGAGCTGTTTTCTGTAGTTCTGCTAGCTGTGTTGCCCACTGTTAGCAGGGACACGATCATTCTTCAACATGTAACGTATTAGGAAGGGGAGGATGGCAATTGTATCAAAGCAGTATGGTATTCTTCGGTGGTTTTTCATCATTGCCTCACTTTTGGGCATTTCTGTAAAGTTTGTGTTCAGAGATGAGTTCTGTCTTCACTTTTCCGTGGGACCTCTCTCTGCAGGAATACAGCGTGCTGTGAGCAAACACTGTGCTCACTGTTACCTGAAACACAGAGGATTAGGCTGCGGCACCTAATTAAACAGAGTGGGATTGCTGAAACGTGCACCACCCACTTTGCTCCAGCCTCCCACGATCACAAAACAATGTCTGGAATTCTTTGAAATTACCACTCCTAGATGCAGCTTTTCCTTTGATGAGAGCGTTTCATCAGAGTAATCCTGCTCTGGCTGGATTAGCTGCAGAGCAGGATAACATCTAATGTATTTTACAGCTCAACTGGAATTTTTTTTTTTTTTAATCATTCCCCACTTTGACAAATGATGCTCCTAAAGAAAATTCCCCCTCTATTCCTTACAGTGGCGCAGCGCTTGTTTCAGGTGTGTTGTTAGGGCAGAAGTTTCCAAATTTCCTGGCACGGTTTATAGTCGCTTCAAGTTGCCTAGATTTCTCACCCTCCCTGGGCCACCTCCTCGCCTCCCAGCCTTCAGTCCGTCTTTCTCAGGCTCCTGAGCTTTCTCCCCGGACACAAGCACCCCTCGCTGGAGGGCGGGGAGGGAGTGTGGGCTCACGCAGCCCCCGGGGGAGGCGCCGGCCCCGGCTCGGGGCGGGCGGGCGGAGGCAGCGCCCTTCCCCAGCCCGGCAGTCCCGCGCTCCCTGCCCAGCCCCGGCATCAGGTTACAGAAAAACTACACCCTCGCAGCACCCCTATTTACATACAAATAACTGGAGTGCCTGCATTTATGTCACCATTCAAGAGGCTTGCCAAGGGAGGCTGTAATCCAATCAGCAGAAGCTTTAAAGGGATGTCTGCAGAGTGATTAAAAGGGGATTTTTTTTTTTTTGAAACTGTAGTCATTATTTTTCATTTTGTTTCATATTTGCAAAGAACTTTAATCTGAGTTGAGGGGACAAAGATGCACATGTCCTAAAATACATACGAAGAGATCAAGATGTTAAGAAGATCTCAGTTGTTGTGTGGAAAGCGAATATGACCCACAGGGATTAGTTTGCTTGTGCTGGTTTGGAGATTAAGTCTAAATCACTGCTTAAGGACTAATAGGACTAATAGGAATTCTTGGAAACACCAGGGAAAAAAAAATCTTATAGACCAGACTGGTGAAAATGGCTTTCCAAAACAGTAAGACCTTTTAAAGTTTTGCTTAATGTATGATGTTTCTGTTTCGGGTTTTTGAATGCTTTCTGGGTGTTATGAACATTTTAGCTTTTAAACTGTTACTTAAAATACTGGTTGTTGCTGGGCTGGAGGAGAAAGTTGGTCTGTGTGTTTGCCGTTCGTGAAGCAGTAGCTGAAGGGGTATTTTTAGACTTGATTGTTAGTTTAAAACCAGAGCTCGCCTGTGGTTTCCTGAGTTTAGTGAATGGAAACTAGTCTAAACTCCTTGAATGAAAGCGGGAAACGTGAGTCTGGAGTTGGGAGTCACTTACCTTCGGGAATGCGCTGTTAAACGTCTCTGTTGTGCAACTTTTACACACCTAAAACTCGTTCACAACAAAGGAGGAAAGTGAATGTCGGCAAGCAGTGAGCTTACAGGGAGCGCTCTGTGCTCTTGAGGGAACGGGGCGGGGGGGGGGGGAATCCAACAACCGCAAAAGGCATATTTTGGACTTGCTCTGTCAACGCAGGAATGTAGGTTTGTATGATGTAATGGCATGCAAATGCTCCCCGCCGGGCAGCTGCTCCGTTAACCCTTTGCGGCGCCTGCCCGCCTCTCCTAACATTTAACTTGCCTTCCTCCTGTTTCTTTCTAAAGTAACTCACGCTGTCCTTCCTTGCGGATGGATGGCCGCGTCCCACTGGGGTTCGCCAAGGGGTCCCTCCCGCTCGGGGGGCTCGGCCGGGGCTCCGCGGGCCCGGCTTTGTTCTGTGCCAGGGGGATGGGGATGGGCCGCATCGCCCTCGCCCCCCGGCAGCCGGGGCGGAGAACAGGCTGCAGGAAGCGCTGAGCTTCGGAAAGCCAACCTGGGAGCGGGAAGCAGTTCAATTTAAAAAAAAAAAAAAAGAAAAGCTAATAACAAAAATCCACCTCTTAGATTCAAACTGCCAGAAGTTAGTGAGAAATACCCAAGGTGGAAGGCGGGCCTCTGCTTTCGCTGAGTCTCCATTCAAGCTTGCTGCGCTTTTCACTACTGGTGGGCAAACAGGCTGTCACTCACAGCCAGCGGTTTGTTTGGGTTTGTTTGTTGCTTTGTTGTTCGTTTGTTGTTTTGGTTTGGTTTTTTTCCCCCACATGGAATGATCGAAATTTGCTAGCTCAGGCTTTTTTTGATAAGGAAAGCAAAAGCGTGTGCAATGATGCAAAGTACAGAAGAACCCTTTCAGCGTGCTGAAACGATTGGGCAAAAGTCATCCCTTGTATAACTTTATTGGATTTACGTCAAGGTGGAGTTTTGCTTCTTTCGTTTGCCCCCCAATAAAATTATTTTTTCAGGCCCATTCAGAGGGTGGATAATTAACATACTACGTGGAAAGAGCCTTAGGGAAAGTGGGGGTGACCGGATTGATTCCTTATTGGCGCGCAGAGAAGGGCGTTATGACTTACTAAGCACACAAACATTCACAATACGTGTAGCCTCTGATTTCAGCCCGGCTTCTGTACTGGCAGGTGAGGATGCAATGACAGGCGACACGGACAAATACCTCGGCCCCCAGGATCTGAAGGAATTGGGAGATGATTCTTTGCCTGCTGAAGGATACATGGGCTTCAGTCTGGGAGCCCGCTCCGCCAGGTATTGTATTTGCTGTTTCTCATGTTTGTGTGTCACCACAGCTACAAGTTTCTACAAACCAAGCGTGCTCTTTCACACAACACTGGGAGTCTCTTTTGAAACGAAGTAGAGGGGGTGTACTTCCTATAAAGCATATGTTCATTGCAGTTTTATTTCATATTCTTTATTCATGTTGGCTTCTTATGGCAATGATACAGAAAACTTAAGTATTCACTTTTTCTGGTTTCTGTTTGTGCTCTGAACATCTCCCAGGCACCTCTTTGCTAGAGGTCTGCAGCTGGTCTAGAAACCGATGTAGAGCAGCCAGCTAAACCAGGTTTCTTTTAAGTACTGCTGGTCAAGTTAGAGGGTTCCCTAATGGGCTAATTTTGCTGAGTAACATAAATGCCAGAAAAACTGAATGACAATCATTTTGCTATTTTGGTGCTTTTATTTCTTTAAAGGTGCTAGTAAGTAATCCAATCAAGAGCGACAATAAAGAAAAATGCTCCTCCCACCCCCTAAAAAAAAGGAAAAAGCAGGTTTACACTAAATTTGTTGCAGGGTTTAATTTGACAGGGAATGGATTGTGTTACAACAAACAGGCCAAAGTTTCTGTGAACCTGATAAAACATTGTAAACTTATATGATGTCTGACTAATGTCAATTCCAATTCAGGTGTTTCTAGATCAATGTTTTAGATTTCATTTTTGAATGTTGCTAAAGCCTGCAGTGTGTGTTGCTCAAAACAATTAAAGCTGTATGAGCAGGGATTACTTTCATAGTTGTGGATTTGCAGTGTAGTTACTGACAGTTGAATTATACTGAAGCTAATAATTAAACCTCGTAAGCTGGAGCCCTGAGGACTTTTTCCTATGCTGTAGTTTAAAGATCTGTTTTAAAAAGTGAGTTCATTGTCTAACAGCAAATGGCAACTCCCATAAGGTAAAGCTTAGATGTCTACCCTTCAGCCTTGTTTGTTATGGTTGCGTTAGAAATGCAAGCATGCAGTGCAAATTTGCTCTTTAGTAGTCCCCAGCCGTGCTTTGCTTGACTTACAATTTTTAGGGAAGTTAATAAGTATTTACGTGATAATACATTAATGAGAAATGCCAAAATGCATTTAAATAGTCCATTAGCTAAAAAAATCAGCAAACCAAATCTGAAGAATCTTATGCCATTGTGAATTGAGTTAACAAAGGTGACATGCTAGTTTTTAAAGAGAAGCTGGAGTGAGCAAGGTCATCACACAGCACTATCAGCTGTGGTCAGTGCTGGAGCACGGCAGTGATGGCAGAGGGGGAGAGTGCTCTGGGTGCAGAGCCAGGCACTGATTTACCTGACACCTTTGACTCACTGCAGCTCCCTTCCTGCACAGGTCTGAATGCTCCCTGTGCAGCCAGGAGGGCAGAATTTCACAGTCAAGATCTGAGGGTTCAACCCCATGTTATCTTTTCCTTGAGAGGTCTAATATTCCCATGCTTCTGATTTTAGCAGTGCCATTACTCTTTGTTGCTGCGTAGTTCATTTTTTTGCATTGCACATGTTATGCTCAGAGGAGACAAATACAGTGGTTTTCCTGTGAAGTATTTTATTTAGCAAAAAATGTATTCTGTGAATGTATCTTACTGCTGATTCTGAGTGTAACATTAAGAAATGAACACATGAAATATGTAAGCCACCCAGCCATAACATCTTGCTTTTCCTGTCTGATTCTTTGCTTTCTATTTCTCCTGTTTCTTTTCCACTGTAAATTGCTTTAGTCCAAAAGTCAGGTAAGAAGGCATGGCATCGTGTTACATCTTTCTCATCTTTCTGCTGCTGCCATCGCTTATCCTCATTTTATTCAGCATTGAAAAGTGACATGCTTTTATTTTTGGGAGCGGGAGGTGGGTTCAGCCTTAGAGAATATCCCTCTATTATAACAAATATAACTTAATTTCTTTATGCCCTTTATCATGTAAAAGCCTGCTTAACATATGCCTTCAGTGTGTAATTAAGATCCCAGTTCTGCTTCCTGCACAAGGAGGGACATGTGCTAAGGGACTAGAAAAAATCAATTAGCAACTACTAAACGCATGAAACACATTGTAGAGTTTTGAGTCTGAAAAGTGTTGCTAGTTCAAAAGTGTAATATGTTGTTGGGTGTTGCTTTGTATTAATCCACGTTTTTTACTCCTTTATTTTCTGTCACGTAGCAAGCATGTCTAGGCCTGCAGCATGTTTTTAGCACATACCATAATGTACCTTCCAGGGTTAAATGTAACACACTCCTACGTTGATTTAATTGCAACATATTCAGAGTCTTCTTAGTTATTTCTAAATAGTTTAACATGCACAAAATAGTCCCAAAGCATTAGAACCTGTATTTAATCATCAATAAGCAAATTTCTTTCTTCTTTCATTTCAAAATTATTATCCTTTTCTTTCTAACTAAAGGATTAACTAGGATGTTTATAACAATGTCAAAAGTGGTTCAGCCACAGAGAGAATGACAACACACAAAACTTGCTCTTGGTTAAACCTGCTTCAGCAGCCTGAGCTTTACGGCAGGTACTGTAACCTACCCACAGTTCCACTGTGACCTGCTCTTGTGGGTCTCCTTCCAGGATTAGGCCATGAAGATATGTACTAAAGTTCATCTAAATACTCAAATACACATTTCTAGATTTATTCTAAATCCACAGCATTACTGCCAAAGCAGTAAACATCTGTTTAGATTTTGCTTATGTATATTGTAGGGAAGGGGATATTTAATTATAGTCAAATACTTTTTATTCCATTTTGCCCCTTGTGTATATTTCATAGATTATGTGTATTTTGCCATCTTGTGCTATCCCTGGAAGTTGCATGTATTAATTTTTTTTGTTTTTATTTTCTGTTCATCTCATTGTCACCTGCACTTTCTATGATAAATGGTAAATACAACAGCCTCCGCTCCTTCAGTTCGGATAGGTCCTACACGCTGAACAGAAGTTCCTATGCCCGAGACAGCATGATGATTGAAGAGCTGCTGGTACCAGCAAAGGACCAGGTATGTGCTGTGTCTGCCACCACACAGCTGTGCTTCATATTTACAGGGGACGAGTGTGCGGCCCTCGGCCGTGCCTTCAGAGTCTATCCCTACTCTCTCAGCTATTGAAAAGGGGGAAGAGAGCAGCTGGGAGAAAGAAATTGTGGTGTTACCACTTTGTGGTTTTGATCTTGCATGAGGCAGGTGATGGGGTCCCAAACCAATAGAGTCTTTAAGGGACCAGTTATGTTTCTGAGGACGAGGTTGGTTATTTGCTGATGTCAATGGGAGCATCTGTGACCTAATGCTACATGCTTTGATAAGCTGGGAGCAACGAGTTTTACACTGAGCAACCTTTGTACCGTACAGACTGGGAATTACTTCTGTCTGTTCTGTCCACATGGAGGCCACTCCAACTGCTGTCCTTGTTTTTCCACCCTTGGGAAGAATTTGGCCTTGTAAAGATTAAGCTATTATACACTGATCAGTTTATGTGTCTTCCAAACACTTGTGCAATGACTAATACAACCAAAGCAGAATCTTTTGAGCTGATTCTAGCATGGGAAAGTCTTTCCAAAAGCTAATGCTGGGGACGATGGAGTATGCTCTGTTTGTGAATTCCTCAGCTTTTTCCTTGGTAGACTTGCTTCAGATTTTCAAATCTGACTGAATTATTCAAGAGTTTCTTGTTATACAGAAGTCAGATGTGTTCTAGGAGGCTGAATGAAACTTCACATAAAAATCTTTACTTGGGAGTGATGAAAAGACTGTGGAGTGAACTGTTGTTTGTGTCCTGGAAGAGCATAAAGTGGATTGTAATGAAACAGAAGTTTTCTGCTGCTGTTTTCACAAAGGAGTGTTCCTGCACTGGGAGGGTTATTGATCTCAGAGGATGTTTTTGTGAGGGAAATGGTCCACAGAGCAGGACTTATGCATTTTAAACCTTGCTTGTATTAGTCTGTAAATTCTAGGGTAATGTAAGTTACTCAGTTTTACTGCAGCTTTTACACACAGTTTTGGTAGCATTATGAGAGTGGCAGAAATTGGATTCTGTCTTTAGCAACAGAATGTTTGTTATTAGATTGTTACTTTCAAATGAAATACTGTAAACCTCCAATAACCTTAATTTGCAACAGCCAGCTAGGGAGAGTTTCTAAAGCTTGCATAGCAGTGATTTTGTGGTTTCATTTGGTTTGAAGTCAGAAAACAAAATCTGCAACTACTGACACTGCGGACAAGAAATTATGTGTCAGAGCTGAGAACCTAAAGTTGCTCTGGTTCCTGCTAATCCTAAGGCTTAATTAAGTGTTCTTGATATGATGGAAATTTCAGAGGAGAGGAATACTCTTCAGTCTGAGAACATATTGGATTATTTTATGATTCTGACCATTTTTGTGATTATCATGAAAGTAGATGGCATGGATTTAGCAGCATTTGTTCACATAGCAAGTTTTAAAACTAGCACTATGCTGAAAATGTGTACCATCAACCTGTTTTGTCCTAAAAAATTCCATGACAAAAGTAAAAATTATTATCTGTACATGGAAGTGTTGCAGTGATACCACACCGAGTACAGGAGCTCTACTTTAGGGCAAATTTTGTATTTTCTGGGAGTTGTCATGGACTCTGCTTTTTGGAGGATCTTTTACAGTGTTGGCTTTTGAGCTGACAAAGCAACAAATATGAAAATGTTCTAGTGCTGGTGCTGACCAGCAGTGTAGGCTGTTTTCATTGCATTTATAATCTCTGTGTTTTTGTGTTTCCAATTTTTGTCCAGCAATGATCATGCAATTGCTGCAGTTCAGCACGGGTCCAAATTTGTCGTGTAAGATGAAGCCAGGCTGGAGGCCTGACTCTCAGTCTAACTGTGAATGTTATTCTAATCTTAATACTCTAGATAAACTTCAAGTATCTCATGTCCAGGAGGGAATCAGGAATGGTAAAGGTTGTAGTGGGAAAAAAATATCAGTTCTGTCTTGAGAGGTTAGTAAAGCCATGATTCTTTGAAAAACAAACAACATAAAAGCAACAATCATCCTGAAAAAGGGAGCCCAGCTAAAATTTTGTGCTATGGCTTCTGCAAACCTCAGTGTCCTGACAAAAAGTATATTCATCCTCTGGAATTCCTGTTCTTCAGCCCACCCCTAACTTATCAGCACTTTGGCTGAAGCAGGATAACTGCATTTGGGAGGTGAAAAACACCCCTACCTCTGTTCTCATGCCTCTGTACATTAATGGGCTTCTATGTAATTTCTGCAAGGACAGTAGAAAAGAAGGGAAAAACCCTACCAACTTGTGTTCCTCCTGTGGAACTCACAGGAACAAAGACGATCTGGAAATTGAGAGGAATCAAAGCTATTTTGGGACTAACACTACTTAGAAGCAGTGATCCATGGCCTGTCTACATATGCCATTTCCTCTTCTTTTGTACAGCTCAGACCTGTCTGTAGGTCGTGGCAACAGCAAAGTCTCAGAGTAATAGGAATTGGTTTTATCCCAAATGCCAGGATGTAACAGAATAAGGAGGATTTGTCAACATCTTGACCAGGTTAAAATAGAAGATCCCATGGCCACCCCTCCCCAGGATCACTGTGAGACTTGAGAGTCTGAAAAGAGTCAAATGAGGAAGATCTGAAACCATTCTTTACTGAACCTCAGTGTCAACACAACACATTGAGTATTAGAGAAGAGTTTCTAATAATTGCTTAGGAGTCACAATATTGTTTGCATTTGGTGCTTTATTTGGGGAGAGAGGGAGAGAGAGGGAAGTTTGAATCCAGGCCACACTGTACCTCATAACCTGGCTGGAGCAAAATTAAGTTTTCTGTGTCCTGGTGTGTTACCTTGGATGCAGCAACTCAGACTAAATCCAAATGACTTTTTTCCTGGAATAATTTACATCAACCACTGAATTTAATCAGCCAAAGGCACGATGACTCCAGCTGTCCATTAAATAGCAGCTTGCTGAGTCACTTCAGTCTGGATAAATTCATCTGGGAGGAAGTATAAATTCTTCTGTTTGCTGAACTCTGATATTACACGGCCTGGATACTCAGTTATGCAACCAGCAGGATCCTTGCCAGCAGAACCATCAGTATTTTTATACACACATTTGCATCTAAAGCTGCCACACCCTTTAACAGTGCAGAGTTAATCTCCCTCAGTCCAGAGAGGGAATGCTGGGACCTGACCAAGCACAGGATGAATCCTGATTTGATGTCACTGACAATGTACCACCTTCTGGACTGCTTATATCGCAACGTAGACAGGAAGATTTTTTCGCCTGTCTGGAAAATCCAGCACCTCAATAACCTGAAAAGATGAGATCCACAGCTGTGTGCTGTGTGTAAGATGCATATGTCCTGTTATTAGCTTTCCCTACTCTGTTCCTCTGCCAAAATTACTGGCTGGAGGCTTTGGGTTTTTGCTCACTCTAAAGAAGTCCAAAAGTTGGAGCACACTTGGTCAGAAAGGAATGCTTTCAAAAAATAGTCACCTGGTGTACAGACCATATTACAGGACAAAGAAATAGACCAAGGAACCCTAAATAGGTGTGTGGGCAAACCTTCGGCACACTGGTGAGCGTAGGAGCACCCCTGTCTAGCAGAGGTTACTTTGGAGTGATGCTATTTCCTTGAAATTTATATGGCCCTATGTTTAGTTTTCTATATCACAGTGCTAAAGGAACATTAGCATTTTTCATCTCTAGGAAACCTGACCCCATGTTTATTTGTTGATGTCCTGGTGCATGCCTGGGCCTCAGTGCAGTGACACTGTCATGCTTTAGCAGGCACTTCAATGACAAACACCAAATTGTGTTGTTCCTTTTGGCACTTTTCTTTGTTTTGTTCTCTTTCTGATGGTAAAATTAGTCACTGAGCAAAGTAATATGTTTATTTTTGTATATTTAAATCTTTACAATGCCTGAAACAAGCTGTCTGAATCTTACACTGGTTGGTATCAAAAGTAATAATGTGCTCAGTATGAGCTCTTACAAATCACTTGAATAGCAGAAATCCACAGCAACAGCTTTTCTGCCTAAACTGTGGCATCCTCAGGAAATGTAGGAGAATCCCTGGTGTCCTATTAGAAAGAGTTAGAAAACTGTCTTCATTAAACTAAATTATGATACATTTTTCAAATGGCGCTAATTAAATCCACTGTGGTTGCTTAATTGTCATTGCTTTAACAGCATTCGTTTTATCTTTTATGCCTGACAGTGTGTTCTGGTGTTTAACATACACAAGTTTGCCCTTTATTGTTGTTGTCTGTATTTGAGCCATCAGGCCTCAAGGACACATGTTACAGCACAAAGTTTAAAAAATGATCCTTAATAGAAGTGCTAAGGTAGTGAAAGGAAGAGGCATCGAGCCATGTGGCACAGGGTTGGATGGATGACAGAGCAGAGTTGTACCCTGCAAGGATTTCTATTGATTGGCAGTAAATTATACTGTCTATGATTTTTGGAAGGAGACCTGGGATCCTCATTTCTAAGAGAAGAAATGGCTAAAAAGTGAAGCTTTTTGAAAATCGCAGAGTGATGGGAGGGTTGCACTTTCTGGCCAACAACACAGCACTGTCTGCCTGCTTGTCTTGTAGAAGCTTGTCAACACAAGTATTTTTGTGTGTTTATGACTGACTTCCCCAGATTTACTACTAATGCTGATATTTCGATTCAAAATAGTGAATTTGCACTACCACTTTGTGTCAGCATATTAAAAAAATAGGCAGAAATGATAAAACTTCCCTGTGTAGAAGTGTGTGCTTGGCTCAGGCTTGACTTGAACCCACTGAATTTGATTTGAAAACAGCCTATGAGGTTTTAGTCTAAACAGACTCAGCTCTCTCTAGATGCATTTGCCTCCAAGCAGCAAACAACCTACTTACAGGAAACACTGGCATCTTTAACACCACCTTGGGTGAAGATTGTGTGTGTTGCATGACAGCTTCCTGACTTGCTTTTATTGATGTGACTTCTGATGGCGCTTCTTACATTAGGAAGAAGCTTTCGTATCACCCTGGAAATAGGGGTAAACAGTATTTGAAGATTTAATTTGTTTAATTTCGTAGGACAAAAGAAACAAAGAAATAAATATTGTTTTACTGGAATGGCTTTGCTGCACAGTAGGAGGATTTACAGCATGAGGGCACGTTGCAGAGCACAGGATGCATGGGTGTGCATGTGTGTGTCTGTGGGCAGCAGCGAGAAACAAATTACACCTCAGTGTCTGTCAGATGGGGTAGTTAATTATAGCATCAGTGTGCCAGCGCTTCACAGGGTTAAAGCTATTTCTGTAGAGATGAGTAGGGACAGTGGCACTCCAGAAAACAGTGCCCATGGTGGCTGTGTGTGTATAAAGACAAACTAACCCCCCTCCCACTGGGATCTGTGGGGAACTTGCTCATGCATTCACAGCTTCGGTGAAACTCTCTGTGAAGCTATTCACAGGTTCTGCTTGAACAAGGACCTCTCCAATGGCATCTTCTGAGGGGGAATATTATACTGCCTGTCTACATGGTGTATGATTGCAGTACAAATGGTAATATTCTTTTCAGCCATTTTAACCTGGCACATGTAAGTAAATATGGGAGAGACACGTAGTTGTAACTGGAGGAAGTGTGGAAAGTGGGAAAAAAAGGTGTTTGAAGAGACGTCAGATGAGTTTGTGTGTGCATCCCATGTTTCTGTTACAGGATTTCCAGTCATTGAACACCAAAGATACATATCAGCACTGTTATATGGAAAGGACCAGATCTAAATTTAAAAGAAGTGTTTTTAATGTTAATGTTAATTTTAATTTTCAATTTTTCTTTTTTTTGTTGTTTTGTTTTTGTTTTAAGCACCTGACGTTTCAAAGGGAGTTTGATTCTGATTCTCTCAGGCACTATAGCTGGGCCGCAGACACCTTGGACAATGTTAACCTTGTTTCCAGTCCCATCCATTCTGGGTAGGTCACTTAACAGTTTTCTTTTATCTTTAGATGTGGAAGTGTATTGTTAGCTGAAGAATACAGCCTGCTGTGATGGCTGATAACATGCCTGTTCCTGCTCCACTTGAAGCCAGTGGCAAAATTCACACTGACTTCAAGGAGGGTGCTTAATAACAGGAGTCAGTCTAAATTCTTGCATATCAAACCAAAAACTTGCTTCTGCACTCAATTTTCTGAATGCCAAAACATTGTAATCTAACAGGCTTTTTAATAGCCCTGTTTTTCTTTGTTGTTGCTTATTCATTGCTCTAAGTGTCATAAACTGATTTTGTTGGAACTGTATTAAATGATTTGAAATATAAAATCAGAGGTATAATTGTATGCTTTCTGTTATTTCCCAGAGTGAAAAGTGAGGGCTTTAGTTTGACCTCTTATTTTATTTACACTTCCAAACTCCTGCCTAGTGTCCAATATCTGTAGTTTGATTGTAGTGGTACTATTTGTTTACTTATGAATCATCACTGTAATTTAGAGGCTTCTTGACAGTACCACAGAAGCTTGACTTAAATGCAGGAGTAGTGATGTCTGAATGCATATTGTAAAAAATGTACAAATGAACATGTAAGGAATCTTTGGATATTAGATTGTCTAGTGTAAATATTTGTTGTTTAATTTTTGAGATCAGGGCATAAAATTTCATCTCCTTTTTAATTTTAGTTTTGTGACTAATTACAATCCTATCATAAAAATGAGTGCAGCCTATACCGAAATATTTCAGTTCCAGTACAGCAGCAAGTCCCAGAAATCTAAGGCTACAGTCCTACAATACACATAAGCACCTGCTTATGCTGAACAGATCTATACAACGGTGGAATTTTGGGTCCTGAGCTGCATATGGTCAGTGCTAGCATTGAAATGTCACGAACTGCAGTATGAAAAGCTGAAGTCTCTTGGTTATCACAGAATGATTTGTCAGCAAAGGACCTCAGAGTACCCTTTTGCATTACTGCAAGACAAAATGTAGTCAAGTCATTCCCGAAATATGTTTAAAGTCTTAATAATCACTAAAAATAAGAGATCCTATAGTCCCCCAGCTTGAGAAGTTCATTTCCTTTTGTTACAGTATTCTTTCCCTGATAGTCAACATTTCTTTGCTGCAGATAAAGCTTATTTCTTGTCATATCCATGGTGGTCCTTGAGAACAATTTCTTACTGTCTTTTAAGAATTGTTTTCTATGTCAGAAGACATATAATCCTGTCTTTTAGACTAAGATGTCCCAGGTCCTCCCAGGTGAGGTTTTCTACATTTGAGCACATCCTTGCTGCTTTGCCCCTGTCTCTCTTAGGTCATTCATGAACATATAACACACTTAAGCAGTCCCACAGTGAGATTCTGGTAACTGCAGTTTTTGTTGGTGGATGTTTGTGATCTGCTAGAATTTCTTGGGTCTTTCCTGAAATTCTGCATTTTGGTTATTTATTTCTGTTTTGTGCTTCTGTGTTTGCCTTCTTCCCTCTGTTTGCATTTGCCTTTATGGTATTTCGGTTTGTTGGTTGCAGACCCTTTTTCCACTTTAGAAAGATAGCTTTTAATTCTGATCCTGTTTACCAAAGACTTTTCAGACTTCCTTTCTGTGTTGAAATCATGAATGGACAGTAGCTTAGTACCTGGCCCAGGACAGCTGAGTGAAATCTGCACTTGAAATTCCCTTTCAGTGTAACAGTAAAGCACTGATGGTATCTCTTTTGAGGTAACTTCTCAGGTGATTGTCTACTTACCTTATCTATACTGTACCAGAAGTACCAAGACAGACTTCCACACATCAAAGAAAGGAGTCACATTCATTTGGCATGAATTACTCTTGCCAATGATATCTTGGCTTGTTTTTGTTTTGAGTACTGATGTTAGACAAGGTGTAATATCTTGATCCTTTAGGCCCTTATAGATTGATCATTAAACAATTTATTCCTGAATGTTTGTGGTAATTGCGATTAGATTGATTGGTCTAAAATTTTCTGGTTTCTTTTCATCCTGATACAAAATAAGTCTGATGTTTGAATCCTGCCAGTCCTCCGGGGCAATACTTGTCTGCCCTTAGGTCTTCAGCATGCTCACCAATGGTTCCAAAGCTCCAAAACACATTTTCTGTGGATCTTTCACATCAAGTCCCTCATATCTGCTCCCTTGGTACATGAGCCCCCACTAAGGCAGAGGTGTTCTTTGCTGCCCAGAAGGGCAGGACTGCAGACCTGCAGCAGGGGAGCAAACCTGGGGCTGCAGGGGAGGGGGAGAAGGTATGTTCTCCAAACAGGTATAGCCCTCCAAACAGGTATAAACAAAAGTTTTCTTCAAGGAGGTATAGCTTTTTTGACCTACTACGTTTCTCATTTGACATATAAAGTTCATCAGAAATGATGCTCTGATGGTTCAGTGCCTTTGTTAAGGAATAAAACCCCCAACCCTCCCTCATTGTTTATTTTCTTTTCAATTGTGGCCCCATATTATAATATGATACTGTTTGATTTTCCCTGTTATCTTCACCTAGAGGCCATCAGCAAATGTTCCCTTCTAATCTTCTAGCACCTCAGCACATCTGATATGCAGAGGATCGTGACTTTCCACATCTCTTCTGTCAGTCTTTTTCTGAGAAACAGCTTCTTTTTCTGAGTAACAGCTCCTTTTTCTGCTTGTTTGTGGTGTTTCATCCCTGTCTTTGTCCCCAGCCTCTCTGCTCCCTTGGGTCCCTCTTTCCCCCGTTTACCCCCTGCCAGAAGAGAGCTTCAGTGTTTATTGCCATTTCCTAACAGAGGCAGAAGGGGAATTTTGGGAGCTGAATGTGGTGATCCAGCAATGTATCAGTGAAAGAGGAAGAAAGAAGAAATTGTTGGCAGTAATTTCAGCTCTTCTGGTTTTTCCTTTTTTTCAAGCCAAGATAATGTTTTATGTTTTTCTTCCTGAGCTCAGATAAGTTGTTTTGCCAGCATATATTTTGAACAGGGTCCATTGTAAGCAGTACATTGAAATGCGTCATGAATCTTGAGGCCTCTGGAAGGGTAAAGACCCTTCCCAAAATGACCTTCAGCTCTCAGATGTGAGCTTACTCATGCAACTTTCCCAAAGTGAAATGTGGGTGTGCTCTCTTCATGTTGCCTTTTTTAACTCCTTGGTTTTCTTATCTGAAAGAAGGAAATGAATGTGTCACACTGCCTTCCATATTGAGAAACTCAGAAATACTGGATCCAGTCTTGCAAGGTGGAATACATCAAATTAATTAATTGTAGTTTACTCCAACCTTCTGTGCACACAGAAGAACTTATTTTTGACAGCAGTGTAATGAATGGCATGGCCTGATGCTCCTTTCAAGCATCCAGCTATACATATGTTTATACATTATGCTTTGAAAAACAAACTGCTTTAGAAAAGTGCAAGAACTGGTTTTCCATGGCACAGCAGAGCATGTTTTGGGAATTCAGTAAAGAAGTTGTGTTACAATAAAGTCTCTGTAGACCTAAGTAAATTATGAATGCTTTTCTCTTCTCCATATGCTTCTGCATTTTCCAGAGAAATTGTGAAGTTGTGCTGACTAATTAAATTAATGCTCCCTTTCAGATTTTTGTCCACGTGTAGCATATTTTATATGACATATGCCATGATATGTGAAGCAAAAGCCAAATAATTTCTAAAGCTGGCCTTCAAACATGTTGCTTTTGTTATTTTTCTGATTGTTACTTTTTCTTTGCACTTATTATTGATATTTTCTGTTGCTTGCCTCTAATTATCTTGCATTAATTTTCCCATTTGCTTTCTAAATTATTTTGCAGCTATTCCTCTCCACTCCCCCAGTATGATTCAAGGTGATAACTCTGTGCTTTCTGTGAATCCTCATTTTATTTTGTTGTTTTTTTTTTTTAACTTTTTTTCCCACAGAGTGTGTGTAGATGTTTGTAGTGCATCCTCCCACATCCTCATATCCTCATCCCTTCCATATATTCAAGTAGAAATGCTCATTAGCGTTGTGTTTTAGAGATCATCTTGTAGTTTCCATTATTAGTGCAACATTAATTTAGGTAAGCATCAGCTACTAATATTTTAGAGAGAAAGTGCATGAAATACTGTTTGGATTTGTTGTTATCATTTTAAATTGTAAATTACTAATTTGAAAACTAAACAAGGAAGTAATTCATTAATATGCTGCTGACAATGATTATATGGGAGCAATATGCATAAAGGCTGATCTGCTGCAGGTTTGCCTTCACTGCAGGCTGCAGTGTGGTGAGACACCAAATCTGTGAGGGGCTGGCTCCTGCCATGGGGCACAGGCTCATGCCACGGGTTAATCTGCCCTTGCTGTGAGCAGTGCACAGGAACAGTGCTAAGCTCCAGGTTGCCAAGGCTGGACTGACCTTAAAATCTACGGCCCAAACATACCTGCTGACTCAGGGACTTATTTTATAGGTACTTAGTATTAACTTGTACTGGGTTTTAAAAATTTATTAGTAACTTAAATCAGTTGATTTAAGTGCCTAGAGATTTTTTGACAATTCACACTTACGTACTTGCATCGTTTAAATAGTTTGGATACAGAAGACAGTATCTTATCTGAGTGTAAGTTTTGGCATTTTTGCATTAGATGAAAACCTCCTTTTCATTATCAATTCTGAGTTGGCTTAATGAACCAGTAATCATGTATGTGATAGGCAGCTCTCCAAACCATTGCTTTGTACCAAGCCATCAGGCCAAGGCCAACCTGGCCAAGCTCCCCAGGAGGCTCCTCCCTGGTGCGCAGACCAGATGTGCCCGCCTGGAGCTGCTGCAGCATCAGCCCGAGGGATGCTCCAGCCAGGCACCCCAGACACTTCCATGCAGTCTGAAATGGCCCCATCTCCTCTGCAGACAGAAGCCATGCATGTTTTGAAAAGGCCCCCAAAGCACCAAATGCATCAGATTTCTTTCAGTATTCTTCCCGCAGTGACCAAGGGCTGTGGGTCCCTGCTTAATATTTTACTTTGATTCATAGTAAGTTTTAATAGGTTGACATGAGCTCTCTTCACAGCTAGTCACTACTGGCCTGCCTTTCCCCTTGCTCAGTGGCATCTGCCTCCTGCCATCAGCCTTTCACCATCCACCCCGTGGAGCAGAGGCAGGGAGAAGAAGCACCATAAATGTGCTAGCAGCCCAGGAGTGCTCAGGGAGGGAACCAAAGGTCCAGGCTCTCTGGAGCTGTGTCTCTGCTTGGTACAGCCTTCTGTTAGCAAACAGAAAAGTGTTTCGGTCAGCAGAGTTTACAGACATCTAGGATCTCGTGATCAATTAATATGAAGATTATCATAACTTGTAGAGTGTATAATTTAAAGATCGAGCATATTGGTTTTGACACAGATCCAATATTTATGCAAAGTGCTCAGTTAGCCAAGATCCTGTCCCACTGAAACAATTCCTCTTATGAGGAACTGGGATGCCCTAGTGGCAATGTTTGGATTTGTTGAAGTGTACAGTGTGTTTATCTAGGAGAGAAGTGTGGAATGTGGGTACAACTTACCTGTATGAAAACTACTGAGAAATATCATGCTTCAGTATTGTTAAAGTGTCTGGGGCACAAGAGATCATAAACTGAGATCAGAGTCATCACAAAGAGCTGTTTTACCTCCCCATCTTTACTGATGGATTTTAATTTGAAGAAAGACAATCTAGCAATTTTGTGATCTGGAATTCAGTGGGACAGCATTTCTGTCCTACTTCATATATTTCCATCCTGTGTCCCAACTTGCCTCTCTCCTGCAGACCACTAAGTGCCAAATTGGGATTACACTCCTGCTTTTGTGTAGGTTTTGTCCACCTGCACTGGCCAAATTTCTGACTGCAGCTTATTTGCAGGCCTGGCCAGTGCACCTCACTGCTACTTTTGGTATCCCACTCGTCTCAAAAGCAAATGTAACAGTCTTGCACAGATTACCAGTCATACCTCAGAGCATTTGGGGGCTTTTTTTAAAGAACCTTCACAACCCCCTGGATTATTGGTTTACACCCTTAGTTCAGTTTACTGTGAGGAACCAGGAAATTGAATGGATTCACTTGTTTGTCACGTGAAGGTTTAGTTCCTAAGAGCTGGAAGTTTTGGCAACAGCCTTGACAATAGTGAAACCATGTGACAGCTATGTCAGCTATGTCAACATCTACATATCATACAGAAGGAGCAAACAAAAACTGTGCTGGCTTCAAGACCGAGTTGGTAACTCGTGTCCCTCTTCATAACAGCCTGTTATTGCATTTTCTACCTAAAGCTATTCTAATATTAGTTGTTAATATTAATTAGTCCCTTGTTAATAAAAAAGATATTTAAAAAAAATATATCACTCACCACTTAGTTAAACTTAGAATACAGTTTCTTACCCGTCTATTGTTAAATGGAAAATCATGCATTGGAATGGCACTAAGCAAATGGGAGTTTTCTTTAATGTCTTTTTGCTAATGAGTAGCATCTTCAAAGAGAAGTGATGGCACGATTTCCTCCAGGGAGCCAACAGCCTAAAGGGAGTTATGTACTTGATAGTCACCACTCATCTTCCCCATCATTGAAGCCCTTAGGAGCCTGGACTGACTGTCACCAGTGGTGACAGCACTTGCTCTGCCAGCCATCAGGAGTGTTGGCAAATGAGACTGTGAGGAGATTTTAAAGACTGAGATCCCCAAAATAATAAGCATTTTTGATATTCCTTTTCCTACACTGTCTGGCTCCTTTCTGCATGTGAGGTTAATTACTCTCATTTGTGGACAGTAGACCTAAGAGTAACAGTGGGTTTTTTTAAAATTCTAACAGACCACTACTAATACACTACTTGTGTACTCTTGTAATCCAAATTACTCAGTAGCACCTGGTCATTTCACCTTTAGCAATTCCTGGTTTTGATAACCAATAGTTAACATGTAAGTACAAGTTTAAAAAGAATCTTCGTGCTCTTTTTAGTTTAGCTGGGATTGGGAAGATGTTTCTTGTAATGTTTTAAAGTCTGTGGCAGTCGACTCTTTGCTGATTCTTCTGCTTGTTTTGTGACCCTTCTCATTGACGTGTTTCCTTTTTCCTGCAGTTTTCTGGTTAGTTTCATGGTTGATGCACGTGGGGGTTCGATGAGAGGTAGTCGCCACCATGGAATGAGAATAATCATCCCACCCCGCAAGTGTACGGCGCCGACCCGCATCACCTGCCGCTTGGTGAAGAGGCACAAACTGGCCAGCCCACCACCCATGGTTGAAGGAGAAGGATTAGCAAGTCGACTTGTAGAAATGGGGCCAGCAGGGGCACAATTTTTAGGGTGAGTTGTTCTATGAGCTTAATTGTTTACACTTATATTACATCTTTCATTTCCTTTATCCTGTGGATCTAAGTTAGTTGAATATTGACTCTGCCTCATCTGAGCATGTAACACAGGCTACTTAACTTATAACATTAAAAAATGCCAACCTGCCATTCCTTCCAGAAAGTAACCTTGTATTTTAAGAGGAGTTTTGCCTCTGTGATGACTGTAGGATGGAGATGAAGGTAAGGAAAGCCATGAAAAGGTCAGGTTCTGCCCCCATCTACTCACACAGCCTGCCTTGGAAGTCAAAAGGAGTCACACACCTATGACACAGACCACGTTTTGACCCCCTTGCTTGTAGAGTATTTAGAGAAACAGCATTGTTACACAGAAGTGTCCTAGAGACACCCACAAGAACCCAAATGTTGAGCTGTGTTGGCAGCATGTGCACAGCTCTCTCTGGTGTTGCTGGGAGCTGCCTGTCTCCGTCTTGTGGAGAAAAGCCACTTGGAGTGAGGGCAGAGCACTTGCTGTAGAGTAGTAGTAGAAATGCTAGGAACTGACTTTTTTAAAGCTGAAAATAGGGGAAACAATCCACTATGATGTAGCCTTTTTTTTCCTAATTATAAATTTTGTTCATTACCATGAGTGGCACCCTGGTGTAAACTGCTGGTTCTGTCGGGAATGACAGCTTGTTCCTAATTTCCCCTTCTCGTTTCTCTTCCTGCTGCATGGATGTTATTCAGTAAACTGCATCTTCCTAAATCTCCTCCCCCTCTAAATGAGGGTGAGAGCATGGTTAGCCGAATCCTGCAGCTTGGTCCACAAGGAACAAAATTTATTGGGTAGGATATGTACGGAAAAGATACAGAATGTCTACAGTTTTTCTTTTGTTTCCAATTTTTTGTTATTCCCATTTTTATTTTTAAGTTCTCCAAAACTTTCAGTTGATTATGTCACTGAAAGAAAATCATAGTGGCTTGATTTAATAAAGCTCTGCTACTACCTTGTGCTTATAGGCATGTAAAATTCACTGCCAGCATTCTGCTTTCATAACTTCTGTGCTTTTGTAATTTTTTAAATTTGAAGTGTTTCTACTGCATTAAATACATTTTAATATACAGTGACAGTCCTTTAAGTTCAACCCTGTGGTAGAGAAGGTATTTACAGGCCTTGAGTGAGTTTGTTTTGAGAAGAGCATTTGTAAAATGTTACCTCATAAAGTCTATTATTTATGAAAGATAATTTAAAAAAAAAGTTATTCAGTGAATGAATTCATTCAGCAAGATTGGAGAAATATTCATCTTTTCAACCTGTAAGAGGCAACTTGTTAAAATAAATTTATAAAGCCAAATATGCAACCCAAAGGAACTGCAGTGTATAGTCTAAATATGTAAGAATGTTTCTATATGTTTTTGACTGTTGTTTTCAAACTTTATTGTGAAATTTATTGCATTAAGTTTTCAAAATATTGCTGAATGTTTGGTGTTCCAAACCTGTTCAATACCTTCTCACTGAGTATTCTCGTTAAATGTCATGCACAGAATTGTGTGGTTTCTAAATATTTACAGAGACAGTATCTGAAATATTAGCCTGCAAAGATTGTACCATAGTGGTAGTTTTCAGTTTGTACTCTTTTTGAACTAGAGTAAATATCTTGAGCAATATTTTTGAATTTTTGGTATTTACTTTCTTTGCACAATGGGAGACTGCAGCTACATTCTTATTTTTTGTTAAAGGACTTGGGATTAGTGTTCCTAAAATCATCTGAAATATCTATTAATTAAACTCCTTTTCTATTTTCATGGTGGGGAAAAAAAAGACTATTTCTTCTCCCTTGGTATTTAATGTGAAACTGGACTTCCAGCTGGTTTGTTACTCCTCATGAAGACTGTTGTGAGATCACAACACCCCCAACACCCTGCAGGTGCACAGTACCACAGTATCACAGAAATGCTGCGCCCTTCTCCCATCATGCCATGCTGCTTTTAACAGAGTTACTACAAAGCAGTTAAATCCTTTACAACCTCTGTAGGAAAATAATGATACTGTCTATTTAAATGTCTTAAAGCTGCATAATCCATAAATGTTCACTTACTGTGTGATTTCAGTCAGTTTGTCTTAGCATACTTTAAAATGCATATCCTGCCTGTGAAGTGTTTGGCAAAAGTGTCTGTTTTGTTGAGGAATGGCACATGAAGTGAATGGTGGTTTCTGTTGGTTGTTCATAAAAACTGTTCAGTAATGCACTTGCAGTCCTCTGTTGAAGGTACATTGTCTGGTGACATAGGTGTATTATTAACCACCTTCTCATTCCCTTTCCTTCTCCCTACAATGTTTGGCAGTAACTAACATAAATGTGGTTGTGATGTTGTTTGACCTAGAGAAATCTCTTCTAAAAGGATCTAAAGATTCCCCAGTGATGTTTCCTGTGCAGAGGTTGCAGCTGTGATGCTGGGCATGAGAACCAGAAAGTGAACCTAAGGAGAAACAGTCTCTTGTATTTCACAGGAGCTGCATCAACAGAGAGCCAGGGAGAGCTATGAAAAGTTTGGGACTTAGTTTGGAGTTTAAAATCTACACACATGCATGGTTCCTGCTGCAGTCAGTCGCTGTTGCATGCATTTGGATAGCCAGGCTGTTTCTGAACTGACTTTGTCCCTTCAAACTCCCTGAGCCAAATCCAAATTTTGACTATGCTAATGCCAATTGAAAGTCAGCAGTGCTGTTGTGTGCAGGAGGCAGGTTAGATCACCTCCATCCTGGGATAAATGAAGCAAAAGTTGTTACTATTTTTTTCATGTAGCAGATCAGAAGATTTACGCTAAAATGAACTATATATTAATATTTTCAAGTTATCTATTAATTATAGTTTAAATTATAAGGGATTGTGCAGCTTTGGCAATTTTAAAAACATTTTTACCATAACAGTGCTATTTAAAATGGCTGTAGTTTTCTTAAGGTCTTAAGACCCATAGGAAATTAAGGCAGTGAGGAAATATAGGGTTAAAAATAACATGATTCCTTTTTCTCCAGCCCTGTCATAGTGGAAATCCCTCATTTCGGATCAATGCGAGGAAAGGAAAGAGAACTGATTGTACTTCGAAGTGAAAATGGTGAAACGTGGAAGGAGCACCAGTATGACAGCAAACATGAAGACTTAACTGAAATACTCAATGGCATGGATGAAGGTAAATATTTTCTAAAAGCTTCAGCAAGCCTTACCTTTGTGCATGCTTGCTAACATGAGCTGGCTAAAGCAACCTAATGTAAAACAGTGCAGGGATATCTGACTATGGGGAATTCAGTGTGTGTTCCATATTAAACTAATGGAAAGAGTGTAAAGAGAAATTGTTCTGCAGTGGCCTGGAGACATCCTGAAATGAGTGGTAAGTGCTGGTCTGAAGCCTTGCCAAGTTTAAGCAAACCTGCACAGTTGCTTTACAGCATGAATTTGAGAATAACACCCAGCTGGAGGTAAGTGTGTCTCAGCTGCTCAGGCAGGGCCACGAGAAGGTCATTCCAAACCAAGGATGAAGTGTAAATATCAGCTATATTAGGCTTTCCCACACATGCAGGACCTCAGCCCGTAAGAGAGTTCTTCTTTGGAATGGCAGTGTGAGAGATAGCCTCCCACAAATACACAACCTGCCCTCCTGATTCCCATCTGGGAAGTCTGGCTCCCCTGTTTTCCTTGGACGTTGCTTTGTATACGAGAGTCCCACAAGATGAGAGGACCCAGCTGTACACAATCCATCAGAAGATGCTGTGACAGATGGTCCCTGAAGACATATCGTGGGCAAAGCCAGGCTGGGGCTGCAGTGATTCCTTTGGCACCACTGCTTTCTTTTCCTAGCAAGTATTTTAAAATACTTACGCTGATAAAGTGTTCCTTGAGTTCTTTGCATCTCAGTGTGGATGAAATAGATTGTGGTTTGAACTTTGGTTTTCTGTAAGGGTTTATCCACAGGATTTTCTCTGGATAACCTCATACAAAGTCACCCTGTGGTGGGGTACAAGCTGCAGGGAAGTTCTTTCATTATCAGCAAAAGCGTGTGAAGGAAATGCTCAGGCTGTGGATGGCAGCTCTGGGAGGTATGTCTGTGAGGGGGCTCTGCCTTTGATCTCGCCTTCTCCTTGTTTGAAGAGGGTGGCCTCAGCTGAAGGCATGACTGGAGAATGTGGGGAGTAGTGCCGTTGTGAGGGTCTTCCCGGGAGTCTGAAATTTAGCATTTTTACTGATTTCCTGGTCATCTGGGAATGGGAACAGCAGGATAAGCTTGTGCAGTATTTTCACTTCGAAGTACTTGAACTGAACCTGAGCTTGTAAAAACACAGGGCAAAGATCTGCTTGTTACATGATGATCTATCATAGCTATTTATTTCAAAATAAATATAATAAAAACAAACAGGAGGGAAGAAACACTGCAAATGTTTTGCCAGTGGGTTTGGAAAAATAAAATAAACCTCATCACAGAAGGGTACCTAAAAACAGTGGAACAGGGGAAAGAGTGAGCATGGCCTGGGGTAGCATGGTTTGGGGGATTATAATTGCTTCAGGATCAAATGCAGTAGTTGCAGCCTTTCATAAGGAAAAATCTCACCCCTGCTCCTCCTCCTCTGCACACTAGCATGGGGCTGAAGTGATGATTTGGTATTTGGGTGAAGTAGTGGTGCTTTGTCAGTGGTGAGATGGTCAGCACGGATTAGCAGCTTGCTTGTTTGCTTTTCAAACTGAGTTTGATTTGATTTTGGGATAGGAAATCTGGGCACAAAAACACTGTTCTAGAATGCTCCAGCTTGCATTGCCTATGAAAGAGCTCCAAAGGTGCCATATGGATCAACTGACGTTTTAGAGAAAAGAGCTCAACAAATAAAAACACTTTGAGAGAGGTAGGCACGAAATTCTCAGTACTTGGAGCCTAAACTAACAAGCTTCACAATTTAGAGCCACAGTACAACTTTCTGATCTGTTGAAGGTTTCAGGTGGCTCTTTCCTCTTGGGGAACTGCTGTTTGAGGTTAGCAGGTGTACCTCCAGCCAATGAATCACAGAAAGGATGACGGACATTATTCCCTTAGAGTGAAAATATTTGACACCTTAAAAGCCAAACCTCAGGAATGGCTTTTACAAATCCAGGCAATCATTTGTGAGAGGAAAAGGAGAAAAAATACTGCATATGCACCCATTGTGTTGATCATTTGTTCAGTTCGTTTTAGCTTAATCCTTCTCTAACTAGGAAAATAAAAGACCCACCCTGCATTAAAATAGTACAAGGGTTTTGACAAAATTGTGCTCCAGTTAAATGACGCCTTTTCAGTGTAAAAGGTCTTCCAGGTGATGACAAAAAAAAATACAAATGTGTAGAATTGGGTGAGTTAATTTCTTTCATCTGAACTTTTACTGGTTTGTTACAAAATACCGTGGTTAGACTTGGCTCTGGAGGAGTATCTTGCATCTCGGAAGCCACACCTTTGGAAGAAGTTTTTTTCCGGGTATGAACTCTGGAGACAGAAGCAATATTTAATTTAAATAAAAAACAGCCACATAGTCATTTAGAGAAGTTTTGTGTGTCTGCAAGAAAATTCATCTGCATAATCATCTCTAAGTGCCATAAGGTGCTGCAGGAGTGCCCATTTTCTGTTAGAAGCAGCTGGAGCATTCTGTGTTAGAGCTGCTGTGATCACCAGTTCTTTCCTACCTGTGTCGTGAAGGGGGGCAATCAGACCTTTATTCCCAGCTCCTTAATATGCCAAGTTTTTAGTGATGCAATTTTCTTCTCTATTCTGTGTTTCCTGTTGTGCTCTTCCACTTAGCTAGCAGGGATGAGAGTAAGGACATCTTGGCTCCCCTTCCGTGAGGACTGCTGAAAACCTTCTGTTCTGTACTGGAAGCAGCACCATCTGCTGGAAAACCTTGTCTTAGACCCAAAATAATCCAGAGCAGCAGGCACTGCTTCAGGGCTAATGCAGGATTAAATAATAGCAGAACTTTTGAGTTATTACCATGACAGAACAATGAACCGTGCTGTAAAGAGTCAGTTTTTCTTTGGTGCAATCAGGTTTCTGCTTAAATAGGTTTCATATTAAAGATGGTGCTGTACTTAGGCAAATATCGGGCTGAGGGAATACAGGGAACTTGGCCTTTTTGGGAATAGGAGGAGTGTGGCTCCAAACACAAGAGTGGCAATTCACAGCTCTCAGCCATATATTACATTTATTTATACTTGAATCAAGTAAAATGTATGTATTTTTTTGAACTTACTGTTTTTAGGAAGAAGCTCTCTGTCTTGTAATTGATAAATAGGTTACATTTTCAGACAGGAACCTTTTAGATGTAACTTGTGCTTGCTTTTTACATGCCTGCACCCTTTAGAGGTACCCGTAGACAAATTGTGGGCACAAATGCACGCACCGAGGTAGCTAATCTTTTGACAGTCATTTTCAAACCAGTGAGTGAGCCAAGAAATGGAAATGTTTGTGGCTACAGTATGCTTGCAGCTGCACAGTGTGGTTTCAGATGGGAAGCAGGAGTTTTTACACAAGTACTTCTTTGAATCTACAGATCAAACCAGAGCGTGACCTTGTTTATGCTTGAAGTTTAAAATACCACCATAAATCACTCTGCAGTGATGGTGCCACATTTCCAAGAAAAGTTTTTAAACATGTTGCTGTTAAGCTTTGTGTTGTGAATGGCAAGATAAGAGACTGCATGAAAATAGACATGCAGGACATTGCCTTATTTGAGGATGAAACCTCCTTGTGGCACTGGGAGTGCCTAGCTACGTATGTGAAATGCTGAAGCTGGGAGGGTGGGTCTAGTTACTGGCATTTTTAAGGCAAGTCTTACTGCCCTCAGCTTCTCCTTGCTCTTTCTGCCTCCATCCATCTCCTGTATGCACACGCTGCCTCCTGTGTGCCACACATTTAGTGCAATAATTTCTTAATGGACACAGCTCTGTATGGGGAAAACTGGTATCCTGTGCTCATCCCACTTGCAGTCTGTGCACAGTGACAAGGTCAGCCCTGCTTTAGCCAGTACTGGGGAAGGGTTGCAGAACTCAGAGAGCTTCTGTTCAGTGTGTGAAGGTGAGATTTGCTTTTTCAGTGCTAGCAAAATTCTTTTAAGGCCCTGGCAAGGGAAATCAGGTACCACATCATGCAAAGACACCTTGAAGCTCTGGGACTTGTCTTATTCCATTTCTAGTCAGAAGACACTTGGTCTGTTTTACCTTATATGAAAGTAAAAAAATAAAGGTGTTAGACACAGGATGAACTCAATCCACAACTGCCTCTCACCTGAGAGAACTGGTGGGATTGCTTTCCTTGACCTGAGACACCCTGTGTGAGGTCCCTCTCTGACCTTGGAGGACCTGGCTGGGTTTCTCTCCTCCTGTCCAGGACCCTTAACGTAACGCCCATGTGGCAGCATGGACTGGAGACTGAGGTGCTGTGATACTCTTTTCCTCCCTCCTTCCCTTCTCTCTATTTCATGTCTCCTCCATCCCTCCCACCAAACCATTATAGGGTAAGTGTACCATACATGTGGGTGCCAGGAGAAGACATAGTTGCACAGGGTATTCACAATACTTTTTTTCTTGACTTACTGAAACTTAATGGCCATAGGTATTCTTTGTGCTGCGAGCACAAACCTGGGACATTCTTGCCAGTTCTGCCACTAACCTTTTTCCTTTACCTCTTCCTGCTTTGCCATCCCTATCTGTAGGATGGGGTGTATGCCATGCTTCTCTGTGGCTAAGCCCTGCTCCCTGCCAAAATCCAAGCAACTAACCCAAAAATCCTTTCAGGTTTTTAACTGAAACACTTTGCATAGGAATGAAATGTCAGCAGCTGAGGAAAACACTAAAGGATGATAGCTGTTTGTGTAAAATGCATGAGGTGTGTTCCCGAAACGTGACCTCTCTCAGGACTAGTTTTCCCTGTTTTATTAATCCTGTCATGCTAACACTGCATTTCTCAGAGCAGTCAGGGAGGTGGTTTGGTTGCTCATCACCTTTTTTTTTTTTTTTTTTTTTTCCTGTTAGAGGACAGCTTCATATAGAAGTTTACACATGTATTATCCAAACATAACCTCCCTGTATATAGTCCAGCTCCCCTCCATGCCCAACTGTTGCTCTGCCACTCTAATCTTCACATCTTCTTCCTCCTCCAAAGCAGAGTGCCTGCCAGTCTCAAAGGATTTTGAAATGTTCTTATATAAACCACTAATTTTCTACTTCAGGAGAATTTTAATTATCCTTCATCTCTGTGAGCATTTTACAGTGAGTTTAGGCTCTAACAACAAATGGGAGATGATTAGGATTTCGAAGTCAAGATTATACCTGTCTGGGAGTTTAAGAATCCAGTTTGTCTCCTGCACAAGCCATTGCTTCCAGAGGCTGCAGGCAGAATGCCTAATTCATTAGAGGGCTGCAGATATCAATCTCTGAGTCAAAGTAAATGGAAGCTGACATAATGGTAAGAAATTATCCTCTTCTGGTAGGTACATATGATCCACAGCAACACTGTGGGATTAATCCAAACTACCTGCTGAATATTTTAAAATGGAAAACTGACATTTTACCAAATTTATATTCTAATTCTTTTGGAACTAATTGAGCTTACACATTCAGAGGAGGAAAATGTCTCAGTCACATAAACTGTTTTACAAGGGTCTTTTGTCATGGCATTGTTTCTGGTCTTCCTACTTTCTCTTGCTGCATCTGATAGAAATGTCATCTTTCAAGGAAAAAACTTTCTTTAGTGGTGCCCTTTTTAAAGAGGGAAATAAGAGTTGAAATTTGTGGAGTGCTAGAATGAAACTCAGTTACAATAGGTAAAAAGGCCAGTGCAAGACATTACAGGAAAAATACATGACAGTTGTGTAATTATTTCCGTTCATGAATAGTGTTTATGTCACAGGAATTTCACCAATGCATATGGGTTTTCACAAGTGCAAATATACACAGACACACAAATAGTTGCATAAGTAGTTATATTTTTGACCCGCAGTTTTCCCTCGTGCATATGTGTCTATGTCATGTACTTAATTAGTTAATATGGGTAGATACTCTATGCACCTTTCCGAGCCCTGGTGACCCTACAAACTGGGATTGTGGCTGAGAGCACTAATTGTTGACTTGATTGTCTTTCAGTTGTGTCTGAGGTTGCATTGAGTTTCTGTAGGAACTGAGGGGCACATTGCAATTATTTTGGGGCAGATAACTCAGTGGCTGAAAGCCTGATGTGGGAGGGGAAGCTTGCTATGGTTTCATTGGCAGTGCTGGGATACAGAGTTCTGTCACTTCCACAATTTAATGGAGAGCTCAGTGTCTGGTCAGGCTTATGTGGATGTCAGTCTGGGAAATAACTCTCTCAAGTGCCTTAGCTGGACAAACTTTGGAGTGCACACCTGAGGTGAAGTGAAAGAGTTCATGAACTGACTGATTTCCTGATTTCCGTATGAGGGAAGACTGGGAATAAAAGTGTTTTGAAGTTGTGCACAGAAAGTTCAGTGCACTTATGCACTCCCCGAGGGAGATGAGAGAGGGAAGAAGCTTGACCATCTCCTTCAGCAGTCCTTGGACTTCTATGCTATGTGAGAAACCTGCCGTCCTGTGGCAGCTGCTGCTGCAGAGACTGTCACATCTGAGTTCTCAGGTTTTCCTGGCAGATCTGTGTGTCTGGTGCTGTTGCCCCTCATTGTCAAGATTTAGGCAAAAGTTCACAGAACAAACCAAACCTTGGTAATTCATAGCGCTGAATGGCATTTTTTTTTTTAAAACTCCTGTAGTAAATAAATAATAATAAACCATCCCAACCTTCTCAAGCATTTTAAGCCTTATCCCAAACCCCGCACTTAGAGATGTATGTGGGATGAACCTGGATGGGTAATGCCTGACTGTTTTCCTTGTCTTCTCCCACCAGAGCTGGACAGCGTGGAGGAGCTGGAGAAGAAGCGCATCTGCAGGATCGTCACGAAGGATTTCCCCCAGTACTTTGCAGTGGTTTCCCGAATCAAGCAGGAGAGTAACCAAATTGGCCCGGAGGGAGGAGTGCTGAGCAGCACGACGGTGCCACGTGTCCAGGCGTCCTTCCCCGAGGGTGCTCTGACCAAAAGAATCCGGGTGGGGCTCCAGGTAAAATAAAGATTCCCTAGTGTTCATACCCACAGCATCGGTTGGTCTTCGTGCACAAGGCTTGCACCTACAGAGCCTGCAGCTCCTTGGAAGTGGGTTGTGACAATTTTGGGGTCTTATTCACACCTGAGGTCTGAAATGGCATGTGTCTGCCCGGGCAGGCTCTCTGCCTCTGTGTCCCCCAGGTGCAGGTGGTGCACAGTCCTTCTCAATGTGGCAAAAGCCCAGCTTGCCTTTTATCATCTTTATCATCTCCTTAGCACCCAAAGAACAGAGAGCAGCCTCAGTGATGTTGTCTGCTATCTCCTGGTGGCTGCCAGCAGCTCTGACCTACGTGACCACCGTGTAGTCCCAGTCTCCTGTGGCAAAACAGCAGCTTGTGAATGTTTTCACTGGGCTGCTCTTGGCCACAGGAATGTGTTTGGTAAGGATTTCATGCAGCTGCTTGCCAGCTACTACTGGGTCAAAAAGCTCCCCTTTACATCTGCTGTATCTTAGGACATTCACCATTGCTGTTTCTAGCAAAGGATAAAATCTGGGAAGAGCAAATAGCCTTAAACTATCCTTAAGCAAACTGCACGGAAAGTGGAGAAATATTCTGTGAGAATGAGAGGTATCTTTTCCTTTGAGTTCTCTGCTTAAAATTAACTTAATAACCTGACAAGTCTGATGGGTTCATGAAATAGAGATGCTGGTTGGATTCCAGTGCTTGGAATTCATGCTGAAACATTTCTGTTGATGGTATTTCTTATGTAAAGATGATTAATTTTGAGAAAATGAAAGTTCTGCTCTTATGGTTATAGAGTTGTCTTCCCAGAGCTCTCCAGTGTGAAGGAAGCCATGACATCTCCATTTGCAGGGTTGTTACTCCTGAGATTGCAGTGTACCTACATATTCTCTTCATATCAGGACATTGTGCAGTTCAAATAATAGCAGGTCATGGGTCAGACTGATTGAAACAGACTTGAAAGTTAGATTAAAAACAGAACTTAAAAAAAAAGGCAAAAGGATGCAAAACACCATTTCCATGTCTGTCACTTTGAGTGTAGAAAATGTGTTATTTGGTTACAGGTCTTCATAGCTTAATGCATTCTCTATGAGTTTGACCTAAACAAGTATTTGTTTTCTAATAATCAATAGTGGAAAAGCACAGGAAGCACTAAGTACAGAGCTAAGTCAGAGTGCAGTGTTCCTCAGGAGCACAAATTTGTTTGGCAGAGATGTATGAACTGTTCATCGTGTTCAGGAGACAGTGTCTAGTCCTCACTTCTCAACTGCAAAATTGCATTTTGAAATTGTAGTTAATGTTGCTCATCATTGTAAAATAAAGACAAAACAAAACATGCTCTGAAAAGCTCTCAGCAAATACTGGGGGGAACCTTCTGACATTCATAGTTTGGCTCTACAAGTCAGAAATCAAAAATAAATTTTTGAAAAGAATATTAACCATAAGTTGTACTAATAATCACCCTTGAGAGTTTGGAAGAGGGCTCCATGGGGAAAGATAAATAAGCAAATAAATAAATTTCTACAGAAAATGTAAGAAAAATAGAATCATCTTTTAGAAAATTTTTCTGCACACCTAAACCAACTTGTAGCTCCAGTTTAAATATGTTCCTTCTGTTGGCAGGCTCAACCTGTTCCAGAAGAGATTGTCAAAAAAATCCTTGGAAACAAAGCAACTTTCAGTCCCATTGTCACTGTGGAGCCAAGAAGAAGAAAATTTCATAAGCCAATAACCATGACAATTCCTGTGCCGCCTCCATCAGGAGAAGGGGTAACCAACGGGTACAAAGGAGACACGACACCCAGCCTTCGACTTCTATGTAGCATTACAGGTTAGGGGAAATCCTGCTCTTTGCAAAGGTTTCTGGGAGAGTAGCATCTCTGCACTCACTCTCACAACTCATGCTTTCCAGTAAGGGAACACTGGTGAGCTGGTCCAGTGGAGTACAGATCAGTGCTCCTGAGCAAAGCCAGCTGAGGTCTTTTCAAAGGCTCCTACTGACTCCTATTGACTGCCCCAATAGATATTAAATGTTATTTTATATTTAGCTGGTATGGCGAACTTCATTCTTGGCTGTTAAATATGGTTGTCAGTAAAAGTAGTTTGCAGGAATAGTTCTGTCCTAGCTGATGTCGAGGTGGGGAGGGAGGGGTTTGCTGTTGCCTTGTAAGTTTGTTCCTTGCTTACATCAGCATCGTGCTTTGGTGGGTAACGTGATGCCATATGTAACATGTAACTCAGCTGTTGGAGAGCATTAATGTCTAGCTTTTCTTTTTATGTGTGAAGATATAGATATTCTCATGTGGGCTGTATGTGCTTAGTGTTTGAAAGAACATCTCCATGGTTTGTATTTGCATAGGAGGCACTTCACCTGCACAGTGGGAGGACATCACGGGCACCACTCCACTGACGTTTTCAAATGACTGTGTCTCCTTCACAACCAATGTTTCAGCCAGGTACGGTGACAGAGCTTGCCAAATGCACTTCAGGAGCAGCTTCCCTTAATTAGCAACATGCACAGTTGTGGGGTTGTGTTTTGGCTTTCTGTAAGTCTTTTGCAAGACTGATGAAGCGGTAATGGACCAGATGCTGCTTTGTCACTACATATCAGCATCCCACACATCCAGGGCTGCACATGAAGCTTTGCCCTGGCCTTTTCTTCTGTGGTCATGTCTCCTGGCAGTGCCACATGCTCTTTCTCTGAAGGCTGCCATGCCACACAGGGCTTTGTGTTTCTGCAAATGGCCACAGAAAGGGAATGCCCATTCCATTAGAAAAAACTGGGGGGAGTAATAAGTCCTAGTGGAGAAAATTCATGGTGTAGCAGATAGAGAGTTAACCATTCAGTAAATAATATTTGCAGATATAAAAACCTTTATAGAGAGAGAGAATTGCTGGAAGAACCAAATAGATCAGGGCTGAAATATTGTGGAAAAGACTGATACCAAATATAAATTAAAATATTTATAACTTGTATCACATTTGTCTTCAACTTCTTAATCATAAGATGAGAAAATAACAGTATAACATCTGTCTCTGAGAAACTTCACCGTGGGGATATTTGGTTCAACCTAAATGGAAGATGTGATTTTGCAGTATGTATGTGTTATAAAGGAGTTTGCTTTAGCAAATCAAATGTACACTGAAGCATCAGCACATCACAATATACAAAGTGTGTGGTCACAGTAAATACAGTTTCCCTGCTTTGGCTTCAAATGAGCCTTAAAACAGCCAGTTTTATGAGACACCAGTATGGAAAGGGTCAAAAAAGTATGCCAACATTTCATTCCTGAGTATTCCCATTTTTGGATGGTTAAAGCTGCACTGAAAGTAGAAGGAAAATTGCAGCTTTGGGAAGTATGCAAGGACAATACACATGAAAAATGACCAAGAATACAGGATATTGTTCCTCTTTAGAAGCTTAATGTTTGAGCAATATAGAAAGTTGATTTAATGGTTTACTTTTTCCCACTCAGATTTTGGCTCGCAGACTGCCACCAAGTACTAGAGACTGTTGGGCTGGCAACACAGCTTTATAGAGAATTAATATGCGTTCCTTATATGGCAAAGTTTGTGATATTTGCCAAAATGAATGACCCTGTGGAATCCAATTTGCGTTGCTTCTGCATGACTGATGACAAAGTGGACAAAACTTTGGAGCAACAAGAGAACTTTGAAGAAGTTGCAAGAAGCAAAGACATTGAGGTACATTTCTTGCAGCTGGCTTCCTTCTTGTAGGTGTTTTACAAGTAGCAACAGGTCCTGCAAAAGCCACTATGAACCCTGTTAAATAAAAGTTCACAGCAAGGCTGTACCAAAAAAACTTCCCAAAAGGAGCATGAGGACCTGTCTCCAGATGTCTTCCCAGTGCAGTTTGCGGTGGGTTTTGCACTCGCTGCTGTCAAGTAAATGTGGTTAGGCTTTGCAGACAGCTGACCTGGAATTCCTTCTCACTGACCCCACGGACACACAGTCATGAGTACGGCTGGTTTGTGGTGAACAGTCATCAGCTCATTTTTTCTTGAAGAAATCTACACATCCTTACTCCAGAAAAGCCAGTCATGTAGCTCATGGTTTACCAAACTGTGTGCACTCATAATACCTTGCCTTAATGCACAGCGACTTTCTAACTTGTTGAATTTAATCTGAGAGGAGACTTGTGTTAAATTCAGGAACTGTGTTAGGGGAAATCATGATACACTTATGTGCTTGAATCTACTACGAAAAGAGATTTTATTGACTTTTGTTTCTTGCTTTGTTAGGTTCTGGAAGGAAAACCTATTTACGTTGATTGCTATGGAAATCTGGCCCCTTTGACTAAAGGAGGACAGCAGCTTGTTTTTAATTTTTATGCTTTCAAAGAAAATAGACTGCCATTCTCTATCAAGGTAAAAGTAAAACAAAGCAAACAATCCTGATTTCTTCCCTCCTGTCTCTCCCTCCCGTTTTTTTTTTAGCCCTGTAGGACTAACCTGCCCCAAGGATGTAAGTACAATTATTTAATATGTAAATAACATGGAGAGGGTGCTTTGCTTGAAAACACAAAAGGGCTGCTGGCAGATCTGGGCACAGAATACCCATGATACGGATTCACAGCCTTTTATTAAACCATATCTCAAATTAGACCTCCAGCATATTACCAGTAGGTCACGATTTCCCAGGGACTAAGCAAAGGAGTTGCATTCAATAACATACTGTACTACAGAACTGCCTTCAAAAAGTGTATTCAGACTGTTCATCTCTAAATTGCCAGGAATGGACACTCACTTCCCTTAGCCTTATCACAGCTGCTGTGCTAAAGAAGTTTTTTGGTAAGCACAAGTGCAAAACGTGGCAGAAAAACATGAAGGTGAGCAGAAAATGTCTGTCGGTAATATGCCAGTGTGACACTAAGTGGTTGGACACACTCACCGTCCTGTCTTGCATGGATTTGCCATCAGAGAACTTCAGGCTGATCTGACTCCTTCATGGTGACACCTTTTCTCCTTCAGCACCTCAGGCTGAGCTCCAGCTCGGTATTACTGGTCTTTACACACTGAAGAGCTTCTTGTGGAAAGAAACTCTGAGAAATTCTCCAGAGACCTCCTCTAGGAATCTGAATTACTACATATTACTATACTGTGTTAAAATTTCTTTTCTAGGTAAGAGACACCAGCCAGGAACCCTGTGGTCGATTATCATTTTTGAAAGAACCAAAGACTACAAAAGGACTGCCACAAACAGCTGTTTGCAACTTGAATATCACTCTGCCAGCACACAAAAAGGTATTTGTTGGGAAAAGTAAATATTTTCCTTATGGTTGGGTTGGATTTATTTCTGTTCCTTTAGTTTTTTTTCTTTTTTTTCTTTTTTCTTTTCCTGCTAGTGATAGAGAAACCCAGTGAGTTGTCAGTAATGAGAATGCTTTGGAACATGACAAAGGCTTTTGAAATTTCTGTTTTATTGGTTTCTTGTATGTAGAATGCTTTTAAAGTCTCTTGTTACTGTGGTGTCAAGTTCCTATAATTTTTACAGTTCTGTTTACAGCTCATGCTTCAGCCTGCAAGTCATAGATTTATGCTTTCAGTAATGTCACGTGTTTATTTGCATTGGATGTAAGACTTTTTTTTTTCTTTTGTGTTGACATTTTGGATTTGCTTTGCCTTATAAATCAGCTTGCATTTTGTGCTCCCAATTTGGTCCTTTTCATATCCTGATATTCTTTTCCCTGCTGTCCATTATAATATTCCTTGTCTCTGCAATGCATCTTGGGACCAAAAGGAAACAGAGTCAGATCAAGATGATGAGGTAATATAAACACTGTCTTCTGTTTTTATTTCCTTCAGATTTAGTGAAGAAAAGTAATATGTTATAGAAAAAAAAAAACCAAAAAACTAACTATGGCAATGAAATGACACCTACAGAATAACTGTATCCTCGACATCTGATACTCTGTTGCAAAACAGTATAAGTGCACAAATGTGGACAAAACATAATTAGGTACTATGAAACTAAAGCGAGCATTGAATAATAGCAGTCTAAAATTTAACTAATTTTCTTCTGAAAAAGGATATAATTATAAATATCAGACCAAGTCCATTTTTGACAAAATCAAGAAGAGTTTAGTGGATAAGATTTTCCCTCTTGGAGTAACACTGGCAATGCTTTGACCTGTATTTCTGAGAAGGAAAAATGTATTGCTGAGGCCACAGTAGTGGCCTGTAATATTTTACCTTTGTTAATAAACCAGATTCTTTCAAAAAAAGTGAAGCAGCCAGAAAAAAATTCTAAATATTGTGTTAAAATCTGTATTCAAATAAACCTCAGATATTTGCAGCTTAAAAATCAACTGTTTGATTGAAACTGCAGCGGTAGATTGTCAAGAAATTGAGTGGGTCTTAGTCATTAGAGGTAGTAATAGATGAGATCATCTTATAAAAGAAATTACAGAGATGTTTCCCATTTACCTAGCATCAAATATTTTTTCTCTTCCTGGTGGCAAATAAATAGCAGTTGTCACCTGCTGGTTAGAATAATTAAAAAAAACAAACAAACCAAAACCAACAAAACAACAAACAACTCAAACAAGAACATTCCTTACATGTTAAAAATAATAATTCCACAGAATTTGTTCCCAGTGAGCTATTATGTAGCTATAACAATAATTTTCTTTCTAAACAGACCATATTTTTAGCCACATATTCAAGTGAGTTGATCTTTGAAGGACTATAAATACTTAAGACACTGCACCAGCAGCTATGCCCCTGAACACGGCAATCTATGATGCAATTTCTCAGTTAACAATAGTAGTCTGCTTTCTAATCCACATCTTTACATTTTGTGCATATTAAAAAATCCCCTCCCATGCCTTTTTTTGTCCTTAATGTATTCACTTTAAAGCCAGTGTACATTGTGGTGTATGTGCTTTTGGGACAAATCTGGGGCAAAATACTCAATGGATTGAAGTTGTACTCTTATGAATGTTTTATGTCTGTACCTGTAGTCTTTTGTGTTGATCTCCTGTTTCTAGCCAAAGGTGGTTTATTTTACAGGGAATTAATAAGGTCACACCCTTTCTAGTAGTATGAAGCAGCTTATCAGCTGATAATAGAATAATATAATATTGATATAATTGAAGGCAGGATTATGAGCTGCATCTGCTACCTAAGCGCTTCTACCTCCTAAGCAGAGACGTTGTGAGCAGGAATGAACCCATGGGCTCACCCTCGGGGTTCCAGTCCCTTCCCTGCTTGCTCCAGAAGGGTAGTCATTCAGAGCAGGTTCCTGCCACCTCCAGCAGCCACGCTCCCTGCTCCGCCGTGCCTGACACCCATCCCATGGCAGACAGGAATAGAGACTGGCTCTGTCCCTTCCCTGCCAGCTTGCCCAAGTTTGGCTTCAGCATGCCATTCTGAAGCTGAATGGAAGCACCCATTGTCCCCTGTGGGGTTGTGGCGGCCCATCCTGCTGAGGTTTGAGGATTGTTCTCTTCAGAGGGCGGGGGATGCCAAAGGTGCTAAGCAGGGCTGTGTTTTGTTGCAGACGGAGAAAGCTGACCGGCGCCAGAACTTCGTCTCCCTTGCTTTACGTAAGCGCTACAGCTATCTGACTGAGCCTGGAATGAGTGAGTTGCTCTTACCAAAGTACTAAACTGTATATGTGTGATTTTTCATAAGAAGAGACATTTTTTCTATAAACGTTGTATTTGGTGTCACTCTGGGGAAAAAAAACCAAACACAAACCCAACAAAATAAAACAGGAATAAACAGAAAAAAACCCCAACTGTCTAAAACAAAACTCTTGGATGGTCTGTGAACTCTTGTGTTGTGAGAGCTTGAAGAATCCTGACTGGCAAAATATGTTTGTTAGATAAGTAAAAATATAATATTTCTTAAACATGCTATGTAGCTCCAGAGTAGGAGGATTGGAAATTGCTTTCAAAAAGGGTCTGTTCCTCTTCCTTTTGAAACCTTAGAGAGAGACGCTATAGAAGGGAATGTTACACTGAAGTTCAGCAAATCTGGAGAAAGACATTCAGATAAGCACTTAAATGTTTAGATGCTTAGTCAAAATAGACTCTCTTATATTTTATGTTTTCCCTCTTCTTTCTCCTCCCTTTCCCCTTTTCCTCAGTTCCCTGCAGATGCTTTTTATTCCCTGGCACCACACATTGCTTCCTCTTAAACCTTATGTTCCCCTTGACCAGACCTGTGGCATTCCTTTCCTTCCTGGTTAAATACAATAATGTATTTGACTTAGCTTTTCTTCCCTCACCTCTCCTGAGGTTGACTGCTATTGTTCCCCATTTCCAGGCTTTTTCTTGCCTTTTTTTTTTTTTCACTTGTGACTTCTCAGTTGCTACCCTGCAACAGACCCTTTGGTAAAATTCCATAAAATCCATAGACAAACTTCATCGGGTCTTGGGAGTTCCCTCTGGATGGCTGCTGTTTAATTATCGTATAAGATCTGTGGCTTCTTTGGATCAGATGTGCTCCAGAATATGTTACACTTCTCAGCCTGGAAGAAGACTTCAAGCATATAACATCTGAAGAAGCTATCAGATCTGCTGAGACATCTTGATGGACTGTTAAGGTATTGTCGTAGGCTTGATGGGAACTGAGAGACAGGAAAAATGAAGTTGCTTGAAAGGAGGTTGAGGACTGTGTATATTGTCCCTATAAATTTTTCAGCCCTCATTGCAGGGAAAAAAAGTCTTGTTTATTCACCAAAGGTTCATTAAGTCTCATTTATAAAAAGTTGGTGGGAGTAAACCTAAATCCACTTGAGCTGTACTCAAAAAAAAAAAAAGATGGATCGAGCTGAGCTGTGCCTGCTTTACACCACAGGGAGCTTGCTCCAGGGATTGCATGTGAGTGAGAACTTCTACCTATTTTCAGGGAATTTGATTTTGGCAGCAGTTTTGGTAGCAGCAGGGATTGTTCTTTTTACTCACACAAGTAAAGCTCTGCACACCTGCCAGTGTTGAGCACATTCCTCTGCCTCCCTGTCCTTGTCCCTGCTCAGGGAAAGGGCCCAAAGGGCCCCTTAGCTCTTCCCAGCAGCGAGGTCCCCACAGAAGGGGGCTAAACCTGCTGGGTCCTGACTACTTGCTTGAGGCTGAGCAGGTGCAAGGCTGAGCACTGGCCGCTTGTAGGGGTGCACTCAGTGCTTTCCATTACCAGCTGCAAGGACGTGGAGCTTGATGCCCAAAAGGTAGGAACTAACATCTGTTGTCTAATAAAATCTTGGATGCAGAGAGATGGAAACTGTTAAGGCCAAAAGTACCCAGTAGTCAAAAAGGACTGTTATATAAACCCACTCCTTAGAATATTATCCCACTCTGAAGTCTTGCATGACTATAGGGATTTCTTTGCTACTTTAAAAGAGTAAAATTGCCCTGTTCCCCATGCAGTACATAGCTGCACACACAGGTAAATTACTCAGCTTTTCTTTGTTCTGGTTCTTCTCAGCTGCAATAAGGAGCACAGAAAAAGCATCTTAAACATATCTGAATCTGTGATTTAACGGGAGAAAGAGCAGTTGGAAGGGCAGTCTGTTGGTTTGAATGACTTACTAGTTAGTCAGGATAAACTGGCTCATGCCAGTGCAGTGGGGTCTCTGTAAAGATATTTCCTAACAGTAACTACTGAACAAGTTGTTAGCTCTTTTCAGAATAATTTTGAGATCTGTTTCTTGACTCAAGACTGTATGAATGTCAGCAGCTGCTGCTAATTAATCTTCATAATAAGGTCTAGCTTATTTAATGAAGTAGACCATGTTTGGTTTTTTGGGGGTGAGGGGAGCAGAAGGAAGTCTATTTGCACTTAAAAATAACATAGCAAGGAAAAGGGACTGTTTCTTGACTTAGGCTGTGCCAATCAGGCCTAGTACTCAAGCTCTCTTCAACCTTAATGTTCTCATACTGCAATATCACCAGCCATCCACACTGCCTCCTGGGCTTTGATTGGCTTCTGTAGGACCACCACATTTCTCCTTGCAGGATATGGACCTGTGGTGCACTGAATATTCACTATTTTATAAGAATGTGTGTGCTTTAAAGAGTTTAGTATTAGCCTTGTTGAGCTGCTTTCACTGTAAGTTACTGTCTGTCTATACGACAGAGCAAGTAGGTTTGACAAATTATTAGTATAACTTCACAGAAAGGTATGTTGAATAAATTCTTTGGATATTTAACTCCATTTCTAATTCCAACTTTCAAGAAAAAAAAAATTAGGTCCTCAAAGTTGCTTTCAGTGTCAACTCTGAATGTTATTTCTGTATCAGAGGGATATGGATGTGTAATGGGATTCCCAGAAATACTGCCTGGCATGAATGCCTCCTGAGATGCAAAATGCGGTTGATGATGATTCTGTTCAAAATGCCTGTGAATAAGCTGAGAGTTCTGGGAGATGATAACATTTAACATGTTTGTCCGTGTCAGAAATTTATTTCATAATATATTTTTCTTTGACTCCTTTTCTAACATTACCTTTTGAGAACTGTAAAGTTGAACAGGTCTGTCTTTGAGCTGATACAAGAAATCTCCTCAAAAGGTACCAAGACACTACATCTTGTAGAAAAAGTGTACTCTTCTTTTAATGACCTCTTGTGAAATGGTTTTGTAAGGTTTACGTATTTGTGCTTAATACACCATACAAAATGTATTAATCTGTGTGCTCGTTTTGACATGACATTTGTGCATGAATAAAAACTGATTCAGTTGCTTTGCCTGCTCACGTTTATCATATATCATAATTTCCATATTTCATGTATGACATGCTTCTTAAAATCATTTCATGTAAATTTTATTTTAATTTTTACCAAACAAAAGGAATATCGCATGAGAAACAAATGCATATGTTCCTTTCTTTTTTCTTTTCTTTTTTTTTTTTTGTTGTTTTTTTTTTTAAATATTGACTTAGAAAAGCTCTTGCTCTTATTGGCTTTGTGAGTGTGAAGCATATCCGAATTGTGCATGGAAGATATAGATTTGAATTTATTCCAGTTGCTTCACAGTTTGCACATCAATTGCCTGTCACTTAAAGGAATTTTGGGTTCTGCATGGAATAGTTTCTGAGCCGTTTAAAAAAAGATTTTAGCTATATAATGTCATTTTACATAAGTTTATATTTTTGTGTAGGTTCAAATCTGAATAGAACAATAGTAGAAATTATTAGAAGGATAATTTTAGGAGTTGCATAAAGCAGAGACATATACCTAAACAGGCAAAATAGAGCTGATATGAATATTTTGGAAGTAGCACATCAGAAAGTCAATAGGAAGTAAGAGAAGAAATTTTGATGTGGCTTTTTTTTTACCTTATGGATTCCTTCTTTGTGTTTTCTGTTTTTCATTGTTTGCAGATTTGGTTGCTATGTGCTTTCTGTCTTCCATTTCATGTTGCTTTTTGGTTTGGACCAGTTATGAGTATGTGGCTCGTTCCTAATTTTTTTCTTTCCTTTTTTAAATCTTCTTTTGCCTCCTTCATCCCAACTCATGCAAACAATTGTACTTGCTTTTTGTAATATTACAACGTTTACTGACCAATTTTCTTCTCTGGTCTCTCTGTTTTTTAATCATTTTTGTTGATTTTTATGTTTGATTTTAATTTAACAATTTAAGAAACAGTTGAACGGAGTGCAGGAGCAACAAGATCCCTACCTGCTACTTACTCATACAAGCCATTCTTTTCAACACGGCCATATCAGTCATGGACAACAGCTCCAATTACAGTGCCTGGGCAAACCAAATCAGGCTTCACATCCTTATCAAGCTCTTCCTCTAACACTCCTACAGCTTCCCCATTAAAATCAATATGGTCTGTTTCTTCTACTTCTCCAATCAAATCCACATTAGGAGCTTCTACCACATCTTCAGTTAAATCTGTTAGTGATGTAGCATCTCCGATTAGATCATTTCGGACAATCTCTTCGCCAATAAAAACTGTGGTATCGCAGCCTCCATACAATATACAGGTTACTTCAGGCTCTTTCGTCAGAGCTCCCGCAGTCACAGAAGCTGCTAGTCTAAAAGGGCTGGCTTCCACTACCACATTCCCCTCTCGGACATCTCCAGTGACTACAGCAGGATCTCTCTTGGAGAGATCATCCATAACCATGACGCCTCCAGCATCCCCCAAATCCAACATTAACATGTACTCCTCAAGCTTGCCACTTAAATCGGTCATCACATCAGCATCTTCACTTTTATCGTCCCCTCTAAAGTCAGTGGTGTCACCTGCTAAGTCAGCAGTTGATGCTGTTTCATCCACTAAAGTCATGATGGCCTCGTCTCTCTCGTCGCCAGCAAAACATGTAGCTGGGCACACAGATGTACCATTGCTTAATGGGTCTGTGTCACCTCTGAAATATCCATCTTCTGCCAACTTAATAAATGGATCCAAAGCTGCAGCTGTTTTTCAAGACAAGGTTGCTGCAGCTGCACATTCTGCAAGTTGTGCTGCTAACGCAGTTGCTGACACGGCTGAGAGAGTGTTTTCAACAGCTACAACAATGTCATTTTCTCCACTCAGGTCATTTGTATCTTCAGCACCATCAGCTTTCCAGTCAATGAGAACTCCTCCTGCAGGTGCTTTGTACACAGCCCTTGGGTCAATATCTGCAACTACCTCATCAGTAACTTCATCAACAATAACAGTGCCAGTATATTCTGTAGTCAATGTTTTGTCTGAACCAGCATTAAAGAAGCTCCCAGAATCGTCTTCGCTTACAAAATCAGCTGCTGCGTTACTGTCGCCTATTAAAACATTGACTACAGAGGCACGCACACAGCCTACCTTTAATCGAACTTCATCTCCAATAAAATCATCCTTGTTTTTAGCACCCTCTGCTCTCAAATTGTCCACACCATCTTCTTTATCCTCCAGTCAGGAGATACTGAAAGATGTTGCTGAAATGAAAGAGGATCTGATAAGAATGACTGCAATATTGCAGACAGATGTCGCAGAGGAGAAACCGTTCCAACCTGAGATACCAAAAGAGGGTAGAATTGATGATGAAGAGCCCTTTAAAATTGTTGAGAAAGTAAAAGAGGACTTAGTAAAAGTTAGCGAGATTCTGAAAAAAGATGTGTGTTTAGAAAGTAAAGGGTCGGCTAAAGTATCCAAAAGTGATCAAGGACACCTGTCTGAGGATGACTGGGTAGAGTTCAGTACAGAGGAGATTGATGAAGCGAGACAGCAAGCTTTGACAAGCCCTCCTGTATCTGTTCCAGAGAAGGTCCAAATTAAAACTAAAACACTGTCGGAAAAGGATTATAGCTTGTCAAAAGTTATTGATTACTTAGCAAATGATATCGGTAGCAGTTCCTTGACAAACATAAAGTACAAGTTTGAAGAGGGGAAAAAAGAAGGTGAAGAGAGACAAAAGCGCATTTTGAAACCAGCCATCGCTTTGCAGGAACATAAACTTAAAATGCCTCCAGCCTCCATGAGGCCTTCGACATCGGAAAAGGAGTTGTGTAAAATTGCAGACTCATTTTTTGGAACAGACACTATTTTAGAGTCTCCAGACGACTTTTCTCAGCACGATCAAGATAAAAGTCCCTTGTCTGACAGTGGCTTTGAAACGAGGAGTGAAAAGACACCTTCTGCCCCACAAAGTGCTGAAAGCACAGGGCCAAAACCACTTTTCCATGATGTACCCATCCCTCCCGTCATTACAGAAACAAGAACTGAGGTAGTTCATGTCATCCGCAGCTACGAACCATCCTCTGAAGAAATTCCAGAGCAGAAGGCAGAGGAGCTGCCTGCCTCAAAACCCACCCCTGCCTTTATGGAGCTGGAGCAAAAACCTTCTGGGTCTATTAAGGAGAAGGTTAAAGCTTTTCAAATGAAAGCCAGTGGCAGTGAAGAAGATGATCATAAATGTGTCCTTAGTAAAGGTGTCCGAGTAAAAGAAGAAACTCATATCACTACAACAACCCGGATGGTTTATCATAAACCTCCATGCACGGAAAGTACATCAGAAAGAATTGAGGAAACAATGTCTGTTCATGACATAATGAAAGCCTTTCAGTCTGGACGTGACCCTTCCAAAGAACTGGCAGGTCTGTTTGAACATAAATCATCAGTAACGTCCGATGTTACCAAGTCTGCTGAAACTTCACCCCAACATGCAGAGAAGGACAGCAAAATGAAACCCAAACTGGAGCGAATAATAGAGGTCCATATTGAACAAGGTAATCAGGCTGAACCTACTGAAGTCATTATTAGAGAAACAAAAAAGCATCCAGAGAAAGAAATGTATGTATATCAGAAAGACTTACCTCGGGGAGATATTAACTTAAAAGAGTTGGAAAAGCATGATGCTTTCCCTTGTTCAGATGAACAAGGTCAGCAAGAAGAAGAGGAGCTCACGGCCGAAGAGTCACTTCCTTCTTATCTGGAATCCTCTAGAGTTAACACTCCCGTGTCCCAGGAAGAAGACAGTCGCCCTAGTTCTGCTCAACTCATGTCTGATGACTCTTACAAAACACTGAAGCTTTTGAGTCAGCACTCAATAGAATACCATGATGATGAGTTGTCAGAACTAAGAGGGGAGTCTTACAGGTTTGCTGAGAAAATGCTTCTTTCAGAAAAGCTAGATGTGTCTCATTCTGATACTGAGGAGTCAGTTACTGACCATGCTCTACCCCTTAGTGCAGAGTTACAGGGGACTGATAAACGATGCAGAGAAAAAGTAGCTACTGCCCCCAGAAAAGAGATTCTCTCCAAAATCTATAAAGATGTATCTGAAAATGGTGTAGGTAAAGTGTCTAAAGATGATCATTATGATAAAGTGACAGTGTTACACTACACTGGAGATGTTAGTAGTCCCAAACATGCGATGTGGATGCGCTTTACTGAGGACAGATTAGACAGAGGTAGAGAAAAGTTGATATATGAAGACAGGGTGGACAGGACTGTTAAAGAGGCAGAAGAAAAACTGACTGAAGTATCACAGTTTTTTCGGGATAAAACAGAGAAGTTGAATGATGAGCTACAGTCTCCAGAGAAAAAGCAGCATAAAAAAAATGGCAAGGAAATACATTCTAGCCAGAGCTCTGCCAGCAGCAGCCCCGAGAAAGTTCTGCTCTCTGAATTGCCATCGTCCGGGGATGAATGGAGTAAGGTGAAGCAGTATGCACATGATGGGAAATGCTTTCCCAAGGTGGATGAAAGAAAAGCAGCCAGTTTGCCCAGCAGTCCTGAAAAAAGGATATTTGTGCAAACTGCAGAGGACTCTAAACGAACTATGGAACACAAAGGAAGTGCTCAGCAGACTGGAGTACCTGAGGCTTCGCAGGCTGGATTTCAGCTGAAGCAATCAAAGCTCAGTTCCATTAGGCTTAAATTTGAGCAAGGTATAAGTCCAAGGAGTAAGGACATAACTCAAGAAGAAAAAAAGCTGGATGGTCAGTCCAGAATTCCAGTAAAGAAATTGCAAGAAAGTAAGTTACCAGTGTATCAGTCTTATTCCAGAGAGAAACATGCAAAGCAAATAGAGGTCACTGATGGGAGCACAGCTTTGCAGAAAGAGGTGAAAACACAGGAAGACCTCGTTCCAGGTAAAGGGAAAGCTCTTGAAGACTCCCGTGCTTCAGACACGCAAAAGCAAAGAACTGAGTTGAGGAAAGGCGTGCCAGAATGCGTTTCAGAACCGCAGGCAAAAGAGCTGGCGTACGGCTCAGACTCAACAACGAAGGGACACTGGGACAAAAAAATCTATAGGACGTGGGAAAGTCCTGGAACTTCCAACCATAAAACACAGAAAGAAAAACTGTCACATGTGCTGGTTCCAGATACAGTAAAAGAAAACCATGTTGATCATGCTGAATCTAAAACTGACAAAAAAAGTGAATTTATCACTGTGACAGAGCACAAACTGGCCACGAATGGAATTCATTCGGAAGAAGTGAAGGAACTGACTGTAAAATCTCCCTCAAAAAGGGTTTTATACAGAGAATTTGTTGTCAGGGAGGGGGAACGTAATGGCGAAGTGTCAGATAAAATATCCAAAAGGAAAGAAGAAATTGCTGTGTCCCATATTCCAGTCAGAATTGTTGAGGAGAAGAGAGCTATGCTTGACGGTGTCTATGAACTTTCAGCTAAAGTATCCCAGTCAGCTGTGATTAAGGAGAAAGTTGAAAGACAGATTGATTATGTGGAAGATGAAAAAATAAAGCATTCAGAAATCAGAAAAGTTACCAAGCAGCAGAGCTCAGTAGGCCTAAGTCCTCCTGCTGAGGAAACAGAGCTATCCCCTAGCAAATCACCAGATTCTTTAGAATGTAGCCCAGGAAAGGAATTTCCTTCAAGTGACTTAGTTGAGCCCGGTGGCAGTGATTATTTGGACAAAGTTGCACCACTAGTAAGCAGCGAGGGAGTAAAAGAAATTAAGACCTTACCTGTTTATGTCAGTTTTGTTCAAGTAGGAAAGCAATACGAGAAAGAGGTGCAACAAGGAAGTATTAAAAAGATTGTCAGTCAGGAGAGTAAGACAGTCCAGGAGACAAGGGGGACATTTTACACATCTAGGCAGCAAAAACAACCTCCTTCTCCTCAAGGTAGTCCAGAAGATGACACACTAGAACAAGTGTCCTTTATAGACAGCTCTGGTAAAAGCCCTTTAACACCAGAAACACCAAGTTCAGAGGAAGTGAGTTACGAGTTTACATCTAAAACACCTGACTCACTAATAGCTTTTATCCCAGGCAAGCCCAGCCCTATACCTGAGGTGTCTGAGGAGTCAGAGGAGGAAGCAGAGGCTAAGTCAACATCTATGAAACAGGCTGAGGTTGAGGAGCCACAGATTGACAAAGCATTGCCTAATCTTATAAATAAGGACTCTAACAAAAGACCCAAAGGTAACAGAGTTGCCTACATTGAATTCCCTCCTCCTCCACCACTGGATGCAGATCAAGGCGAGTTGGAAAAGAAGTCTCATTATTCCACCGAGAGTGAAATGGAGATGACCGAAGTGAACTTGCAAGATGAACATGACAAATGCCAGCTGGCTGAACCTGTCATAAGAGTACAGCCGCCGTCTCCTGTGCCACCGGGAGCAGATGTCAGTGACTCCAGTGACGATGAATCTCTCTATCAACCTGTTCCACTTAAAAAGTATAAGTTCAAACTGAAGGAGCTAGAAGACGACCAGAAAGAGACCTCAAAACCTAGAGCCCCTGAAAAGATTGAGAAACAGAAAGAGTTAGGCCATCCCACTTCTGGGAAACCTAATGAGTTTGACATTGGGCTTGACTCACCCCAGAATGATGTAGTACAAAATGGGAGTAACAATGACCAGTCTGTCACAGAGTGTTCCATAGCAACCACTGCAGAATTCTCCCATGATACCGATGCGACAGAGATTGACTCTCTTGACGGTTATGATTTGCAAGATGAAGATGATGGTTTAACTGAGAGTGATTCTAAACTTGCAGGTCCGGCAGTTGAAACCAAAAAGGACGTATGGACTACAGAAGGCATTCTAAAGCAGACTGATCGCTGCTTTAGCCAGAGTAAGCTTGAAGTCATTGAGGAGGAAGGCAAGGTAGGCCCTGAAGAAGACAAGACACCTTCAAAGGGTCCAGCTTCTGAAAAAGCCGGAGATAAGAGCGATAAGAAGTCAGGGGCACAGTTTTTCTCTTTGGAAGGCAGACACCCTGACAGGACTGTATTTCCTGATTCGTATTTCAGTTACAAAGTAGATGAAGAATTTGCGACACCTTTCAAAACTGTGGCCACCAAGAGTCTAGATTTTGATCCGTGGTCCAATAACCGAGGTGACGATGAAGTGTTTGAGACTAAGTCAAGGGATGATGAGGCTAAGCCATTTGGTCTGGCAGTGGAAGACAGATCTCAAGCAACAACACCTGACACAACTCCAGCCAGAACTCCAACAGATGAGAGTACGCCAACTAGCGAGCCCAACCCCTTCCCATTTCATGAGGGGAAGATGTTTGAGATGACTCGCAGTGGTGCAATTGACATGAGCAAGAGGGATTTTGTTGAAGAAAGACTCCAATTTTTTCAGATTGGTGAGCATACTTCTGAAGGGAAGTCAGGGGACAAGGGGGAAGGGGATAAAAGTACAGTCACTGCCATCACACAGCCACAGGCAGGGGACAGCACTGTAGAGACAAACGTAGAGGGACCAGTAGAAACAACAGCAGTTGAACATAAGCCCGGCATCCAGGCCAGTGGAGATTGCATGGAACAAACACTTGGTAGTAACTCCCCGGAGAAATCATCGGCAGCAGTAAACGCTTCTAAAGTTGATCCCAAATTGCGCACACCAATTAAAATGGGAATTTCTGCTTCCACCATGACTCTGAAGAAAGATGGCCCTGGCGAAGTGGCAGATAAGATAGAAGCTGTGATGCCAAGTGGTCAGGGATTAGAAAATGAAACTGTAGCAGTGATTGCAAGTTCAGCTTCTAGCCAAACAAGCTGTAGGCAATCAGAAAACACTGATTTTCCAAAAGATAATTTTAATAACAACAACAATTTGGATTCATCTGCTGTCCCTACAGATGATATTACCTGTAATGTAGTGCTAAAAGAACATTTGGAACCGAAATGTTCCCTCCAGAAAGCTAATCAAGCAAAAAGCACTTCAGGAAAAGGTACAGGGACAACACAAGGACACAGAGTAAGAGATAAGCAAAAACCACACGGAGAGCAGCAAAAGCCAACAGAGTCGGTAGGGGCTAGAGGAAAATCAAAGCTTCCTGTAAAGGCCAGCTCAGTAAAACAAGCTTTTTCACAAAATAATCTCCAAAGCAATACAGGGAGTAAAGTGAGAGGGGCTAGTAAGCCTGACAAAGCAAAACAAAACAGTTCTTCTCCCTGTCTAGAAGCAAAGTCTAGGATTCCTGTAAAAAATACACATAGGAGTAATCTAGCTAGAAGAGCTCCAGCCCTGCCAAAACAAGAGCAGGTAGAGAAAGAAAAAACAAAACAACTTCCTTCTAAATTACCAGTAAAGGTAAGATCTACCTCCGTCACCATGACAACAGTTAAAGTAAGGAAAAATCAGCTTAGGGAGGTATGTAAACATTCTATTGAATATTTTAAGGGAATTAGTGGTGAGACATTAAAGCTTGCGGATCGTCTATCTGATGAAGAGAAAAAGATGCAGTCAGAGGTCTCTGATGATGAAGAAGACAGTACATCAAGGAACACATCCTTATCAGAAGCTACTCAAGTTTACCAGCCTTCCATTACACCGAAGTCTGCTAGAGACATGAGAACAGAGGCAGCATCTATAAAATCAAAGAGTGAAAAGGCCGACAGTGAGAGGAGGAGGAGTAAGAGGACTGGTGAGAATGAAGGCAGTCAGGTTTCTGGAGCTCTCATGGCTCACCTCGTGGAGATCAAGCCTAGTTTGTAAAACTTTCAACTTGTTGATCCTAGTGCATGAACTGTTGTGATTGCCTGTGGAGTGACTTAACTGTAGTTTTCATTCTGTCATTGTCATCTGTATGTGCTGTCTTATTCTCTTTTTTCTTCCTTCCAACAAATTCTGTACTGTAGAAAGCTAGTGAAGCATGCCAAAGATATTCATGTAACTCAAAATTTGATGTAATTCAGAAATTGAAAGATGTCTTTTATGACAGCAAATTCATTCCATCAAAGTAGAGAAAATAGATGATAATCTGGCCTTGGTGGTTTTCACCAGTAATTGAACAACTTGTCTACAGTCTAATAGCTAGATTTGTCAGCATGTTTGGTTTCATTACACGACATCATGTAGTTTTACATTTGGCTTTACACAGGAGAAAATCTAAAAGCTGTGAATAAATTTTGTTCTGTAGGTTATTAGGTCACACAACCATTCTAGTAACCAATATAAGCACCGTCAACTTAGCCAAACTAAAGCTATTATTTATAATAAACTATTATCCGGCATTGTGGTTTTCTGTGCAAAACCTTTTTAATTGAGAAATTGTAAATCACAGGTCCACAGAGTCCATGTGAACGGACAGATATAAGGATGGCAATTGTAGCTGATCACCTAGGACTTAGCTGGACAGGTAAGACCTTCTGCTTGAATTTCAAAATCAGTCTTTGCTATTGTATTTTCAGGTAGTCTTTTACCAAAAGACACAGCGAGAGTGCATCAGGCTCTCCCATATTCACAGTGAGGCCAGCTTCCCAAACTGTGCAATGCATTGCTGGGCAAAGATACCTAATAGGAAATTATTCCTATTAGGTCTCACAATAAAGCAAAGAGAAGCTTTCAGGGAAAATAGCTAAATGACTCTTCTCTCAAGACATTCCCCCAAGGAGCTGGGAGGCTTTACCTGCTCGGGCTCAGGGCTGCCTGTGGAATATCTGCTGAAAGTGGACAGCAGTTTCCCCAAAGCCCTGGTTGCAGGGACCCCAGCAGGTCAGTGCAGGAGGCAGATGTGTTTCCTGACTGTATGTCCTGTGTGTTGGTGGGCAGAGCTGGCCCTTCGTGGGCTTGGAAGTGCAGCAGGCAGCTGTCCCTGGGCACAGGTGACAACAGCATCAGCGCTGAGCGGCACAGCAAGCTCCCAGAGGGGTAACAGTCCCCAAAAAACCCGGAGTTTATAAATTAGCAGTGATGAGGCAGTGTCCAAGGAGGGTTTTTTCACCACATTTAAGTGGCTTGCTGAGTGTAAATACAGTAATAGCTCACACAGATGATTCAAATTCAAAATTACATCTGTTTTAATAAATTAATGTATGGGTATATAATGCCATGTATGTTCTTATGAGTCAAGTTTGTATGAGATAGTTTTGTTGACATCTATGTGATCAAAAAAGATAATATTTTTAAGCCTGACAGGATGATTGAGAGATTTTTGCTTTGTTTGGTGCTTAGGGGTTTGTTTCCTTTTCTTATTTGCCTTTTTTTTTTTTTGTGTGTGTGTGTCTTTATAGAACTGGCAAGAGAACTGAATTTTTCGGTGGATGAAATAAATCAAATCCGAGTAGAAAACCCAAATTCTCTTATTGCTCAAAGCTTCATGTTATTAAAAAAATGGGTTACCAGAGATGGGAAAAATGCTACAAGTAAGTTCAAGTAGTTGCTTTTGTTGTTTGTAAGTTACAGCCCATTTCGTCTATTAACCAACTTGAAGAAGACATGAATGTCCTTCACAAATCACCCATGAAAGAAAGTTTTGGATATATTTTTGCCAGAGGTTGGAAATATGTCCTATTTATTCACTATGTACGCAGAAGGAAATAATCTGTTCTCCACATCTATAATTGATGGAACAAGTAATGAACTTAAATTCCAGTAAAGAAAATGTTAGGGAAAGCTTTCCAATAGCAAGGAATATGAAACATGGAAAGAGACTTCCTGGAAAAGTTAGGTAGTCTCACAGTATTGTAGGTCACAATAAAAGACTCAACCTGCTCCTGTAAGGAGTAGTGGAGAAACTGATTGTGTGCTGATACTTCTGGGTTTATCTGTGCATTTCCCTTGAATTGCTCAAGCTGAAAGAGAGGGTTTGATTTTTGTGTTTAGTCACGGTGTTTGTTATTGTTCTCTGGTCCACATACTTCTACAAACTATTTGAGTCTACTTTGACCTCTTTCCTTGTAAAAGTAATTTCCAGTATTACTCTTTTCTCATGACAAGATTATTGTAAATGAGTTTTCATGATGTACTGCATGAAGAGCCTTAGATGCATTATTACCTATGTGACTGCCTATTCTGTTGTTCCTCAAAACAGAATGGTAAAAGGATTTTTACTCTCCAGTAAAAGGATTTTTTTTTTTCCAGTAGTAAGTAAACACATTCTTTAAGAATTCTCTGACCGTTTTCTTTGTGTCTTTTGTGTTGTAATATAATTATACTTGGACAGACTGTAGACTCTTAATAGATGTATATCTTGAATAAGTAGGCAGCTGAATGACTGCTTAGACAAATGATGGGGTTTGCTAGAACCAAAGACATGTGGACCTGCCAGCAATTTGTAAGTAATGTGATGTGAATGTAACTGAGAAAAATGATTACACTGTTCTGCAATGCTGAACTTTTTTCTGACATGTTTTTTTTTTTTTTCAGCTGATGCCTTAACTTCTGTATTGACAAAAATTAATCGAATAGATATCGTGACCCTGTTGGAAGGACCAATATTTGATTATGGAAATATTTCAGGCACCAGAAGTTTTGCAGATGAAAATAACGTTTTTCATGATCCCATTGATGGTAATTGAATTCCATAGTCGTATTTAGTTCAGTGACATGTCCAATAATACAATAATGTTGTACAAACTTGGCTTTAAAGATAGATTGTAAGTTTTATGGCAACAATTGTTTTAAATGTGTAAAGGGGTTTTCCTCTCACAAATCATGCTCATGGTATGATATCATAGAATCATAAAATATCGTGAGCTGGAAGGGACCAGTGAGGATCCAGCTTCTGGCCTTGCACAGGACAGCCCTGAGAATCCCACTGTATGCCTGAGAGTATTATCCAAATGCCTTTTGAACTCTGACAGGCCTGGTTCTCTGACCACTGCCCTGTTCCAGTGCCTGGCTCCACTCTGGGTGAAAAACCTTTCCCTAAGACTCAGCCTAAACCTCCCCTACCACAGCTTCATGCTCTTTTCTGGGATCTTGTCACTGGTCACTGGAGAGAAGAGACGAGTGCCTGCGCCTCCTCTTCCTCTCATCAGAAAGCTGTGGACTGCAATGACCTCTCCCCTCAGTCTCCTCTAGGTTGAATAAACCAAAAGAGACCTAAGCCACTCCTGGCATGGCTTTGCCTCTAGACTCTTCACCATCCTCGTGGCCCTCCTTTGGATGTTCTCTGGTTGCTTAATGTCTTTTTCATATCATGGTGCCCCAAACTGCCCCAATATTCCAGGTGAGGCTGCCCCAGTGCAGAGCAGAGCGGGACAATCCCCTCCCTCATCTGGCTGGAGATGCTGTGCCTGATGCCCCCTAGGACAGGGTTGCCCCTCCTGGCTGCCTGGGCACTGCTGACTCATGTTCCACTTGCCATCAACCAGGACCCCCAGGTCCCTTTCCTGGCACTGCTTTCCAGCATCTCATTCCCCAGGCTGTCTGTACATCCAGGGTTGCCCCATCCCAGGTGCAGAATCCGGCACTTGCCCTTGTTGAACTTCACATGGTTGGTGATTGCCCAGTCCTCTCATTTGTCAAGGTCTCCCTGCAGGCCCTCCCTGCCTTCGAGGGAGTCAGCAGCTCCTCCCAATTTAGTATCATTGGAAAACTTGCTTAGAACATTATCAAGGCCTGCATCCAAGTTGTTTATGGAGATATGTGGGTTGCACATTAATATCTCAAAGAATAAGACCAGGGTCTCACAAGTGGGTGCCAAAGTCAACTTGTTCCCACCAACCTCAGTGTCAGTGGACAAGACCGAGTTTTCTCCTGCAACAGTTTTCCTTTGGGGCTTGCCTGTGTGTATTTTTAATGTATTGCATGCTTGATAAGTTACCTGAAAATATGTGTATTCTTTGGCTTCCTGTCTAGATAAATAGCAGTAAGAATTCTTTGAGGGGGGGGGGGAAAAAAGAAGAACAAGGGGAAAAAAGTATTTAATAATTGCATAGGGTAAATTAATGTGCAATTTACTACCAAGTCTCATTAAGGCACGTGAATGTGAATTGCTTTATGATTTTCACTTGGACCATTTCTACAATGGCAGCAGAAAAATAAGAAAATGTTTCATTACTGCATGAGAGATTATCTTTTTCAGTCTGCTAATGGTTAAAACTGTGTAAAAATTTTCACATGGAAGCTGTACCGACTTGGAACTGTGCAGGTTAATTTTGAGTCAGATTAAAAGGATAAATTATGTTCTGCTTGTAAAGCAAAATTTCGACAGGAATGCTTATTATTTATCAGTATATTGAAGATGCTAAATGTTGTTTTGTTCTTATTTTAAATGATGGAGAACAGGCACTGGATTGTTACTTTGATTTTTCTCACATGTATTATAAGTAGCTCCTTAAATAAGATTTTTCTTTTTTAAGTAACATTTTGTTTGCTTTTTGTAATTTTATTCAAGGATGTATTGGGCTTTCTCTGTATTTTAGTAGGATTATTTTTTTTTCTTTAGAGCATATGAGCTCAGTGTGCCTCCATTATTGAGCAGCATTGCTGGTCATTGGATCATTGCACTACAGAAATAATTTTCTGTTGACATTTTAAGAAAGTTGCTCTTGAAATGTTGCTTGCGCCTTTTACTAGTAGCATCAATGTTTTTAGGAACAAAATCGCTTCTCTGCAGTTGCTTTCTGTCTCTCCTCTTCTCTGAACCTTCCTCAAGCTTCCTTTCCTCACCAAGACCAGACCACCTTTGCCTTTCTCTCAGCTGATTCAGGAAACACAACCCAAACCCTGTTAATGCACCTCCCTTTGCAGGCAGCACAATGTCAAGTTAACCCCAGAGCATGTTTTTTCCTTTTGTAGGTTACCCAACCTCATTTGGCAGAATGAGAGCTTAAGGTTTTGTTGTCATTTTTATATGTGTATATTCAGTTTAATCCTTTTGTATGTTTTTTTTCATTTTTTCATCAATTTTTCTTTTCTCTTTATTTGATCAGTGTATCTGATTGTACCAATGTCACCAAGATCACCTCAATCTTCAAGATCACCAAGATCTCCTTACTCACCACAGTCCTCTCACCCGTATAACTTTACTGTACCTGAAATATTCATATAGCTCTCCCTTGTTGTGGTTTTGTTCCCTTATCTCTTTGTTAACTTCCTTATTTTAGTTTCTTATCCTGCTGTGTGTTTAGATCTACTATTTTTTAGTATCCTCACTAGGATCCATTTCTCTTCTTCATATTTTAACTATTCCATTCTTGCATTCTGTGGCTAAATTGGAGGTATATATTAGTAATATTGTATTTCTGGCATTGTGTATTTTAATATAAAAGCATATTAAAAATGTGGACCTGTTTTAGAAATAATACCTACTGACAAAAAATGTGGCTGCCCTATGTTATGATTTACTGATGTCTTTAAAATCTGTTTATTAAACTTCCAAATTTAAAAAAAAATAAATAAAAACTGGAAAATAAAGATTTACACAGTATGGCTGCAAGAGATTGTCTTGTATATAAAGGGACAACCGCCCTTGTCCACATTTGATTTATTGCATGCTTGTAAGACAATCTGCTATAGCTTGAAAATGTTAAAATGGCTGCAAAAACAACTGCTGAAGTCTTTAAAGACTATTAAAAAATAGTCCAAAGTACTGGCTTCACTGTACTGCTCACCAGCAGTACTAATTCTTTGTTCCATCTCTGTAGGACAAAGTAACGAAATCTATCAGAACTGCATTGGTTCTTAAACACCTGCACCTCCTCATATGTTTCATACTTTATGTAACCCATGAATCATTTGGCATTTGCTTAATTGTTGCTCCATGCTTCATCCCAGTCAGTCCAAATGTGCTGTCTTCCTTAGGTTATCCCTCCATTCAAGTGGAACTGGAAACTCCCACTGGGTTGCGCTTCGTGCCACCCACCCCTTTCCATCAGGACGATTTCTTTAGCGACACCTCTAGCCTAGAGTCACCCCTTAGAACTCCCAGTAGACTGAGTGACGTGTTAGTGACCTCCCAGGGACAAGTAGATGGTACAGCAACAGCACCGCCAATGGTGACTGAAGAAGACACTTCACTGGATGACAGCAAAGTCGATTTCTCAGTGCCTAGAGAAGGAACACCTAAAGATATTTCCATAAGCGAGAGCCAGTTGGAGGAAGTGGACCTTAAGGATTTTCCGCGGTATCTTGGTAGTTATGGCGGGATATCAAAAGATGCTAAACAAAGGCAGAGTGAAGAGACTAGTAAAAGAGGAGTAAGGACTGAACAGCCTGAGAGAGAAAAGTCTGGTACTGATGAGGAGATGACGGCAGAAAAGTTTAAGTCTCTATTTGAGGACATTCAACTGGAAGAAGGAGCTGAGTCTGAGGAGATGACGGAAGAGAGAGTATGGTCAATTCTTAAAGGTGTTCAACAAGCAGAACACGAAATGTCTTCAATTACAGGTTGGCAGCCTGACTCGTCAAGTGTCTCCGAGCCACCGACGTCAGGACGCAGGATAGGTGGTAGCCTGCTAGACCGCTTGGACGACAGGTGAGCACTTTTGTGTGGGAGTGTGTGTGTAAGCCAGCTTTCCACGCTGCTTCTACCTCCAGGAGCAGTGCAGAGGCTTTAAAAGAAAAAGTAATGATTGGGCCTCAGACATATTTGTCTTTAAAAATGTGTATTTATCAGGTGTCATTCTTGATGCAGGCATTTGAAAAATATTTCATATTTTCAGGTAATACTACTTTTCATGTTCTTTATCTTGTGTATTTCTATTTTTAATTAATCTGAGCGATGTGTAGATGTATCTGGAATCAAGGACATTATCTGAAACCAGGATACTACAATTGCTCTTATTTCTTGAGTACTTTTTTAGCAGTCATCCTTTCCACTGCGTCCCTTTACCTTCCCTCAGACAGTTGTTACTTTTTCCACAAGCCGATTTTTGAATTGCCACTGTTTGTAACACTTCAAACTTATTATGTCATGCAAATTTACTAGATTTTTTTTTAAAGAAATGAGTTACCAGACACAAAAAGGGAAGAATGGTGATACCAAATGCATGTAGTTCTTTATGTTGTCTCCCAGCAGTGACTGCAGGGGATGCTCAGGAAAGGAGACTGAATGTATATGCTGTTTTCCTTCTGCACTCTCCTAAGCTCCACTTGTCTTCAGCATAATGACCTGCTGAGATGGATGCTTTCTACATCCTTATCCTCAGTGCAGTTCTCTCGCATGAGCTTTTTCAGCCTCCCTTGGAACTACTTAAGCTTTCACCATTCACATTATGTGTTGCTATGTTCAGCCCTACTGGTACCTGCTGGGTGAGGGGTTCCTGCCTGCCTTTGCTTTGAACGTGGCTCCTGTGATCAGTAATTGAAGGAGCCAGGGCTGCAGGAGCTTTAAATCAGCACAGAATCGTTATCTGCACAGTGATCTTTTGTCTGTCAGCAGTTTACATCCTTTGCGTCTTTGACTCAGGATGTTTTAAGGTTCCAGGGCACATTAGATACTCTTGTATTGAATCCAGTGGGAATTTGGCCATTGATTTCAACAAACTGATTGTCTTTCAGCACTGTAAAGCACTTGAACTGCTACTGATGTGATTCCTGTTGTTAAGCAAGCATTGTTATTCTGCATTTTATATTGTGTTAAATTAATAAAACAGATCACTTTGAGCAATAGAAGGGCTTCCTTAAGAAGGTAACACATCAATTTCTAGCTAGATGAATTTGCTTTGCTATCTTTTATAAGAATTCTACCAGCAAATAGCTGACATATTTCCATATGTACAGTCATAATGTTTAAAAGAAGGTGAGCAAAAATACAAAGGGAAAGAAAACTGTGCTTTAGAAGTGCAGATTAAACCTTTCCATAGGGAATCTGAGGCAAAATTTTGGTCAGTTTTCTGTCTTACAGTAGCCTTCCTTGGCTTTATGTGTTATTGAAACTTCACACTGTCTAAGGATTTCTTTTCACATACCAGTATTTTTTAAAAGGCGTAACTTACTTGAAGTACAGATATTGTACTTTGAGGGGAAAATAACATAACCTATTTGGTCATTACTGGTAATTGCATGGTAACAGATACTTTCATCACCTCTGTGGTTAGGGAGCTGGTTTAAGAATGAGTGCCTCGAGGCTTTAGCTCATGATTATGTAAGGGAACTGGTAGGTTTTGTGTGTTGTTTTTTCTTTTTCCTCCCCCCCACCAAGTGGAAGGAGATTAATATGAAACATTTGGCCTTGTTTCCAGTGTCCACTGTATTTTCATTGCTTCTGAAACAATGCCATGATGCAGAGGACAAGGTTATTAGATAGATTGATGTTTGCAAGTGGAATCTAAAATTTTACTCTTCTCCGTATGAAACGTATGTGCTAAAATGAAGGCTCAGTAAGAGGCTTGGTGCTTTGCCCTTCTGCCTCTGATTTAAGCACTGAACAACTGTGTATTCATTTTTCCTTTTCTTGTAGTTCGGACCAGTGTCGGGATTCTCTTACCTCATATGTCAAGGGAGAAGCAGCGAAGCCAGAAACAAATGGAAGTCTATCCGAATCCACATCAGAGATGAAAACTAAATCCTACGTCCAGGAATCTTTAAATGATGTGGGAAAACACAGTGACAAAGAAGCCCTGAAAACAAAGCCCCAGATCTTAACTGGTACTGATGAGCAAACATTATCATCAACAGCATATCAGAAATCTTTGGAAGAGACTAGCAAGCCAGCAACAGAAGGCAGCAAAACATCTGTGCCTGTCAGTGTGAAGAAGATGGGCTGGAGCACTTCTGAGGATGGCAAGCCAAGAACAAGCATCCAAGAGGAGGAGGGAGCAGTAATGTCTGAACAGAAGGTACAGTATGTCCTGTAATAATTAACAATGTGAAGAGTCCCTGTTGCTTGACATATTGCTTGACATAATTTTTTGTAAGACTTGTAATGTTGTTTGTGACAGGGTTAGAGTTTGGTTTTTAGGGTTTTTTTTTATCCTTCTTTATGCCTTTTCTATTTATTACTGAATTGAGAAGAGTGGAAGTTAGTGGAAATGTTATTTGTGTTGTGAATAGGCTGAGGTGGAATTGGAGCAAGGAGGGCTGGATAATCCTCTGCCTGACTGGCCCTGAGCCCTGGAAGAGGTTAGAGCAGCTTCTGGGACTGCTGTCCCACATCACTGGGGAACAGGCCGCTTTGCTGTCCCTACATACCACCTATGCAAACAGTGCCAAACAGCTCAGCTGTCCTCCATCTGTTGCCAGTGAGGTGTTGCCACTGGTTCCCACTCTTCCTGTGGCATTGAAGTCAGCCAAGAGATAGAGGGACTCTTCAGGCTCTGTCCTGCTCCTTGTCCCCCACACTCCCTGCATTTTTTGTACTCTGTTAATTTGCAGAAAAATAAATGTTGGGTAATTAATCTTCTCCTTACGTTTTTTTTTTTTGTTTGTTTTACGGCCTTGTTTATCCCAACTTCAAAGTCCATCCCGCCAAGAAGAATCAAAAGATTTCCAAACATGTAAAAGACTTTTCCAGGTGGTGTTTCTTTAATTTTAAAATACTGTGAAGGGTTCCCCTTCCTTTCTGTCTTGCCCAACTCGTACATCCTTAACTGCAGAACTCCAGTTATAAGTTGCTTTCTGACAATGAAGATTTTGATAGCTTTCTCAGTTGCTTATATTTATTTCCCTGAAGCTTAAAAGTAAAGTTGGTTCTAAGGATGGCTTATAGCCCTGTAGCTGTGTGCACCTCACACCCCAGCAATGGGAGGGTGAATAGACCTGGCAGGGAACCAGACTGAAAGAGGGAGTTGCTGAGTTTCTTCTACATTCCTCTCTCCACTGGGATTGTCTTTTCCTGGGCTTAATACAGGAGGAGATTGTAACTTCTGGAAGCAAGGTATTTTAGTAGAATTGCTCCTACATGATGCAGGGGTTTGGGTTTTTTTATTGTAGTGCAATAAAAGTGTTGGCTGTGGTGGGCTGCAATAAATCATTCAGGTTTAAATTAGTTCATTTTAAACTATTCTTTCGATTATACAACCAAGAATTCTTTTATTAGATGGTAACATAATCAGTCTCAGCAGTTATGCAGCATATGATTGTTATTATCTTGTTATTAGTTCGTGACACAGTGAGATCTTTCCTAATGTTCACTAATTACTGGAATACTTAAAAAAATGTGAGAGCCTTTGCCTTCTGCAAGGCAGATGGCAGAGTTCCTTTGTGTTGGTAGGCTTTGGGGAGACCTCAGGCTGATGGTTCTGTGCTCTGATTAAATGCAGCATTAAGTGAAGATGCACACTGTAACGTGCTGAGGGTGTGCTAACATGCTGCACTTCCCCCTCTGCATTCCCATCAGTGGGAAGATAACTTGTCAACCACCCTGGTGTGCTCTTTGCTTTTGGATATCCCATCTGGATTGAGAAGAATAAGTGAGTGCTTTTTTTCTGTGTGCTCTCTGCACTACTTTGCTTTATTGGTAAAGGCTGATAATCTAATCTACTAAATAACAAGTCTTTTTAGAGACATGATCTTTGAATAAACTGGTATCAGAAAATAATGTCATTTCTAAATGTGGGTCTCTCACAAAGCCTGAATGGGTAACAAACTAGCACCTGTTAGAATGACAGCAAGAACTGCTTCTAATATCTAGTTGATACTTTTTCAATAATATCTTCTAATTTGAAGTCAATAGTTTAATTATGAACGCAGTCCAATTCATGGGGAGACAATTCATGTGCTGTCATGAAAACAAAGAGAATTTCAGCTGCAGTCTTTCTACAAGGTGTTCTTCAGAAATGCTCCATAAAGAGAAAAATATGGAAGAAGCAGATTTATTTCTGTGGAAAGAAGGGAGGAACAAAATAAAACTGCTTCCCAAAGTAAGAGATTTTGTTCTGTGGGAAAGGGCTAGGAAGCAATAGTCACCCACCTGCAGGAGAAGGGCTGCATCAGTGTTTTGGCACACAGTTTGCAACAGGAGATTAACTCAGACAATTGATATTGGGCTGACGCCTGGTGACGGGGATGAAACAAATCTTTGGCCTCATCCCAAGCCCACGTAAGTCCCCAAACATTTACAAAAGCAGTGCACTGATGGTGTAGGTCATATAATTCTCCACAAATGCTCAAGCATCAGATTCCAGTCATCTTTTTAAATGAGAGGAGCACAACACAGTTGCTCTAGTATTCCAAAGAGGAGGATGTCCACCACATGGTCAAGGTGACTCTGTGTCAGAATTCCATCAAAGATAAACAACATAAAGCTGTTTATTAAAAATAACTCTTACTCTAAAGTCTTTATGCCCTCTGGAAATCTTTTGCTTCTTGTTGCTTTTTCAGAATGGGGTTGTATTATAATTTTTTGTATCTATATTTGATTAGTGCCAGAGGACTGCAGGAGACTACATGTAGATGGATGCTGTCATCCTGCCCTAAATGCTTCTTGTTATATAGTCCTTTTTCTCCTCCACCCACCTATGCCCACTCTTATTTTACACATAATTTCTGAGAAACGCTTCTTGTTTGGGATGTCTTGGGCCAGATTCAAAAAGAGAAACAGAAATGCAGTTCGCAATATCCACTATTAATGATTTTTAAATCAGTTTCAGGCTGTCATTGATTAACGTACAGGAAATTTTTTAATTTCTCTACTCAGAAAAAGATTGATTCAGACAAACGTCATTGCAGAAAGGCCCTGTGTCCATCACACTCAGAGGTGTGATGCTCTCCAGCAGACATGTACACACAGAGCTGCTCAGCCCCAGAGTTGAGAGCTCCTTGGGGTTTGCAGGGGAAAGCACTGGGGCTGTCAGCAGGTGCCAGGACAAAGTAGATGCCTCTCTGCATCTGTGGTACCTGCTGGCACCAAGCTGAGACCAGCAATCAGGCTGTTCCCCCCAGCCGTGAGCTGAGGTCTAGCTCCTCGCTTCTTAAAAAATTGCAGAATGATTGTGCTTCACGTTGCAGTTTTGTTACTTAATAGCAGACAAATAGTGAACAGGAAAGCCATTTACATGGAGAAGTCCTTCAAAATGCCCATTAGTAATCTTCTGTGCAGAGGTGCTCCACTGAATGTTTCTGTGTGACTGTCCTCCTTTTTTTCATTAGGGATTTTACTTCCCATACTTTGTGAATGTATAAAATTTGTTTGAAACAGTAGTTTTTCAGGAGAAAAGAAATCAGTGAGCTATGGCAAGGTTATTTTGTACACAAAATTTTTAAGAACTGCATGAAATTTAGAAATTCCGCTGGTCAGATGCATTCCAAATACCATTTTCTAAGATGTAAAAGCTGCTGAGATATTCCATAGCTGGGATACTTATCAAGTTACAGCATGCCAAGGAGGAAAAAGGCCTCCTCCCACTATACGCTCTAACAGTGAAACTGCGAGTCATTAGGTACATAATAGAGACGGGGAAAACACTGTCCATGATAACCTCTGTTTTCTTCTCCTAGTCCTGATCAGCATGTTCTGTCTTGCAAATGTGCTGTTCAAATGTACTAAAACTGCATTTATTAGGAATGTAGTGACAGTGACAGTGAGATTGAGAGTGATTCAAGCTCGGGTGAAGAGCAGAGAATTACCACGAGAGTTTATCGGCGGCGGTTGATTCTGAAGGTATCCTGTGATTTACATTCTTGACACGACGTTGGCATGGATGTGGGTTGGACTGCAGGCCCTCTGGTAGTGTGCTTTCCATTGCCAGTATGGATTTATAACCAAGTGCTAGGTGGCCTTTCCTTGCTTAACCCAGAAGTTTATGGTTGTCTTCTTCTGGAAAACAACTGGAAAACTGCATTGGCATGTTGTGTCCTTCACTGACACTGCTGTGCATGGCATCTTAAAGGTTACGGCTAGATGCAGCGTGTTGGTTTCCTGTAGAGCAAATATGAATTGCAGACAGATGTGTATTATTGTTTTCTCTTTCCTTTACAAAAAATTTAGGTTCCAAGTTAAACATTTTGCAGGAATGCACATGAGTGGAGTATAGCAGAGTAGGAGCCATGCACTCTGGTTGAAACTTGTGGTCCTACGTGTTTAATGGGTTCTGGAAAACATTCTCAATACAACAGATGATCCTGATTTTAAACCTACCAAAGTTAATAAAAGGCTCTGCATTGCCTTCAGTAGGCTCTATTTAGTATATTTTTTTACAGGTGGCCTTTATTTACAGCACAATATACTTTATATACTGATAACAGTGGCATAATCATATAAATAATTGTATTTGCCCTCACATTTTTTCTGGTGTGGTCATACAGTATGGCATTATTTGCCTCCAGCATATAGCATGAGAAAATAATTCTGCATCGGAAACCATTATGCTAATCCCTCAGTAACTTACAGGATTTATTAGACTCTTATTAGAAAACCACATAGTAAAGCCATGAAAAAAAACCAGCCAGGCACCTTAGTGCTATTATGGCACTAGCTGAGTTTGCCTATGTTATAATTGTTATTTTAGCAATAATTTTTGACATTCCAATTGCACATATCTGTCTCACTTTTGTTTCCACGCTCTGTGGAGGGGAGTCTGCATACAGGCACTGCACCTTTTGTGTAATGAGGGTGGCAGATAGGCTGCTCTGCACAGATGCCAAACAGTCCAAGATACAGACACTTTTGGAAAAGGCAGAATGACATTTCTGACTGTCTTCACTATGGGTTACTTCAGTACACCAGTCGTGTCTCTGTTTGGGGCAAGGCAGGGAATGAAAAAAGGAGCTCAGTAGAAGTGAATGCTTTGTTTGATCCCTCGTGTCTACAGGCGGAACCTGCTGCCTTCCCCCGAAAGGCTGTGGGCAGGTCAGGGTATAGCCCTTCATCAGTAATTCCCCCTGCAGATAAGGCAGGACTGCTCAGGCTTAGGAATGTGGTTTCTGTTTTCAAACAGGGCAGGCAGCCTGTGGGTGATTACAGACCCTCCAATGCTGTAGGGGCGTCTCTGGTAAAACACAAAGTGTAAGTGTGCTGCAAGTTTCAAAGGCTGCATAGTTGGCCTGTGGCTGAGATCCCCCACCCAATTCATGTCTGAGCTATTTTGGTGTCCGCTGGTTGGGAGGCGGGAAATGTTGGAGTGGAAAAAGGGAAAGCATGTCAAAGGCAGCCTTCACTTGGTTTCCCAGTACAGCCTCAGTGTTTAGGGAAAGGCATAGCAAATTGGTCTTAAATGTGGTGGTATAATTCGGGGTTGAATTTTTAACAGAGCAGTGGTAAAGCAGTATATATGGTGTTGCAACGTGCAGCTAGTACAGACGCAGTGGGGAGGGTGTGCGTGGCGAGTGGAGGCGGCTGAACCCGCTCTGTTAGGAACGTGTCTGATCTCAGCTGGGTTGGAGCTGTACCTGTCTCTTGATTAGAAAATACATGTGATTCTTCTCTTATTTTCTGATCATTTATAGCTTCTTTTTTTATCCCCCACTCTGCATCTCAAGACAAGATTAAAACAGAACAAGAAAAAATTTGGAACAAGCAATCATCAAGCCTGTTAGAGAAAGAGTTTGATAGTGGAAACAACCATTTCAATGAGTATTTTGATCATGTAAAGTTCATGAAATGGTGGGGTGAAGTGGAAAAATCATTCCTTAACATTGGTGTGGATCAGCACTTTTGTTTCTGCAATTCCTGGGAGCAGAGTTTCAGTGTGGGTGAACTAAAATCCCTGTGAGAGCATGAACCCAAGCTGAGGACCAGGGAAGAGGTCTCAGGATATAGTGCTCAGAGGCATGGAACAACTCTCTCAGCCTGCAGAGTAAAATTAACTCAGATATTCCTGCTGCAGGGCCCTGAGCAGTGCTTGGGAGCAGCAGGCTCTTTCCTGCTGGTGCCTGAGTGCCTGGCAAACCCAACCCCACAGGTCCAGTGCCCCTCTCAGGCTCATACTAAATGGTGCCAGCGCAGTTCCGTGGAGCAGTAGTGAGAACTAAGCTGTCCTCCTAGTCCTGCATTTTGTGAAACTCCTGGCTAGCCAGAGTTGTTAAGGGGTGATTCAGGGTAGGAAGCAGGGATGTTTTCCCTCTGGCTCTCCCATCCCACAGGCAGCACCTGCTCCAGTGCTATTCTGCCCGTTCCATCAGCCTGCTCTGCTGGCTTGTGGGGAGGGGATGAGGGTGTGCTTGGAGCCTCCACTAGGCAGACCAGCATGTGGGAACTGTGTTGTTCTACTGTAACCGTTATTAATGGGATCATAGGAAGGTTTGGGTTGGAAGAGACATTAAAGATTAGCCACTTTCACCCCTCCTGTGGGCAGTGATGCCTTCCACTAGACCAGGTTGCTAGAGCTGCATCCAGTCTATCCTTGAACAGTCCACTGATGGGCCATCCGCAGCTTCTCTGGGCAACCTGTTCCAGTGCCTCACCACCCTTACAGGAAAGAATTTCTTCCTAATATTAATTGCTCTTCCTAGTATTCGTTACAGCCTGCATCATGCATTAAAAGCAACAGAGGTACCCACATAGCCTGCAGGGATAAAGTTTGGTAACACCAAAACCTTGAGGATAAATTGGGTCCTGTGGAAAAAAGGCTTTGCTGTTTGCCTCCACAGGTACTGTCAGGGCTGAATTGCTTCATTATCTTTGCTCTTCTTTCCCAACTTGTTTTTCCTTTCAGTGCCATTCCGTGTTATTGCTAAAACTATTATTTCCGTTTAACTGCTACCTTAGTTCTCTGTCCTGGCCCAAATATGGGGAAAGGCTTTTCTCTCCCCTGGAGGTATTTTCCCAGCAGTCCAAGAGCTGAGTCCTGTCAAGTGTTCAACATTTTTGAGCACATTCCCATGGGATTTAGCACTTCAGAGGGCTGAGCCCATAAAACCAGACAAGCAAGGACTGATGCCCATTTCCACATGTAATAGGATCGTGTTCTAACCTCAAGGTAGTGCAGATGTTTTTGTTTTTGCTTCTGCTTCCTTTCCCCTCTTGTGTTCACATGGTGGATTGATGGGATGGAGCATTGCAAAAGAAATGGGTTTATGGCAGTGCAGGAATGCGAGCAATTAGCACACAAGGGAAAAATAGGAGTGCTGCCACAATGTGCACATTCAGACCCTGATCCAAAGCTCCTTTTATTCAGTCATGGGAGATATCAGTGTCTAATTTTTCATGCTTTTTCAGAGGTTGTTAAGTCTTTCATGGACACAATTTTTGGCAAAACTGTCTAGTAAGATTCTTGCCAAAAGGTTTATGGTAAAATGTAATGGAAAATAAAATATATTTCTAAGCAGGGGTTATTCAAATCTGCTGTAATTCAGGATTTCACCCTTTTGTTTCTTGCCAATTTTATTTAAAGATTTGTCCCTTTCCATGTATTTTACCATGAAACACCCCATTGCTGCTCATGGAGGGTTTGGTTCAGCCTGCACTGGACAAGTGGCATGGGAGCCTGAGCAGCAGTCCGTCAAAACTAGAACCAGCAGTGTCCATGGTCTTATTATTTAGAGGAAACTTATTTATGGAAAGTGAAAATGTGGCCATCCTGTAGGTGAGAAGAATTAAGGGCCTGTGCCCTATGTAAGGCAAATGAGAAGTGTTTCTTTTTGTGTATTCAGCTGAGCACAGCCTCTCCATAGCAGAGCTGCAGATTTGCTCTGCTCTGTAGGTTCCCTCGCCCTGTATTGCCCTGGGAGAGCTGGAGCTGCTGGCCTCAGTAAGATAACATGGGATAAATTAAACCACACACTGCAAGTGCTGTTATGAGGTCTGTTCATCATGTTGTCCTTCACGCAACAAGCAACAGATCTCTGACCCAGCTCCCAGTAGTGGATGTACTCTGTCCCATTTGTGACACCATTTCCATTTGACACCCTGGCTTGCCTGTTGGTTTATTGGGCCTTTTTTCCCCCCCTCCTATGGTTTTAGCAACACATCTGCAAACAAGCAAGTACAGACTCAGCGCAGGCGGAGAGTCATGGCATCTGATTAACAAGGTCTCCCTGAGTAGGCAGAACTCACTAATGAAAATGACCTTAATGAAAGATGTTTGCTTCTCCTGCCACTGCCACAGAGGCTTGAGACCCCAAGGAGGCTGAGACACAGCTGCTGTTTATGCATTACAAGAATGTGATCTCGAGACTGAAGGGATTATGGCCTGATGGTGGCTTAGGCCAGTAAGGGAAGAGGTCTGAGCGCTCTGTACAGCTCCTGTTCCCATTGCGGCATTGCCTCTGGTCTTTGGCAAAATTAAATATTTAGGATATTTCCATCTTGCTTATTTCCGCCTGCTTTTAAATTCCTTTTTATCCATCGGAGTAAGACACAGCCAGCCACACCTTTTTTCTCCACTGTTACAAGAGCAGTAGATGTACAGGAGGAATAAAAGGGACTATTATCCCTCTAGTAACAAAACAAACATGAAGGAAAACTAGAGCTCTGACAAATCTGCAGTGAACTTTGGCACAATAGTGCAGCACCGACTCTATAACTCCATTTATCTGGAGGTCCCTGGTAACACCCATAATCTGCAAATAACTGTTAAGAAAATCAGCAGAGCTGGCAGAAGACTTTGAGGAAGCTGCTCTTTGCTGCTCCTGCCCTGGAGAGCAGCAGAGAGAGGATACCAGCTGGTTTTGGCAGGACTACACTCCAGTGAGCAGGGTGACATTAAAGCACTCTGCTTTGCAAAGCTTCCTGGCATGTTCTGGGGCTGAGGCTTGCAGACTGCAGCCTTTGTATGCTTTAGTCCCAGGGATATAACTGGGCTTCCAGTAATCACAGTATTAACTTTTCTCCCTGCCTTTCTGAAGCTTTTGGTACTGTGGCAGTGCTTTTGACTGGTCAAGGGTAAAATGAAGCCCGCATAAATATGATGCAGCAGAAAGAATTTTATTCTTTAGCTGTGACGCAGATGCACTAGCTTTGTGTTTAAAAACAGCTTTTGTTGACAAGGTCATCTAATGTGCCATTCGAACCCAAAGTTGGTTTGAGATCTTAAAAGTAAAACTGCCAGTGGGTAAGGTTTTTTTTGTTTTTCTTAGCAAACATCCATCTTTCTAACGGCATAGGATTAGAAATGTCAGTAAATCAGACCTACCTCCTGCCAATTGTGAGCCCTCCTGCAATTTGTTTAACTACCCACCAGCAAGAGAATTGTGAAAGCTGGATTTCACGCCTGCTGACTGCTGAGTGTTTGCAGCATTTATCATTAAACTGTGCTTAAAGGAGCATGTAGCTAATTAAAAAACAGGATTCACCACACCTGTAAAACTCCATTTTATTTCAAGAGACATCTTTCAGTGCTTCAATACACTTTTCATTTTAAAGCTGAACACAGAAATTCTCACTAGCTTGTTTTAAGGGATAACCTTGCTCATGGCTGCAGTAAGTCAGAAGAACCAGTACACACAGGTGGTATTGGTGTGGTGACCTTGCTGCTGGCCATGTTGTTTTATTTCTGGGTTTTATGGGTTTTATTTTAGTGGCTTTGGAGATCCTATTCATGAGAGGGAACCTTTCCATGCCTCTGTGCTCCGTGGGATGTCTGGGCCAGGGTTCCCTCCTGCTCCTTAGGGCACTGTGTGGGATCCCACTGGCGACTCTCTGAAAACACGTGTGGGAGGCCAGTTAAGAAACTGTGCAGATAGTTCCCCATCTGATATGCATCTGATTAAAGTATTAAGACTCTGGAATCAGTATTTCCCCCTCCCATGTCTTCATGAGTAGGAAGCCCCAGAGGTTTCAGTTCCCAAAACCTCTACCCAGCCATTGCCCCCTGCCTCAGCAGCAGCCCCTGTGCCTTTCTGGTTTGTTCTGTGTGGCTCATGAGAAAGGAAGCAGTGGCTGTCATGCAGGGCCCTGCTCGCCTCGTGGGCTGGCCTCTTACTTCCCTCCTCCCGCCGTCGCCTGACTGCAGTGCTTAGGCAGGTGTGTAATTTCTCCTTCCTGTGACCCCTCAGCAGAGTCCTTGGGGAGAATGACTGAGTCGTCCAGGCTCCCTATGAAGGCTTCAGTAGCCATTTGTTCTGCCGTGCTTTTGTAGGGATGCCACCATTCCCAGGCCTGGGGACCTCAGCTATGTCCCTTCAGCCCCAGTGTGTCTCAGATGTAGGACCTCATCCTATGTCCCTGTGCAGTGGAGTCCACCTGCCTGTGGGCCCTGCCCATCTCTGGGTGATGCTTCCTGAAGCACCGAAATTCAGCAAGTTTTACAGTTTCTCTTTAGCCTGTGAACGCCTGGGGAAGAGGATGTGCAAAATGTCTGAAACTGTTTCATCGCTTAATTATCAAGTGATGATTTCAATACAGCTTTCAATACGAAAAAAGCAGAGATTCTGCACTTGTGAAGAATGACGAACGCTGGCCGGGGGCTCAGCCCTGGCAGAGCTGTGCTCAGCTCTGCAATACTCCCCTCTGGCTCCTGCCTGCTGCCTTCCCCCCAGAGCGAGGGAAAGGGAAAAGCTTGGCTACAGTAAAGACCACAAATGGCTTGTAATCAAAAGGAAAGGCTTATTTTGCTTAGAGCTTAGAAATAGCATACCGTCCTAATGTTACAATGTACATATTGAAAAAGCTGTGTTTGTAGGGGAAACGGTTTTTAAAAAATAAACATGGCATCACTGTGTTTGTTATAGAGCAGTGCCAGGAGCTTATGTAGACAACTATGTATGTATAGGACACAGTAAATAGGAATTATATTTGCCCTGTGCTGTTTAGTACATGGAAGCATTATGAAAGCTTGATGTTGAGCTGAAATAATCTAATTTTAAATATTATTTTGTTGTTAATGCTTATATAACGTGTTTTATACAATGTTTCTTTCTCTTTTCTTCCTCTAGTTGTAATTTTTTTCCATAGTGGGTTGAGGGGAGAAGAAAAGTTTTAAGGATTTTTTTGTTTGTTTGTTTAAAAGGTTATTCATTTACAAGTGGAAATTTTTCATATGTAGGCCAGCTACATTATCATTATGTTTGCTTTATTTATGTGAAAGATACAAGCACAGACAATGGATATTTTTGAAGCACCAAAAGCAGTGCTTGCTTCAGCACCCGGGTTTGGAAACATGACCTTGTGAGGTAAAGTTAGCCAAGTTCTTCTGGAACATAAGTTCACAACTGCCAGCTAGCCTGAGACTCTGAAGTAATTGAATTATTAGTTGAGCAATAATCTTTGTAGTGGAATTCAGTGACTAGCATAGCAGTTAGGAAACTGCTTTTACATTAATTTACACTGGTCCTGCTGGTACTACACAAAATGATGGCCGGAGTGCTGCGGATCTCAGTAAGGCCTGGACCGGGCTATAAGTCTGGGCAGGTGTTACCAGGCCACACAAAGTGTCCCATAAGATACCTTTCTCCATTTTGCAAATGCTGAGAAGTCTTGTCTTCTGTGTGTGTGTTTCAGACCTCGTGTTTAGCAAGCTGTAGGCAGAGCTGTCTTTTTAAATCCCAAATACCCCCCATGTTAGACCATGTTTCTGCGTGTGCCGGGCACTGAGAAGCTGTGAAAAGTTAATGGATGTCTCATTAGAGATTAAATCATCATGACCGTGTGCCTCCATCTCACAGGACTCAGGCTGACCACAAGATTTTGTTGCCCAGAGAGCTTCGTACCATGACTTAGTTAATAAGATCAATGTGCTGGAAGCTCACTGCAGGCTTTCAGAACGCATTGTGTAGCATAAACTCACAGGTATCAGCATGCTAAATGAATGAGGCTTTCATACAATTTGTGTGACATAAAGCAAACTGTTACATAAAGTTGAAGCTAGCATGTGCTTGTTGCTTGGATTGGTGTGGAAATATGTGTGGGTTTGACAGAATATAGGCTCTATTGCTAATCTTATAACACGTTCTTTAGGGTGAGGAAGCAAAAAACATTCCTGGTGAATCTGTAACAGAGGAACAGTTTACCGATGAAGAAGGCAACGTCATCACGAGAAAAGTAATCATGAATTACATCACTGCTCTGAGTCTTTGCATTCAAGTAACTTCTTTTTAACATACTTTCTCCCCTTAGAATCTAGGAGAAAAAAAAAATCGATACTTTTCATGTATTGCTTCCCACAGATCACCCGGAAGGTAGTAAGACGCGTTGTTATCCCTCATGAGAGGAAAGTTGGTGAAATGGTAATGGAACGGGGACTACCAGGAAATAACAGTAGACGCAGAGGGTTGTGGTGACTGCTAGAAAGTGCTGCTAAAGGGCTGGAGGTTTGCATTTAACAAGAAGCCTTGGCAAAGTGCGGTGCTTGCGGTTATTGGCAAGTTGTGCTTTTGGGTAACGGGGCAGGGGTGTCTCTCTGTGCTGTGTGTGGGCAGGGGCGACATCAAGGGGGCCCAGATAAATCCTGTTGGCACAGAGCATTAAGGTCTGTCTCTGTAACACAGGCAGCAGGCTTAAGCCGTAGGTTTGGGGCCTGTTTTGTGCCATCAAGATAAGTTGTGTCCGTGCATTTGGTTAAGCCCTTGCAGAATTTGTGCCTCACACCTGTAGGAGAATTTCCACCAGCCCAAAGGAATGAGCTGCAGTCTTATCCTCACCGGCCTCTCACTCACCTGTGTTATACCCCTGTGCAAGTGACTGAAGGTTTGCAGGATTCAGGGGAACGAGAACATACCCAAGCAATGGTATTCTTTACGAGCAAGCACCAAGACAGGCTCCTGTCCCTGGTGGTTAAAACTGGAAGCCCTTCTGCAGGGCTGGACTATGCCCAGCTTCATCACCCTGAAAAAGAACAGACAGCAGGAAGGACAGGACTGTTGTGTGCCAGCATGCCCCAGCCCTTCTTGCAGAGAGCTCCAGGGGGATGAGCAGGCTGTGCATCAGCTGTCCTCTGTCCCAAGGAGCCCCTGGGGGAATGGGCATCACCTCTGGAAACAAACAGCTTCAGAGTAGCTCATGCCTTCTTCCCCAGCACATGGCCCTGGGAGATCTTTGTTTCAGTAAAACTGTCAGTGGGGTTAATGAAATTCTTGTCTGAGTGAAAATAGATTCAGAAAGGAAGATAACAAATACTCTTTATCTACTAGTAATAAAAGAGAAAAGGGCAGGGGACACACACATGTCACAGAAATTCCCTCTTTCATAGTCATTTATCAGGGGGAAAAAAATCCCTGCCCAGCAAGGGGTAAACATTTTTAATTTACTTCACCCAATTAGATTAGTTGGAAACTACAAATAGTTACAAATACATCAATGCAGATCACCTGAGGGGTAAATTCTGCCAATAACCACACATAAGCAGATGCCTTTCTCTGATGTGAGTAAGGCTTGTGATTACTGGAGTATTTATTTTTAGATGATTATTGAGCTACTTTTAATGAGCAAAGATGATCTTTATTTTGGGGTTTGCTGTTTTAAAAACCTGCACTGCTTGTCACTGTCATTGGTTTTACTTCTGTGCTGCTTCAGTGTTGGTTTTTGCTGGCTTTCTTCCTCCTCCCTTTACTCCATTACTAACCTGCTCACTTTAAAGCACAGACGTTGTGAAACATCATAAGAGCAGCCACAGCCTATGCTGCTGGAAATGTCTGCCAATCTGGCTGCCCTGGGAGGCCAGTGGGGAAAGGAGATTTTCCCTTGACAGTGGCCCTGGATCCCACTGCAGTTGTCAGCAGGGGCTCTGCCGAGGACTGCCAGCCAGGCGCTCCAGCCCAGAGGTCATGCTGAAATTGTAGACCTGTGTTTCCTACTTGAAGATGATATTTCAGACCTGTGCTTTTGCAGATCAGCAGAGTGGATAAATAGATTGTGTGTATCTTTGAAATGAAGTGTTAATGTGATTTAACTGCTTTTTACTTATCCTGTTACAGCAAAATGTGGAGCCTGTTTTGGAAGCAGGTTTATAATTAGGAGTGCTCTCTGCAGACTATGTTAATGTTTATACTTTTCCTTTGAAGCAGGGAGAAGCTTATAAGGTTAAGACAAAGAAAGAAGTCAGACATGTGGAGAAGAAAAGTTACTCATGAAAGCTGAAAGCCGACCACTGAACGGTCAGTGTGATCCATTTTCTTCCCTTGCTGAAGGCTTTTGCCAGCACGGCGCTGTACAGCACAGGGAATAGCACCTGGGCTGCACAATGGCTTGACTCTGCTACCCTGACATTGCTTTCCAGCTGCAAAGCTCAATAGCTTGTCCTTGATCTTGTAAGCAGAAAATGACCTTGTGTTTATGTTTAGAAATCGAGCTTTACTTCTTGGGACATAAAGCAAAGCAGTACTGAGGCACGTGCAGGATTTCTGGGAGTTTTACAATGTCTATTGTTTGTAATCCTTTCTACACCACTTCCTACCCCTAAAAATTAACTTGAATGCAAATAGTAAAGGAACTGCACAGAAGTAAATCTACTGGGAATGAAAGGCTTCTTGCACTGTCAGGCACGGGATCCGAGGGCAGTTATGCAAGCCAAAGTCCTTGTAAGTGAAGTGTCTCAATATTTGCCAACAAATAATCCCTACCAACTGTTTCTTGTGAATTTTATTGATCCAGCCTTACTGATTGTAGCAAACCAGCAACTGATGGTATAAAGGCTTCCCAAGCTAAAACCAAATGCACAGGCTAAGACACTCTTGCAGGGGCTCTGTAAGGATGTGACAGGGCACCCTGAAGCCAGAGGCTGCTTTGTCTCAGTGACATAGCTGCAGTCACACAGAAACATGCCTGTAATTACAGGAGGAGCCCCTCTGTGTCTGTCAGTGCTGGCCAGTCTGTCATGGCTCCAAGTGCATAGGTTTACCATGTTCAGGTCTTTTTTTCTTCTCAGAACTTCTCTTAGTTTTGTTGGGTTTCAGGAGCTGGGCAGAGGAAGAGTTTGTGAAGTGCAAATCTATGTGTTAGCCTTTCCTTGTATATCAGGTGTTGGATAGACTGTAGGATTTAAGAGCAGGATAAACAGGACTTGGAAAACATACCAGATAGTGATGTGGGAGAAAAGGACAGAAGCAGACTCTCTCCTGAGTCACTAGTGCCTTCTGACTGCTGCAATATAAGGTAGCCCCTAAAGTCACCTGTGCGTGGGAATAGTGCCATTTGAGATGAGCAGCACTCAGTGTGTGGGATCTAGCTGAGGGATGTATGGGATCAGACCCCAAGAAGCAAGCTCTATGAGGTAACTGGCATGCTTTCAGTGTATGGTAAGCACCTACTGCATCCATCTAGCACAACTGCTGAATTCCTGCTTTTATTGAGAGCCCTCCAGTGCGTGCTAATAGAATAAATACAGCTTCACCTGGCTTGCTGCTCGACGTACTCATAAAATATTTAATGTTTTGAAAAGGGAGGTGATTCCTTTGAAACATCTTTCTCATTTCTGGAGTTCAAGGATACAGGAGGAAAGCAAGACAAAGGAATAGCACTGCTTGTATGAAATTGTGTCCCACATTCGCTCCCATGCTGTTCCCCTGTCAATCTGCCGGGGCAAACCAGCACAAACATGTAAATTCAAAGGCACTGAAGGCAAAGTGGGGCGCTGAACCCCATAAGCAGTGCAGCTAAAGAGCCTGCCAGCATACAAGCTTGGTGCAACACACCTTGGGGATATGGGAGAAGCATTTAATTTTAAAATAAACCAAACATAAATAAGGCAGTCCTTGCCTAGTGTATGAAACAGTCTGACCTTCAGGAAGCCAGAGATGGCGTTCCTCAGAACCAGATTTGCTCCCATGACTGCTGATGCATTTCTTCTGTGATTTTCAGTAGGCAACTCTTTCGTGCTAGAGCCCCTGAGGAACTCCAAATCTGCCTTAGATAATGAACCTTTGCTCAGGGGAAACTTTGTTCTGTAAGATGAATCTCTGTACTGCAAACTTTGATATGATAAGCATGACCGAATGTGCATTAAGTAATTGTGAGCCCAGTCAAGAGTCCATTGGAAACATTTTATTTGGATGCAGAAGTGGAAGTATTTGCACAGGCAGGAGATTCTAATAGAAAAAGAGCTTGTTTTCTAATTGCAAAAGACAAAAAAATCCTGTTGGGGAGGCAGAGGTGGTTCTTTTCCTTTGAGTGTTTGAAAAAAATGACAATGTTAGCTAGATTTTGTGGTGAAAATGTCTTTGTCACTATTGCAAATAAACCCATTGTGAAACATAGGTTGAAAGGAAAAGCGGAGAACTCTTGCATGCAATTCCTCAGGCCAGCAGTGCGTGAGCTGGCGTGACTGCTGCAATGGGAACAGGCGGCTTTGAGCAGCAGGACAGATTTATGACAACTGTAGATGTGGGCAAGGACAGATTGCTTTAGCAGAGAAGGAGCGTGTGGACCTGTGACCTGATTAGTAACCAGGCATGTCCGTGCCAGCCTGCATCCCGCGGGCACTGCGCAAGCCACGCTCCGGAGCGGGCAGTCCTGTGCCAGGTGCTGGGGAGCTGCAGGTCTTCCAGCTCCCGCTCCTGGTGTGTTTGTATTTCTGCTTCCTGCCCTCTGTGCTGCAAGACATCGCTGCTGGACAACAACAGGCTCACTGTCCTCATGTGCATGGCTCTGCTTGGAAGGGCAAGAGCAGGAGCTGGGCACCATCTCCTCAGCTGGGCAGGAGATGGATGGAGCTGCTCCTCTTCCTCGCTTTGTCCTTCACCAAGCCTCCTAAGGGCTGGACTCTGCATTCCTGGCTCTGCCAGTCACGTTCCCTGAGCAACTGGCAGAGGTGGATGCGCAAGGAGAGCAGGTTTTCCGTCGCTGTTGGGGGTGCTTGCACACAATGAAGAAAAACGTGCTGTGGGAGCAGCGGCTCTCTCGTTCCGGAGGTGATGCCATTTCTTTCACAATAAAAGTACCTATTCCTTGTCATCATTGGATCTGAGGAGCTGGAGCTATGTCTGGGGTGATGAAATGCAGCATGTTGCAAATGTATTTGTAAGTCAGTTCACGAGCAGTGTGGACATCTACAGCTGCATTTTCCCCTCATGCTGGGAGCTCAGCTAATGTTATGACCTGCCTAGAAAGTGTGTGATTTATCCATCGCAGAATGCCATTGTGCCAATTACAACTTTTCTTTTAGTCAGGAAAAAGCACCAAATTGATTCTAATGAGATATTCTTAAATGACTTGTGCTCTCTCTTCTTTCCACAGGACTGTGTGCTTTTACTGCCAGTATTCTAGAGGGACACTCACGGAAGAAAAATCAACAGGAATTAAACATTCACCTATAAAAGTGTGCGTGTGTTTGCTGCTTCCCCACATTAACCGCATGGTTTTTATGCAAAAAGAAAAAAAAAACAAACAAAAACAAACAAAAAAAACCCCAAACAAAAAAAAAATTTAGCATGAGCCAATTTACAGAGCATGGAAATTCACGTTCATTCACAGGATTGGAGGGTGCGCAGTTACCAATGCAGTGTATATACAAGATGCCATGCTGTTAACAGCTTCTTTCAAGCAGTTTGATGTCATCTCAAAAGAAATCAATTCCTGTGGCCAGAGAGGATGTGCAAAGACGAAATTGTTAAACCATGGAAAGACACTAAAATTACTAAAATCCACAACAGCTCGCCTTATTTTTCTTGGACCCAAACTGTCAGGGTATAAAACACTATTTGTTTCTTTTTTAAACATCAATAGTTTTGCTGTAAATAAATAACACTGTATAAATTCTAACGAAATAGAATAAATGTTGATAAGGCACTGCCTTTTCGATCACAAACAGAATATTGCAAATGCATTGAGCCGGCTAGGTGTCTCAAATGGCTGCACCTACAGGGATATTCTGGGTGTATCTTCACAGATTCTTGTATATTAGCAATTATAATGTTTGTATATGCAAAAACGCTAGCTTGATTTTAAAAAAATCTTTAAAATCTGCTGCAAATTTAAATGATTCCCAAAATGAGGAATTCTGTAGTTCTGTGAAAATTTTTCTTCAGAGTACTAATATTTTGATGCATGTGTTTCACCTTATTTTGATTAAATCTTTTCCAGTTTTGCAAACACTATACCGCAACATGAAAAATAAGATTTTATCTGTAAACACAAAGCCCTTCATCTAATATTTGTTGCTGTTGCCAATTTTTCAATGAAATGACCTAAGACCCATAACATATACAGTAGTTGCATTATGGGGAGGGGGGTGCTATCTGTTCTCGCTTTATAACGGGGGTAATGCTTGCAGCTTTAGAAGTGGGTTGGTGTTCCAAGGAGCACAAGTTTGGGATATTTTTAAATGAACTGAAGAGAAATTATTAGCTAATAGACTGGCAGCACGCTGTAAAATTATTACTGTATTGTGTACTGGCTATAAGATGTAGAATCTTTCAGTAAGCCAATCATCTGTAATCATCCTAGCAGTGTAATATTAGGTTGTTAAGGCTGCTGTGTTTTAAAGGGCATTTTTATTTGGGTTTTGGTGAAATACTTTAATTTGTTGATTATATTCATATGGAAACAGCATTCATTGATAATAGCTCTAATTACATATGTATGAAAACAACAAACACTGGATGATCTAGTTGATTATTTAAGCATAAAATAAATTGTGTTAAAACTCTTGGATAACGTGTATTCGGCAGTGTTCTTGCATCCTACAGACATGAGGCTTTGCAAGGCCAGCTGTTAACCACCCCTGGCTCAGCTTCTGTTTCTCTTTGCTTCTTTTGTCTGTTCCACCTCCTCGTCTTCCAAGTGGGACAGGCCGTAGCTTGGCAGGCTGTCCCCAGGTCAGGGACATGGGAGGAAAACACAGCAAGCAGCAGCACATGCCCAGCAAAGCTAAGGAAAACCCACCCCCCTGGGACAGAATAGCTGTGGGGAGAGAGCCTGTGCATCAGGGATATGCACAGCCTCTTCTCCAACATGGGTGAGCTCTGGACCTCCTGCAATTTCTTTTGCCCCATGGAGAACCCCTACCAAAGGCACTTTTCTCCCCAGAGCATATCAGTCAGACCGATAACCAATGCACTGCCCATGATGGCATTAAAGTGTACATCCCCTGTACGTTTCCTGTGCATTATAGGTGATGGACTACTATATAAAAAATGCAGACCTAACCAAGATTTGTAGGCAGTGTCATTGCACTCCCTGCTCTGAACTGCAGGCTTCTGCTCGAGTGCAAAAAATACAGTTTATTACTGGGGAATCCATTTTCCCTGGCTTTTAAGGCAGCATGAAGATGAGGCAAGGCATTTCATCCCAGCTTGGCACCTGAGGAAGCACTGCTCCTACAGATCCACCTCACTCTGCTTGTTATCTTGTGATCCCACAGGAACTGGTCCTCACCTGGAGTCAGTCAGCAAAGCTCTCCTGACTGTGGTGAGGAGCACTTGACTTCAGGAGAATGTAGGTTGGTTTGTCAGTGTTTCTGAGTTATTAAGGCCACCAGCTTTTGAAGCAGTGACAGTAAATGAAGTGGTTTTCATCATGGGAGTGGCCAGTCTGTGTTGCAGTGCACGTTTTACCTAAGTCAGGATACTTCTGGTACAGCACTCGTGGTTCAGGTCCTTATGCCACACTCGGGAGGACAAATGCCACTTTACACCACTGGAGAACAGAGCCATCTTCTTGCAGTTCCCAGTCCAACAGCAGTGATCGTCCTCCTGGAGAACTCACCATCAGGATGCTTCCCTTCCTCTCATGAGTATCCAGATCAGCTGAATGAAAAAGAATGTTTTCCATAACGGGTGTGCATGTGTATATATTATATCATGATTGTACAGTTGGAAGCAAAGGCTGTGGTGACAATCAGCAGGAAGGCAGAAGCAGCACTGCAAAAGAGCCTCACTTCATCTCAGGCAGCATCCAAAAGGCAGCGTTTTGTTTGACTCATCTCTCTCCTCTGCCTGGTCCCCTGTTAGTGCCTGATGCTGATGCGGAAAAAAGCTGTGATTGTACCCGGAATGGCAGCTCTGGGAGGCAGAACCACTCTTTCTGTGGACAGAAAAGTGGGGTTGCCTGTGCAGGTAGCAGAGGTGTGTAGGTGAGTCTCGACAGGTCTCCCGCCACTATCAGTGATTTCTGTGGCAGCTTCAAGCTCGGGGAGTTGGTCTTGACTGTGACAGCACACACTGAGTAGCTGCAGGCTCACCTTGCTGCCCCCGAGGATGTTTGTGCAGCAAGGCCTTGTCGTGGGGAGCCCTCGGTGCCTGAGCAGGCTGTGACCATGGCAGATGCCTCTTGGGCCACCTGGGCTGGCCCTGTTTGTGCCCAGCAGGGCAGCCCCCACTGCGGGCAGGTCCCAGTCGCCAGCTCCTGCTGCACAGGCAGTGGCACAGCTTGCTTCCCCTGAAGCTTTGATACAAAGAGACAACAAAGAATGGGAACTCTGTAGCTACATTTGCAGAGTTTAAAATTTCATATTAAATGCTGCACAAACAGGATTTTCTGGGTGTTGGTTTGTTTTGCACTGAGTGTATTGATTCCAACAGTAGCTCAGGATATTTGGGAAAAGCAAGGTTGAAGCATAAATGGTCATTTGAGAAGGAAAACAGAAATCTTGCCAGAACTAGCAAACAGCACAGACAGCCCTGGAGTGAGTGAGGGCCCTACCGAAATGTGCACTTTTTTCTTTTTTTTTTTTTTTTTCATGTTTTCTTCAGTGAGAACATTCCCCTTAGAGGCAAAATTGTAAGTCATGGGACTCTGATTGCATCTATTAAAATAAACTCAATTGCTAAATACAGTGTTCTTTTCATCCTTTGATATTTGATTTAGTGCTGCCTAATAATGCTGCAGAGTATCCTACCGTACTTTTCCCGTTTCTGAAAGAATATCAATTACATTTTATTTGTGGCCAGTAATAGTTTTAATGTCAGAAATTCTAAGAGCTCCCGTAGTGCAGAGCTGACATTAGTGGGATAAATGGCAGTCGCTTGCAGGATTGCAGCACCCTGCTAATTAATGCTAATTTCCTGGGGTGTTGTTTAACACAGGCTTTGTCTGTACCATGCACTGTGCGGGAAATCAACCAGGGGCTGCTGCAGCCTGGCATGCCACGCTCCCAAAAACCTCTCCATGCCCTCTAGGGAAGGAGTTTATAACTGAGGCTTCTTTGGGCAGGATCAAGTCAGTAACACTTGATGAAACTCACTGAAGCCCATCAGTGGCAATTTTTACCAAATTTTTATGAAAACGCAGCATGAGCAGCTTGGCCTAGAAGACAGCGTGTGTGGCTGCCCCAGTGCAAGCTGTGAAGCTGTGCCAGCCCTCCTGCCCCTGCCAGCCCACTCCCAGGGATGGAAAACAAGCTGGAAGGCTGAAAGTTGCCCTGGTTGAGGCTGGTGCAGAGATGCTGGGTAGGGTATTGGCAGGGGGCTTGGGTTTTGTCCTGGCCATTGCATGATGTATGAAAAACCTCCTGCTGACCTATTGTTGACCCCCTTGGCTTTGGGGTCATGTGTGGGGATTGCCAAGGGACAGGAGAAAGGGGTGAATGCAAACAGGACCTCTGTTTTCAGGGCAGATCCTACTGAACTGGGGTGGAGGAGGAGCTGCTCCTGGCTCAGCTCCCCTCTATCCCCTGAGTGAGACAGGGAGGGAAAGCATGGTCATAGTGTGGAAAAAAGTATTCCTTTTTGGTTGAAAGCACAATGGTTTTCTGATGGAGACGTGGACCCTTTAGACCCAGCCTGCCACAAAGGCTTGACGTAAAAAATTGTTCATTACTGAGAGAGGAAAAGGTTAGTGAAGGGCAGAAAAATGAGCTGCTCAAGAATAATCTATGTACGTGCCACATTTTTCATAACTGCTGATGCTAAAAACAGTATGCAAATTGTGCATGGCTTTGTTTATTTGACCCTAAGTCCTGGAGGAAGGTAAAGATTTATTATAAAAGTTTTGTTGGTACTTTTCCCATCACACTAATGTTCAATTATTGAGAGCTATTTGGGCTATAAAGCAGTAAAGTACAGCAATCCCCTGTTCACCATCTTCCTTGGAAGGTGTCCAGAGGCTGGATATTGTTATGGCATGGTGGGACCAGCAGAACCAACCTAGTATGAACTCTGAAAAAAATTCCCTGGGAGAGAAAAAAAGAGAACAAACAAAGCCCCAGAGCTGAAGATATGTTTGCTAATGGTTGGCTGCTGCATTTTCATAGACAGTTACTCTATTCTACAAAGAGACTTCTTTTTTAATATGGGTTTCTGATTAAATAATTTTCGGTCATAAAAAGAAAGCAACATTACATTATTTTCATCTGAATTACTTGTGAGAAAACATGTTTTAACTTGCATCAATAGATACCTCAGTCCACAATATTAATGATAGAAGTTTTTTTTCTGCTCATGCAAATATCTTTCAAATGGAAGTTTCTCCCCTTCAGCAAGCCTCCCACAATCTCCACATATGCATTCCATTTCCTCCGTTAAATATTCCCTTGTATACAGGTCACATTGTCACGTTCTTTTTGATGCTGCTTCACTTTATTTTCCTATCAGTATTTGTCATAAATTGCATTTTAATGCAACTTTGTCTTTCCCTCCTGCTTCTCCCCCTGCCCCCCATTTCAGTCAGGTACTATGCAGACTTTTTTTTCCTGGGGTTAATTAGCATCAGTTGGCCTTTTCCTGTTCAGTCTATAACTACTGAATATTTTAACAGAATTGTATTCTTTTAGAAGGTCTTCCACCTGATTAATGGACCTCTGAAATTATAGTAAGGAATTACATTAAATCTCTGAACATACCTCTTCTAACCCCTCACATCTAGAAACGTATTTTATACAATATTTTGACTATTGATGTCAGTTTATGAAACACTGTTTCTAATTGCCCATTACCTCCTGTAATGATAGTTTGTATGAATAAATCCTTGCCTTTTTATTTCTTCTTGACGTGATTGTCTGCTTTGCTACTGTAACAGTGACATTTTCAGATTCTTTATTTCAACCAACACCTTCCCCTACCCCCCTGTAGTTTTGCACTTATTTTTTGTACAATAAAAAGATATTGAGGCTAAAAGGGTGGGGGCCTCATCCTGCAGGTGGTGTGGTGGTGGGAGGTTGGTTTTTGTGGCTTTTCACAGAATAGTTTGGATTGGAAGGGACCTTTAAAGGTCATCTGTTGCAACCCCTCACCGCCTGCAGTGGTGACCAGGGTCCCACAGCAGTGCCTGAGCAGCTCTGTCTGTGGGGCAGCCTCTGCTGTGCACCCTGTCCTTAAAAGGGGATTTTCCTAATTGTGCTTATGCCACATAGTTACGCTTTTTAATTGGTTTGGCTAATATCTTACAGATGTGAAAAGCATGTGACTTTTTTTTTTGGGGGGGGGAGGGTGCTAATTAGGATAAAATTTTCTCTCCCTATTTAATCTATTAATTTGGAGTAGTTGGCTCCAATTGTAATTAAATATACAGGTGCTATTTTTTAAATGACTGAAATGCTGTTATGACAAGAAGGATACCATCTCAGATCTAAACATCCAAGGCCCTTGAGTTTTCCTCCCACTCCTCCAGTGACTCAATGTTTGTCATTGGGTAAGTACCTCAGCTGGCTACCTCCCTTTCTTGCCTTCCAGGGCTATTGTGTGAATTAATTAGATAATGTTTCAGCATGGCTTTGAACTAGAGAGAGCTACAGGAGTGCCAAGTTATAATTTACTGTTATGAAAGTCAGTGTGCTGGCTGGGAGCGGGACCTCTGATGGCAGCCCAGCAGAGAGGGACAGTGAGGGGAAAGCTCCCTTCTTGCCACGACATCCCTTGTGTCTACATCCACTGTCTGCACTATTCTAGAAATGTCCTGCTGAAGGCAGCACCAGCACCAGCACCAGCCTGGTGTGGTCCCAGGGATGTAGCCCTTGACTGAGCCAGTCTGGTCCGGTTGCTGCATTGAGGATGTTGCCTGCACTTCCCTGCCTGTTTTCAGGCTAATTTTGGTGTCTGAAGGAGCAGCAGACATGTCCTCTGGAAAATTATAGTGCTCCAAATCAGCAAAGCACTTAAGATTAACATTGATAGGTCTGAAGAGTGGCTTAAGGTTAAGTATGCCGTGGGGCTTGCTGGGTAAGATTAGCCTGAAGCAGATGCGTGTTTTGCTGATGCAGGTTTTCAAAATATTTAGGACTTGATTCAGCAGGACACTCAAACATGAGCAGTCCTGCTGAAAGCGATCGAAATAACTGGCTGATCAAAGCTGGGCAGATGGATGGAGAAAGAACATTAAGTTTCAGACCTGCTTGTTTTTAGTTTGCGTGTGTGCACGCGGACAGAGACGACAGAGCGAAATGGCTTTCCTGCTGTGGCCCTTGCTGTGGAGGGCGTATGTGAAATAACACCTCCTCACAACCCAGCAGTGTTCAGCCAGCTTCCCACATATCAGCAAATCTATTTAAGAGCAATTCTGTGGAATTGTAACGACCTGTCCAAAACAGTGCTCACTATGAGTTGAATTCTGTTTTATTCCCTCGGGCATTTTACCGCAGAGCCCGTGCTGGTGGAGAGGTTCAGCCCGGGCACTGCTGCAGGGCAGAGGAGCTGGCAGCCACCCTGGGCGGTCAGGCTTGTCTGTCACTGCAGACCCAGCGGTCACCAGGGGTTGCTGCAGGGGCGTTTTAGGACAGCACCCAAAAGATCTCATGAGGCCCCATGGACATCATGTAGCTGATCTATGAAGACCTGTGCATCTATAGCAGCATCTCTTCATGTTGGCCAGTGGTCTTCTGTTTTGGGAGGAATCCCACCTGAATGAAGCCCAGAGATGGGAAGCCCAGCTGGGGGGCAGCAGCTGCCAGGGTGGGGCTGAGGGTTGCTTGTGCTCATGGCTTTATTCCATTTTAATGGTGTTGCCAGGCTCAGTATGAAGCTGATGGGAGGCAGGAATGTGGCTCGGTTCCCACAGGGACAGATAGGTGATGCAGGGCATTTTCTAGCCTGAAGAGCCTCCTGATGGGGCTGAGACAGAACTGTGGGGCTCTGCTAATGCCAGATGGGGACCCCCACTTGCCCCCCCCCCTCCATTCCGAGTTCTGTTTGCACAGCAGCATCATGTGCCGAGGTCAGACATGTGGACAGGCATCACAACCAACAGTTCCCACTGCTGAGAACTAGGAACAGCCCTTTTACTGCTTTTCTTGTGATTAAGAGACCAAAAATAAAATGACCTGCACTTATATTCCCAGGCAGGCGGAAAGAATAATTACTTTACAGAGATGGAATTCCTTCATATATTACGGCCATTAAAAAGAGTAAAATTTGAAATTTACTGTGGCATGGAACAAAAAGGTAGTGCAGTTAGAGATAATGAAATCCTTACTTGCCATTAACAGAAAAATTACTGTTGTTAAAAGACCCCTTCATAAATAATTGAGAAACCAATTATACAGTCTTGGTGCCTAATCTATCCAGGAGCAATATGGGCCAAGTTGTGCCATAGAATACCTATGTGTGTACCCTCCGTTATGGCTCTCTGCTGCTCTGCAAAGAAACAGTGGGGGGAAAAAGACAAGAAACTAATGTACATACTAATCAGGAAATACACTGTCAGTAACGAGAGACGGTTGACAATATACCTTAATTGACGGTGGTTTTACTGGTGTAGGGAGGCCTGAATTAACGTGCCAGCTGCTCTGTGTGCTGCGAGGGGAGCGGGGCTGGGCGGGGTGGGGGTCCCGGGCACAGCGCCCCCCGGGCACCGCTGTGCGCCCAACGCGCCGCTGTTGGAGACACATTCTTTGAAAAGCCCGAGGTCTGGGGCTGTTTGAGCCGTGCAGAACCCCAGGAGGCGCCAGCCCGGAGCTTCCCCGTCGGGTCCCGGCTGGTTCTGCGGCACACCGAGGGGAGAACCACGGGGTTTGTAGTGCGGGCTGTGCCTCGGGGTGAAACACAGCCCCGCTGTCGGTGTGCGACGGAGACCCCTGAGCACATCCCGGGGCACGGGGGCGGTGTGAAACAGAGACCCCCGGGCACATCCCGACCCCGGGTTCGATGTGTAAGGGTCCCTCCCGGAGTCGGTGTATACAGAGCCCCCATCCCGGGTCCGGTGTGCAGCAGAGCCCTCCGGGCACATCCGAGCCCCGGGTCTGGAACAGAGTGTCCCCCGGCACATCCTGGGCCACGGGGGCGGTGTGTTCAGACCTTCTGTTCGGTGTGTTCAGACCCCCTGTTCGGTTCAGTGTGCACAGCCCCCAGTTCAGTGTACACAGCCCCTATTCAGTGCACAGCACCAGTTCAGTGTGCACAGCGCCTGTTCAGTGTGCGCAGCCCCCATTCGCTGTCCACAGCCCCTATTTGTGTGCACAGCCCCCTATTCAGTGTGCACAACCCCTATTTGTGTGCACAGCCCCATTCAGTGTGCACAGCCCCCCCACTAAGTGTGCACAGCCCCCTAATCAGTTTGCACAGCCCCCTAATCAGTTTGCACAGCCCCTATTCGTGTGTACAGCCCCCATTCGGTGTGCATGGCCCCCAGTTCAGTGTGCACAGCCCCTATTCAGTGCACAGTCCCCCTACTCGCTGTGCACAGCCTCTATTTGTGTGCACAGCCCCATTCAGTGTGCACAGCCCCCTATTCAGTGTGCACAGCCCCTATTTGTGTGCACAGCCCCCTCCTCAGTGTGCACAGCCCCTGTTTGTGCGTACAGCCCCCATTCGGTGTGCACAGCCCCCAGTTCACTGTGCACAACCCCCATTCAGTGCACAGTCCCCCTACTCACTGGGCACAGCCCTGTTGAGTGCACAGCCCCCCCATTCACTGCGCACAGCCCCAGTCCAGTGTGCACAGCCCCTATTCAGTGCTTACATCCCCCCCTCGCTGTGCACAGCCCCAGTTCAGTGCACAGCCCCCATTCAGTGCTTACATCCCCCCCTCACTGTGCACAGCCCCTACTTGTGTGCACAGCCC
>JAWWEW010000166.1:6162436-6190526 GCA_035583185.1 Anabacerthia variegaticeps
CGCGCGGGGCGATGGCGGACAGCGCCAGCGAGAGCGACACGGACGGCGGCGGCGGCAGCGGCGGCTCCTCCGCGGGGCCGCTGTCCGGGGGCGGCCCCGGCGCCGGGCCCGGCTGCGGGGCGGCGGGCTCCGGCGGCTCCGGCTCCTCGTCGGGGGGCGGCAAGGCGGGCGGGATCGTGATCTCGCCGTTCCGGCTGGAGGAGCTGACGAACCGCCTGGCCTCGCTGCAGCAGGAGAACAAGGTGCTGAAGATCGAGCTGGAGACCTACAAGCTCAAGTGCAAGGCGCTGCAGGAGGAGAACCGCGACCTGCGCAAGGCCAGCGTCACCATCGTGAGTGCGGGCGGCGGGCGCGGAGCGGAGCGGGGCGGGCGGGGTGTCCCCGCCGAGGGGTGTCCGCGCAGGGCGGGCCCGGCCGCGGCCTCCGCGGGGCGAGGCTGTCAGCGCGGCCACACACAGCGGGGCACACACGGCTGGGGCACCCCGCGCCCTCAGGGCACCGCCGGGCAGCCCAGGCCGTGCCCCCCGCCCGGCCCGGCCCGGCCCGGCCCGCGTGTCCCCCGGGCCGCGGCCCTGCCCTCACACCGGGGCGGGGGGGGCTCCGTGCTCCCCCGAAGTTGCTCAAAGTAGAGATTTCCTCCGAGTTTTAAGTAATCTGCGGAGATTACGGATTACCTCTGTGTAGCCGTCACCTCCTCAGCCGCGGTGAGGGAGCGGCGAGCTGCGCCTCAGTGGCGAGGAGGGGTTTGGTTTGTTTGTAAGGTTTGGTTGGCTGTGGGATTGCAAGAGGTTATCGGAAAACTCGTTTAAAATAAGCCCCTTAAAAACAGTGCGAGTAGCACACACAGCACTCTGTCCCGACAAGAGCTGAGCTCCTGGTTTATGAGCACTGTGAGGGTAACTTGGAGTTTAACAGCATTTTATGTGGTGCTGGTCGGCATCAACCCTCAGGACAGTGCCTGTGAAAGCACTGCGAAAATGGTGGTGTTTTCTCCTCTGTGAGCTGGGAGTCAGTGGTTTAATTAGGGGGACTATTTTTGCCAATTCAGTGGTTGGAGTGAATGTTCAGGTGTTGTAAGGGTTACGGCCTGCACACAAAGTAGGTAACTTGCTAAAGACCAATTGAAGGTAATCTTTATAGTCGTGTACACTGTCCTGTACATCCTTGCCAGTGCAGACGGAGGTGCCTTGAGAGAGAGAGATCCCACCTGCGTGTGCTCACTCTCATTTGATTTTTTACAGTGGGTACTTTGTTATGAGCACAATGTCTGATTCATCGATGATCAGTTTTTCCATTGTCGATATATCTAGCAAAGAAATGGAGCTTGCCTAGGCATATCTCTCATCTGCTCCCAGTAGTAAGCATTCAGTGTCTAGCAGGATGTGGGCCGGAAGAGTGCATGAAATACAATACAGAAGTAATTTATTCAAGGATGACAAATACAGTGGTAGTCGGGGAAATGTGTGCTTTGTTAATACTTTACAAGAAGAGAATGTGTCTTAATTAGGTAGCAGCAGAATGCCTTCTAATGTTGAAAGGGGCTAAGGCATCTTGTCAGTCAGACATTTTCTCTGCCTGTTAGAAAGGCACAGCATCTTTCTGAACCCCTGGTAGGTGTATTGTTTGTAAACAACCTGGCAAAAAACGCTTGTGTGCATTGAAGTTCTTTAGGCACTACCTCTAGGGACTTAACATCTTATATTTTCATCAGATATTAACTTACTAAAAGGAGTTACTTTTCTTAAATCTGAAACTCAGTCTGTGTATTTTTGACATCTTGAATAAAGAGAGGAAAGGTGTTAGAGTTTTATAGCAACCTGTAGGCTGTCTGGAAAACCGTCATCTTTAGCTGACGCTCTGGCTTTGGTATGCTAAACTGTGTGCACAACTGAGTAAACCACTTCTAATTCAGCAAGCAGCGAAATAATGAATGCAAAACATAACTTTTTTTCAGGCCACTGAGACCTTGTGCTGTGGTTTACACAGTCCATAATGTAAACACATTTGCAGTCAGAATACTTTGTTGTGTGACTCTTGTATGCAAGTGACTGGAGATGAACTTTACTGGAATGTTGAAATATGTGCCACTTGCATGTAAATGAATAGAAAATTTTCTGGTTTTCTCCAGTGTGATTCTAAACCTTCATCAGTTTGCTCCTCTACCTGCCAGCTCCTCACAGTGTTGCTGTGCCGACGGACAGGTGCTGTGTATGTTTCCTGTTGTGGGCACTGTAATGACACAAATCAACTTTGATTTTTATCAAGTGTTGAGGACGAGCTGTGAAGCGCAGATGAAACTGACAGGTCGCCAAAATAGTAGATGAATGACTAAACCTGTGTGTTGTAGGTGAAGGTGACTCCTCGAGCCACATGGCTGTTCCCCTGCGAGCCTTTCACTGATCCTGTTGTTTGAGCTTCGTTGTGCAAAGGCCGCAGAAACTCTTCACTTTCTGTAGCTCCCAGCATTGTCTAATGATTTTGAATATTTTCCAGTTTAGGTTTGCCAGTTAGAAGGTGGTGGTCTTCCTCCTTCCTCTTGTGTCTGTGCTGGTGTACATGTAACTATGACATCTCTTTGCAGTATTGTTGATGTCAGCATGGATGCATACAGTTTAGGAATTACCTAAATTGTTTGCCACATAGGATCCTATTAGCTCTCTTTTATAGTTAACCCCATGTGTTGTAGGGTTGAAAAGAATTAAGAGTAGGAGATCTGTGTTCAGTAGTTGCTGAGAAAACGTGTCGGCTTATAGGCTTGTGTGCTCACTAGCTTTGTAAGGACTCTTATCTAGAACGTGTAAGAACAGATGCTGCTTTCATGCTGAAATTGGTAAAACCAGCTTGGACTAAGCGTACACCCAAAAAGACGTGCAAAATCTACATTAGCCTGAAATGCAAATGAAATTATGCTGCTGTTCATGTGCAAGATTGTGAAATTAAGTAAATATGTGTGATAACTTTATCTCACCTGCTATTATTGGTAAGGGACTGTGAGGGAGGGAGCAAAGCAAGGAGAAAACTGGGGATATTTGAAGTGTTCTCTGGCAGTGCAAGAGCATTACATCAGAAGATGCAAAGTTCCAGGTCAGATACTGAGAAGAAATGACTAAGATCACTTGAACCATTCACAGAAAGTTCACATATATGTATTTAGCAATCCTTATTATATGATCTCATAGTGTGTTTCTGCAAGGTCTTTTTTAGGAAATGGAACGGATGGTGCCTAGGTTGGGAAAAAAACAGATGCCTGGAGATCTGAGATGCTGTATTTTTCAGATGTGAAGCAGTGAGTTTTGGTTATAGCTGCACTACCAGAAGTGGATTTCCTGTGTGAACGTCCTTTATTTTTTTAGTTAGAAAGGTCTACCAAGGAGATGTCACATTTAATGGGCCAAGCCAGGGATGGCACAACTTCTCTACTTAAATAAGAGAACCTTCAAAACTGAGTGGTGGGGTGACTGCTTTTCAAAAGATTGTCGTGACATGTGACAAAAGCTGACATGCTTCAGTTGGGTGTAGGTATGTCTTGGTCAGGAAGTTTCTTTTGAAGTCGGTAGAACTTGGATTTGTAACCTCTTTTTTCTACTCTTCAGTGTTTAATGTAACTAAGTTGTCGTTTTTAATTGAAAGCCATGTAACCTTTAGCTGATGCTGAAAGCATTTTGTGTGTTTTGTTATTGTTTTGAACTGACAGGCCTCATGCAAAAGGAGTGTTTTTAATAACAAAAAGACTTTTAGTTTCTGATTGCTACGTGCTTACTCCACGATGTTAAATTGGTAAATTAACTTGTGTAAACTGACCTGCTATACTCAGACATTTTCTGTGGAATTAGAAAATTAAAATATGCTGAGTCTTATTGTGTTACTTATTTTTTTTAACAGAGGTGAAGATAGTGTATTTCAGACTTCTTAATTTAAAAATATTCCTGCTCCAAAATATTTGATGTAGCAGTTTTAATGCATTGTAACATTTTGCATGAATATCTTCTCTTTTAATTCCCCCCCATTTTGCTTTGTAGGGAAGGGAATTGTCCTAGAAATCGCAGTTTGTGGTACTGTGTGGATCCCCACCAGCATCATCAATGCCGATGAGACAGTCAGATCCGAAACACTAATGGCATATGCTGGCTTTTGTGAGCTTGCCATGAGTTATCACTGTCTCGTAGTGACTGCCGCAGCACTTGCTGGCGAGAAGCCCTGGCATGTGGGACTGCTGGGGGTTGTGAGTGGCAGTATTTTACTGTGAGACCTCTGCTACACTTGTTTCTGTAGCTAAATCTGCATCTCTGCACCTTGGCTCTCAGCTTAACTTTTCTTATTCCCTGAGCTCTGGCAGAGGGCAGTGGCATTTCCTGGCTTCTCAGACTCCTCTGCGTTTCTGCAGAGCAGTGTGAACAGCCTCCCACCTGTTGGGAGGAACAATAGAAGAAAAAGCCTTACTCGGCTCCTGTTTCCTCACCCCCTACTTAAATCCTGAAGAAAGTCCTTGCTTTCAATAACAGCCATCTCCTGGAAGCAAACTGGCTTTCTGGAACTTGCAGATTGGAAAAATCCTGTGTGATATCGTAGACTTGTTACAATTTTCTCAATAGCACCCAGACTTAGATGTTGGTAATCAGTATGATTTTAGCATTTTGTTCTCAGTGAAGTGTGCAGAGGGATGTGTGTGTGCGTATGCATAAGATCTGCTGTTGTGTGTCTTCATGGAAAATGTCAGCCTGGATAGATAGTGTGGGGAAGTGAATGGGTGTACTGTATTGTCAAAAATCTCCTGCAGAAGTGCTTTTTTCTTTTTGCAACAGAATTTCAAAGCAAAACACCAGATTCAGTACAGAATATGTCTAATAATAGTAGACAAAAGGGCAGGATAGGCTATCTGAATTGAAATACAGACCTTTAAAAAGGTGCTCGCTAAGGGCACAGGAGTGAATGAAAGAGATCAATTAGTAGCAGATAAAGGTAAAAAGCAAACCAAGAAAGCAAAAAGATTAATACTTTAAAAAAATGTGTCTGTCAATCTGTTACTTGCTCTTTATTTTAAAGTAGGTCTTCCTTGTGTGAAAGATGCTCACTGGCAGTTCTGTGATGTCTTCTGTAGGCACAAGAAACCTACTTGGAACTTTTGTATCCAGCTGCAGCATTTGTAGCTCCAGTGTATAGATGGACTAAACTAAAAGTCTTACTCAGAAATGACTTACTTTAGAAACGGTTTGGTCCCCTGATTTTTAGAGTAAAGACAACATTGTTGCTAAGATTGGCAAATTCGTACACCGTGAAAGTCCATCTGAAATGCTGCAGGCACATTTTTCCAAGAATAGGCGTGTAGGAAATGACTGTCTTGTATTTCAGTTTTACATTTACCTCAAATTCTTAAGAAGTTGCTACTGAGCTTCCACAGAACCCATGTAAAGGAAGAAGGAAGCTTAGTAATACCCTTCAGTGTTAGCTGTCTTGGCCTGTAGCTTAGCATGGCCCAAGCAGTGCTGCATGGCTGAGTAGCTGGTAGTAAAAGGTGTGCTATCATCTGCTTCTGTTTGTAGGTGCACACAGGCACTAACATATCAAGTTTCCAGGGAAAAACCTTGTCCATGTGGTGTTAACAGCGCTGTGTGTGTGTTGTAGACCTTCTTCGATGCTGGTTAAAAACCAAACAAGCAAAAAACACAGAAAAAGTGAGTGTTTCTGAACTTTACTCAAATAGTTAATTAACAGGAATGCTTGTACTTTCAGGGAGTTTGAGGCTTCAGAGGTTTACTTAATCATCTGCTTTGGTTTGTGTCACATCTTCATGTTTTTCTGAGTTGTCCCTGAATTGAACCTCGTAACTAACCTTGTAATATGTTTTTGGGAAAGGTATCCACTTTTGATTTGAAGAGTCACAGAGAACCACTGTGCTTGGAAAAGCTTTGTGTCCTGCCTCCTGTTCTTCCCATCAGCTTCATCAAGGCTGAGCTATTGGTTGCTGCTGTGCCTTTTGGTGAGATTAATGAATCTTCTGGATCCTCTGCTTTCTCCTCATGAAGATACAGTCTGCAACAGGCATCTTTTAGTTTATTTTGACAAACTAACCTAAGCTCTCAGGCTCTGAGGTGCTGGAAATCTAATGTGCTGGATTAATGTGTTGCACTGGTGTAGTCTAAACGCCCTTTCCTGCTTCAAATTTGCACAGATGTTTCTGATAGCTTAATATGGAACTGTTTTTCATTCAGTACTGTCAGTTGTCTTTAATGAGTTTATTGTTGTGTGCTCTGGCTAATTTGGCAGAAATACAGTGGCACACCTGTGCCTCTTCCAGGTCCGAATTTGTACTGCTGGGGCATCCAGTAGCACTTGATTGGGTGTAATAATTGTGCAGGGAGTATTTTGAGCTACACCCTGTTTAGTACACGTTGGTGAAATGAAATTTCCCAGCAATGAGTATTTTTGAGATCAGTGAGTGACTTTGGAAATCCTCATGTATACTTTGATTATTTTATAACCATTTTAAAATAGTGTTTGGCTTGTATTACTAAATCAAAAAATCATATAGGTGCCTTATGCACATCCTACACTTTGTGGTTATCTTTATTACAAATAGTTGTTGGCTGAAAGATGAATCTTTGCTTATCTGCCACAACTTGTTCTCTGTAAACCCAGGCTGAATGACCTGTTTTATGTTTCTGTCCTTTATACAGTAAATTAGTTTGTTTGCAGTATTGCCATTGGGTTGATACCAAACCGTGATAACCACCTATCTTGCTTGCCTGTAAATATTATACAACGGCTCTGCTTTTTTTATCAGTTACTTTATTGATGTTCCCATATATAATAATGGTGGTATGCCTTCAGTCAGTAGGAATACTTGTATATTGCTCTGAATTACTTTGGGGATGGGAGTGAAATAAGAACTGAGACTGTAGACAGTACATCTGGGAATTTTTAATAATGCAAAGTTCTTGGCGTTTCTATGGACTTGCTATTCTGCATAGAAAGTAATTTTTCTTTTCTCTTAAGTGAACTTTCTCCTTGAGGTTCTATCTTGAATTCTATGTCAGAACTGGTTTGTAGTCAGCTTTTATTTTAAGAATGCTTTTTATTGGTGGGTTTGAATATTTACTGAGACTAATGGCCGTTCTTTCTTAGTGTATCTCTAGTGACTTAAAAGTGTTTTTGAAGGAGAGAGTTGTTTTAGGTTTTACTGCATTGTACACCTAACAACAAATTTGCTTTCATTGAAGGAAAAAGTATCCATGTATGCTCCTGGTGTGCATCTGCCAGACATTTTTAACATTCTTTCTTTAACACTTGCCCAAATGACTGTTCCCAATACCAACAGTTTTGCATCATTCACTTCTCCTGGTTTAGATGGTAGAATAAAACATTGGGGTTTTTAGAGATTATACTGCTGTTGCTAATCCCAGCATTGGAAAGCTAGTATAGAGAAGATCTAGAATAATTATCAAACCCTGGAAGTTCTGTACTTCATTTTATTTGTGATTTTGAATTTAATGGAGTTTGAATTTTAATGCTGATTTCAAAGGATGAAGAAAAATTGTTCTACTTTTTGAAACTCTTTTTTTTTCCAGAGTAGGTGCGTGGTCATCTTGCACTTGTTAATTCTGTTTACTTGTTTCTTCCTGTTGCTGAAACTGACTTTACTTAATATTGAAGCTGTCATTTTCCAAGTTCTTAGTTTTAAGTGCTGAGTGTATTTTAGTTATAGACTGTCAGTGCTAAAGCTCCTTTTAGTAGTTGAGGAAATAATACTGATTACTGTGATGAGCAAGCTGATGCATGTGCTAGAGACTTCAACAAAAGCTTTGTTTTCACATTGCACCTCGTAAGGTGTACTTGGGTAGGATTCCAGGTGGGGACTGGAAAAATAGGAAGCCATTGCCATGGTGATTCCCCAGCAGCTGCAGATGAGAATGGTCAGGCAGCTGGACTTCTGGGGTGATGCAGGAGAATGGAATGCCAGTTTCTCACAAACAGACCTTGAAATGTGATTGAAATGAAGAAACAGGACAGTGCTCTCCTTCACAGGAATGAAAATTGTCAGCAGTAGGCATCTGATGTATTTTAGCATAGCCTGGCAAAAGCAGTGAGAGAAACAGTTGCTTTGCTGCTCTTTTTTGGGGCGGGGGTAGGAGGAAGTTGCTGAATTTAGCAGGAGAGCAAGAGGTGAGTCCTTTCTGACTTTCTTTTAAAGAAAAAAAACAAAACCAAACAAACCAGAAAATAAAGGAGTCAAATAGGGACAAAATGTACAAATTGAATTATGCACAGAATTTGGAATCTAAACAGAGTGAATGTAAAAGAGGCAAAAACATGTTCTAGAAGAGAGGCCAAAAATACAATATAAAGCAGACTCCCATGGATCTGTAACAGAAAACATTTCTCTGGTGTCTTGCTTCCAACACAGAACCCTGGGGATACCTAGAAGGATACATCTCCTGTTCCTCCTCTTCAGTGAAGTCTTTCTGTCTGAGTGAAGAGGCATCTTAGTCTTAATAAGGTGGACTGTTATTGTCCCGTTTCAATGTATGGGATGGAGAACAAAGTGAAAATGAAGGCAAGACTTTTGAGGTGAAGTATTGCACAGTAAAAATGCAAAGCACAAATTACATATGTGCAGGTTTCACATCTCTCTGTGGGGTGCAAGGGTTACTTGATGAAAGCTGAAGCAAAGTGATTTTTAATCCTGGCCCTTGAGTTGTAATTATTTCAACTTTTCAGTTAAAATACAGGGATTGTCGGCTAATTATTGCCTATGGGGACTATCCTTTCAGCTCCTCAGAATCCTCTATCCCTTCATACATTCCATTGCAGCAAGTCTTTTTCCTGGAAAAGAAGGTATTCCCTCAGCTCATCTACTGATACTCTAATTGATGGAGGAACTCTTCAGATAAAGCTTTTTCTTCCTCTCTTAACTCTGAGTGTGGCTTTGAAATTTCATTTTATGCACATTGATACTACAATCTGGTTTCAGTTTGGGATGAACTTAGTGAGGTAGATGAGCATCTCTTCAGCCCTGCTGTAGATTGAGACAGCCTAGCAGTGTTTCAGCTACCTGTAAAGTTTTCTCAGATGTTTTAATTCTTTAAAAAGTGTGACGTTTCTGCTTATTACTGTAAAGCTAAGGTCTTTTTAGTTCCTTTGTTGTTGATGGTGCTAATCATATTAAAACTCCTGCCACATATATAAGTAATTCCCACAATGATACTCTTCAGTCCTGAATGAAAGTATAAATGTTTCTAACAGGTCAGACATGATAAAACCCAACAATGTTTAGTGAACCATAGCAAGAGCTTCTTTCTGTGCCTTCCAGTTTAATTTCTACTTTCAGCAGAGGCGGTGGAATTTCCACTTTGTTTCACTTCACTTTCAAATAAACAGCAAAGGCCACTATTACGAATTTTGCAAAATGTAGGGTTTTAATCACTATTTTCCCAAGAGCTTTAAAGAATATGTGTTTTTCACATCTCTTAAAAAGAAATATTGGCCTGGCTAGTGTTGACAGGAATTGATTCATTAGGCAAAACCCCTGTCCTGACAGGCCCTGAAATCCTGGTTGGGCCAAGAGGAGGGACACCTCCGAAGTCCTTTTCAGAGAGTAAATTTAACCTGAGATGTAGATCTGCAAAAAATCCCTTTTCTCTGAATATTGAGACATAACTGGAAGGTCCTTACTCTGTGGGTGGAAAGGTGGGTAGGCATTTCCTAAACATTTCGCTATGTTGGACCTACTTCTCCAGTCCTGTATGGGGTGAATATTGAGGGATGATTGTATTCTGCAAACCTGTTTGTAGGGGTCAGAGGCAGAGAACACAAAGTAAAGGATGTGTATTTTCATATTCCTCATCCTGTTTTCATATACTAAATTGATAGACTTGTTTCTTATCTTGAAAGCCTAAAAAGAGATTGTTCTTTGGAATACTGCGCTATGTACCGTAAGATGTCCAAACTATAGAGAAGGAAAAGAAAATATTACTCTACTCACTGCCTCCTGGGAGGGATAAGTGGAAACATTTGTTTACTGTAAAGGAGTTCTAGCTAATGTGCTGTAACAGTGGGATGGACAGGGTTGTGTTCACTTTGTGAATATGTTGGTTTGGTTTAGGATAAGGCATGATTATAATTAGTAGCAAACTTCATCTCCAGCACTTGTGGACCACTGTGAAAGTGTTCTTCTGGAAATTCAATATATGTCAGTGGAAATTGGGGGAGATTTTAACCCTCTTAAGAGATTATATATGTTGAGTGACTGCAGACACCTTGCTAGTGGGAAAAACATTGCTATCCCTAATGATTGCCTAAGTTGTATTTGAATTAGTCATATAAAACAAACAAAACCTGACAACAACCCTATTCCCTGCCCTTCCCACCCTTGTTCCCCCCTCCTGCCCCCCTCAAAAAAAAAGAAAAAAAGTTGGCGAGCATCTAGAGTTTGCAAAGGCCATAACTGGTTTTAGTCTGGTAGTCCTTGCCCCTAGTGGGACATGCCATGCAGCAGTGCTCTGGCATCTTCTGCCAGGAAAAACAGAGTGTAACAGAATTATACTTTGACTCTTAAATGCTCTGGTGAAGAAAAACATGTGTTTCGTATTTGCATGCTTGCAATGATTTACCTGGGCCGCATAGGGTGAAATAGTATTTTCATGAAGATTATTTGGGAGGGATGACTATTAAGTCTCTGTTCACTGCTTTTGTTTCTGCTCTTTTGGATTTGAATAGAGAAACAGTTGTGGCAGCAAAGCTACTTGTAACAATAGTTTGCTGTGGTTTCGTTTTTAGCAGAGGTTTGTTATTTTAGAACACAGCTTGGTGCCTGTTAGCATCAACATACATACCTGTGAGCAGAAATTGTGTATTAAATTAGTCATCTAATAGTCTACTCTTCTGCTGAATCTTTTGCTTTTCCTGCTCTGAAACTTTGGGAGTGTGCAGTTTTGAGTTTGCTAATTGGTCGGTCCAGCAAAGTGGACTAATTAATGTGTGGTTGCACTGAAGATAAATTTTGATTTATCACTGGGCAGAAAACAGGCTCAAAGTGATTTAAATTTGTTAATTTTAGAAGTGTTTATGCATTAGACATCTGATATCACAGAATAATTTGGACTTCGGGACCACATTTCTTGTAGTTTCTTGTACTGAGTGGTGGTGTTGCTGAGATTTAAGCTGTTGTTGATTATTAGCTTCTAAGTAGCATAACACAACCAGATTATGTTAAAATTTAGTATTGTAGATACTGGTCAAGCAAAAAAACCACAGCATTTTAAAGGAATGGTTATTCTAATCATTATGCAGGGTATGGAAAACTAGTAATTCCCCATCCAACAAAACCATATATGCTACAACAGTAGCTGTAAGTGATATCTATAAGCAATATGATCTTTTTTCTTTTGTGTCCAGAAACCTGCACATTTGAAAATTCAGACAAACTGAATGTAAAATTTCAAATCTAGTTATGTGTGTATGTGCCTTCTTATGATGTTTTTCAGCAGCTTTTATATTGAGGCTGAACAAAAGCAAAACCTGTTCCTCATGCTTCTGTTTTCCGTTTATTTTACACTATTCATTAACTTACAAACTATTTCCAATACAGAAAGTTTAGCAGTAAAGTATCAGTATCAAAAAGTCAAAGAGTAAAGCAAAAACTTCTTTCAAGTAGTCATCAGTAAAGGATAAATAGAGAGAGGTATTTCAAAGTCTGGTTCAGAGTTTGATATGACGGTGTAGCTTTATTTTCTATATTGTCTGCCTTTGTCCATGTAAACCTTTGGCTGGGTACAAACTCACAAAAGTGGGGAAGACTCTGGCAAAGCAGGTCGTGTATCTTCTGCAGGAGAGGTGTTGCCAAACCTCTGTGCTGGGAGGGGAGCTGTAACAGGGCCCGCATTCTTAGTGCCTTCCTGGCTGTGTTTGCTTGTGCAGTTATTACAGTCCTTCTGGGGAACATTTAATGTGTATTTTGAAGCAATATTTTTGCTTGTATGCAATGAATTTGAGGACTTGGGGGCGATGGGCTTGCTGCTTTGTATGTGCTATACTCATTTTACACACACATTGGAAATCCACTGCTGCTGAAAGTACAGCAAGTGTACGAAATGTATACTGCATGTGCAGCAATGAGGCACAGAAATGGCCTCATGAAACAGAGCCATTTGGAAAGGTCTGTGGGCTAGATTTAATTTTCCTGCTGGGTCATTCCTGCCTTGGCCTGTAACTTCTGTTGGCTCAGGTTACAGCTCTTGTGTGCTGGAAGCAGAGACTCCAGCACTGATAACCGTCTGGGAGCTTGTTCTACATGATGATGTTTAAGTGAATGAAAAATAAGTGCTATAAAGCATGTGTCTAATGAATAGTCAGATTCTTCAGGTTGTCACGTTGAGAGTTTGAAATAGGAAATGTTTAATGTGTGCCCATACAACCTTTCTGGTGCTTTATTACTGTATAGTCTTCCCTTACATTAAGACTTGCATAGCATGTGTGGTCGTGGTTAAACTGCTAAGTAAAAGTTATTTGAGGTTTCATGTATTTTTCTAGACCCTATCTTGACATTTTTCTCTGTCACAGAAAATGTGGCTTTTTCACATACTGGATTTATATTAACCACTTAATGCCAGTATTCTGATATAATAAAAACCCTTGAAGAGAGTACACTTTTTTTTCTGTTTCGAAGAAAGCTGTTGAAATGGTTTTTAAATTATGTAAGTAAATTCAGGAATTGATTTTATTAATTATGAATTTCATATACCTTGTTACACTTTGTAATTAACCAAAATGCATTAGTTTTATAAATATTTATGTTTGTCAAATGAGCCTGTTTTCATAACTTGTTTATTTCATTTTCACTACCTGTGTGATTGAGTTGTGCAAGACTCAGGTCAACATCAAAATGCAGAGAGAGAAGCTATTTGAAGTGTGTACAAATCTGGAGTGAAATGGAATTGCATTCCATCAAAAAAGTTTACTGCGTTGTTGATGCAGAGAGATTATTTAGCATATATGAATACTACTGACATTTATGTTTAGGAAGCTGGTCAATTCTGAGGCCTTTTTTAAAGTGCTGTCCCCAAACCAAAAGGTGTGTGCAAAAGATGTGGAGGTTACTGAGTTTTTGAGAAAAAGTCTCATAAGGCTGCATGAGTGATGATGAGCTGAAAACATTTGACTGGGGTTAAAACTGACTTGGGAGGAAAATGTCTGTCTTGCGTTGTTTGAGTCAGTTCATTTCTCTAGTCAGTCTGCATCCATTGCAGATCTGTGGGGCAGTATGCTGGATCCCTTGGTTGGGAGGCATCCAGGGAAAAACCTTTGTGACTGGAGTTACTGGGACGAGTGGTGGGGCATGTCTCGCCAAAACCTAATTGACCTTTTGAAAGGAGAGGGGTGGAGGGATGAAGGGGAGAGAGAATTTCCAACTATAAATGGAACTTAAAAGGAACTGTATTTAAACACTTTAAATGGTGGCTTATCATAAAGTTATTTCTTTATTATTATAGTAAAAACCAGATACCTTTCTTTTCCCCTCTTGCAGCAGAACTTATCTACTGAATAGTTGAAATGTAATAGGATTTGTGTTTTGAAGCAATTCTGCATGTAGCTTTAATGTTACATGATAGGTAACATTTAGAGTAGTTGAAGTTATCAACTATTAGGATGAGGTTCAGTAATGAATTTCTTTCTGCCTTAGTGTGTTTTGAAAATAACTTTTGGTACACCTGTAAGCTTGGTGTAGGGTTTTTTGAGGGGTTGTTTGGTATTTGGGTTTTTTTTTAAAGCCAACCAACCAAAAAAACCCCTTTCCTCCTCATCTACCAGGTTTGTGTTAAGGAAAAAACCAACTAACCAAACAAACACAAAAAAAATATTTAAAGAAAAAAAGAAAGAAAGAAAGCAGTCCAGAAGCTTGGGGTTCTGAAGGAAACATTTCAACATTTCATTTTTTGGACTTCTAGGAGATACTATGTGCCCAAAGATGTTAATGTACAGTTCTGTTATTTCTTTTGCTCACTTACTCCTGAAAACCCATCTTAAAGAAAGTACTTTTAGGTCAGAACTGAGGAAGTGACCCTGGGGGCTTGCCATAGGTTAAGCAGGAAATCACACTACAAATTGACCCCAGAACTTGAATTCCAGCTCACCCCTTTAACTGCAAAATGCACATTGCATGCAATGTGGTCATTTCAGATGTAACTGGAAGGTTGGTAGGAAAAAACAGCTGCACTGTAAAAGTTGCTCCTGTTAAGGGAACAGTATCAGCTCACTGGAATGTTTATTGCACTTGTAGATCCGTAGTTTTCCGTATGGTTTTAACTTGGTGTCAGAAAGTAAGGCCAGAGCAATTACTTGAGTTAGTACTGCTAGAAGAGGAGAGTGTACTGCAGGACAATAGGGAAGCTTAGATTTTATTTTATGCAAGAACTGCATATTCTAAAATCTTGTCACCCTATCTTTCTGCACGTCTCATCCTTTTTTCTTCATCATATTTGGTAGGAGTTTTGGGAAGGCTGCTTTCTGAAGTGACAGCTTTAGTTCAGTGTATCCCATGCAGCCACTGAGATCATCTCTCCCCAAAGCTGCCCCAGCCCTTCAGTCTATATTCAGTAGCAAAGATTGAGTTTCTTGTCTCACATTAAACTGCTCTTCAGCTCCATCTACAGGGTTACACTGTCCATAGGATCCTGTCAATAGGGCCTGCTCTGTAAAAAGATGGGTGAATGGTAAAGAGGCCATGGTGGCGCTTGCCTTAAAGATGAAGTACCTTCCAGAGTGGATTAGATCAAAATAGTGCTTGGTAGGCTATTTCCAACAAGGTCCTCTGAAATCTTGTGTCACCTCTGCCCTGGGTGCTACTGGAGCCAGGTCATGCTTTGTCAGCACTGGGTGTGCTTGGCATCTGGCTCTGGGGTGCTGGAGCGTAGGTGCCTGGAGCAGCTTGTGAAACACTTTTTACTGAAATTGTGTCTGGAAACTAAAATGAAAGAACATGTTCATGTCAGGTCACTGATACGTGCTGATACTGACAAAGAAGTAGTAGGTATTAATTGGATTGTTGAACTTGTTTGCTTAATGTGCAGTATCGAGAAGGTTTGTGAGGCTTTTAGAAGAACTAACCAGGGAGGAGAAGAGAGCTGAGATTTTAAAATAAATTTCTCTTTTTTTATTTGACTGTGTACAAACTGGTGCCTCCTTGGAAGTCCTGGATTTTGGCACTTCGTAAAGTAGGGCCAGTAGAGCAGTGTAGTTGGGGTAAGGTGTGGTGATACAGAAAATTACTATCTAAAGTTTAGGGAAAGTGTTTCCTAGTTCTTTTAAAATTAGCTGATTGGATTTTAAGCTCACAAAGGTAGATTTCTACAACGCTTTATGCATCACCTCTACTAGCGATCAGGATTTCACATGCTGCTGCAATAGGAATAATAGGACTTTCCTTCCTAAGAAATATAAGAGGTTTTGTGTGCATGAGGTGCTTTTTCCCTCCCTCTCCATTTGCAATTTCTTTCAAAGTAACACTATAGTCCTAGCCATTTATGGTCTTGACCACAAGAATTACTGATTTTCCTTAGTGGATGGGTTCATGTAATGCTCTGGGTTAACTATACGTGGAGTTTTGAGACAGAGGAGACAGGTGGATGTGGCTGTTAGGCAGAAAATCTGTCGTGGAGGCAGATTGCTTGTTTCAGCTTTCCAGAGACTGACTGATCAATGATAACAGGTGTTATCATTTTGTATCACTCAGTGCCTTAGCAATTTATTTTGTAATGTGGTACAGAGAAAAGAGTAAATTGCTGTTAGTATTTTTGGATGTTGAATGTGATATGGATAGTAGAGAAAAAAGAAGAACTCTGTACCCTCATACAAGACCTATGGTCTCTGATTTCTGTTTCTCTCTTTTTGCCGATCATATCAAGCCTCTTTTCAAATACAGATATGTAATAAAAAGGCAGTTTATCCTTTTGGAAAAACAGTGTATTCAAAACCAAAAAAGTCTGTTTGATTATGGGCTAAATGAGTAACGGATTTCAAGATTTTAGGCAATATTAAGGTAAACATGAATTATTTTATTACTTGAGATAATTGAACTGTCTCCAAGTAACGAGTAACAAGATGAAGGGCAGGTTTCAGAATGGAGTTTAGAAGAACTATGGTAATGAATCACATGCTTTTGTTCCCAGCCTTAATAACTGTATGATGGTTTTTAACCAAAATGCTTGTGTTGAAATTGCTGGCTGTTTGGTGTTTAAATGGACATTCATTATTTTAAATATCATTTGTGGGTATCTGGAACTTAGGGTTCATACTCAGATAAATTGGGTTCCTGCTGCTCCATTGAGAAATACATTCATGTATAATGCACACAAGTACAGTGACTTAGGTTTTCCTTGGAGCCACCTGCCAGCCTGGCTCCTGCTCCATGTGGGGACAGGGGCTGTTGCAGGGCAGTTTAAACAGGGCTCAACTGTGGCTCTTGGTTCTTGTTTTCTGCATGCCAGCACTCTGCCTGTGTAGTATGCCTGGTTATGAAGCAGATCCAGGAAAGAAAAATGGGAGGAGGAAGGGAAGGGATTAATTTTTGGTTGTCTCCTGCCTGTGCTGGCCCTCTGCCTGGCCTCATGAGCACCCGTGCCGGCTCCAAGGAGGGGCAGTGCTCTTTGGCCAGGAGTGGGCTGGGATCTTGGCAGCCCCTTCACATTGGCCTTACCACCCATCATTAATGCAACACCAGGAATCTGGCCGTGAAGTGCTGTGCAGGCTTGGTGCTGTAATAATGTGATTTTAGAGCTTTTGATTAGTGCAAAGCATGAGCAGAACAAATCTGTGCAAGTTACAGATGAATAGAAATCAAAGCAGAAACACCCTCATTCTTTTTTTTTGTTTGTTTGTTTTTGTTTGTTTTTAGAACCTAGTGCTTTCTAATTTAATTTTAGGTAAGCTTGGTCTGTGTTAGTGTCTTTTATTGTCTGAACCATTGTAAAACAGACTCAAGTAGAAATCCTGTGTGGTAAAGGCAGTGGAGGAGTTGATTTTGGAACAGCATGCATGAATTTTAACGATTTGAGGAGGACAATGAGCCCTTGCAATTTGACTTGTTTACTCTGCTCCAAAATGTCTCTGAAGACATAAGATTGTTAGTAGCTCTAAGGAAAGCCACGTTTAGAAACCGATAGATAGTGTTACTCAGATCAGTTAGATTCCTGGAGTTTTAATCCTCTGAGATGTGAGCTGACAGTTTAGCATTCCTTCAGAGCTTTTGGGCAACTCTGTAATTTCTTGATGTGGCATACCAGTGCTGAACATGCTGGAGTTGTGGTTCTCTGGATTTGTGCCAGCTCTGCTGGTGACAGGGAGAAGGGAGTGGGTGGCAGGTGGATAGTAGAAAAGGGCCTTGAAAAGAAAGCAGTAGAGGTGGGAGAAGACACAAGAAGGCAGAGATAAAGATGTGAAGAGAAGGACTTGATGGAAGGAGAACTCAACTGAGAAGTTTCCAAACCAGTGCTTTAGATTTTATGATCCTGGTGTTATCATGAGGAAGATTTGCAATGGTCCTGTTGTTTCACCAAATCTAAAGACAGTTATGTTCTTTAATTAACTTTCCTTCTAGACATGGAAGGTGTCTAAGTAATTGTCTCTTGGACCACTAGGGAATATATCATTCCAGTTAAAAGATCACTGACATAATGAAATTTTCCAAGCATTTTCCAGTGCACAATAAGTCTAAAGAGATGGTTATTTTGGCACATTTTGGGCAGAAGATTATGGAAGCTAAGCTTTCAGTGATGTTTCTGTTTCAGTTCTTAAATTTTCCTCTCTCAAATTTGACTGAAATAAAACTTAGAGAATGTTTGCATAAGCTATAAGCTGCTGTCATTTTATTAGAATCAGAGCAAATCACACATGTGCAGTTCAAGTCATGGATTTTATTGCAGGGAATGAAACTGCTTCTCAACACTGTCTTGCTTCATTTGCTAAATGTGGTATTTCTGTCATGTCATTCAGTTGTTCTAGGCTTTGTTTGGACTGTGGAATTAAATGGTGGCTCTACCAATTTGTAGCTGTGATCTTTCACTTGCTCATATGAAATACGCTTCAAAGTCTTTTAGAGCAGGCTTTCCAAAGACCACTTCTGTGTTCCATTGGGCAACTTTCTATTATTTATATTTAAAGACATACAAATGTCCAAACTGTAGGGAATGCAAGCAAGCAAGCTCCCAGCTGGGTTTCTGTGGGGCAGTGCCTGGGTGCTGCTGGAAAGCTGAAATGGAAATTGTGTTTAGTTATTTTGCATGGGGAAGATTTCCAGAGTAGCTTGGGATAAAGCTGCCATGTGGCATTTTTGTAAGTTGGTGTTGTTGTATGTCGTGGAGTAGCAGTTCTGAGGAGTAATACACCTGTTTTCCTATGCTGATGATTGGGTAAAAGTTCCTTCAGCCAAGCCATGCTGCCTGTGGCTCAGCAGCAAGGCATCTCTGGGTGAAAGAATAAATGAGTTATTTGACCCCCAGGAAGTAGGGCTCAGTCTGAGGGATCTGAAAAGAAGGCATGGTGCTGAATGCAGCAATCTGAGCTGTGTTTCACCTTGTGATGGAGAACATTTAGAAAGGAGTTCCTTTTTAGACATAAAGTAGGTGAAAATAGGTATCTGTCAATCTGTATTGCTTTTATATAGTTTATAAGGTTGGGGTCTTGCATTTGGTTTGGGAGGAGGCCACTTTAAAGTTTCCCAAGTTAAAAGATGGAAAACAGAAAGTGAAGAAAGGGGCTCTGACGTTATAAGGGGGGATGGTCATGGCACGTAGGCCATCCTACTGTTCTCTGGGATGATAGGCATTTGAAGGGGAATGGAATGATTGCAGCTTTTAATGTGGAAACTTGCTCCTTTTTTGCTTAAAACTATGTCTTTACTTTGCAGCAAGCAAGGGCAGAACAGGAAGAGGAATTCATCAGTAATACTCTATTTAAGAAGATCCAAGCTCTGCAGAAAGAAAAAGAAACACTTGCAGTAAACTATGAAAAGGAAGAGGAATTCCTAACTAATGAGCTCTCAAGAAAACTGATGCAGGTAATTGGTGCCTTTACTGATGTTTCTTCCAGGAGCCTTAGGACTGCCTGGTGACTGAACCATTTTGTTTTCCTGACTGCAGTCAGAGGGATGTGGTCAGGTTGTAGCTGTTGTAAAGCTGACACTTGATAAAAGCAAAGTACAAGAAGTGTGGTGAGTGACCTTTTTTAATATGTTGCTTTAGAGTTTGCGTCTGTGAACTCAGTGTTGAAAACCTGAAAGTTTGTATACAGATACAAAAAAATGGATGTAGCTTAGAGGAAATATTGTCTTCCAGAGGAGAGTTACTGATTAATTTAAAATGTTAGTGAAACAGACACTTTTTCCCCTGGAGTATTTGATATTTAACAGGAGTCCTGAAATATTAAACTTAATATACGAGAATGTGCAGTGATGCTTGAAGGAGACATTATCTGTAAGTTTATCCATACTTGGAACAAAACAGTTGCTTCTCTTGAATTAAAACATATCAGTTTGATGCCAAAAGTAGAAAGTTGAAGATGCAGGGACAGTTTGTGGCAGAGAAACTTTGTTACCCAAATGGCTTGTATTTGGAAAGTGGGTAAGTATTTTTTGGAAGTGTTGTACGTGCTTCCCCTGTTCTGATGGTCTTGCCTAAGTACCTGCTTTTGGCCTGGGTGAATCTTTAGTGTGATGTGCCTGGGCTTTTTTTATGCCATTGTTTATAAGTTTTGTTACGAAAAACTAGGCAATTTACAAGAACCTAATTTGTATGTTGTAAGCATTTCTGTGTTCTGCAGCTGGAGACTTAAGGCATGTTTAGCCCTGCAGTTAGGAAATACACTGTTTGGAAACAACATTAGAGCTAATCCCATCTGGTGCTTTTGTTACTGAAAACTGGGCCTTCTATGACTTTGTGTATTTGGTTCCTATTCTCACATAGTAAACTAAATAGCAAGATAAAATATCCCCTATCTGGTATTACCATTTCCCCTTTTCTTGAGGACTGACAAGAACGTTTCTGAATAAGATACACATTTTCTTTCTAAGTCATACATTTTCATGAAAAACAGAGAAGCAGATGGCAGTAAAATAGAGGTATCAACTGTTCTAATTGAAGTATGATGTAGGTATCACTATAGAAAAAGCTTTCCACTGAAGTCTTTCACAGTAAAGGGAGAAATGGTATGTTAAACAAAGGGAGAGGTAGAAATCTGTTACAGAACCAGGTTACGTGGGACTGTACTATGCATCATATAGAGCAAAGTAAAACTTAGTTTAGATGTAAAAACATGAATTACACTTGATTTGGTTGAAGGATTTTGAAGTCGTGACCTTGCACACAAATTTGTACTGCAGAAGTTCTGCAGCAACTAAATTGTTGTATCTAGTAATTGCTTAAAACATGCTTAGCCTTTTTCCTAGAACTAACGTGACATTGCTTTAAAGCTCTATCTTTAACACTTCTTAAATTGCTGGAATTATGCAAAATAGGTTCACACATTATAAAGATAAGTATAAGCTTCTTGTCAACATAAAAGTGCAGTTGATTTTTATTCTCTTTCGTTATGAACTTTCAGAAAGTATCCTTTGTTGCTCCAAATTAAAGAAAAAGGTAACCATCTGCTGTTCTCAAAATGGCCAAGGAGGTGCCTCGTAATGGATAAAACAGTGCAAGGGCATTGTGCTATTTATCCGGTGGAAACCCTTAAAAAGTGCAGCTTCTTTCTCACTAGTGAGAGAAAGTTTCAGAGGAGCACCTGAGAGAGAATACGGACATGCAACTGATGAAGTCATTCTCGCCTTTTTGTGCAGCATCTGGAGAAAATGCTCAGTTTTGGATTCAGCATCATCCTGCAAATATTACCCAGCCTTCAGTAGGCAACTGCACGTTTCTGCTGAGAGACAGCAGTTACAGAGCCAGAACTACAATACTGGGGAGGTAAAATGCTGACCACAGCCTGGTTTTGTTAAACAGTATCTCATTTAGTGTTTGTCAGCCAGAAGATGCTAAAATATGGCAATTCACTGGCCAGCAGGTTTTGTTGTCCGTACATCTAGAAGACACTTCATACCTTTGCAGTGGCTCAAGACTTGCAGTTTTTCTGAAAGCTGATCTGTTTTCTGAAAGTTTTGATTCTTCAGTGATGAATCCTGGAAATTACATCCATGTAGACTGCCACATTAAAAATCTAAGAAGGGAAAATCCTTATAGTAAAAATAAACTCATATTTTAGGAAAGAGCTTATTACAATATTTCTTCTGTAATGGAATAGTCTTCCCCTTATACAGGTGTAGTGCAAAATTTCTGACTAATGTTTTTAGACCAAGAAGATAATTACAATTTTCTTTTAATTTCCTGAGATCTGTTTCCCATGAGAGTGTAGCAATTCTGTCTTTATTAGTGAATAATGAATTCATAAATGTCCACTGCCATTTTTGGCATCTTTGCTCTGGAGATAATTCTAGTGAAATTAGATTCAGACTTTGGATGATGACTTAACCAGAAATACTGTAGTCTCCACTTGGTTGCTCTACCAGCCAAATGTTTTTTGGGATTAAACTCTAAATCTCTGTGTTTGCCAGGCAATGCTGGTCTGACCTGGAACCAGACTTTCAAAATTCATGCTGTCAGGCATTGTGCACCAAATGGCTTCCTGCTTTTTGTTTGACTAAGAGGCAAAAACTTGCATATGGATCTGTAGTTTTGCCTAAAACTTTGCATTTTGGAACAGAGAAGAGGGGTGTCCTTCTGGTAAACTGCATATGATTTCCAGTCTCTCAGTTTTTCAAGTCTTTAGCACCCTGTGTCTGTGTCAAAATTACTGCTGTATTATTCAGTTGAAAGCCACCTAGCAGAGGGACTTTTCTTCATAGTGCCTGCGTGTTTTTTGCTTTGTCAGACCTTTGTTTGTCCCAATTGTAGGGGCCTAAGCATTGCATTCAGAGTGGCATCTGGAATGAGCTCCCAGAATGCTAAAAGGTTTTCAGTGTGGAAGCTCTGCCAGAGCATGAGCTGCAGCTCCTCACTAACAGCGAACAAGAATGTCCCAGTTCAGCACGATGTGCATTTCTGTTACAAAACACAGAGTGACATCAGGCTTTCAGTGTTGTAAGAAATTCAGTTTGAAACCTTTTACTATATGCCACACTGAGCCTAAACATACACAGTAACAGTGAAAAGGAGATGTTTTCACTGGAATAATACTGTCTTCCTGGTGTCATATCATTGCTTGATAATACCTCTTTATAACTGTCTGGCATTTCCCTGCCCCTGTAAATCAAATGAATAAATGTATGATTTTATTAGATAATTTTCCTTTGTTTAGCATAATTATTAATTTTCTAGGCTGAATGCTGTAGGAATGAAGGAGCACATGTATCTCAACAAAGGTTTTGAAGTAAACAAAAGCTTTTTATCGCATGCATCCCTGGTAAAGTTCTTGTAAGCCTTACATATGTTTACTTTATTTTCCTTTGTACTTCCTGTAATTGTATTTTTGTTTACGTGATGAAGTCTCTGGAAAGCTTGGAACAGTATTTTTATAGCATCCTCGATCCCTAGTCGTTATAGAATGGTAGCAATGTTTTGCAGAATATCATTAGGAGTGTTTTGATGCAGGCTCTGTTCTTGCAGCTGTGCACATGGACATGTTGAGTTACTGTTTTGAAATTTAAACTAGTAGATCTTGAAAATTTATCTTTTTTGAAACAAAGCTACCCCAAAGAGTATTTAATTTTTAATATTGTTTGATCTCACAAAGTCAGTTGTTCTTTAAATTGTGCAACAGTCCTTTTCAAAGTCAAATTCAGATTTTTTTTTTTTTTCCAATGTTCTTTTATTTTTGGGAGTGCAAATTGGTCCAAGTATTTGTCCTTGAAAGTAAGATGTTACAACATACCAAGATAATAGCATAATATGTAGTCTGGCAGATTTAAGTAATTGGGTGTCTGTACAGAAATGTTTCTCATGCAAGTCTGATTCTTGACAATTCTTAAAAAAGTTATAAGTCTGTAAACATAAGCTATTACCCTTCCTGCTCTCCAAAATATGATGCATCAGCTCAAGGATGCAAATTGCATTGTGCAGAATAAATAGTCAGCTCATCTATCATTTATTTGATGAACATCTGGACATAAAGCAAAGGCAAACTGCTGATACAAAATTGTTAATAAATAGGACTTTGAGGATGCAGTGAAGGAGGAATTTGACAACTTGTGAGGGCCTGGAGTACTAAAAATATGCTGTTCAGCACAATGTACAAGGTCCTAGTCTGGGAGATAAATGAGAGCTGTTTCTTAAGGGGGAACTTCATCTGTTGGCTTCATTACTTCATAAAAACACTTTCTGCAATCCCAGAAGTGAGCCAGACCAGTAAAGAATTAAGGTAAATGTGGTCCTACGCTGTATCAGGACACTGGTTTCTGTAGAGAGAGAAAGGTATTACTGTAGGTATGTAGGACTGAGGTGAACTAACAGATACACTTGTGCTGCTGCTGAGGCTTGTGTTTGATAGCCGCATTCTCACTTCAAACTATTAGCTGTCTGTCTTGCACCAAACCCATCTCTAATCTTACATGGCTGAAAATTCTCCTCCAGTTTTCATATGCAATTCGAAGTCTATAAGACATTGTCATGAAGGTGACACATTCTAACACATTTTTTCCATCTTTTAGCTGTCAACCATAGGTGTATCTGTAAACAGGTGCTATTATAGTTGGATATAATTAAAAACAGTTTGAAAATACTCTCTTACTTTAAGTAAAATAAACACTATTCACCAGTGTTTTACCAGTGGATATTTTCTCATTGTTAGCAATTCTGTTTTTCAGCATTAACTGGGCTTTGTTTGTTTTGGTTTGGTTTTGTGATCAGATAAAAGAAAAAAATTATTTTACCCAATTATGAGTGGCAGACACCACTCATATGTATTTTGGGATCTGTTATTGGTATTTTTCTCTCACTTATCAGAATGAAGCTAAAGGGTAAAGAAGAGTAGCACAATAAAGTAGGTTCAGAGCGTCCAGGAGGGTTTTCATGTTATGATCCCTTTTAGCACTCAAGATGAAAGTGATTGTGGGCTTCTTTTTATTTCCAGTTACTTTCTAATCAGAATAGAGGATATTGCTGTGGTAGATCTCTCCTGGCTTTAGTTGGTAGCTTTCTGATAGCCGGGATGGTCCTTTGACTGCACTGTATTCACACTCCCACGAGGGTTTAGTAGATCCTACAAAGAAGCTGCAGATCTAATGAATAAGTTGTGTCAGTACACATGTGATGGAAGCTTTAAAAGGAATATTTTATAAGCAAGATATTTGCAAGATACTGCAGCTCAATTTGTTTTAAATAATACAGTGAGTGCACTTGCATGAAGCACACGAGAGCAGGAAATGGTCTGTGTTGTTAAGTTGGTTTGAGGTGCCTTCATGTGACTTTGTGATGTGCCCAACTCATGGACTGATAGAACTGCCAGCAATCTCCAACCACACGCGCTCTGTTCACAGCACCTGGCTCTGGGCTGAGCAAGAGATTCTGGCTCTCTGCCTTTTCACACAGTTCAGTTTGCTGACTGAATACAAGCTGATTGCAGCAATTGGATTTGATCTCAATTTTTAGGTGAAAAAAAAGGTCAAGCTGTTTTAATCAAGGAAAATGAAGATGGATGAAGGTGCAGTTGGTACCTTGAGACAGGTAGTGGTAATCCATGGGCTGTCTGCTCCTTGGCTGCTACGTAGGGGTGGGGAAGGAAGGGGGAAGGGAGAGGGGCTTATGGGGTTGTAAGGTGAAATAATGGCTTTTTTGTATTAGACTTCTTTTTTTCCAAGCAAGCTTAACTCCAATAGTGAAGTAAGAAACTTCAAAGATTGGTTATCCAACAACATGAACAGTATTTTGATTTAAAAGTGTGAAGTTACGGGGTTTTTTCTAATCCATATCTCACTTAGCAGTCCTGCATGTTCTCACATAAGAAATGAAATGGCTTTATTTCCAGCTAGACAATTTAACGAAGTTCTCTGACCATTTGATCAAGAGCTGCCCTGATAGTCTCAGTGATTGCCATGTCAGAGTCTGGGTGGCTTCCTCAAGTGCATGGGAACTTCAGTAAGTGTCAGAGGGTTTAGAAAATACACTGCAATTTAATAAGTGAAATGTAGGTATAAGTAATGTAGTAGGTGAAAGGAATAAGTCTCAATTTATTTTCTAAACAATATATTCTAAGCATTTTATATTCTGCTGTTTAATTTTTGAAAAATAAAATCTCAACATTCAAGGGCCTGAAAACCCAGTTAAACTCCAAACTTCTCCCATATGTATGTTGCCAGGTAGTTGCTGTCCACCTAGTGCTCTTTCCACATGAGCCTTTTGCCTCTGATCTCTCTGCCAGACTGCACTTCACAGACCATTTTGTCTCTAAGTAGCAGCAAAAGGAACTGAATTAACAGACCAGCAATTTTAAAATCAAAGTATATTATTTCACTGTGGATATCCAACAGCCTTGACTTGTGTCCATGACTGGGAGGTGTCTCTCCATTTCCTCAGGTTTTCCTTGCATGTTTAAACACTATGACCTTTCAGATAGTTCTGTGATAGCCAGAGGAACTGGCACCGAAAATAAGGAGGTGGAAAAAGGTGCCTGCAATTTTCAGTGCCTGGTCAGAACACAATGTAATTACACCATTGTCTTTTGGTGACATTTTCTTTTCACTGAGTCAGATTCAAGTATTCACACCATGGTGCCATCACACTCTCTTATCCACAGGAAGACTTGAATTCTTGTCTCGGAGGGTTTCTTTTGTGATTTTGACTGTTAATGTTAAAAGTGACTCTACTCCAAGCCATAATTTATGTTAAAATGAGGTGGGGGGCTTTTTTTTTGAAGGGCTCTTGGGCGGGTTGTGCATTTTGAACTCTCTTGAGAAGTTTTATCTGTGGAGAATTTAAACATGCAGGAAGAATAAATGTGTAAGTAGACATATAAAAGGTGCCTAAGTTCATACTTTCATTTGTGTGTTTAAAATATTTATGTCTCCTAAATTTTTAGCTGCAACATGAGAAAGCTGAACTGGAGCAGCATTTAGAGCAAGAACAGGAATTTCAAGTGAACAAACTGATGAAGAAGATTAAAAAACTGGAAAATGATACAATTTCGAAGCAGCTCACCCTGGAGCAGGTAACTCCTTCCTTTCAGAATTATGTGGCTGAGAAAAAAACAAGTACTTATTTTGTATTAGATTTGTCTTAATTTTTTTAAGTATGTAAAAAACTGGGCAGTATCAAGAATATAGATAAGTCAGTAGTTGGGCTTTTGAAGCAATAATCTGCAGCATATTTTATTACAAGAAAATCTGATTTATTTCATGGTCATTATAACTTTTAGTAGCCTTTCTGCAGGCCTTCGTGTCTGCTGGACATCATGAGTTTTACAAATGCAACTTTCCTCTCAATAACGCTTCTTGTTGTGTCTCATCGGCTTCCACTTGTGCTGCTGGTGAGAACCACTGTCATTCAGGTGGTGGTAAAGCACAGTCGTAACCGATCTGTGTGTGGTCTAGTTGTGCTTTAAGTCACCTTTCTCTGGCAGCTTGGAGAGCACAGGACTCGAACTGTGAGGTGTCAGCTGTGTGTGTTCTTCAAAAGATTTGAGGTTTGACTGCATCCAACTCCTTTTCTCCTCAGACAGTCCTGTAGATTGCAGAGATAAAACACCACTGGTTTTGGTCATGTTTTAACTGGAAGGTTAGACATGGGGAGTGCTCTTATGTCTAATTTTAGGCACATGCATCAAAGCATCTCTGTGGCTTAGCAGGAGACCTTTTGACTTAAAAGGGAAACTAATGAAACCTGTAGGCTTGCTAAAGAACTTCAGATTTTCTGGCATGTGGAGGTCCAATGATTCAGGCAGTGTAAATTTAGTGCATTATTTCTGTTGATTTCTTTTGCTTTGGAACTTTTTTGTTGCTGGTAATCCAAATTCCTGCCAGTTTTGTCTGATTCTCCTATATCTGTTGACATGAATAAATTAATTAATGGCTAATTCTTATGCTAACATTCTATGTGGAGATACCTATGGAACAAATTGAAAAATGGGAAGGTAGGAAGATGTAGTTGCCAGTAAATCCTTAACCAGTATGGGAATTAGCATGAGACTGAAATAACTCTTGTAGCCACAAGGTGGTGGTGGCCACCACTTAATCAAAATGCAAAGTAAGTTTAACATACTAAGCTATTGAAGTCTTTGAACATGAGCCACAGCTGAAATCTTAATGGTATTTATTTTTGTATCATTTTTCTGGGCAGACAGACTTGTGAAATCATAAAATTTAAAACTTGTTGCTACATTTAAGTATCAGTTATATATTGTTCAAAAAGCATAGATGCACAAAGGTCTTTCAAATATCTGACCTTGATAACTTTGTGAAAATGTTAAATTTAGCTGTCAGTCTTGCTAAGAAATTCCATTCATGTGTATCTGTAATGCAACATATGGACTTTGTTTCCTCTCACTGTAAGGTCTAGTAAATCTCAGGTTACTTGGACTTCACCATGCTTTCTTCCCTTACACAAATAACAAAAGCTTCTTGCGCTAATTAAGCCGCTGAAAAGCGACCTTTGGGGCATCTGCTGTACCTACCAAGGAGCAACCAAGAGTTGTGAGGAGAGCCATGTTGCCTTTATGGGCGACACATAGGAAATTAAGGGAAGGAAATTGCCACAATGCTTCCACATAACCTTTGGAACACCTGTTAAACAGGGCTTGGAAGGAGGACTTCAGCTAACAGCTGTGGTGGGGGATTGGCTCCTCTGCTTTCCCAGCCTCCCGGGGCCTGGGGGGGATTGCGAAATCCCCACGTGGTCAGGAGTGAAGAGATGTAACAGTCTGAGATTGAGTGGTCATAGAAAGGCCTTTAATTACCTGTGCTCAGGGTGTTTAAGGTATTTAAACCCTTCGTGCGGGGTTTGGGAGGTAGGATGTGATTGGGTAAGGGTTCAGGGGGAGTGGTGTGGTTTGGGGGGTACCGGGGCTAATAAGGGAGCAGGAGGACCAAAACACAGTGGGGACCCAGGAATAGGGAATGACAGGT
>JAWWEW010000166.1:6190626-6598302 GCA_035583185.1 Anabacerthia variegaticeps
GAATTATAAAGTCTCTGGTCCTTTGGAAGCTGTCACAGCGCTGGTCCTGTCTTCAGGGGCTTCTTTTTCCACGATGTATAGTCTGGATAATCCTCTGTTTCACATGTACTGTGGCAGAAGTCTTTCCCAATATTCAGCTATGCTTTGAACTGGACTGCATTGCTAGATCTGTCACTAATCAGGGAGCAGAAAATTACAGCATAGGTTCACTAAACTATTGTTTTTAAAATAGAGAACATCGATGCTTTGTCTCCTTTGGTCTTTTTCATCTGAACTGCTTATGCTACAGGTGATCAATAGTTTGTAGCACTGGTGGTGCATAGAATGTTATTCCTTAATAAAAAACTAAGTTGGATCTTAGGGTTCAAATGTGACCTGAAATAATTTAAGTCAGCGTGAAGTCAGCAGAACATTCTGCTCTGAAGGCTAATGGTGAAGAAATTTGCAACATGTGACTATTTCATTAACTGAGTGTCTCAGTTAAACTGAGCAATAATGTTCTGTGTTACAGTTCAGTGCTTTGATAGGAAATAAATAGCTGTCAGTTTTGTCCCACAGAGGCCAAGTGTGTGTAGTCTTGCTATTACCATTTAAGTGTTTTTCTATTTAATACAGTGTAGCGAGAAACTAGAATGGGTACAGTTTGGAGATGAAAAATAAGAACTAAACTGCTAATAGTCATCTTCTGTGTCTGCTTTGAAAGGAGGAGAGCATGAAATGTGTAAAATCTTCTGGAAATGTGTTCTTGGAGAGCATCAGAGAATTATAACTACAAAGGGGAAGGTTCAGATATGAAGCAAGTTAAAATTGGGATAGTGAGCTTAGGCAGAGATCAGTATATTCAACTGTCATTGATTTGGAAGATCTCCATTTCAGGAGGGAACAGTTATGCTTGTTAATCAGTTGTCAAGAAAATTGAAAAAGCAATAATCTAGGAATGCACAGACAATGGATATTTTAGCCATATTTTAAAGTAAAGCAAGTGTACGTGTGAAAGAGAGGTGAAAAGAAACATAATTGGGTGTTGAGGAAAGTTACAAAGAATTTTTCTCTTCCTCTGAAGGGAAGGTTAAGGTCTGAAAAAGCAAGCAATATTGCCTCATTTCCCTGTTTTAATGGTAAAAATTAAATTATGTTTGATTGGAATGTAACTTTGAACCCACGTAGAATGACACTAGTATTGAAAATGCTGCTGGCTTGGACCTGAGATATAATCCCATCCTGCTTATTTTAGTTCGGAGTATTATCACGTTTTTCGAATATTATCACGTTTCTAACAAATTCATTGACCGGAGTATGTTTTAAAGTACACTTGAAACTATCCGATACAAAGCCAAATATAGCAGTGCTCTGAAGTCACAGCTCTGGTGAGGATGCTGCAGTTGCATCTTCTGTAGGTTCAGTTCAAGGTATTCATCCTCAGAGTTTTAATATCCTGAAGTGGGAGGAACTGGGACACACTCAAGATCAGCAAAGAAAGATACTTATTTCCAGTATGTTTTCATATTGCTGGAATTGTGGAGTTTTAGATGTGTCTCACAACCTGGTTTCTTTGGTGTTTCAGAGCAGCTTTCAGGACACACCACAAAGCTTATTTGTATATTGTTGCTGATTGTTCACGTTCTAGAAGATTTATAATTAATGGACTCCACTGCCTTGGTGATGGTTGCTGTAATACTAAATGTAATCTTAGATTTTTCAAATTCACAGTTATAAATAATTTACTCTGTCTTCAAATTCCAGTGTGCTGCTTTTCCTACCATTCAAAGAAGGGGATTTCTTTTCACCTCCATGTTTTTGTGAGTTTGTTTGGTGTTAGATCAATAACATAGTTGTAAAAAGGCTTAAGTTAAAGCAGGTGAGTCTAAGCCATGCTGTGTTGAAAGGACCATTGCTACAGAGGTTATGATCTGCACTCAGACCTTTCTCATCGTGTGCTTATATAGACAGCTGTGCAGTGTAGTGGGGATCTGTGTTTTGGTAACATAGCAGCACAGTGTGCAGGTTCCCAGGATGTTTGCTGTCCTTTCTTCCCTCTGAACACTCTCAGCCCCAAACATTGTCCATACTGGCTGAGGAGCAGTGCCCAAGGGCAACGTGCCCTGGACCTCCTGGGGCTGAGTGCTTCGCCTTCCAGCCAGTGTAGGGAACAAAGGGTTGGTCAGGATCCAAATTCTCATCCCTTGTGTGAGGCTGAAGCATGTTGCTTCTAATTTCTCTTATTGAAATGCAAGTTCCCTCCGCTGTTAATGTACATCTGGAAATTCAGACATGGAAAGATTTGCTAACTGGTGTTTCTTTCTCTAGTTATGTTCTCTATTACTCATCAGTGTATGTCTGTTTCTACTTACAGTAGCTAATTCTTCTAACCTTTAAAGAAGAAAGTCGTACATTCGTTAAACATGCACTGTTAGTGAAGTTTGTTAGCTTATGTTTTATTTGGGTTTCTTGGGATGAATTTAGTGCTTAGCACAGAGCTCTTACAGATTCAGATGCTGTAATAGCCCTTCACCCATTGATGCTGTAAATGTGCAAGGAAATTGCTTAATCTGTTTTCAGTCTTTCCATTTGCTAATGTGAGATTATTTGCCCATCAGAAAAGTGGTGTTAACTAAGTCTTTACTGGGAAAAATGCCTCCATGCTATTTTCCACCTGTGTTGATCTGTTTCCAAATATTTCATTATTGCTAACTTTTTGAGTTCAGCTGCATTGTTACTGAATAAGATCAGCTTTGCCTCTTAAAATTTTCCTGTATTATTAATACTTTCATTGTATTTCTACTTATTAATAATAGATTTCTTCATGTACGCTTCTATTATTAACTTATAGTAGAAGGTTCTACATTTTATCTTCTTTTATTAACTTACAGTAGAATCAACAATGTTTGTTCACGTAGTTAGTGAACATAAGTAATATCAAATTATGATTTTACTTTCCTAAAGCTTTCTACCTTTGCTAAGGTCGAATTACATTTGTTTTGCTAGTAAGGACTGATACACCAACACTCAAGGCAGTTCATGTAATTTTTTCATTACTATTTTTGTTACGTCACTCCTTTATCTAACACAAGGCAAACACTGCTGCTCTTCCATTTCTGGCTTACGTAACTGTGATTCTTCCACTAAAATGTCTAAAATTTTTCAAAAGAATGAATGTTGGTGTAGTGGACAATCAATTCAGTTTGAGCTTCAGAGACACATGGAAAAGGAGATGTCTTTGAATAGGTTTCATACTCCTCCTTGTTGGCCAGAGACAAGTTCTATGAGAAAAGCTTCTGCTAAGGAGATGACAGCTATGAACTATTGAATGTCTTGATTTTTTGCCTGACTCTGTGACCAGTGCATTGTGCCTGAATTTTGTCTCTTCTTCCCCTGCTCCTTGCTGTTGTAGAGCATTATTTAAAATGATGTTGTTAGAGCAGGGGTCTTTCGTAATGGCACTTCCTTGCAAAAAATACGTGCCCATCATTTTCATTAATTGTTTTTCCTCTCCAGCTTAGACGTGAGAAGATTGACCTTGAAAATACTTTGGAACAAGAACAAGAAGCACTAGTGAATCGTCTCTGGAAGAGGATGGATAAGCTCGAAGCAGAGAAACGGTTTGTCATGTTGCAGTACACTTGTTACTGGGGAAGAGATTTTTAATACATAATATTCTGGATTAAATATGTTTATCTCTGTCCTGTAAGAGTTGTTTAATCTGTGAAACCCTGGAAGTTATAGCAGTTGTAAAGCTCCTTGTTTGCATGATGCTACATCATTTATTGCTTAAAGCAGATAAAACTAAATAGTATAAGAAGTTACCTGGGAAAGCTTGGAGGAATTTGCTGAATTATTTCAACTGCTGATAGCCTGTTTTTAAAGCTTCTGGTTTGTGGTCAGCTTTAGGTTCGTGGTATTTTACTGTATTTGTTATATGAGAGGCTCTTGTTTTTTTCCTGTCTGCTCAAAGAAAACTTCAGCTTTCTCTCAGTGGTGTGCACTCATGTCATTGAGACTTCTCACTGCTTCTTTAGGAGAAGTTAAGATAGTGACTCATTATATTCCTGGGAAAGCTAAAATTAAAAATATGTATGAAAGCAACCATCTCTTTAATGTTATAATGTAAGAATTCTATTTCAGGAGGGAGTAGGGGAGAGTAATGATTAATGATGATTAATAGCTTTTTTCCCCTACATGTTTAAATACAGTTATGTTAGTGTGACTCTCTGAAACTTGACTGGGGCATCAGAAAACAACTGAGCCTAAGTGAAGAGCAGGTTTTGTAGTTTTATTTTACAGAGCTCTGCTGTGTGGAAGGTGCTCTGAAAAGGTACATCTGATATCCAGTAGTGGTAAATCCATAGCAGGATGAGCCTTTGGTAGGATTTTTGTCTGTCTTAGATTTAAAACCTTCTTTAAGGCAAACCATTTCTGGTTTAATTTATCTCAGACTCTGTGCCTTCATGCAAGGAGCCATGGTAGAGTCAGATCTTGCTTGAGTACACTTTGTATGATACATGTGAACACCGTGCTTTGCAAAAAGTTGTACTTACATAGTGCTGTCCTGCTCTTCAGGGCAGCATTGGGTCTAGCCAGTCAACGTGTTTCTAGTAAAGAACAGTTTCATGATTTCAGGCTGGAAAATACTTCCTATTTTAACTCCAAACCCCATAATTTAGAAGATGTAATACCTACCACCTGCTTATTTCATAAGAGGAGTTCATTACTCCTGAATTTACCATCAGTTATTAGAGGTATTTGAAACCATGACAGTATGGAATATCTTAATACCTAGAAGACTGAAGAAAAAAAAAGCGGGGGGGGACTATTTAACAGTCCTTCAGAAAATTTCTGTCAAGCTTTTTCTTTTGGTAGTGGTGAAATGCAGAAAGGCTTGTTTTTCACTGTAGATACTCTTTATTCATCATTAGTCCTCACAATATGTTCCTTCTGTAAGAACATAAATGTAAAAATTCACAAAAGATTAAATTAATTTACTTAGCAAAAATTTTGTGGAATAAGTAGTGCTTGAGTATAAAGCTGAGATAACTCTGTATAGGTGAGAATTTGTTTTTCCTGAACCGTATGCAGAAATATTTTGGACTGTCAATGTCTGGTTATTTTAGAAAATTCATCTGTACTTTAACAACAAATTTTACCTTTTTTTATTTTGAATTAAGAAAGAAAACACTATAAATCCTCCGAAATTTATCTCCTAAAACCAGCAGTTAAACTAAATCTTGCCTACTTGTCAGAATCCTTGTCAGTGGCTTTTTGGGAGATATAAGAGGTTTTCTTTTCATTAGAATGGAAGGTAAAGTTTGAACTATTTTTCATACAGAATTTTGCAGGAGAAATTAGACCAGCCAGTTTCTGCTCCACCGTCACCCAGAGACATATCAATGGAGATAGACTCTCCAGAAAACATGATGAGACATATCAGGTTTTTAAAGAATGAAGTGGAGAGGTTAAAGAAACAACTGAGGGCTGCACAGTTACAGCGTGAGTAAACATCTTTCAAATCTCTTAAAGTCTGTAAGATTGTTGTGTTTTTCCTTGAGTTTGAATTGAAGGTAAAAGTGGTAAAAAATGAGCAGATTTAGATTGAAACATTTTTGCCCTGCCTTCCCAGAGAAGAGGCTGTGGCCCTGAGCACATGGACTCGGCTGTCAGGAAGCTGCGTGCAGCTTCGCATGGACTTTGCAATGCCAATCCTTCATTCCTTCATGCTGTATCTAAAATTTCTGTCCCATGTTCAGCAGTTCTGCGTAGTTCTCAGTCAATAGTGTTACATAGCAGTTGATAAGTGAATAGATACCTCACCACACAGACAGAAAAATTTGTGTGGGTGTGGAACAGCCAATATCCCTCTCTGGCGTGCTGGTCTGGGCAGGCCAGCTGGGATATTGCAACCTCCATTTAGAGAAATCACATGCCAGAGGGAGCAGCCTTCCTCCAAGACAGAGATGATGGATCAAGAGGGCTTTTTTGCAGAGACCTTGTGTGCAAGTTTGTGGTATCATTAATTTGTGGCTGTTAAAAGAATCTAAGCTATGTACTTGCCAATTCTGCACTTCAGCCTTCACTTACTGAAGTTCAGAACGAGAGCAAGGCCTTAGGATTAAAGTGCTCTGTGTGCAAATCTAGCCTAATTAATTTCATTTCAAGGATCCTCTGTGATTTTTTGGAGTGGTTTCTTTTTGAATTACTGTGATTCAGAGTAAAAAATTCAAAGTATTTACAGTCAAATTCTCGTGGAAAATAAGATCTAGGTTTAGAAGTACTCTCCCTTTGTGAACAGGTTGAACAGTATGAAGAGCAGTGCTGATAGGAACGGTGGAAGTGCCTGCGAGCAGAAGATGAAACTCAAATAGTTTTCAGTTTGCTGTTTGCAATATATGGTCGTTAGAGAACCCCTAGTATTGTTACTTATAAAAATCTTCTTACTAAAGTCTGATATTTGTATTGCATTTTTGTATTTCTGAAGCACTTCTAGGAATTGTTTTGGTATAATAATAATATAAAAGAAGTGATACTGCTACATTTAGAAGTGATATTTCCATAGAAGAGAGATAAGTCACATTTAATAGTTTGGGAGCAGTCTTCTAAAGCAGGAATATTCTTTTCATTGAAAGGTGCCACATAAAGAAGCGATCACAAAACATGGTGAATCATTTTGGGTTTTTTAAATATCAAGCATTTAACTGTGAACTTGATCAAACAGTATAAAGTCTCACAAAATACAGTATATGTGTCAAGTCTTCATCTTGTATTTAATTTTATTTAAGTAATCTGTCACTGTGCTTCTTAACTTTCCATTATTTGATTTTATCACATGAAATAATCTGTGTTATCAGACCATTTAAGTGATGTTTGCTGAACTCCTTTAGAACTGACAACTCGAATTGCCCTTTGATGTAAAGAGTAAACCTCTTGTTGACTTTTATTATCAAAATGTAATATAATTTTAATAGTTTAATATTGGTACGTTTTGCTGGCCAGTTTCTATGACAAAATGCATAGTTGAAGGAATGCTGTAGAATACATGTAAGGTAGTAGTTGTGATACAAGTTTGAGTTTTAGAACTTGTGCTTTGTCCTTGGAAACGAAAATATACCTTTAAAATCATTTCTTCTGTGTGTTGCAGGAACATCTTTGTAAATGTGGAACAGCATTATTTTAATGGAGTAGGAATCAGTATTTCTTCTTAATGGTTTTAGTCATACTATTTTCTTTGTAGTGTTTTTTCCTTTTTTTTTTCAAATTTATTTAAATAAATACTTAGAACTTCTGTTGGGTTTGCCAGGATTTTTTTACATTTTATTTCTACGATTGCTGTCAAGCTGTAGTTTATTTTAGTAGCTACTGTTCTGAATTTGGCTCTGAGCTAATCACTTAGGATAGATTGCTCAAAATTTTCATCTCTGAGTACTTTCTACACCCGAATCTTGAAGTGTTGGAGTAAAATTAAGCACAACATACTTGGGTGTCTGTGAAATAGGATTTTAATCAAATTTTAACAAAATTCTGAATTCCAGATTCAGAGAAGATGGCACAGTATTTAGAAGAGGAGAGACATATGAGAGAAGAAAACTTGAGACTTCAAAGAAAATTACAGAGGGAAATGGAACGTAGGGAAGCACTGTGCAGACAACTGTCAGAGAGTGAATCCAGCTTAGAAATGGACGATGAAAGGTTTGTATCTTTTAGCCATCCAGATATGTTGGCATTCACTTATTTGTCAATACTGCTTTCTGAATATTTCAGAATAAGCATAGAAATAACCTGTAGATGGGTTTAATATATGGATCATATTTCAGCATAGTCCTGGTATGACTTTGGTAGAATTGTATCAAAGTTGTATAGAAATTGCATTCGTTTTAACATTGAGGAAGATTGTTAAGGTTTTTGATAATGTATATTGAAATAAATACAGCTGTGGAGTTGAGAATCAGGATAATTTGAGCATAGTACCTAATTTGCCCCTAATCTGGTAACTGGAAGGAATTCTGTGACCTAGGAACAATATCCTTACTTGGGGCTGATTGTCGTTTGCAGAAAGTAAAGTATCTTCAGCCAAATACAAAGGGATACTGTTTAAAGCCTTGGAGAGAGGAAGCATTTCCAGAACTGTTGAATTGTTCTTGATGTCCAAACCATAACATCCTTGATTTCCTTTTTTCTCTATTACAAGCTGCATTGCTTGCACTGACCTTACAGATAGTCTTGAGTTTTTCATGGGTTTGTATCCTGCCTTTTAGTGTTCTCTCACATGAGGGTCATATGACAGTGTTATATCTTGAAAGAGGATTTTAAGTACATTTTGAATAAAACATTTTTATTTCTTATCAAGTACTCCATATTTTGTTGTATTGTTTTACATTATTTTGGATTTAAAGTGATCCTTTAGAAGAGATAAAAAAGTTACTTTGTGCTGTGTATTCTTCTGATTCTGAGAGATTCTTGGGTCATCAGCATATTTATTAAAAGCTGGAATTTACCAGAAACAAAGTACCAGATATTTTGTGTCAAGGAGTTCCCTTAAAGTCCAAAGTAGTGTGTTCATTTTAATGAAATGCTAAGACGACATATATTGAATTAGCATCTGGTATTAAGATGTAGCAAATGCTGTACAAATTAAATTGTTAGAAATACAAATTTCTGGTGTTTGAATCTCTTTTGTTAGCCTGGTATTTTCTTCCACTATTTACAGTGTAATGGAAATACAGTCGAAATCTAAATCTATCAGTATTAATCTACCAGTATTAATCCAAAATTATAAAGTACCCTCATAATTTTTTTGTCAGCCACTTGTAGGTCATGGTAACCTATAAAATTTAGGAAAATCTGATTAACTATTCTGTACTCCTATGAAATTAATTGCTGAGTTGATTGTTTTTGTACTACAAAGGCCTGACAGAATAGCTCCAAAGCAGTATTTGCAGTGGAAGTAATACAAAGCAAAGGGAAGGATGGGTCAGACATCAGTCGGTAGTCTTGGAGCACTGTGTATACAAAACACTTGTGGAACTATGTGCAGTAATGATCTTAAAGTGTAAATTTTTGTCAACTTATGTCTTCCTAAAAACGATGGTGATGGATCAGATATCCCTTTTTTTCAGTTGCATTCTGTTAGCTGATGATACTTATTGTTTGTAGATGGGGTAGATGAAGATGCTTCAGTGAATGCAAAATACACAGCTCTCCCAAAGCCTCTCCCTCCTGACTAGTGATAGCTTGGTTTCCTCAATTCTCCATCCTATTCTTTGAAGTAGCAGGGAAATACCTGAATCCAGGAAGCATACTAATGGTGTGCTGCTGTTCCATATCACCTGATCCAGGTGCTACAGTGACTTACAGAAAATTGATTTGTGTAGAGTACAAGGTGATGAAATCACAAAGATGCTGCCTGTAACACACGCCCTTGTCTGCATTGCAAGTTACTGTGTGTTGCAGAGGTAGCCCAGTCAGTTCAGTTTCACTAACCTTGCCACTGGTAGCTCTTTAGAAAACTTATATTTAATTAAACCCTAATTTGTCAGTTTGTCAGTTTTCCGTTGTTCTCTGCAGCTACTTCTATTACCTGATCTACCCAAATTCAAACCAACTTTGGTATCACTACAATGTACTGCTGTGCTAGGACATGTGGCTTAGTAACTCTGAATAGAAATCAGCAAGTATCAAAACATGTTTCAAATAGTATACGATCTGACCTCAAAGTAGTCATTGCTGTGAGTTCCATCGGATAGGAGTATTTTTAATGCTGCTTCATGTTACTGTTTTTGTCCCTATGATTTGGAAATAAATGCAGCTGCTAAGAAGTGGTAGAAAGGGAGTCAGGTGATAGTCAAAGGGCTGTTAGGTAGCTAATTTTGCCTGCTGCTGTGATGTGTTCAGTAAAGAAACACAGCTAAATCTAATACTATAAACCCAGGTGCACTGATTAGCAACTACTTGTGCAGGAGGAGGTGAGCAGGGGAGCATCTAACCTAGACAGTGACTGAAAAATCTAAGTAGAGAGTATGTAAGCAACTCAACTTGAAAACTACCACCCTAGTGCTGTGGGAAAAAACTCCCTAATTTCTTTTGAGATAAAAAGAGTAAGTGGCAAGTAAGAGCAATTGGTATTATTTTTATCTCCTTTTCTGTAGCACTTGATGTATGTGAAGAAGCTTCAGTAAGTAAAGAACAAATGAATATCACTAAAGTTATTACAGGTGGGGAAAAATACCTTGCCTAAGGTTCTAATCTGTTCAGTTTATCACAGTGAAGTGTGGGAGGTGTCTTGCAACACAACCTGGAAATACCTTTAGTGAGAGAAAGTCCTGGCTTGAAAATGTCTCTCTATTCCAGTGGCAAAAGGCAGGATGAGCAAATGGCTATTGAGACCAGAGGGATTTAAGTAGAAAACCCAGCTTGTTTTAAATGGTGCAGCCGATCAGCTGTTGGAACAAATTGTTAGTACTTTAATGATATTTTTTCCCCCATTTTCATGATTTCAGATTAGTGCTGAATGCCTTTCTGGAAGATACACTTCAGCCAGACAAGCTACTGAGTTCAATGTAGAAATAATGTGTAAAGTGCAAGAATGTAGTATAGGCCAGATTGGCTGTCATGGTTTATATCTCTGACCTTAATATGTACCATTCTAATCATATGCAACTTGTATGGTTTTAACTGCAAAGACAAGTCCAGCTGTTTCCACTGAAAGTTAAGCCAGTATCAGCAATGATGAGAGTTCCTGTCATGACTTCCTAAAGGTGACTGGTCCTTCATTAATGTGATTCTTATGGGAATTGAAAAAATCACAGTGAAACATTTAAAACATGGCACATTTTAAAAGGTTTGATCTAATTATTCTTTGCCTTTTTTTGTTAGATATTTTAATGAGATGTCTGCACAAGGATTAAGACCTCGCACTGTGTCCAGTCCTATCCCTTATACACCCTCACCAAGTTCTAGCAGACCTATATCACCTGGTAAATATTTCACCCAGTTTCTAAAATTATTGTATGCATCACATAGTAACGTGCCCTATTAATATATTTAGGTCAGTAGCCTTTCAAAGCTAGTTTGGAGAAAAAATCCTGCATCATAAATGCAAGAATAGTTTTGCCTTAGGTGTCTTCTAGTGCAGCATGTCTTGGGATGGTGAACATTATATATTTCAGATTTGTGAACAGATATTAAAGGTCAGTTAAGTAGCTATCAAACTTGAACTTTTAATTTCTTTTTTTGCTTTCTTTTTCTCTCTTGCTGTCTTTTTTTTCCTTCCCTCCCCCACAAGTTACCAAAAGAGGACACATAATTCAAACAGATTTCTACAGTTTGATGATGAACCAGTAATGAGACTGCTGTTGTACTCTAAATCAAAACTTCTTAGAGAAGTCTAATCTTGAACGTGTAGGAAAAAGTAAATTTTCATTTCTCTGTAGTAGAGAAATGGCTTTTGTACTTCTGCTGTTTTCCAATATTAAACAATAACTAAAAAATTAAGAATTCTTGTCTCAGGTACTTTGTACAACAGAGGCAGACAAACTTTTTCTGGTTTTCTAATTACTAAATGTATTTTAAGTCACAGGAAATGTATTAGTGTTACTAACACATTTATTGACTGAAATTTAAAATATCTTAAAATTGCACTTGGAGATTCATTAAAAATTGTTGGCTGTCGATGTTATATGGCACTTACAAACTCAGTTGTACATAATGAAGTGAATCCTGTGTGCCCTGCTTTCCCAAGCTCACCTTTAGAACCTGCCAGACAGAGTCCTACACTGTGGGCAAATGAGATGTGCTCTGTATTGACACATTCTGCAAGATGGGAATGAGACATTTTATTACACAGGTCTGCTAGAACATATAAAATGTCTTTGAATTGTTTTAATTTTCAAGGTTGACTTTAGTCTTTCAGAGGACTCTCAGTGGTTTTCATCCAGGTGTTGCAAAAGGAGTGAGCGTGTGAAAACTGGCTATGGCCATAAGCTGTGCTATGGTGTTAGAGATGAACATTATGAGTTTTCAGGAGGTTTTTATGCTTCTGAAATGAGCCAACCTCTTGATTTTCAATGTTTTGCAAGATATGTTACCAAGAAAAGTATACATGTTTTCTTTCCCATTTCCTGTAACTGAGTGTACAGAAATGTAGCCTTGCCAACAGCTGTAGTGGGATGACCACTGCGGGCATTGGTGGTTGTACATGTGCAGCCTGCCTAGTAATACAGCATTGCCCTGCACATTGTACCTGCAGTGCACACAGTGGTTACAGTCACATCTGTGCGTGGGGGACATTATCTGGGAACTGACAGGCTTGCAGCTTCGATTACTTAGCTGTGTACCCTCCTTAGATTCTGGGGTCAGTGCAGGAGGACTCTGTTCCTACACTGGGACTCAAGCACATCCCTTGTTCCCCATGGACTTCACTTCCCATCAATAGTTGATACGAGAGTGCTGTGTTCTAGTGAGAATTACATCCCACATTCAGGGATTCACAGTCTGACTCAGAGTTAAAAAGAGCACAGCTGAAATGGTAGATTTTAAGAGTTCACAGGTTTGGAAATTTTGATACACAAAATCTTCCAGGCTAGCACTTCTGCACAGGCAGCTGTATTACTCTGCTTGGCATCTGATAAATTAATATCCATAGCTGGAAAGTTTCAGACTTCAGAAAAACAGAAGCAGCAATTTTTTCGAGAACTAATGAGATCAGTAGGGAATTTTGTAGAGCTGTCTGGGATATATGATTGCAGTAATGGATGAAAACAAATAGTTTTTGAGAGTACTTTGTATCTAAAGTAGTACAGTAAGACAATGTCAAAAGTATTAGCACAGAATAATACAGTTGTATTTTACATCAAGTAATTGTATGACTTCTTTTATTTGAAAGTGATGTGCCTGAATGTGTGGAAACATAATTTGCAGCTGGCTGGAATTGCTATCATTTCATGTGAAAAGCTGGTCAGGTTTAATGGGTCAGATTCTGGCTCCTGAGTCCCAGAGCCTTTTGTGCTTGGGATGTTACTTTTGAGCACTCTTTGAAGCTGAGATGCTGCTGAGATTTCTAGCACAGTGCCTGGAACTTTGAAGATGGTGTAATTATTGCTACTCCTGGGCAGCTGGGGATAGCTGGTCTAATTACTGATTAGTCTTTAGTGTAGATAAACTGTTTTATGCTTTGCAGCCGGGCTAGATATTTTGGTTGATTTTGCAGAGATGAGCTACCTGTTTTTGCATCTTTGCCTGTCACGTAGACTTGCCTTTGTAAAGCTTGTGGAACTGGATTATCCCAAAGCAGTTCAAAATTGTCCTTTTATGAAGGTTGACTTAAAGCATTATGTTTAGCCTTTTATTTCTAGGCTCTTACCTCTGACTTGCAACATATTGTCACCTCCCTGAACATTGTTTCTGTCCTAGTGCTTACCAAAGCACTTTAATATAACACATGTGATCTACAGAGAGTTAGATTGTGTAGTCAAAGGAGATTAATTTTGGTGTTACTCTGTACTGGCAGTGTTTCCATTGGAGTCACTCATAATTTGTACCAGGTGTACATGAGGGATGTAACAGAATTAAAGGAAGCAAAGGGACTCTGTTTGCTTGTATGACTTCATTATTGATCTGAGGCTTGTTCTGTTTTCTCCCCAGGATCTTGTCTCATCTGTTGTAGGGAGAAAGAGATACCTGCAGTGAGGGATGATGGTGGGTGTTGCTGCATCCTGTAGTTGCAGTGTCACTGTTCTGAAGTGTGAAGGCTATTAAATCCAGTGTGCTGTTATAAAAATTTAGGAGACTTTTAGAAATTTTTGTTGGTCATTATTCTCCAAAGCAGTTGCTTGTGTCTAATACTAAACAGCTGAGAAAAGCCCTGTCTTTTGTCTTACCGATGTTTTTGTCAGAAAGCAGAAACGAGAGAAAGGTTTTGGAAAATGTGGTCTTTGAGAGATACTCAAGCTGTTCATAACACTCTAGGGTCTGAACTTGAAGCATTTAGCACTTGCCGTTTCTGTTTACCTCAGTTAGCTGTGCAGGTACTCTGCATTTTTATAAATGAGTTCTTAAAGGAAATACTTAGATGAAAGAATTAGATATTTGCACTTTTGAATATTAGGATTTACTTAATGTGGATAAAGTTAGTTATTTCAAATGTTAGTTGCTAGCCTAGTCCAGCTAGTAACGTTTCCCAGAATGTTTTAATTTCACAGTCCCAAAGATCTTTAAAATCCTGAGGCGAAGGAGGAGGAAGCCTCAGTGCAGATCTGGTCTGTCAGATTTCTTGTAGGCCAGTGCTAGATGGCTTCTCTGGGTACAACCTCCCTGCTTCTTCAGGCTGTATGTTATTCAGGGAGCCATTTTGCCCATGGAGTAATAGAATGCTGGATGGAAGTAATTGTGAACTAAGCTACTAGGGGAACCTTACACTGTTTATCTTAAGTGAAAAGTTACATTACATTGTTTAATGTATGCTTCAAACATATGATAGTGTGCTCCAGGGAAAGAAAATAAGTTCACATCACACTTTTCAGTGCAATGAATATTTTTAGATGTCTAATCTGCAGGAGTTACCAGTTCTTAACCTATCATTGATTCAGAACCAAAACATTTAAAAAACCCCTCACACTTTATTTTTTAATACGAAACAAGAATGTTGATGTTACCTTGTTTTAACAATTTTAGGTCTGTCATATGCAAGTCACACAGTTGGTTTCACACCACCAACTTCACTGACTAGAGCTGGAATGTCTTACTACAATTCCCCAGGCCTTCATGTGCAACATATGGGACCGTCCCATGGTATTACAGTAAGTATTTAAAATAGTAAATACTTATTACCAATATAGTTTGGGTTTTAAAAGTTACAATTGCTTGTCCTTAAGCTTTTTTACAAGACGTTTTTGTAAATGTTTGTTTTTGTCTCCTTACTCCAAGATATCTATTGCTGCTTTCTTCAACCCTGATTTTCCTCTTCACCCCTCAGAAACTGATACTTTTTGGAGAACCTTATTTTCTGCAAAAGAATAGGATGTATTATCATCTTAAGGACAGTAATAGGTATCATCTTATGGATCAGCAGGCAGGGTGTGAAAAGTGATGTTCTAAGCTACTAAGCCTGTCCCAGGAAGTAAAAACATTGCTTTCATTTTTCTCCTAGTCTCCACCATCTGACGGATGAGTCATCTGAGGTTGCTTCAAGCTCAGGTTTTCTTCAGGATGACACACAATGCTACCATCATGTCACTGTAACAGGCAGTTAACTCTTATTTTCTATTTTCATTGGCAAAGAAGAAAGTTAATATAAACATTTGTTAGGGCGATTTCTCATAACTTTCAACTGAATTTATTTCCTTTTTACCTGCGATGTTTGATGCATTTCTGCTACATCATGTTTCATCTAAGTGCTTGTGGAGTTTAATGAGCAAAGAGAGCCTAAATATTAACCATTTGGCAAAATGTCAAGACCGTTTTGATTTTTCTCAGCAGGTATAGTAGTATGTAAATATCCTTCCAGGTTTTTGCTTATACTTGTCATTCTCAGATGTAAAAACGTATTTCGATAGAATTCTTAGTACAATGCTAAAATACAGCTGTTTCTGCAATGGTTTAGGTGAGTGTGCAAAGGTGATTGTTACCATTTCCTTGAGCAAAGGTGGGTGGGAGTGCTACAATGGTGGATAGAACAGGAAGGAAGCTGGAGCTCAGCAGGAAAGTAGAATCCTGGTCCAGGCTCAGCCCATGGCTGTGTGTCACATGAATTAGTCACAGGAAGATCTTTATGTTTCTGGAAAACCTGGGGACTAATTGTTTATAAATAAGGTTTTTAAGTAACTTGTTCTGTTCAGTCTCTGTGAAATACTACTCTTTCTGAAACTGTAAATTAATTGAGTTACTATGAAAAAGATAATCTTCAGGAAAAATTACTAATTGTTCTGAGAAGGGTGTTCATAAGTAGCTCTTGGCTTTGTCTCAATATTGATGCCAGGTCCCTTAATATTATTAGATGTATTCAAATGCAATAAATGATATTAAGTGTTTCAGAGACTTCAGTCTGTTGTCAAGAATCCCTTGACTTTCACATAGAGCATTCATATGTTATGCATAGTTGTGCAGAAAAATAGATACAATATACTTGATTCGACTAAATTGCAGTTTGATTCTTGACTCTTCATTTTTGATCTCCCTTGCAGAAAAAATTTGACTTTACTTGTAGTACATTTGGTATAGAACTGTAGTCATTCTTTTGCCCAGAACTGATCACCTGTGGTTGATTATTAATTGTGGGTGGGTGGTTTGTCATGCCATGAGGTTCTTGATTAATGCTAACTGGGTTGGTAAGTAATGAGCATTTTTGTTTCAAAAGTGCCGAAGTTAGTGTTGTGCAGTGTAATTTATATTTTTACATTGCTGACAGTTAAAGAAGATCTTCCTCCCCCTTCTGCCCCCCCAGTTTGTAAAGATAAAGTGGGTTTTAAATCTTTGTATATAAATGTGCTAATTGCTGAAAATCTGTGGTTTCTGTTGAGGGGGGTCTCTAACAACTGCTTCACTCCTGCAGCTCAAAGGGTTGTAATCTTTTTTGTTCTCTAAAGAGCAACTTGTATTATGCTTTGGTCTTAGTCCAGTGTGTGGGCTAAGAGTCTTTCAGAGAACTAGAGATTCTGGGCGGACTCTTTGATGTTCCAAACATTTCCACCCACACACAAGTACCACAGAGTTGCACCTCATATGCCAGCAGCGTAAAGTCAAAGGTTCATCAGCACCTACTGGTTGGCACAGCTGGGAGGTGCTATGCCTGCAGCATCTCTCATTTCTTTTTAGGTTGCTGGTCATGATGGGTAAACATATCTTCAGGACATGTCTTGTGTTCGTTTCCTTCAAGCTGACAGGAAGGAATGCATGTTCTGTTTGATGTCAAGAGTACTTCCCCTTCCCTTTGCTATTCCATTTCAGAGGAACATTTATTTTATGTAAAAGTTGTATTGTGACTCTTGCAATGTTTTGAAATTTATTCCTCCTACGTAATTGTTCTGATTTTTTTTGTGTGACTTTTTTTTTGCCCTTGCCAAGATTAGAGGACTTGCACCTAACGTTGTTCAGGAGTGTGTTAAACATAATTTCACTATTTGTTCTGCAGAGGCCTTCACCACGAAGAAGTAACAGCCCCGACAAATTTAAACGACCCACTCCTCCTCCTTCTCCAAACACGCAGACCCCAGTGCAGCCTCCTCCGCCACCACCTCCACCACCTGTGCAACCTACGGTCCCACCCGCAGCGTCGCAGGCAGCCAATTTTCAACATTCAGTGCATCCCTCCTCTCAGCCTTAGTGCATGTGCTCAGCAGTCTGTATGTCAGAAGTGGACTCATAACACAGAGCAGTTTACTAAAAGCCAAAGGCTTACTTGGCATATTTGGATTTGACTTATTTGCACTGAGGTTATATAGGCTTCACTGTTAATTGTGTTGTAAACGTTTGTATAAAATGCAGCCAGTGTTGTGGGTCTACAACACTAACTTAACAAAGTTTTCCATCAGTGTTTACTTGAACTACATGTATGTCCATTCTCTGGCTGGAACATTTGCTATTCTGTTTGGTAATACGACATTATGTCGTTTTGCTTGGCTCCAAAGCTTCATTTTCCTGGCTTTTAGGTTTGTAAAACTAAAGGGATACCTTTTTATATTTTTTCATGACAATTTGCAGAAAATGAAAGGCATGGTGGGCTACATGATGAATTCTGAAATATTACAGTGTTTACCAAGCTTGTGGAAAATCAGCACTATGTTTCAGTCATTCAGAATAACAGCTTCTAGTGCAAAATTGAGTCAGACACCCTAATCAGTGCCCAAGACACAAACTTTATTGTAGTACGTAGCAAATAAGCTTAATTCAGCACACAGGACACATCTGTATTTCTCCTGTTTAAAAGCACCTCAAACATGGTACAGTCAGAATCTTACACTGAGGGAACTGGCTTGTTGGAGACTGTGGAATGTACAATTTGTGGACCTTAAGATTTGATGATGTCACTTGACATTTGCATTAACCTGTAAGCTGCCCATGCTGTGTGAGCTGTCACAATGACCTCGGGAAGTGTGGTCCTGCCCACAGGTTACTGATTCCTGATCCAAGTGTGCTCTTTGATTTTTTTTTGCTGCAGAAGGCGATGTGATTGTAGAGAACAACTGATAATAATTTCTTTCTTGTTAAAATATATTAATTGTGATTCCCCTGAAACAAAGTTTGAACAGGTATACTAAATGTTCAAAAGTCTGTTAGGAAAATGAGTGTAGAGGATTATATGGGCGTAACAGCCAAAACTTTGTATTGCTTGGTAGAAACAGAGTACAAGAAAGTAGCACAACATGGCACTAATGAATGCTTATTTAGCAGCCTAAGCCGGTACAATGTATAAAGAAATGTATTCTGAATACATTCTTTCCATTCATTTAGCACAAATAAATTGGTTTCACTTTGCAGTGGAACAAAGTGTCACTTCTTGATATTGCCATCTTACTCAGTTATATTTTTCCTGAGGTTCCTCTTGAGTAGTGAGGTTTATATATTATTGATAATTTTAAGTGGTTTACCTCATATATATGGATATGTGGGCCATGGAAAATGACAAGAGAATGTTTATTTTATGAGAATATGTATCTGGCTATAATCAGAGCAGAACATGAGTAATTTATCTTTTGTTTACAAAAGTTTGTTTGACATGCCTAATGCTTTATTAAGGACATTTTTAAGAAGGAAGTACAGCATTCTGGTAGTATACTAACACTTGTACATATATTGTCATGTTTGCTGCTCACCTATTCAGTCAGAATTGCAAACTGAAAATCCTTATAAAATTAGTGCATTAAATCAAAGTAGTAAGTTAAAATAATGTTGTAAAATGTTCTGCTTGAGGCAAAACTAGAATTTTTTCACCGTAGTTATGTAGTTTCAGCTCTGAAAGAATTTAGAGAAATGCATATATAGTCTATAACACCTCTTAAACCAATATGGGATCAAGTGCATTACCAAATTACATTAATTATGATAGTCATTCTCCGAGTGATTCTCAAGATTGTGGCAGACCTAAAATTTGACCAGTGCTTCTGTCTGAAAATAATTGACCATGGCAGATGCTCACCTTTCCATAGAGGAGGCTTGGCTGTGAGCATTGTAATTAAACATTGCTCCTTAATCAGTGGTAGGATTGCATGTGAGAAAGTGATAGGCATTCCGAGGTGGGACTAAGGTCAGGATAGGGTCGGTTTAGTTTGATGCTTGTCCTTTTGTAAACATAAGACAAATTAAAAAAAAATAATTCTTTTTAAAGTAGGATTCCAGCTCAAGCATCCCACTGTTTGAAATGGTTCCTTCCTTTCTGAAGTGCTTTGAGATTCTTGGACGTGTGGCTCTACAGAGTGCAAGCTCGTGGTGGCGGTAGTACAAATGTGGGTGGGAGGGAAGAGTCTTTGACAGTGTTTTAAGATTCAAAATGGAAAATTATCTAGAATCATTTATGTTTGAAGCATATTCCAAAAATCAATTTGCGTAACCCAAGTTCAGCTGCTGTTATAAAGTGTCTTAGTGAACTCTCCTTACTATTCCAGTGGGACTGATACCAGAAGAAAGTAAAGAACTGACAAATGTGTACTAAATCTTGAAAGTGTAACAAGGCGCTAAATTGGCCTTACCGAACTAAGAACGTTGAACAAACATTTGCTTGCAATCAGAAGTGTTAAACTTTATTTGTAGACTTTTTGAATAAGATGAGAAATTGTGCACAACCATCTCCTAATAAATGTAAATGGATTTTCAGTTTTCCTTGTGAATTATAGTCATGAATTATGATTCCACAACTATGATTTTATCGGATCTCCTATAGACTGGAGAAACTCACTTGACAGTGGGGTCCTGCTTGCTCTGAGGGTTTAAGTGCTTGGTTTATCTCAGAAGCACCTGGGTGGGTTTCTGTTGTCCTTTTCATCACTAATGCCTGTCAGTTGCACTCTGCATCCTCACTAGTTGTGTAAGGCCACAGAAGCTATTTAGCTGTGATGAGCATTTTGTGACCGTACCCCTTTACAGCTCAAGATCTAAAAATAATAAAATCTACCTTTCAGCTGCTTCAGCAGTGCTTTCCTCTCTGACAATCAAGCAGCTTTCTTTTTACATTTTCTCTCAAGGGATCTGGCTTGGACACTGGAATGCAGCTGATACTCTGTAGAGCATTTAGAGTTTGTTTTATCCACAATTTGTTCCAGAGAAGTTCTTTGGAAGAAGAGGTGGGACTGTTCAAAGATAGTTTTCCAGCTAAAAGCCAGATAAGACTGTTTTAATTATATGTACTCTTCTGAGAGCATATTCTCAAGGGCAGAAAGTACTATCAGAGTTTTTCCAGAAAGTGTCGGTGCTTTTCTGTTGGCAATCACTGTACTGGAGCTGAACGGAATAGGATTTCTTTCCTGGTAAAATGTTTGCATTTAGGAATCCAGCTGCCTGGGTGGAATTCCTGTACACTTGAGCTGAATGAAAAATGCAGTCTTGGAAGCAATGAAAACAAGAAAGCTTTCTGAGATCTGTGCGAGTTGCGCTGCTGACAGGACTATATAGACTCTCTATATTCTGTTAAGTAAATGGAAACTGATCATGGAGACAAATAAAAGAGCCTTGAATAGTTTGTCAGTCAAAGAAACAGTCTCTCATCCTCGGTATTGATTACTGTTTGCTAAGAGGATGCATCCGGAGACCTTATTTAAGCTTAATAGTGCTTTTTCTAATCCTAATGCTTAGTTTTACAAGCAGTACAAGTTCTAATTCTGTTCAACTCTTTTTGATGTTTCCTTTTTGTTTCAGTCATGGCAGTCTATTTCTTTTTGATCCTTGGGAGTCTACAGAGCATGGACTATGCAGAGCATATTTCTCCAGTTCAAGCCATCTCATAAGAAAACAGAAGGTTTATGAGTGTAAGCTATACAATTATAATACATGCATATGTTACAACAACCTCCTGGAGGGGAAAGATCTCTCCTCTTGAAGAGAGAAAACAGAGCCCCTAATTACCAAATGGACTCTATGCATAGAGACAATCTGGTTTCCTTAGTTTTCTGAGGAGCTGAATTCCTCTTCCAGCCCTTTTTTGGATTCAGATTGAAGTTTTTAATCGTTTATTTTTTTAAAAATTCCACACCTCACTGTAATAAATATTTAGGATACCTTTGTTTCCTTTTGGGTAATAACCGTTAGTCCCAGTACAGAGGTCGAGAGTCATTGCCACTTTGTAGACAGGAGGAAGTCACTGAATATGCCAGACCGTGGGGTATGTGTGCTCATATACTGATTTCTTTTTTAAAGCAGCTGGTGCTGGTTTTGGATTAGAGGCGTGTCCTGAGGAGGAGATAAACTACGGAGTTTGGCGCTGCATTCCAGACAGCTGCTACATTAGGGAGAACAGTGCTTGTTCGTCCTCAACTAGTAAGGCTCCAAAGAAAAGTACTACCTCGTCTTTAGGTTGAGATGATGTGGCCACAGGGTCAGGAGACATGTCATAGCTGTGTAAGGTTTTGTTCTGCATGTGCTACTTGGATAAGAGTTTTTCATTAGTGGAATGGGGCTCTGGAGGTTATAAAGCTTTTGTAGAGCAGGAGTGAGGAGTTAGGACAGATGGTTGAGGGTGGAGTTTGAGAAAACTGTGTTGTGTCCCTGTAGTAAATTGCTGCTCAGAGTACTCTTTGTCTAGGCCTGGGAATTGCTTGTACTAAACTACTTTTTTTTCTTTCTTTTTTTTCTTTTTTTTTTTTTTGGTGTGATTTCCTTTGAAGAAATGCTGTGTTGCAGCTCTTTATGTTTATGGCATTGGTATGTAATTAAAAAAATCCACCACCAACAATAACAAAAAACCCAGAAAGCAATTCCCCTTTCTACAGAAATATTGGGAGTAGTCTTCTATGTGCAAAGGTGGGTTTTCTCATGATATAACTTAATGCTGCATCTATAAACAGAGGTGTTTTATTCTAGTGGTAAAACCTAAGCTGTCCAAGGCACTTTATTTTGTGATTGCTGACTTTTGTTTTGGCAGGTGTTTCAGATGAAATCTAAGCCTCCTGTGGAGGAAGAAAAAAATCACCTGACAGCTGTAGACTGTTCCTTTCCTGCAGAAATACAGCAATTTCCTCAAATGCAAGTAAAAGTTGAACAAGAAACCTTGAGCTTTTCTGAACCTTATATTTAATTTCAGTCCCTTGGTGATTGCTCTTGTATATTTAGAGAATCAATGAAGCCTCATTATAGGTTGATTGGGTGTCTAGCTGGTTATTCCTATGTTTATCTGATCCTAGTGAAGAAAGCCTGTTAATGGCCAAAGTTCAAATTTGTTGAGCATGAATCCAGGTGATGACTTTAAGAGCATTACACTGTGTTGGTGTGGATCGGAGCTTATTGTAAGAACCTCAGATATAAACAAGATTGTTAGTTTTGTTTCTGTTTTGTTTTTTTTTTTTTTTTAGCAGGTTATGTTTTATTCCTGTATTAGCTGTTATTATTGCTTTTTTGTATATCTCAAGGTGTTTACATATATTTGTAATTGTTCTGATGTGTCTGTAATCAAGCTCATCTGTGCCTTCATGCAGAGCTCCAATAAACACTTGATTTTTTTGTATTTACTTGTATGGAAGACTACCGGGTGGATGTATATTTCCTTCTCTGTCAGCCTGTCATCACTGGGAAAAAGAGAAAGAAAAATGAGAAGTAGGAAGCAGAGAAAGATACATGCTTGTCTTTGGTTTTGCTGTCTTTGATTCTAGTTGTACTGTTTCTGATATTTTCACTTAAATGTCTGCGTGTGGAACCTGGGGATTAACCTATTTCAATAATAAAGTTTGCACGAGAGGTGCTCTTCACTTTGGATTGAGTAAATATTCAAAGTACAGTGCATGCTTGGCTCTACCAGTTTTGCTCCTATCTTGGAAGAATGTAGCTATGTTTCTTGAGCTGCTTATTTGGGGAAACTCCAGAGTACCTTTCTGAATTAAACATGTCCGTCTAACCTTTTACATCGGCCTTCCACTGAGAGTTCAGGCTTTTTTTGCCAGAGCAAGAACTGTAGCATCTTTTGGTCTTAGCAGTGCTGTTTATCTTGAGGGTACTTTTCCTTGGGAGGGTGGAGTGGGGTAGGAAAAAACCAGTTTCATGGTTTTTCCAGTTTTCCTAAGCTCATAGGAACAGAGATGTGTATTTGTGCAAAGTTCTAGAAAAGAATCCTGCATGTTTTGAGTCAAAAGCAGTACAGCTACTTTTCTAATCTGATATTAAGTGTAAAATGAGGAGAAGGCCAAAAAAAAAAAGTTTCCTGGATTATGCTAAGGGGTGTGCTGTATATTTTGTAGCTTAGAAAGGAGTGCTTTCACTATTTCTTTGTAGTAGTAAAGGTCATGGTATCTGGTGGTCTACTTCACCTTGATTCTCTTGTGATCAAACCGTATTGTTCGACCAAGTTCTGCAACTGATGGATTCAGCCATTTCCTAATGGAGATCTGTCTTAAGAAGCCACCATAATTTCTACTGTTTTGACGTATTTTCTTACAAAAACTTTAATCACTTATTATATAATAATTTTAAAGCATGAACCAGTTGTAAACTATGGATTTGTGTGCATTTGTGTAAATTCTGTGCGTACTTTGTTGTGCTGTTCCATGTAATGTCTCTGTGTTTGTCACTTTTTTAATGTGTGCATTCATGCATCAGCTTAGCACAGCACTCACCTGTGTGGCTCAGTACCTTGTCTAAGTATTACTTGTTCTCTCTGGGTCTTTTGCCAAGTTTCTGGGCTTAGATCTGAAAGTCTCAGGAGCACTTAGTTATGCTTATCCTGTATTCTGGGTTTGGAGTCTTGCTGAACTTGTTGGTTGAATCCGTGTGTGTCTGTCTTGTTCAGCTGCCATTCTGGCACATCCCTGTGACCGCCTGCTCTGCTCAAGTCAAGACAGGTCCTTGCATGCAGGAATTGTGCTGTTCCATTTTGACCAGTAAAATCCTTGTGTTATGATGGCTGCAAGTTCTTGGGCACCAAGGCCATGGGTGTATTTCAGTAAATGCTAACCTAGCTGATCTGTGCGACTCTCTGTTCCTAGAACACAGGCAGTGTTTCTTAAAATGCTTCTGGCCTCCTGTCCCCTCTGCTACAAATGGTGAGCAAGCAGTTGTTCTGCCTCTCTCTGAGTGCCAGAGCAGTGGGTCTGTGAACTGGGTGTACTCCTTTATAAAGGAAAGCAAGTTCCCAGCATTTCAGGAGTTAACTTAGAAATCCTTTAAACTGCTGAGAGTGGGAGAAAAAACGATGCATTGCAAAGCAAGCAATTTTAATAAGCCTAATCCTTTCTGTATGTAAAGATGCTGGCTTAGATATCAGTCTGTTTCATGTGCTTTTGAGGCCATTCCATACCTTTCGGCCCAGAAAGAAGAACAGGTTGAAGTCAGTCCTGCATTTCCCAAATGGAGACTGAAGGTATGTATAAAGACCATTAGTTCACTTGAATGGAGCAAATAAGAATTGGAGAAATGGAGATGGGAACCTTGCTTTTGAGCCTTAGGACTCTCAAAAGTCAGCTGTGGCTTTTCTCTGCTCCTGCATGGAGAAGTCTCTGCATGCTAACCAGTGCTGTCTGCTGTGACAGACTTCTCCTTTGGGTGATATGGAGCAAAAGTTGGAATATTTACAAGAAAAAAAATGGAAGCTAGATACGGCTTCTGTTTGCAGAATGGAACAAGATTAGTTCCAAATTCTGCATATTTGTGAAAATACTGTACACTGTGTCCCATACTTTTTTTACTCTTAAGCCTTGAACAAAGTCTAGCATGTGAATTTAATGAAACTAGAACACTGGTTTGTGAGCATCTCAAGCATGTGTGGTGTGACCATCTCCATTTTTCCTAACAAGGAGGGAAATAGTGATGTCTAGTGGGACTGATTTAAACTTCACAGCATGAAGGCTTGTCTTTGCCGTACTGGGGATGAGTTGGACAAATGACAAGAACCTCATAGAACATCTCTGTTCAAGGGTCACAGTATGGTAGAGAGCACTTTCACAGCTTCAGATCACCTTTACAATACATTACGTGGAGATTTGTTTTTCCCAGTCACAGTATGGAATGCATTTTTGGGGCTGAACTTGAGAAGTACACACTCTTCCCTCCTTTCTCCCTCTGTCCCTATAGTCGCACTCTCGCTTTTATTCTGTCACTGGAGCCCACCTCGGTCTGGGGTGAAAAAGTAGTGTGAGCTGAGCTCTTGCCATTCCAGATCTGAGTGCTTTTTGACAGTGCTGAATGAAACAGGTTGTAATTTTGTAGTGAATCTTAATACTGTCAACAGCAAAAATAAGTGGAGAAGAGACCAGAAATGAGTACTTTCATCTTTATGCCTTGAGGTGGGAATTTTAGATGTGCTGTGACCTCTCTTTTCTTTTTTTTTCCATGCTTTGTAAAACTCATCTTGATTTTTCTGTAGCTCTTCAAGACTCTCAACATGCTATCTACTTTTGCTTGTGTTCTAGCAAGAGAAAGAAGTAAGGTTAGTAATGTGCAGTAATTTTGCAGTTCAGCTGTGACTGGTACAGAACTTTCTTTGGAATACGCAGATTTGCTGATCTGTATCACCAAATAAGGCAAATTGTTCTGGATCACATATGTGAAATTTTTTTGCAGTTGTTTATGATATGAAAAACGTTGGATGGTTATTGGAAAGATGTAAAGCTATTAGAAAGTGTCCAAAGGAGGGCATAAAGGTGGCATAGAGCCTAGAGGGGAGGCCATAGGAGGAGCAGCTGAGGTCACTTGGTTTATTCAGCCTGGAGGAGACTGCGGGGTGACCTCACTGCAGTTACAACTTCCTCATGAGGGAAAGAGGAGGGGCAGGCACTGATCCCTTCTCTGTGGTAACAGTAACAGGACCTGAGGGAATGGCCTGAAGTTGTGCCACGGGAGGTTTAGGCTGGATTTTAGGAAAAAGGTTCTTCAGAGTGTGGTTGGATACTGGAACAGGCTCCCCAGGGAAGTGGTCACAGCACCAAGATGCATTTGAACAATGCACTCAGGCACACGGTGTGACTCTTGGGGATGGTCCTGTGTAGGGCCAGGAGTTTGACTCAATGATCATTGTGACTGAAGGAAGGTGTTAGAATGTCGTGTTGTCATGATGATCAGAAGGAGAATAGATGAACCTTCCTGAAAGGGAAGAGTGGTATTTGAGGCTAATAAAGGGGCAGAGAGAAATAGTTTAGTTATTCAAGTATCTTTTGACTAGCCTTTTCCTCTCTGCATAGCTGGGACCACAGTGCCAACTCTACTGGCCATGAACAGCCCTAAACTGAACAGTACATAATTATGCAGCGGTGCTGGCACCAGAAAATACCTCAGCAAAATCCAGTTAGAGAATTAAAAGCAGGATGAACTTCAGAGAGACTTACTTGCTGAAAAGCCAGGAGCAGACAAGAGATCAGGGATCAGTATAGAGTGAAATGAGAAGTGAAGACAGAGAAGTATAGAAGTACCGGCAGAGAAAGCGAGGGAAGGGGTCCCGTGGGAACTGCTGGGGTGGTTGGTTACCCCAAGGGACTGAAAGCTCCTGAAGTGGCAGTGCAGGAGCCAGCACATCGTTTCTGAGATGTTAAAGGCTGCATGTGACCCTTGACAATGAAGCACCTTTTTTACCTAAAATAGGTTATAATTTATATATTGATGTATATTTGAACAAATGGGGGAGTTTTGGGGTTAGGCTCTTGATGTTGCACATCTTATAGATCTAGGTCTACTTCTTGAACTAATTATCTTAGGCCCCAATCTAAGTAGAAAATATAGCACAGCCACCTATAGAGAAATTGAGGTTTCTAAATATGATGAAATCCACAGCTGCAGTGGTATGTATTTGCAAAATCTTGATTTTTCACAGAACCTGTTGCTAGAAATTAGTTTCTGTGATGGGTGATTAAAATTATTATGGCTCTTAATACACTGCTGTTGCTTTTGCTTGTCCAGATGTATTTCTGTATAATTTTAAAATTGTCTATTCACTTTTCCTGCACAGAATTTTTTACAGCTTAGTGGCCAGTACCTGTAGTAAGTTTTATTCAAATTATTTCCCTGGGTTTTCTTTCCAAAACAAGTGCTAGCCATGACAACCTACTGAGGTATTAAACCTGTTAAAAATTTCTGCATTCCTCACACTATTAAAGAACTCTAGGATTAGTCTGGCTGTTTTCTTGAGTGTTTAATTAAGGATGTTTTTAATGCTGTTAGTTCTTGAAGGTAATTAAGGGGTTTCAAGTTAACTGTTTCGTATGTGAAAAGCCATTAAGTTTCCTTAAAAAACCTCCGTCTGGAGTAAAGCATCTCCTGCTGTCAAATGTGTATATGTTACCCCATGTAACTGAAATAAATATCTGAATTAAGAGGGGAACCTATCTTTTTAGATGAAACACCCCAAGAACTGCTCAGAGATGCTCCAGGAATGCTGTGCCCTTTTTCTGGGAGTCTCCCTGATTTAATATACAATTTATTGCAAGAACAACTTGTATGAGCATAGATTGCACAATAAAACTTTGGCTTCTATTTTATGGTATATTTTAGGAATCCAACTAACTGAAATGATGGTACTTGGCACTAAAACTTAGGTTAGCCATAATTCCAGACCAGATCTTACCTGGATTCTTGGGAACACATGGTCTCTTGACAACAATAGCCTCGCTAAGCTTGTCTGGAGCATAATGATCTTATTTTTTTCTAGAGATTTTTTTTCCCCCCTAGTGAAATCTCCATGCATGTACAAATGGGGTTAGAAATATCATTAATGCCCTACTGGTTTTACAACCTATTTTAACTCTGACCATCTCCCTGACCATAAGAGAAAGGCCAAACCAAACCTATTTTGTATTGACTACTATAGCACATTTTTAGCTGGAGACCAGTGTGGAGACTGCTCATGACAGGCTCTTGTTTAAACTGCTTGGTCCTGCCTTTGTGTGCAGAGGGTCCAGGGGGAGGGACATATGGAGGGGAAATGGAAAGAAAAACATGAAGGAAATAATCAGCTTCTGTGAACAGCATCTCTCATGTCTACTAAGAGCAAGACCCCCTGAAGGATTTTCATGCTTTGACTAATTTTCACTGTGGACCAGTTTCCAGGGCACGACTGTCAGGCAAGGGAAGAAAGACTTTGTTCCTGTTCTGTCGTTTAACAGGTTCCCTTAACCACTCTCTATTTTACAGAATTTTGATTTGACTGAAACAGCCATTTGACAATACATGAAAACAGTTTGGATGCATCAGAGGAGTAACACGGGTGAAGGGAACACAATGTGAGCAGAATACTTGCCTTTGCGTGGCCTGGAGTGAGGGGGAAATCCAGCTTGGTCTGTAACAGGAAATGGACCAGATTGCAGTACTTTTGCTAAAGTTAAATAGCTTGGGTTTTCCAAATACTTCAGAGAACTCTCTTCTTTTGAAATACTTGGAATATTCTGATTCTGAAACTATTTCTTAGTTTCGTGTTTCTGTTAAGCATAAAAAGGTGCATGTGTTTTCCCAGCTTACCTCTTGGAAGAAAACTATAAAGTAGGCTAGACTCTTTCCCAAAAAGGCTAATGTTTAATTGATTAGAGTCAGGATGCCTCATGATAGTAATAAAATTTGCCTAAGATCTACTGAAGATTTACTAGGTCAAGCCATTAAATGTTGAATAAACTATACATTGTTAGAACAGGTTGTGACTGAGATAGTCTTTCCAGCTACAAAATTCACGTCTTGAATAGTTTATATTGGCATGAAAATATATTTAATGCTTTTGCCTTCATTACTCAGTTTGGATGTTTCATTTTGGTGGTTGGGGTTGTTTTGGTGGTTTGTTGTTAACATTCTGCCAGTTTAATTTGCTTACTACTTCTTTCTCTTGCAAATCTTGCTCTTTGTTCTGTACTGCATTTTGGCAGTCTCCTGTAATTGCTTTCCTTTACCAGTGCAGAACTATATTTAGGGTTTTGTTTTTTTTTTTTAATGGTGCAAGTGTCCTGTAGTAATGAACCTGAAGAGTTTCTTCTGTTATCTGATGCTGACAGTACAACTTCCATACCCTCACATGCTTTGCAGCTATTTCCTGTCCTCCAAATTCCTGGTTTTGAATCTCTTCTGAAAGAGAAAAGAGTTTGTAATGGTTTTCTTTATTCACAGCACTGTCACTTGCATGTATGAATTGCCACCTGATCTTAACTGAAATTTATTAATGCAAGTGTGAGAAATATCTCTTGACTGAAATTTCGGAGGCGGCCAAAAACTGTGACACAAAGAACTTTATTAGCAGCACGTGGTGGGTGCCTGGGCCTGTGGGAGGGTCTGAGCACACCCGAGGGTTGGGGATCACATGTTTTATGGGCTCGGACATTGGCATGGAAGCCATCCCCTCCCAGGTCAGGCCTCACTCCCTTTCCCATTTCCATAAAAGGTGAGGATTGGTGGGTAATTGGTTTTTATTGGCTGTCACAGGCCCAGGGCAGACCCCTCATCTGTGCAGAGCTGCCCTTCCTTGGAGCCCGACTCCTCACTGGGTGCGCCCCACACCTGCCCTTAAAGGGAAGGGCTGTGGGTGCTGAACCCTCAGTGGTCACTTTGAGGCAAGAAAGGCCGTCGTGGCTTTGCTGGAACTTTCCTTCCCTAAAAGGAAAGGTGTGAATGCCCAACTCCCATTGGCTGCCTTGAGGCGGGAAAGGCAGTCATGCTGTGTTCAGATTTACTACGTGTTTCAAGGTAAGCTTTGAAATTTAATATTTTAAACAACTGTCAATCCCTACCCCGGCCACCAGGGTGTCTTGGCAATGGGGCCAGATGGGACCCTTTGCCCTCCATGCTTTCTGTCTCACCTGTTTTATACCCCCAACACCCCAGAAACTCCCCCCTCACAAAATGGCCGCCCTTGGTAGCCCCCTCCACAAAATGGCCGCCCTTGGTAGCTCCACACACAAAATGGCTGCCCTCGGTAGCCCCTCCACAAAATGGCCGCCCTCGGTAGCCCACCATACAAAATGGCCGCCCTCAGTGGCCCCCATACAAAATGACTGCCCTTGGCAGGCCCCCCTACAAAATGGCCGCCCCTGCCAGCCCCCTCCACAAAATGGCCGCCCTCAGCAGCCCCCCCATACAAAATGGCCACCACCCTTCGTAGCCCACACGCAAAATCACCCCTGGGCAACAGCCCAAACTGGCTCCCAGGTGTCTTGTCTGTCCACCTTTCTCCTGCTTGTAGTAAGACCATTTTTATTCCTCACACAAGGAATCTCTTAAGGTGTAATTTAGTAAGCATCACTCGACCTTTGGTAAGTTTTCCAAAACTTGGATTTGTTGAGGGCTGAAGTTGGCACTTGGCTGGATATTGTGGGTCAGCTGTTGTTCCCCTGGATGAAATAACTACAGTGAGATTTTTTTGGACTTTGAAAAGCAGAAATGAGGCCTAAGTTTGGTTGCAAATTCCAAATGGAGGAGTGGGTTGTGAAATTAGCTCTAACATCATCTACACCTTTTTGAAAATGTTACGGCGGTTTCCAAAGTGAACACTTCCTCCAAGCCTCAGATCTCGGTGTTCGATGAAAGGCACAGCAGCCTTATTCCCACAGGGGCAAAAGGAGCTGTTCTCCTGGCATCTCTGCTCTCATATTAAAGTTGCTCACGTGGTGCTCAGGCTTCGCTTTCTTCCTCCACAACAAATCCCCCAGAATAGAACAGACACTGAAAGCCTGACACTTGCTGCGGCTTTCCCATCCAAGTTGGCCTAAGGCTGAGGTGGGGGGAAGTCTCTACAAAGAGCAAGGATTCAGCAAAGACTTTCTTGTTTGTTTTTCCCCTCCCAAGTGCTCTGCTCAGAGTCAGGGTTCCTGGCTGTGCCTCTCCTGTTTCCAGAGCACTTACATAATTACTGCAGGACTTCAAAGATAGGTTAGCGGAAGCTATTAAGGATGTTTTCCATCTCTGGACTGGAGAAACTTAAGGTGGTTTGTCCGCCTACCCTGAAGTAGAAAACTTCTCTTTAAGGAAAATAATTCTTTTCTGCAAATGCAGCTTTAATTCACTGTTCACCTGTTCAAATTTGCAATTCGTCTTTTGAAATCTGTTTTATTTCAACTCTGTTAACTAGGGTAAATCTCCAAGATTATTCTCCTCAGTGGTTGATATGTAAAATAATATTTAAGAAAAAACATTTCTGCAACTTGAAGCAGTGGCATTTCCTATGAAGTCCCTGACCTGGTATTTAAGGTGTCATCCAATAGCACATGAAGTCTGTGCCAGCTGGCCTCTTGGGCAAACTCCAGAGACTTCTATTAATGACCATATGGGAGGGCAGGAGAGGGAAAACAGCAGTGAGAAAGAAAATGGAAGAGGAAATTCAAGTGTCAGTTTGTACAACTATTAACTGTATAGGAGTGCTTTGTGTGTTAAAAATAGCTTGTGTAGAGAGACTTGAAACAGAATTTTTCCAGTGTTTCACCTATTTCCAAAATGCACAAATAAGTATCGCCAAATAAGGAAGGCACTTTTTTTTGTTCAAAGGAACACTTTTCTCTTTGTCTCAAATACTCTCAAATTATTTTAATATTCTTGCAGATCCTGTGCCTCTTCTGAGGAACTTTTCATTACTTGAAAGTAATCCAGAGGAATAAGTTTTCTCTAAGGCAAGACTCATCTATAACAGAAGAATCTGAAAAACTCACTCCAAGCCCAGCCTTAACACCCTTCCTAAATTGCACCCCATTGTTGAACCTTGTATTGGCTTTCAGTCTCATGTCATGGTCTCATTTGAGCAATCCCACAGTTCAAGGCAGGAACTGCTTCCTTGCAGGAAGCTGAATTCCTGCTGAAAGTGATCAGTCTTTGTCTTTAATACATGAGTTTGCCTGGGGGGACAAAAACAAACCAAACCACAACAACAAAATCTCCAAAGCCTTGTGAATCCAAGGTAGAGGCTTCACTCTCTATATTTGATGTGGTACGTGGTCTGATTTCTAACTGTTCAGGCAAAAGCTTTTCAGGTTTATCTATTGTAAGGGGCAAAGCAACCTCTAGCCAAAAACTTCCCAAATAAGTTTAGACTGGACATGAACATGCTACAAGATTGCTAAGGCAGACCCATTTATGCCTATTAGAGTGTACTTTACTCGCACGTTCTCCAGTGACATTGTCCAAATGCCATCTAAATCAGTCCCTTGGGGCTCTATTTACGTCTGTGAGGGCACTGGGTTTTCCAAGATTGAAGTCAGTGGGCTGGGGGTTTAGCCTCTCTCTCCTGCTCTCTTTCTCACAGGTTTTTTTTAGCCTGGAGAAAATGAGGCTCAGGGGAGACCTTATCCCTCTGAACTACCTGAAACTGCTTGAAAGGAGGTTGCATCCAGGTGGGGATTGGTCTCTTCTCCCCAGCAACCAGTGACAGGATGAGAGGGCATAGACTCAAGTTGCCTCAGGGAGGTTCACGTTGGGCATCAGGAAGAGTTTCTTCTCTGAAAGGGTGATTAAGCATTGGAACAGGCTTCCCAGGGATGTGGTAGAGTTGCCATCCCTAGAGGTATTCAAAAAATAACTGGATGTGGCACTAAGTGCTGTGGTTTAGTTGGCAGGATGTTGTTTGGTCAAAGGTTGGACTTGATGACCTTGGAGGTGTTTTCCAACCTTAATGATTCCATGATTCCAGGGTGGGATTGCATAGACTAAAACACACTGGCAGGCAATTTGCCATTTGATGTTTTTCTCACATGTATGATGCACAGACTTTTTCATCCACTGTTTCTGAGTCCAGAACATCTGTCAGTTAAAGAAAACCAGTGCACAATAGATGCACTTTATAACCTTAGAAGGGGGGTGGTTCTTGTGTCTTATTCACGTATATCTTTTGGGCTTGTTGTAAGCTTTATGAGCATCCCTTGTGAAATAAGGATAACACCATCTGTCCAAGGCTCAAATGCTATAAAGAATTTTTTTCTGCCTTGTTCAAAAGTGAATTAATGTTTCTAAACATTGACAGCAGTTACGTAGAGCTGTTATCTGAATAGCCATGGTGCTCCCATGTGATTCTAGCTGCTACTAGCAGTGTATACATCTGATGTCTGATTTGTAGTGAGCAGCAGATGCCCTACACAACCATTAAAATACCCCAGCCTGGCCATGTTGTGGAAGAAATATTATTTGTGACAAGTTTCTGGAGTCTTCCTCAAGTAGGGAAAAAGCCGCAGACAATGGCAATGGAAAGAAAATGAAATCCTGAAGCTCGCAAAAAGATAGAGGAGTACTGTAGAGCTTTGGATGTGACTTGCTATGTGGATATGCTGTATATTACAAGTCTCATTTGTAGCACTGAGAATAAGAAAGAATAAGAAAGCTTCCTTGTCCTGCTTTCAGGGCAGAGATGGGTATGTAACATGCATGTATGTACTGAACATTTGGTTTTCTAGTTTTTATAGTTGTTCCATTACTTTCTTTAATGATTGTTGGACAAGACGGCATACTTCATTTTGAAGCAGAGTGCAAAGGTTTCAAAGGTAGATCTTGTTACATAATGTAGTTGCTGGAAGATGTACATCCGAGTTGAAAGCCCCTCTGGGTTCACTGTTACACTGAGGTTTGGAACCAACCCAAATGCTGACCCTGCACAACTCTGCCTCCAGGCCAGCACAAGGACACAGCACTGGCACTTGGGCTGCAAGCCTACTGAAATAAAGCATCCTGAGCCTTTCATCTGGAAATCCTTTCCATAAACTCTTTAAGTAGCAGAGCCCAAAATCCAGAAAAAGTTTAACACAGACCCAGTTAAATATTTGTCTGGTTTACAGGGAAGTAACAGAGGATTTCCCAAGTTGTTTCGGTGAATATGTATTTTTTTGTTTTTGTACTTTTTTGGTAAGGCAGCTCCAATAATCAGTAAACAGACAATGGTTTCCAGTTCTCTTCACAGTTACTGGGGGGATGATTCACATAAACTTGGAGAGAGTATCACATTGCAGTGGTAGAACACCGGATATGTTTACATTGTAGTTGTCAGAGCAAGTAGGTTTTAAACTAATTTATTGATGGTAAGTTGTCCAAGCTCTTTGCAGTTGTGGTGAGATTACCAGGCTTTGAGACAGAGGGTTTCAGTAGAGCACTGTGTTTATGCTGCACAGTAAAAGGATTGACAATTCAGAGGCAGAGCAAGCATTAACAAGTGGAGGACAGGAGTTAGCAGGAAACCATGGTAGGGAAGCCAGGATTTCTGAGTGGCAGAACAATGACCCACACCTGCCCAGCACAGGCTGTTTCCTGCCTTGTCGCATGTGAGCCACTGCAGAAGCTCAAGGAACATGTCTGTGCAGCCCCTGCTTGCCTGCCCTTTGGAAACCATGACTAGTAAAAGAGCTGGACCTGAAAGCTGCAGCCCCTTGGGGAGCTTGCTTCTCATCTTGAGAGCTTAGATGTCAAAGGTGTGATGCCAACAGAAGGAGGTAAGCATTTCTTGGTTAATGTTTCTCTTTGGATGCAAAAATCCACTTACAAACTATTTTTTCCAGAATCGGTTATAATTGAGAGTTATTGTGGGCCTGGGTGTGGATGTAAAGCTTTTGTGTCATTGCTGAGTAACTCTGTGTGTGTCTGCACTAAATGCAGACTAAGGGTGTTTACAGTGGACTAATCTATATTTAGATAGACAAGCACTGGGTGTCAGCTTGACATAAGCTTAAAATAACCTTCTCCCATTGTGGAATCTTCCTTTCCCTTTTGTCTCTCCACTCGCTCAGTTTGTCTTGGCAGTCCAAAATTAAAATATGTGTACTTCTCGGGGCTCTTTACAGACATTTAAACTGTGAGCTGTTTTATCATGTGCTGTGTTGCCAAAAGATTGATGCATGACCTTAACTAGGGAAATGCAGTGTAATTTGGGATTGTGGTCTCAGCCTGTGATAATCCAAGACTAGGCTAAGGGCAGTACTGGAAATAATGCTGCACCTCAGCTGGCAGGACTGCATGATAGAGAAAAAATTGACAGCATTTGTGTTGAAATGAGATTGCAGTGGGATGAATTTAGGTTGTTGGCTGTTTCATACTGCTACTATTATCATTTAATTGACAGCAAATAAATGCCTTCCTTGGTATTTTAATGTAGTTAAGTAAGAGAGGGAAAAGCTAACTCAAGTCTATTAAATGAACTTAGCACTCAAGCAAGATGAAAAGAGTGTGTCTGTACTCTGCAGAGTCTCACAGGAGTGCATTATGCTGTTTCCTGCCCTGGTAAATGTGTGCCATTAAACTTCAGTACCCTCTGTTGGCAAGAAGTAGATGAATTGTCAGCAGGGAATAAGCAAACACAGCTTCTGAGGAGCCGTCTCCAGGATTCGTGCTCTACATGGTGACTACCTCAACAAAATACTTGTCCTTGATTTGTTGAGATTTTCTTCTTTTCGCTCTGGAGCTGAAGTCATCTGTTTGGCCCGTGTTTGCAAAGTCTGTTTTGCATAGACTTTACAAAGACTAAAAGCTGTTCACTGGGGGGGAACTGAGGATTACTGGAGCATCTGACAGGGAGGCACAGTAGTATATGGTGAGAGTTCCACAGGAGAATCAGCAGGCCTGTGGTGTGGCTGGTAACAGCCATGTCATATGCTCAACAGGCAGAAGCTGGAGATAGTTCTGTGTAAAACAAACGAGTCATTCTTTTCTTACAGATTTTTGCAACCTCATCATGCCCTCTGCCACAGCTCTGATTACTGCAGCCTCCACCTTGGAGTTTGTAGTATGGGACTAGATGGGATATTCTGGTATTTGCCTTGTTCTAGATCATAAGGTTTCTTGGTAATACTAAGGATCCATTTCTCTATTTTCTGTCCACCCACTGCTGAAAGCGAAAATATATTTAACCAATTTGCATAATGGTCTTTCATAAATGTTGTTATTCTAGCCTGTTAAGGTGTGAAGCTAATACAAAACAAAACTCAGAAAAGAAATCTGATATTCTGGATTAAAACAAGAAAAGCAAAGGTAGCATAAACCAGTCTGCCTCCCTCTAGTTAAACAAGTATTTGATGTGCTCTGTATGCAATAGCTCAGAAACAGGTGTCACATGATGAAAAAGAAAGTTATTTTCTGCAGAAGTGATTTGTTTATTTATGTATTGTCATTTTTTTAATATGCTGGTTTTTTCATTAATGTAACCATACATGCTCACATATGCAAGATTCACTCCTGTATGAGATGGCTCTGACCCTTGCCTTTCTTCTGTAAGGGCTATTTTTCTGATCTGTAAAGAAGATGGAATCCCTTTCCTACAACAGTGAGTGCATTCTGAGCTATCCGAGTATGATTTGCAGCATCTTAACTGAGGATTAGCTTTACTGTGAGGGACATGTAACAGGATCAGGAACGGGAAGATGGGGTTGAACAACAGAAAATTTGTATGTCAGTAAAAATAGCACTTGTGGTCTATATTGGCATTGATCTTGGGGAATTTATGGCAAACCTAGAGGTCATGAGGGACTTATGCCATAACAAAAATATTCTACTAGATATTTTCTGAAGGAAAATAGAACTGATAAATTCCTTTGTTTGCAGATACAGTGCTAATTTTATTTCTATTTCACACTTTTGGCAGATGTGGTTCATGCTGTCAGCACTTATTACATGTGCACTAGTGTATTTTAGTTGAAGTATATGTGATTTTAAAAATAGCCTTAAATTACAGTGATTTTCCCTTAATGTTCTAATTTGTAAAACTTCACTATTTACCAAACCTATATAGTTCCTTCTTCAGTTTACAGAATGCACATATGTGCAGCAGATTCGTAAGATTATACTATGTAAACATTGTCATAGTTCCCTTGTTTGCTACAACAAGCTTTCACTAAGCAAGTTTATAGAATCACAGTTGATTTGGAGTTGACCCACAAGGATCAAGTCCAACTCCTGGTCCTGCACAGGACCATCCCCAAGAGTCACACCATGTGCCTGAGAGTATCATCCAAATGTATCTTGGACTCTGTCAGGCTTGGTGCTGTGACCACTGCCCTGGGGAGCCTATTCAAGTGCCCAACCACCCTCTGGTGTCTTTTCTAATACCCAGCCTAAGAGAACTTCAGGCTATTCCCATATCTCCAAAAAACACTCCTTGCAACTACATTCATTGATTGTGTTGCATATCAGGAGTATTTAAGTGAGAAGCAAGTTAAAATTATTTCTATTAGATAAGTTTAGCCTTGTTTGGTAATGCCCTCATGACCTATATGGGTAGTGTAAGAACCAAAAAGGCCTCTCAGTCATATAAAAGTGGGGGGAAAAAAAGATATTATAGATTAAAATTTTTCCAAACTATGTCATAACTGCTTTTGTTACAAGTTTTGCAAAGGTTTGCATGTGATGTTTATTTTGCACATATGTATAGATTTGAAGACTAACATGGAAAACTGATTTACAAATCAGCATTTGAATCACAGAATCATAAAATGGTTTGAGTTGAAAGGGACCTTGTAGATCATCTAGTTCCAACGTCCCTGGCCATGGGCAGGGGCGCCTTTCACTAGACTAGGTGGCTCAGGGCTCCTTGCAGTCTGGCCTTAAACATTTCCAGGGGTGGAGCAGCCACTTTTCTGGGCAGCCTCTTCCAGTGCCTCACAGCCATCACAGTAAATATTTTTTTCCTAATATCTAATCTAAAACTGCCCTCTTTCAGTTGGAAGTCATTCCCCCTAGTCCTGTCACTACACATTCTTGTTAAAAAGTCCCTCTCCAACTTTCTTGTGCACTGCTGAACAGTTTGTCACTCAGTGATTAGACTGGTGACACAGTTCATCTGAACAACGACCTCAGGCCTAGCCCATGTTACGGGACCTCTTCAGAAGATGGTGGTGTGGACACCTTGGATGGTATTTTGGCAGTGATAGCCAGACTGGGTGGGAGGGACAGTTATGCCACTAGATCTACATCTCCTCAGACAAAGTAGTCAAAGCTCCCTGTCAGCATGGCCGTGATGGCACCAGAGAGCTTTGTAGTACTTCACTGGTATCTCATAGGAAATCTGTGTTCTTTGCAGCTTAATTAGTCTTATTCCCTTTCACACAAATTTAAGAGAAGGTATAGTGACCCTGCTTAATGTGGTCAAACAGCACTTGACAAGCCTTATGCTTTCCACCTCTCACATGAAATGTTAATTTATAACACTTCTAAGGCTGCTGAAAACAAATGAGTGTCCTTTAGACTGTCGGTGCATCAATATTTAATATGTCTGCTTAAATTAAACTCTAGTCAAACTACTGATTGTTCTCCTCACCTTTTCCTCCCCCTTCAATCATTAATGGACATTTTCCACAAGCAAGTTAACAAAACACCTGACAATGGACTTTGCACGTAATAGCTTGACCCTTTCATAGCAGAGTCTCTTCTACACAGATTGTGTAAGGACTGCAGAAGTACAAAAGGATGCTTCCCAGTCTGGACCACAGATTACAGGGCAATAGTTGATCAATCATTTAGAAATCGTTTATGTTTTGAGATTTTTTTCTCCATTGCAGAATCTGGACCCTCTTTTCAAAATAAACAAACAAAAAACCCTCTTTACCCAGGGTGACAATTCCTTTTGGTCAGATTTTTGGTGTTCAGCTGTATTCCTTGCTGGGAAGGACCCCTTCCAAGATGGGTGTACAAATACCCCCTAAATTTCTTCTCTGTATCTTCAGGAGCTGCTGCTGCTGCTGCACTATCTACGAAGTAGAGAACATTCCTAGATGAACTGTATGCTGGTACAGCTGCGAGTGACCTGCATATCCTGCAACTGTGGTGTACCAAAAATAAGGTAAATTTGTAACTAGGTGTTGCTCTCATCCCGAGTCATGCTACGTGCGTACTTTTATCCTTGGATTCTTAAACCCCAGAGGCTGAGGGAGGAAGGAGTTTATAGGAATTATTCAATGATTTACTTCACTTTCTATTTTAAAGTGAGGGTTTAAGAATTCTTCTGGTGATGTGTGGGACAAAAGCGTAGTTATGAACAGTGCTGCTATGGCATGGTTACAATTTGCTTGCCTTTGAAGGCCCTGTAGGAAGGGTTTCTGAAGAGAAGAAATGAGAGGTTTAATCAGTGATCTGAAATCTAAGCCAAATGGTACTTGCCAAAATACTGTAGGCCAAGGGAGCAGAGACCTAGAGCTGAACAAAGCTGCGTTGCTTGTTATGAAACCAGGGACAAAGGAGACATGGAGGAGGGACTCTTTCCTCCTACCTTTTGTTTTTGTGGCTTGTTTTCACAGTTCTGCCTCTTGCCAGCAAAGTTGCCCTCTCAAAATTATCATATGTACTTGACTGGCATATTCATATTAAAACAGGGTTTAATTAAAAGCAGAGGATTTTTCATCAGTAGGACATCTAGAGAAGTAAGAGCAAAGCAATTAGGATCAATACATATTCATTTCAAATGCATTTTTATTCTCCAGTGGGATTTCTTGTTCAGGTCCAGAGCTGCCTGTCATCTATACTCAGTTTGGTTTGCATCTAACTGGGCCTGCTTCTTCTGCATAAAGATCCAGCATATGTCAATTTACTCTGTCACTGGTGTGCCTTAACTCTTCTGGATATTCCTGTACAGATAAACCATTGTGAATTTGTGAATACATTATTTTTTTCCAGTTGCTCATAATCAGTTTATGTCAATTTACTCTGTCACTGGTGTGCCTTAACTCTTCTGGATATTCCTGTACAGGTAAACCATTGTGAATTTGTGAATACATTATTTTTTTCCAGTTGCTCATAATCAGTTTTGCTAGAGTGAATGTTTAATTTTAGCCCACAACACTGGTTTTTAAGCTTCTGTATCAAGCACCATAATGGGACCTGGAATGTTATACACACTTGCATGCAAAAAGGTTTAGTATTGAAGAATAGGAAACAGCACATCTTGAGTGGTTACTTCAGAATTGTTTTCCAGCCATCTCTTGTGTGGCTGTGGCAAGATTTCAGTTAGACTTTTGATTTCAGCCTGTGTCCTGGAGCCCAAGGAGCAATCAAAGTCGCCAGAGGCTGTTTACTATCTGGGCAGCTGGTTTTGGTCATTTGTTTCAGCAACCCAGTGCATGTGTGTTCCTGAAATGCTGTGTTCTCCCAAAGAAATCTCTGCTGGTAGCAAGCTAGCCTAGCTTTTCCTAATATCTAAAGCAGTGATATGTGGATGGAGTTTAAGCCCACTCACTTATTTTAGTTGCCTGATGTGTATGCAGAACAGTTCATTCGTTTTGCTTCACAGTAACCTCTTACAGTTCTTGAAGAGTGTTACCATGTTTCCCCTCTGCCTTCTCTCTAGGTTAAATGCCATTTGTTTCGGTTCTTCTCCCTGGAACAGTTTCCTAGAGTTCTCAGAGTTCCTGTCATCTTTTCTTCCCCCCCCCCCCCTTCAGCTGGCTACCCTTTCTGACCCCTAATGACAGCTGAGATGTCTTAGAAGTGAGTCTTGAGTTTGTGTTATTCTTCTGTCAGTCCTTCCAGTAGCAAGTATTAATATTTACAGGAACACTGTGAGGTGTGGATCTAGACCCTTTTAAAGATACTTGAATTTCATGAACTTTTGTGAACATTGCATGGAGAACTAAGTCTGGACTGCAGGTCTGAAAGGAGAGGTATGCCATACCTGTAGGAACTGCAGAAGCTGTGAACATCTGAGATTGCATAAGCATTTCAGGTCTAGGAATATTTCAGCTCTCAGGATTTCACTCAGCCCTGGGAATGCTTGTGTTTCCACCTGCAGTGTGTGGGTACCTTAGCTCTAATTGGGTAGTGGTAGTAGCAGAGCTGCCATGCTGAACATGCCACAGGTAGAGCCTGATGCATTGCTGCGCGTTCAGTCAGCTCCTGCAACAGACTTTGCGGTCTGGAGGGTGGAAGTCGCAGGTGGCTGAACTTGGGCTAGTTGACAACTACCTTGCCATGTGTCTGACAGCGCTGTAGGTGCCACGCACACTGATCAGGGCAAGGGTTTTGATGAGACGGCCTCTAAAGGCGGGGGGTGCGCTGATCCAGGGGTGAGTTGTCTCTCCCCCGAGCTGGCAGGCTGGGCTTGCAATGCTACACGTGCGCTGCGTCCCTGCATCGCTGTCTGCAGCGCCGAGTTTGCGGCCCTTTGGCATCGGTGGCGGCGGCGAGGCAGCGCCCATCCCCGTCCTGCGGCGGCCCCGCTGCCTTTGGTCCCCGCGCGGGTTCCGCGGCTGTGCCCGAGCGAGCCCGGCCCCGCGGAGCCTCCGCGCCGGGAGCGGGGGTGGCGCTGGGGGCGCCGGGCCGGGCACGACCCTCGGCCGGGGAGCCGCGCCCGCCACTGCCCGAGCCGGCGATGCGGGGCCGTGCCGGGTCTGCCCGCGGCGCGGGAGCGGGGTCCGCGATGGAGGTGAGTGCGGGCGGAGCGGCCGCCCCCGGAGGGGCGGGGGTCGGCGCTGCGGGCGGGGGCGGTGGCGGCCCCCGGCGGCTCCTCCCCCGCCCGAGCCACAACCGGTTCGTGCCGGCCGAGGCCCGCCCGCCGCGCCGGGATGCGGGGCTGCCCCGGACCCCGGGGGCGCCCCCCGCCCGCAGGTAACGGGGACGGCGCGCCTCGGGGCACCCGCGATTTGGGGGACTGCGGGGGGGGGGGTGCGGGGGGGCCGGCCGGGGCCGCGGGGGACGGACGGACGGACGGACGGACAGAACCCCCGCAGGGGCCGCCGCCGCCTGGTACAGTCCTGCCCTGCTCTGCCCTCCGGCCGGAGCTGCCCCGAGGCCGGGACGGTGCCCCCGAAGGGGCTCTGCTTGGTCTCCGCAGCCCCGGGGAAAGGGGCAGGCACGGGAGGTGCCGCCGCCCCGGGCCGGCCGCATCCCTCGCCGTGCCCATCGACGGCCGCCTGCGGGCACCCCTCGGTGGTGGCTGCGGGTGCCTCCCGGTGTCCCCTGCCGGCATCCCGCGGGCACGGAGCGGTGTGTGGCGTCAGCGCCTGCCACGGGCACATGGCAGCGCCCGACCTGTGCCATCCCCACTGGCATCTGGGAAGCTGCGGCTGGCCGGGAGCGGGGCAGCGTGGCACGACCCTGCCTCGCCCTGTGTGTGGCATCGGGCGACCTTCAGTCACCTCGTGGTGCGCGTCACTGCGCGGATGAGCGATTGCCGTCGAAACTGGCCTGGAGGTGGAAGGCGTCAATGTGTAACGCAGTCCTCCGGAGCGGGGCTGCGGGCTGGCCCCCGAGGGCGTGGGGAGAGGCGAGGCGAAGCGAGCCGGGGACTATAAGAGCCCAACCATCCCCACGGAGCACCCGGCCAAGGGGCACGGACCGGTTGAGGGAGCAGCGGATGCCGACGGGAGCCCTCGCAGGTTGTGATGCGTAAGGCGATGCACACCGCGCTCTCGTTCTGCAGAGGAGTTCTCTTCTGCTAAATCATGGTGGCTGGTGGTTTATAGCAGCGCCGGCCCTCATCTGTCTGCATGGATGCGTGCTAGTGTCCGACAGGCAGGTGTGCTTGCGGGGGGGTTTTCATCCCCTCTGGGGCAGTGAGTCTCTGGAAACAGGTAGGACTGGTTCTGCTGAGTTGACAGATATGTACAAAGTTGGCTGGTTTATGTGCTGCCCCATTGGTACTTCTTTATGTGAACTAATTTTGCACAATAGAAAAACATTGTAATGTCGTTGGTAAGTTTTGTTCTGGTATTTTGTTTTGTTTTAAACCTCACGGTTCTTCCCTCATCTGGCAGAAATGGAAAGAAACATGTTGGTGAGCCTCTTGCTTGCTTGCAAAAGAGCAAGTAGAGAAGTTTAAGACATAGGTAGACCTGAATGCTGAGAACTGGAAGGGAAATACATATACTCAGTATGAAAGAACTTAATTAAACATGGGAAGGTATGTGTTGATTAGAACATCAGTTACAGTCTGATGCCATGAAAGTATAGATGCGTCTTTTTCAGTGAATTTAATACAACGTTTATGCTGTCACATCAGTAGGTGTGCAGGTGTTTGGATTTGCTGAGTGTGTTAAAAACAACTGTAATACATCATGGCCACGCTCATGCTTTGAGTGTTAATTTCAAGCTAAGGGTAGCAGAAACTTCAGATGATAATTGCAAGGACTTGCCTGAAAAATAAATAGAAATTTACAAGAAATCTGATTCAGCTCAAAAAGAGGGATGTTACTGTTCTGGCTGGTACTGTCTTGATTTGTACCAGTCCCTTGCAAAACTGGACTAGCAGAGTGTTAATCACGCAGTGTTTCTGCTGACATTGGCTTTCTTTGCAGCCATGTGCTTCTCACAGAAAGCAGCACGCTTACCCAGGCTCTGGTTGCACAAATAACAAACTGGAAACAATCACATTGCTACTGTCTTTCTCAAGATTCCCTTTGCCACAGATTAATACAAGTTTCTGTGCTGAGGGCTAATGTTTCAGTCATACTTGTGTTCTTTTTTTATTGCTCATCTGTCATCTTTAAGCCAAATTTTAAGATTTATAGAAAGAGAGCTCATTATTGTGATAATGCTGCTCAGAGAAAAGCAAACAGTTGCAGCCAGACACCTCTCTCTTTCCACATTAAAATTGTTGTTCAGTTTGTTCTCTAGGATTTCTTTTTGTTGTGGTTGGTAAAGGCTTTCATCAAGCAGCTCTCTTCCTCTGATTCTTATTCGCAGTGAGTACAACTCACTGAAAAGCTTTTTCTGACCAAACTTCAAGTTACTGTTTAATTCTTTATGCTTCATGTCTCCATTTCAGTATTTTTAATGTAATGAGGTGTCCTGGAGTCTAAAACAATATCTCTAGGTTTTGTGAACAGTAAGGGTTGTGAAATTTTTCCCACCTGAATCTTAAACCCAAGATTGTTTGTCTGTTTCCAGGGTCACACAAGTCTTCCTATTTGGCTCTGAGAGAAAACAACATTGTTGAGCTCCCTCTTCTGTGTGGGATTCTGCTTCTTTATTTTTGGTGGTTACATTTATCTGCACAATCTGTGTCCTCATTCCACACAGATAGAAAACAGTAAAAGGCTCTTTGGACCCCTCCCAAGTCGATGCAGAGATTCAATGACCATGCAAGTGGTGTTGGGAATAGCAAAGGTGTAATTCCCTCTGTCAGTTCTTGTCCCTGCCACTAAGCTATTAGAGTATAACTTGTCATTTTCAGGGAAGCATTAAACAATGTACCACTAGAAAGTGGATTGATATTCACAGTCCCAGCAGCAGCAGCTTGGTTGACTGGGACATCTTTAATGATGTATGGTAGCAGAGGGCTCTGGGGAACAGGCTCCTCACACAGGTCTGTCAGCTCCTGGGCTCTCTGCAGAAGGGCTTTGTGCCTTTGGGGGAGTTAGAGAATACAACTCAGTTTGGGTAATAGGCACACATCAGTGTGGGGTGAAGGAGCAACCTGCAAGAAAGGGAAGGGAAAGCCGGGTAACATCAGTCCTTAGAAACAGACTCTGGGAGTTTATAGATCTTTTACTTCTTGGAGGGTGGTTTCTGGGAGAAAAAGTGATGGTGTTTTTTTTACTTGTTGCTTGACAATTGCAGACTGTAAATAGCTTGAAGCATTTAGAAAATAGAGATGGTTTTGATACCTGAGATTTTGTTACTTAAAGATGCAAAGGAGAGCTGTGGTGCAAAATAGGAAATGTCAGGATGTGGAAGGTCAGCACTTTTGCTGCAATAAATTTGGAGCAGTTGGTTAAAGTCACTAATGCTGTACAGCGTTGCTGCAGATGAGGAACTAATCCAGAGGTTTCTTTAGTCTTTCTGTTAGAAAAGACTGCATGACCTAAGTCTACAAGAACGTTATTCCTCTCCTGTACTGTCCTTGCTTCTTCCCCATCAAATGTTTAGAATAGCAAAACTGGACTCAGAGTTGTCTTTGTGCCAAATTTTAGGGCATCAATTTAGTGGAAATCAATATAACAGCCAAAATGTGTTTTCTAAACAAATGAGTTGAGGTTATTCACTGTCTACCTTCATTAATTTAGAGTTTTTCTTAAAACTTCCTTGCTTTGTCTGAGTGTGTATTGTTGAAGCTGTTACTTATTTCCACTATTTTTTACTCTATGCAGGGACAAAACAAGGCAAATGATAATTACTTAATGCATGGAGAGATGCGTAGGTCAGTTCCTGGTGACTGCATTCAAATAGCTTGAGTATTTTGTGTAGAAATATAGGGAACCCTTTTTGTATAAAGTTTGTTATTATAGGCAAGTACCTATAAGCAGCTTTTTAATGCTTTGGTACCTTGTGGTATGGTATGACTTCTGTCTATCCACATGCATCTTATGGGATAAGGGACACCAGGCATCGGAGTGAGTAAGTCAGAGCTTACATTTAAAACTGAAGCAAATAACTTTGTGATGTTCGTAACTGAGAATACTCTCTCTTGAAGGACAGTCAGTATGTTAAAACTGTAAATCATTCCCAAAGGACCTAGAATGTCAAAATTTATTTCACATTAGTAGACAATGTTTTTGCTATTTTGGGGCTCAAGGCTGCTGTCAGCTGTTAATTAATGGCAGGGGATCAGTACTTGTCCACTGAGATAGCTTGATTGTTTCTGAAGTTCCTCTGAAAAGATACTGAAAAGAAGAAATTTAATATGAAGCCACCATTTTTTCAGTTGTGTTCCCTGTTCCAGTGATACTTTGGCTGAAAACTTGCTTTGTTGTTCTTTTTCTGCAGGTGAAGTTGCCACGTGAAGTTACATTTGTAGGAAATTGAAGGACTTTTTGTCATCATCTGTAAGTGTCTATCTTCAAAGTACTATTTAAATGCAACTGTCAACTTGTTTACACCATTGCTTTCATACAGCAGTATTTTTTTTTTTCATTTCCTCTTGGTTGTAAGTCAAAAAGGCAGTGCAATGCGTTTCTTTTTCTGCTTTGCTTCTTGGGAGTCTCCCGGAGCAGAGCTGTTACTGCAGCAGTCTTAATGAGTAAGCTGCAGCGTGAAAATGGTCCTTGAGAATATCTCATGAAGAAAACAGGGTAAGACCTTATCTGTTTCTATCTTTCAGGGTAAAGAAAATAAAATTGTTGACAATCATACATCTGGTTAGTGACAGAGCCAGGAACAGAGCATGGGTTTTGTGATCTTCACTTTGGCAGATTGCTCCCTGTAGAGAGGGAGGGCAGGTTAGTTGTGTGCATAGCGGGGCTCACAGTGTCATTGAAATCATCCAAACCCCAAAGCAATGTAGCCTGGAAAACTTCTAAATTGTCTGGTGGGTTTTAGAAGTATCCACAGACTAGGTGTGAGGATAGTAGGTTGCATAAAGCCATAGATGCATAGGTGATGGATCATGCCATGCAAAGGAGTAAAGGTGGTATCTGTGGAGTCCCAAAAGTGATTGCCATTTTGGGGAAGGGTGATGTGTGCCAGCTGCGCAGAGGGCAGACACCATAACAGGTTATAGCAGATTTCTGTGTGCATGTTAAATGCTGTCATGTCTTGGCACATAAGCCACACCTGTGCACAGTTTTAGAACACATTTCACTGATATATACAAAGCGATTTTTGGATGCAACACTCCTCTCTACACATTGCTTTGTTGACAGAGCAGAGTGCTAAACTGTTGCTATTGCCAAAATGTCAGTCTTCCTCTTGCCTGCCCCTCCCAGAGTACAAAATCTGGTGGCAAACACACTGTTCAGCTTTGAGGCACCATGCGGACATGACAATTAAGTAGGGATTTTTTAATGTTTTTTGCCCTTTTATTTGATCTTTAACTGATTTTTTTATACTTGTGATTTTTTTTTTTAAAGCCTAAATTGACTAATGGGATTGTTTTATACCTGTAGGTTTTGTTGTCTTTTAAGCCTCTGTGCTTAACTCAGGATATACATGGTATTAACAGCAGGGGAGCATGTGGTTTTCCTGTTGAACTGTGGCAGATATTAATGCATGATGTCTTCACAAAGCCTAGTTAACACTCAGTAAATGAAATATTCCCCTTTCTGTAGTACAGTGCTGAGGTATGTATGACTTATTATGCTTTGTTACTGCCTCTATTATGCAGCCAGAGTAGAAGTATCAAACAGTACTTCTAATTTTCATTGCCCATGTGCTGTGGTGCGTCTATTTCTTGAAGGATGGTTGAAATAAGCCTCTGTTCAAACATGAACTTCTCTGCGCAGCTCACCTTGGTCAGTCACATTTCTGATGCTCTGTTCTGTTTGGCTTTTTTTTGCACAGGTTTTGCCCATCCTTCTGCACTTGCCTGGCAAGATGGTATTTCGGAAACCACCAGATGGTGGCTGGGGCTGGGTGATTGTCCTCGTCTCCTTCTTCACTCAGTTCTTGTGTTACGGATCACCGCTGGCGGTGGGAGTCTTGTATTTAGAATGGCTGGATGCTTTTGGAGAAGGGAAAGGCAAGACTGCCTGGGTTGGATCACTAGCAAATGGAATTGGATTGCTTGCCAGTAAGTGCAGAAGCAGTGTCTGTCTTAAATTGGAACGTTTCCAATAGATGCTTTCATCTGTGTGTGCTTTTGGAATTATATCAAAGACAGCTGCAAATGATACAATGAGAATGCTGCGTTTTTGGTTTGGGTCAAGATGGGTAAGAAGATTACATTTATAGTTCTACTATGCATAAACCAAAGCAATATAATGGTAAAAGAGCAATAAAAGTACTCCCCTTAGGAAATTCATAGTTTTTGTATTTGAATAAACTAGAAAAACCAAACTGTGGGAAACTGAACAGTAATTTCGTTGATGGGATTTTTTTAATGAGGCTTTAATACTAACATTTGCATTAGTATCTTAAAACCAGAACAAGCTGTTAGTCTGAAATTGTTCAAGTGCTTTATGAAAAAAAGTCAATAAATCAGTTACTAATTTTTCAGCTCTAGGGGTAAACCCACCAGCTTGGGTGGGTGAGGGCTCCTTTCCACTGTCTGAAGAAAAAACTGCTTTTGAAGTCTAGGAAGTTATGGGTAACGGTAGCATTAAAGAAAACAACTTTACTGGAAACTTCTCTTTAATAAGACATTGTCATTTGGAGAGTAACAGCCAAGTTTTAGGGAAATAAAGCACCACCTTGAAATTTCACAGGTCCAGTTTGTTGTTTTAGCATCAAGCCCAGGTGTTGTACTGGGTCATATCACTAACTTCTGTTTTTCAAAGCTTCACCATGGGAACTATCATCTTTTTGCTGAATCTGTAAAAAATTGCCTGTCAGCAGAGCAACTGCTATGGGCAAAAGCAATCATGTAGCTTAATGGGCGGAATGCAGCTCAGGATTCTGAGGAATATCTCCTTAAAAGAAAGTTGGTGTTCAAATAAAGACCTGAATAAAGACCACTGCTTTGTATGACACTGTAACTGGCCAAATACTAGTGTCACATCTGTTAGGGTTTCATATCAAGTGCTAGGCAAAAGAGGGACAGGCAAAGGCAGGTGGATCATTAACCACAAGAAGACTATATTCAGTCTCAGGGTAAGAAGTGGGTAGACTGCTCTTCCATTGTGCTTTTCTATTTTTCTGTTTTAAGGGTATTAACTCCTGTTATTAGTGCATCAAGACCTAAATACACTTGAGTGAGAGAGTGAAGTGGCAGGAAAATGAGGATAAACAAGGTAATTACAGATTCAAAAAACTAGGCAGGAAGGAGTTGCGAGAGAAGGTGTGAAGAAAAACCCTCTTCCACAAGACCAGAAATCTGTGGCTCTGATAAGAGCCTTGGGCCCCCTTTCCAGTATGTGAATAACATGTTTCCAGATTTCTTAGTGCCTTCTGTCTTGCTACTGTGAGCAGTTGTCAGTAGTGTGCTTTGTAGCTGTGCTAGTTTGGACTGGGTTAAGAGTTAATTTTCTTAGTGGCTGGTATGGGGCTGTGTTTTGGATTTGTGCTGAACACAGGGCTGATAATACAGAGATGTTTTTGCTATTGCTGGGCAGGGCTTACACAGAGCCAAGGCCTTTTCTGCTGTTTGTACTGCCATGGTGGGGGTACATGGGGAGTTGGGAGGAGGCACAGCCAGGACAGGTGACCCCAGCTGACCAAAGGGATATTTCAGACCATAGGATGTGAAGCTCAGTATATAAAGTGGGGGGAAGAAGGAAGAAGCAGGGATGTTTGGAGTGGCGGGATTTGTTTTCCCAAGTAACTGTTATGTGTGATGGGGCCCTGCTCTCCTGGGGATGTCTGAACACCTCCCTGCCCACGGGAAGCAGTGAGTTCATTCCTTGTTTTGCTTTGCTTGCATGCGTGACTTTTGCTTTCCCTATTATACTGCGTTAATTTGAACTCCCAAGTTTTCCAGCTTTTACCCTTCCAGTTTTCTCCCTAGACCTGCTGAGTGGCTCCATGGTCTTGGCTGCTGGCTGGGGTTAAACCACAACAGCACCAAATAGAAACTTCTCTAATTGAATAATACAAATAAAAGGTGCTGTTGTTACTGATTTTGGCATGCAGTGATTGAATGAAATTTTGACAGGTTAGGAGGAATGGTGTCTGCCCATGTGCTTTTTTCTTTCAGTTTGGCATTTGGAAGCTTAATAATCATTCCTACTTCTAATGCCTTCAAAGAAAAGTACAGTGAAGGCTTTTTAATTGCGTTGACATTATCACAGTTGGCTGGTAACAAATCTCTGACATCCACAGCTTCTCTGGCAACTTCTAGTATTTGCTGTTTGTTCCTTTCTCCACCTTTGTTTTGGTGTCCAGTCTCTGATCTAGTTATCCAAAGACATTTTGAAGTATTGATACTCTTAAAGCAATTAATGTTGCATGCAGAAAAGAGAGTCATGCTCATTTGATTTAGAACATGTTTGCTTAGTGCCTTTTCCATCTCTTACAACTTTTCCTCAGTAATTAATCTCCTTCTTGAAAGTATGCAATCTTACAATACAAGTTGCTTAGTTTTAGTTTTCAGGTGATGAGTAATTTTAAGTGCTGTATTTTGAAGTACCCCTGGATTAGTGTGATAGATGTCTAGAGAATGCAATCAAACTACTTCTAAATTTTCTTTAAAGCCTGCATCTTGATAGAGTCTCTTTGCTATTGACACAAAAGATTCCCACACTTTCAATTAAGGCTTTTCTGGAGAGCCATTAAGACTCTTTTGTGAGCTCTCTTAAACTTAACATCACCTTTCTGAAGCTGTAGGTGCCAGACTGGGAGAAGAATGGTAGTTATGGTAAATTTGCAGCTGCAGAAAGGAAGTGAGTGCCCATTTTCTTAGGAAGACTTTTATTACTGATAGCACTAGAAATTGCAGTCTGTAGGTCCGGTGACTGCTGCATCAGTACCGTAATTTCACCAAAAAGAAAGTGATATGTAGGGCAACTAACATGGAAAAGGTTCTGTGTATCTTCCCCCTTCCCTCTGTACATGTCATCTTAAACTTTTTTTTAAGCAGCTGATGCTAGCAAGCCCTTTCATGTTTGCTGCATTGCTATCCTTTCTAAAATGTTTACTTCTGACTTGTGTGAGAGCTAAACTTAGACTCGAGACATAGAAACCCAGTACAGCACCTTGTTTATTGGGCTGAATTTCCTGGCTGCCTGGTGTTCGATTTCTGTCCTTTTGCTTGCAGCACGGCCAGCGTTGCTAAGGCCAGTGTTCAGCCCTGAGCTGGACTGTTCACCTCATCAGCTGGAAAAGGGAATGCCACAGGGACCTGGTTGATCTGTTCCTTGCAGGATGACTTGGGTTATAACTTTGTGTGACATCACCTGACAGTGCATTGGAAGAAGTGTGCCAAAAACAGTGAAAGAAAAGCATCAGTGTTATTGTACAGGGCAGAGGTGAGACCTTCTCTACAAAATGAGGTGTTACAGTTTGGTCAGGCTATGCAGATGTGGCACATGGCTCCAGGGCTTGTTGCAAATTGGAAAAGCTTAGTATGTTTCCCCTACTAAAACAGGCCAGAGGAGGATATTTATATACATTCTTGAAGATCCTGTGTTTCTTTTGCACCAAGTGTTCTTAATTTTACATCCATTTGGAGCCTGAAATTGAATTTGATCCATGTTAACACTTGTTAAAAGCAAAACAGACAAAGACCTTGGCGCCTGTAATTGGCACCACAGCTGTTTATAGTAAGAGTTGACTTCACAGTATTTTGCATAGGAGGAGACACCAGCAAAGTCTCCCATTTCTACTTCCCCTTCTTAATGGAGAAAGAACAAAGGGAAGATTCTCTCTTCAGAAGCATGTCTTGATAACTTGATGGGGTGTTTCTGCTGATCTGAGGAATTCAATGTTACATGTTTAAAACGCTTAATTTTGTGTTTTCAAGCTAGAATTTTGCAACTCTAAAACCGCCTTTGCCGCATCTACATATTTTTGGAAATAAACCTCATACATACATAACTCCCACTGTAAAGTATGGAAGCTGTCCATAGTTTGTGTGAGGGGAGAGGCTGTCCCAAAGATATCCCTGAAAGGGATCCCAGTTCATAGACTAACTTTATTGGAAAGGAGCAGTCTTTCCAGTCAATTGGGTGTGGGTTGCTGTCCCGTTTAAAAAGCTTTTTTCTGATCTATATTCATATCCAGACTACAAACATTTGGAGAATATTATATTTATTATAACCAGGTTTTAGAAATGCACTTAATTTGCAGAAAGTATTCTATTCTTGTATTCTGTCCAGTGGATTTTATGTGCAGTCCATGAGTGTTGCTTCTACTCTACAGTTGCAACAGGCTCGGACAGATACCAACAGCAGGGTGGGTCAGATTAATGCAGGTGATAAGCAAAAGAACTCAGCTGTCCAATATTGTTTGTTTAGCAAAAGGTTTTTTGCGTGCATGAGGTGAAAGAGGAAGGACCCTCAGATGAGCGAGTGGAGGAAGGGAGTGTTGGCTTGCAGATTTTTTTCTCTTTGTGTGAAAATATTGAGGAAGAGAGTGCTAGCTCTTGATGTCCATAAAACAAGTTTGTACTTGTCAGGAGGTCAGCAGATTGTGGTAGTTATAAAGTTCCTGTGTGAGCAGCAGATGGCTTGTTTTCACATCTCAGGAAGGACTCACTGTCACATCCAGGTCTCACTGAGGGTAAAGTCTTTTATTCAAAGTAATAAAAATACCAATGTACAAATGAATCCTTCTAGGTGTTCTACCTCTCTGGTCTCTCTGCATGAAGATCTGCTGTGAAAGCCCATTTTTCTACTGCTGCTTCCCATTTTATCTGGAGATCCTCTTGACTGTTCCCCTGCAGAGCCTAATAATTGTGTTGCTGACTGCCAAGCTGGGACTGGTTGTGTCAGAAGAGCAGTGCTGGCTTCTGAGACTTTCGCCCCAGAGTTAGCTGTCATTCTTAACTGGGCTGCTATCTCTTTTTGATAGAGTTCAGTCTAGTTTTAAGATGCATTATTTGGAAAGGAAAAAGCCCCAGGGATTTTATTTGTCAAAGAGGTAAATATTTATCGATGTCTTCAAATATTATTCTAATTCTAGTGCTAAACCCTGGAGTTGTTGGCAAACTGAACAAAATGCTGGCTTTAAAGCTATTTTTCATGCTTACTATTGAGGATTTCCACTTGGATTTTATGTTTATGTTGTTCACATTATGGCGAGAAAGGGTCTTTCTGAGAATCACCTAATGAACACCTGGGGAACTGTTTCCTATGTGGCTGTACATAGACTCCTGCATTCTTCAGAATGTCCACTGAACAAAATCCACAGGGCAGGAGTTCACAGAGCAAGTCTCAGTCCCACTCTGGGAAAGTTGGATTTTCACTAGAGTTAATTGCCTCGAACTCATTGTGCTTCAATTACTTGTAAAGAATAACATGTTTGTGTACAGTGAACTCCTGTGCAAATACCATGGTAATAACTGAAGGTACTGTGCCTGGTGGAAAAAAAGTGCCAGCTCTTTGGGAAATGGAGAAAGGGAAGGAATGCAGGGAGGCAGGGGAAAGAACAAAGATGCTGGCTGTCATGGGGGTTTTCTTTTGTGACTTTTATTTTTTGGCAGCATGATGAAGGGAGTGTAAAAGCAGTGCCTAGTGTGAAAGGGAAGATGGAGCTGTTTTTCTTCACAACCCAGAGAAGAGTATAACCCAGAGAAGAATAATAACTATTTTAATACTTTTACTGGCTTTCCTTCTTATAAACAGAGCCATTGCTGGGCTGCCAGATCTCTTACTGTGTGAGACGGCAGATTAATACTGAGCTCATTGGAGCAGGTTCTTCAGTTTTGTGCAGGTTGTTTTTTCCATATTGGAGTGAAAAGATCTCTTTGTACTTTTTGTTCTTCTTTGGGATTAGCTTTTTTAAGTGAGAGAAGCTGGAAGAGCATCTCCTTCAGTCTTGTTAGGGATGCTTTTGATGATATTCCAGTGGAGAGTGTCCTTGTCAAGATATGAAGACATATTTTTCAGCTCTTTGACTCTCTTGTTCTGGCTTGGGTCAGAGTGTCCAGTTTCACCTTGGATGCTCCAGCAGTGATCAGTGAGATCTGTGCCAGTGCTACCAGACAGAGACCTTCTGAAAGTAGCTGTGTCAAAATATAGAGAGCAGGTAGAATGGAAATACTGTTTGTTTTATCAAGGTAGTGGATCAGAAATAAAGAATGGAAAGAGTGCAAATTCCTGTGCTTAATTGAATTATGTTGTCACTACCTAATGTTCTTTTACTGTAGAAGAATTTTTTTATGTAATACAGAGTCAATCCTTTGTTTATTTTTAAATCCTGTGGCTTTGGGAAACATACCAATCTTAATTTGCCAGTTCTAGCAATTAATTCTAAGAATCAGCAACAATCTAACACTCTCAGCTTTTGTTCTCAGCAAGTTACTCTGCCCAAGTTACACTGGCCAGCTTTCATTCCCACAGCGTGCTGACTCTTGAAAAGCAGCAAGTGCTTACATCTTCCTTTTCCATTGTTTCCAAAATCCAAATAAACCCTCCTTCCCCAGAACATTTTCTTGGTTCCTCTGTAACTCTAACTCTTTGCCTGGATAAGTCCCAGTTCAGACTGGCTCCCCTTTACATTCCCTAGGCAGAAGCTCTTATGTAGGGCAAAAGTTCTGACCTGCCTTGTCTTTGAGGATCGTTTCACCTGCTAACCAATCTGTGCCCCTGCCTGCCAGAACTGCTTGTCCCGTGGCCGGTAACCACACGAAAGCTTTGCCTGCATTCCCAGCTGCTCACTCCTGTCTGCAAACCTCGGCAAGCACCATCCTCGGCTCCAAGTGTTGTTTACCTCCTCTCACCTCTCTGGGCTCACCTCCCACCTGCTGGGAGTCTCAGCTGCCTGTGAGTCAGGGAACACTAACCTGAACAAATGGCACGCTCCAAAATCCCTGCCTGTGTGGATTGTGTCAGCCGTGGAATGTCTCTGTATCGCTGCAAATGAGATGCAGAGGTGGTGAGGTGGTTTTGTTTGTTTGTTTGAAATGATGTTGGTCATTTGTGTATCTAACTTCTAACCTCAGAGTTGCTGAGCTTAGGATCATGGGGCTAATATATAAGTTTATGTATGAATGCTTGGAACTGCAGGGTTTCAGACAGATTATCTTTTGCAAGCCAAGTCCCTTGCTGCTTGCTTATTTATGCAGGGCACCAACCTTGCATGCTACTTAAGACTAAAAGGTGTATTCCAGGTCACACAACTGAAAATAAGTGCTTGTTCTACAACTTCTGTGAGGAGAGAGAACTGGCTGAGTAGAGGCAGGGTACAAATTCTGCCTCACTTTGTTCTTGTTTTGAAGAACTAAACAACCAAGAAATATTGTGGGGTGAAGAGAGGAAGAAACCTCTTCCAAATTTCACGAATGTTGTTCTGGATGTTCTCGATAAGTGCCTTTTATTTTCTGTAGTTTTACAGTTGAAACCAAGACCTGTAGTAAAGAGTTATTTGGTAGAATACTGACTAGCAGGTATTTAATTCCCTCAAAAATCAGGAAGAGTACTGTTTGTCTTTGTCTATATATCAATAGATATTTCCTCTATGTAAGCACCAGGTGGCATTCTTACTGTGATTATGATCAGAGGTTACTATTTTTCCATTTCAGTTTTATAAATGTAATATCAAGATGACTACAGATACTGCCTTTCTGAAGCAGAGTTTGTGGGCTCTGTCAAAAGGTATCTGCTTTCTTAAAGCCTGACTGATGGTTTATCTTGGTATCTCAAGATGAGGATTCTTTTTGGAACGTTTGTACAAGTCCTTAGGTGTGTAGTGACAGTGTTGCAGTCCAGTATGTATCTGGCATCCTGTGTTTAAGAAATGTTTTGCTCCCTCTTTCCCTCCCAGCCCTGGTACCCTTTCATGGTCTTGATGTCAGTTTCTCCTGGAGCAAAAGTCTGGCAAGCCTGACCTTGAATGTTTTTATAATTGACTGTTTTAAAGAACCCTGTAAAAATGAGTACTCTGAATTGTTATTTAATATAATTCTATGTTTAAATAATTATCATACGAAACATTTCCACAGACTGATAATTTTTAGAAGTTCTTCCTGGTGCTGGTATTTACTGGGAACGTTTTTTCTGCTTTTCTTCCAGGTCCTGTCTGCAGTATATGTGTATCATCTTTTGGAGCAAGACCAGTAGCTATCTTCAGTGGCTTTATGGTGGCCGGGGGCCTCATGATGAGCAGTTTTGCACCTAACATATACTTTCTATATGTTTCATATGGGATAGTTGTTGGTAAGAAACACCTTGCCTTCATGTTGAGACTTAGTCTTGATTATTTTGAGTCTTGGATTGTGCATATGAAATGGAAGACTGATTCACAGAGGCAGTGGTACTTGATTTATCAAGGAGTAGTTACCATATAGTGAAAGATAAAAACAACGTCCATATTCATCAGGGTTTGAAAGCAGTTTGTCTTCTGTTGACACAATTGTTAGAGATGGAGAAGCTGAGGTTTTACCTAAGGGCTGGAATCAAGCAGGTCTTCTGCAGGCATGAAGGAAGTGCCAGTCTTAAAGGAATAACATTTCTTCTGGATTCTGTCATGTACTCATTCAAATTTGATAAATTAGAGATCATTAGGGAGCAATGTTGTTCTCCACATAATTGGATTGAACCTAAAATGCTGTGCTGGAGGCGTGAAAGTGCTGTTCTCCTAGCAGGTGGTGACCTGCCCCTCTGTGCTGCAGAGGGCTGCTCTGGGTGGCTTACCAAATTAACTGTGTCAGGAATTTGGGCACCTTGCTGGCCAGCAGGGACCCGGCCTAATTGCCCTGTCAGTGTGAGGCTCATGCTGAGCCAGAGTTAAGAGGTACCTCTGTGCCCAGGGTTCACAACTGTATTACCTGGGGAATAGGCAGGAGCATTCATTTCCCAAAGGATGTAGCATGCCTTATGTCTAATTCTCTTTCTCAAGGTCTTGGATGTGGCCTTTTGTATACTGCAACAGTTACCATCACTTGCCAGTACTTTGATAAACGCAGGGGCCTTGCACTCGGTCTGATTTCAACAGGTATGGCTTCTAATTGTCATTCTCTCTAACTTTTCAGCTCTGGTACAACTACCATTTTTTCTCACTTCCTGAAGTAATTCTAAAGTCAAAACATCAGTAGTAATGAAGAGAGAAACTCAGGCTTCAGGTAAAATGGTAACATACACTTGCAGATGTATGCTGTGGGTTATCCATACAGATGAGAAAAGGTAATTCACTAAAATAAAAGCAGACTCGTGTAGTTTGGCATGGGTGCCATGGATGAAAAGAGGGGAGGTGTTCCATAGAGCACTCTTCGTACACAAGATCAAAGGTGAGAAGAGATTGGAGATGCAGGATATAAATATTGGATCACCATAACCTCACATTAGCTGCACCTTTAAAGGAGTAGTTGAAATTTAGGCTTACATTTGTAATATTTTCTTCCTTTCCAATCAAAAAGGAACTAAATTCTGAAATCTTCCAAAGACCCATCCCAGCTTTTTGTCTGCATATGTTAAAGTGATCCTAGAAAAACAAACCTCTGATAATACAGGGAAAATTCTTTTAAGGATACTGAGCAGACTTTCTTGCCGTCTCTCTGGGTCTTTAGGTTGTGTGATGTTATCCTTTACACCAAGAAGAATTAGTGGACGGAGTGAGACCTGTTAAAGACAGCTGTTGTCCCATGCCTTCCTTTCTGTGTTGGTTGGAGTCTCTCCTCTGATCTGTTTTCTCAAGTAGCTGTTAGAGAGGAGAGACATGATCAGCATAGTCAGTAACGAGATATTGACACTAGACCCACACCAGAAGGAGAGCTTCTGCGGAAATGTTTCTTGGAATCATTTTCTGTGGCTTTTGTTGGGATTTCAGGTAGTTTGCCTTAACATCTGATCTTACTGAGCCCTAATTAATTTTAGTAGCTGAAAGACAAAACAAGTGTGAATTTTGTAATTATTTTTCCTGTAGTTAGCACCAAGGTATATACATGGCTTTAATATAACCTAGAGACGTATTCAGCAAACAGTTTTGAAGTTTGTCTTTAACTGACTTGAAGAACCAATGCTCTGTATTTGTGGGAGGACAACCATTGATTACAATGGATCTGTGCTCACTTCAAACAAGAGCTTTTTCTTTAAATTAGCGGGATTGCATTAAATGCTTATGCTCATAGTAATTTTTTATTCTTCAGTGTATTTTTCTGGATAGCCAAATTTCTCAAATGCATGTTTAGTCCTGTAGAGCTTCAGAGCTGCCTTTGGAGGAAAGGCCCCCCATGCAAGACATGCCCCTTAAGCACCAGGCAGTCAGGGGCTGTTTCCAGGAGGGCTCTTGCTGAACCCCTGGTCTGTCCCTGCCTTAGAGGAGGAAGGTGGCAGTGAGGAGGAGAAAGGGGAGAGTGTTAGGGTGTGAAATTCTAACTGTGCTAACTCAAAATGGTACCTGAAAGGACACATGTATGTGAGTGCATGGCAGAAGGATGGCTTAATAGCTTGTTGACGTTTTTCATCAGATATAGTACTGCTCTTACTTGTTTCTGAAGTGCCTGCTAGTGTTAATTGCCATAAATTGTTCAGATTTTTGTGGATACTCAATTAAGAAACTGTAATTTCAAGAGGAATAATGACTTATGAGTTCAGTAGACTGAGGAGAGAGGAGCACAAATGACTTACCATTCCTGTGACAGTGTATTCGTAGCTGCTGAACTGTAGAAGTTTGTTAGTGTTGAAGAATGTTCTCAGTTCTTCAGTTTAAACTGCTCTTCTTTTCCTTTTATAGGCTCAAGTGTTGGACTCTTCATATATGCAGCACTGCAAAGAGAGCTTATTGAGCTATATGGATTGGATGGTTGTCTGCTAATAGTTGGCGCCCTGTCTCTAAATATATTAGCATGTGGCAGCCTAATGAGACCCCTGGAGTCATCAGGCTCTCCTCCATCAGAAAAAACCTGTGTAGACAAAGTCCCAGATCAGTATTTTGTTTACCATGAAAAAGGAAAGACTATTGAAGAAAATATAAGCATCCTTGAAAAGGGCTATGTTGATGAAAAATGTGTGAACAATGTGCCTGATTGCAAACAGGATAGCATTTTAAATAAGAATGTATTGAGCTCAATAAATGTAAATGAGAAAGACACTTACAAAAAAAAAGTTGTAGAACAGACTAACTTCTGCAAGCAACTTGCCAAAAGGAAGTGGCAACTATATTTGACCTACTGGAAGGAAACTGTGGTTCTTTTTAAGAACAAAGTGTTTTCAGCTCTCTTTGTTGCCATCTTGCTCTTTGATATCGGTGGATTTCCTCCTTCTCTGCTCATGGAAGATGTAGCAAGAAGTGCAAACATTAATGAAGATGACTATTATATGCCCCTCATTTCCATTATTGGCATTATGACTACTGTTGGCAAACTTATTTTAGGAATACTGGCAGATTTTAAGTGGGTTAACACTTTATATCTGTATGTAACTACGTTATTAATGACAGGATTGGCCTTGTTTGCAATTCCATTTGCCAAAAGTTACCTTACATTAGCAATGTTATCTGGGATTTTGGGTTTTCTGACTGGGAATTGGTCAATTTTTCCATATGTAACAACAAAGACCGTGGGGATTGAGAAACTGACTCATGCATACGGGATATTGATGTTCTTTGCTGGACTCGGGAATAGCCTCGGACCACCAATTGTAGGTAAGGTCACAGGAGATAGTATAAACTTAACATGAGCTGACAGAATTAATTTGCATGTGAGTAGTTCTAGTTGTTCCTAATAATAATGGAAAGGTGAAGCCAAAATCTTTAACAAAACTTAGAGCTTGTTTGCCTGGAGCTGGCCAGCTGATTGTGTTCTTGTTTTGGCTTTGATGAAAAGCACATTTCATGTCTAAGTGTTCAAACTTACAGGTTTGGCTTGTTTTACTTTATTATTTTGGTTTTCCATGGTGTTTCTCTGACTTAACAGTGCTGTTACATTTAACTCCTCACTGATGCACTTCTCTCTTATTTTCACCCTCAGGTTGGTTTTATGACTGGACACAGGAGTATGACACTGCGTTCTATTTCAGTGGCTTTTGTGTCTTACTGGGTGGATTTCTTCTGCTGTTGGCAGCGTTGCCCTGCTGGAATGCCTGCACCAACCAGGGCTCCAAGCTGCCTCCAAATACTTACTCCTACAAAGTTGCATCTAGTGTTTAGGTGACAACTGGAAAACACTTTGCGCCTTTTTATATTATATAGCGAAGTATTTTAGTAATTTTCCACTTATTTATGAAGCCCACAAATCCTCTTCCACTAGAAAAATTCCATTGTTGCTGCTTGTTCAGTTCCTTTTTCTTCTTTTCTTTCTTTTTTTTTTAAATGTTATTTTTAAAAACAGTCTTATTTTGTCTACTATGCACCATGTTTCCAGCCTTTGTCTACTGTAATTTCCTTTCGCCCTGTAAGGGGTATGTTCTGCTGTATTATCAGCTGTACTTTTTTTTAAAGGGGGGTGATATGGAGGGGTGAAAACTTTGAAGCAAAAATGAAGGCCTGTTCCTTATAGGAGAAGATTGGCATTTGTGCCACCTTTTATAGGTCTCCAAGTTGCACAATCAGGCTTTACAAAACAAAAATTTGCCTTATTAGAATGTAATACTGTGGTGAGGTGCTTTTAACATCATGCTTAGATTAACTTTTTGTCTTTTTAAAGTTTCTGCAATTTACAACGAAGTGCCAATTGCAGGAGGGAGAAGAGGGGAAACAAAATCAATGTTGTGTTGCATAACAGAAGTGAACATTATGATGAAAGTAAAGATTCTTACTACCACTACAACTAAGAGCTGTGCTTATAAATATTGCACATTTTGTGAAGTCTGTTTATAAAACTGTTGAACCAAAATGTTTTAAACCAAGGAATAAATGTGATTGTTGAAACCATGAAAAGAAATGCTGACTTGGTTATGCAAGTTCATAATCTTTAGATCAAAGCTGGAGATGTGCTCACAGAAGCCCACAGGTGAGTGTTTCTAAGCAAGTCACCCACAGTCTGGAGGTTCTGGCGGGGGGACATCTCTTCTTCCACAGCCACAGTTTAGTAGGTTGAACCTAATACTACAGGGGAGTAAATAGTAGAGCTTTCAAACTAGGCAGATCTGATGATAAAAAGGGGAAATGTGACACACATGTCATCTCTGCTGTCATTTTTGGAATGGATACAGCGAGGAGAAAAGTTGATAACAGGGAGCAAAAAAAAGCATAGAGGAGGATTAACAGAAGAGGTTCAGGGAAAGCTGATGTGGAAAGAGCTGCAACACTCTAACACCAAACGGGCCCGTGAAGAGAGAGTCTCTGAAACCTCCTGCTTCTCTAGCTGCAGGCAACCCCTGTGTGTGCAGTGGCTCTTTGCTGGCATGAATGGGGGAACGCTGTGTGAGGTTGAAGTCTTTCCAGGTGCTACAGCAAAGGCAGGATGACTCTGCTGGCTCTGCTCTGCCCTGTGTGCTCCACGCAATGGCTTCTGCTTACATAGGTGCTCCTGTGCCAAGGCTGGGTCTGGTTGCTCTTGTGTAGTAGTCACAGAAATCCATCCATGGGTGGCACGTCCTGTATGCTTTGGCTTCTTGCTGTAGGCGTAAAGTTTAGTGGAACATGTTGCAAGCCTGGGATGAGGTACAAGTTCTTAGTCCTGAGTTACATCCTGCATGGTTGCCTGCAAATGCCCAGCTAGTTCTCAGCAGTATTAGGGGCCTCAAATCCTAATGTGATTCTGGCTCATAAATAATCCTTAAGGTTAAAACCAGGTATGTAATGAGCAAACTTTATTGTCAAAGTGCTGTGCACAGTTACTGTGTTTGCACACCTCATTAAGCAAGAGCCATGCAACATCTAATTGGGGCACACCTGAGTGCAAGTCATGTTCCCTCCTCTGGTCCAGGGCAGGAAAATCCAGCTTGGCTTCAAACAGTTTTTGCTGACTTTCTGGGGTTCGCTTATGTTTGTTTAAATTAAAATTTGACAAAAATAAAGATGCAGTTAGTTTGCCTCTTCATTATTTTTCATCTGTTTGTCAGCTGGGTGTAACTACTGTGTGGGTTTTCTTCCTGGATTGCTTATTCGGTGCATATGGAAAAAGTATTGAGTATTCAGTAGAGGCATACACACAACTCCAATTCCAAATTGTAGTCCTGGGTTTCTGGTAGGGATTTGCACCCATTTTATGTGCTGTATGGCAGCTGTAGTAAGATTTCACCACATGTATATGAGAGTAATACCATGTTTTACCCATCTTAAAGAAACTGCAGTGATATACTGGGTATAATCAGGGCATGTGCGCCTTCAGATTAATTTCTTGAAGTCTCACTTCCTGCCAACAATCCAGTCTGAGTTCTTTAAATACGAAACTGATGTTAAATTAATTGTCACTCTGAAAAAATTCAGCTGGAATTAATGCTAATGATTGGGTGCTATGTAGCACACTTTTGCAATGGAAATGGAGTCTATTATTAGGCAGCCTGATATGTTTGGAAATACGACTAGTGGTCTGTAATAGATTCCTGATGTAACCCTACCCATCAGTGAGGAAAGAGCTCTGACTGTTGAAGAATTTTATTTGCCACTGCAGGCCATATGTGTTAGGACTCCTCACCCCAGCCAGTCACTTGAGCACTGTGAATGTACTAATCTTGTCTTTAACTGATAAACAAGACACATGATTTAATGTTTTGGTTTTTTGCATTTTACTTTTCTAGTTTTGCAAGGTTCCTTTCCAAGAAGATATTTCCAAAGATGCTGCAAGCTGTGTATTATCTGAGAGCCTTTCCTTCTGTGTTTATGCTTCATTCAAATCGGTCCAGAGGTTCAAATATTTTTTAGAAGATGTCAGGAGAGGAACAACGTGATTGTCTGTGCCTCATTTGCTTGAAAAGTAGGTCATCAGCATTGGCAGGTGTTAGAGGTAGGTAGAGGTGCTAGAGGTAGGCAAACAGTTTGCCATGTAGAATTAAATTCTGGATCCTCTTGACTCTTATAGTTCCTGACAAAGAGATCTGGAACAGAAGGAATGAGATGCTTAAATAATTATTCTTTATTGTAGAAGAAAAAGCTGTTGTTTATTGCATAAATTAGTTTCTTACTGTGAAATCAGTCATGAATAGAACATTTATCATCTAATTTGCAGATCTTAAGAAAGTTTATTGTGGTTACTTTTTTGGTAACTAGACAAATGAAACTGCTAAGTTTTATTAGATTTAAAGGCTATTCTGTGCCTTGCTCAATTGATGGGTTTTATCATTAGCTGCAGAAATGGATTACACTCCTTTGGTAGCTGTTAATTTGTCTACATCAAGCTGATACTGGATTCCTGCCTCCCTCACTGACGTTGAACAATGTGCCGAGTAAGAGCTATAAAAATTGATTGAGATGTTTGCATAGCATTAAACTGACACTGAGGTATTTTTTTATTGGAAAGATAATTCACTTAAGGCCTTTCAGGAGGGCCTTTCACATATACATATGGTGAATATGTTGGGCTGAGCAGTCAGATTAAAAATGGCAAAATTATAAATGATACAGAAATTGGACAGTTATGTCAAAGGAAGTGGTAAAAGCTGCTTTTCTATGTAACAAAATTTCTCACATTCAGAGGATTCATTTCACAGTTGTTTTGCTGTAGACTCAGTTATGCTGAAGAGCCAAGTTAAAGAGTTGTCTGTCCTCTTACAAGAAGCAGTCTTTAGAGATGTGAAAGTATGCTCTCAGATTACCAAAGTCCATTTTGCTTTGTTTTGTTTTGGTGTTTTTTTGTTTTGTTTTTTTGAAGAAAGATATTTGTTCTTTTAAAACAATCAAAACAGTTCTCAGAGGCAATACACACATGATCAACCTGAATCATGCCATATCATGTAATTAATTTGTAGCAGGAACTGCATCATAGAACAATTTGAGTTGAAAGGGACTTTTAAAGATCATCTAGTTTAACCCCTCTGCCATGACATAATGATTTCATGTTTCTGGAAATACCTGCTCTGTTTCTGGTTTGTTGTTGCTTCCACTACTCTGGGGAAGGCTTGACTGCTTTCTTTCATGTCCTCATTAGTTCTGTCCTCACATTTTCTGCAACAGTATCTTATGTTAGTTTTCTTTACTGTGTTCGTAGTTTTTTATAACTACATTGTTGGTCAGCTTTAGCTATCTAAATGTGTTCAATGTATGGAATATTTGCTTGGTTGGGTTTTTCTCTTTATTATTAAATAGTCCAAAGTGACTTTATTATCCCTAGTATCATTTCATGTTGGCAGAAACTAGAGGCCCAGATGTTTGAAATGAGCAATTGCTGAAGTTCTTGCCCAGAGCTATATAAAGAGAATAAAATATGACTGGTATGTATGCAGATTTCTCAACTCTGCCTGTAGATGCTCAAGACTTCATTTACTAAGGAATGAGAGTCTTGTGCACGTATGAAAAGGAAGAGTGAAGACATGGCAGATCCTTTGGCTCTGGGGTCTCACTGCTGTGCTTTCTTCTCTTTGGGTCTCCTGTGTTAGGTACAGTTGTGCTGTGTTTGCTGCAGTTTTTGTGAACAAGAGTGCAGTGAGGGGGAGGAGAATACATGCATAGGGCATGAGGTTTAACACAGGGGCATAGCCAGTCTCCTTCCTTAGCATGCAACAGGGAATATTGTGCAGTGCTCTGGTGTTTAACATGGACCTCAGGAGTCTCCAAGGGAGCATCCCTGCACCCATTCCTCCCTGAGCCCCAGTGCTGCTGCAGAGGGCTTGGGTACACTGAGTTTACAAACCACAGTTTTAAATCATGTTTTCTGCCAGTGGAAGTGTTTGCTTAAGGCACTGAAGAGTGCATGGTTGTAAACCTACTCACAGAACCATCTCTGGAAAGGGTTTTTGCTTTTTTTAACCCAGATCAGCTCGATGTTTTTGTGGTGTGAGCTCACATGTAACTGTTAGCACATCATGCCTTAGTGCACCACAGCACATGGCTGGGCAGGAGCTTGGAGCAATCCCTCGGTAAGCTGCCTTTGCAGTCATAACCCTGTGAGGTCAATCTGCAGCAAACACTGTTCCCGGCTGCCTTTGGCCCCAGGCTTAATCTTACTTGGTCACAGTTAAACTTCCAAAACCAGCTTCTTGAGTTCAAATTAATGTTTCCCCCTCCCCGTCTGCCTCTCTTTGCAGGCTCAAAAATCACCTGACTAAACTGTTTCCTCCTTTCCCGGTGCCACAGCTCATGTTGCAAAGTAAACATGTTCTCAGTGATTAACAGCAATGACTAGATGCTGCTGAGAAACCAGATAAATACCTACATCCTCTGTTTTGTAAATGGCCAGTGTTCTAACCAACTCTGTATTTACAGATCATATCTAAATTGTGTGGGCTTTTGTGGTTATAACTTTAAAATTTGATATAAGACATGCATATCAGTCATGCTGTCTTCTGTTAGAATCACATTACTTTGCTTTTAATTAATATGTCCCTGGGTTGGAGTGGCTGTCTCCGTACTTTACATTACTTAAAGGACCATTTTTGCAAATTAGGATAACTGAAATTATCTGGCATGTCTTGAATTACAATAAATGCTGTGTATGAGGTTATGCAAGAGATCACAAAAGTGCTTAATTAAGTGGTATTTGCTTCAAATTAAACAGAGTAATTTGGAGGTACTGTGAAGAAGTAAGGAACAAAAAAGTGCAGTTATGAGACTAGGTTTGACAATGTGGTGTCTCCCTGGTGTATCCATTATAGGTAACAATTTAATAGTCACTATTCTGGGTGTGTGAATAACCATTTTGTCTAGCAAAAAGATTCCTGGGAGAGAGAGATAGGAAGAGGAAATTCCCACTGAGAGTACCATTACCTTGTTGCTTTAGAAACAGGAGACCTAAATTTGCATATGACAGACTGAATTACTGCAAACAGTGTTCCATCATCTCCCCTGGAACTGGAAAGCTTGATGGAGATGTTGCTGCCCTCTGGGTTCCTCTGGAGGGAAGGAAGATCTCCTGTTGGAAAGTTTTCCATCCTTTTTTTAAGTTTTCTCTGATTTTACTCAAGAAGCAGTATCATAAGGCTGCAGAAGGCAGAGATAATTGAACATAATGGGAGCAACCAGTGAGGACTGGTTCTATGCCACTGGAGAATACAAATGAAAAGCTGCCTCTGCCTGGCTACATGGGTTATGGCAGTGTCTGTGGTGCAAGGGGATGCTGAAGCCTCTACTTACTGTATTCCTCCTTTTGCTTTTATTTTTCTATCCCCACCTCAGGTACTGTACAAGCTAGAGGCAGAGAGGAGGCGAGGACTAATCCTATCTTATTTCTTTACAGAGCTTCAAAGAGGCAATATTGTGTGGAAACTGTATTATTTATGAAAAATGGTAGCATATGGTGCCAGAGACAATTGCTTCAGCAAGAGATTCACAGACCATGAGCTGTCTAGAGTTGGAGCTGGAAGCTGTTTCCCTTCAGCTGTGGGAGGGTGTCAGAAACCAGTGAGCAGTTTGTGGATGGAGCCTCATGGGAGGTCTGTCTTCCAGGGAGGATGATTAGGGATGCAGTAACTGGCCTGGTACTTGCAACTTTTGCTGAAACTATTCCAACATTTCAAATTCCCTTTGAAAATGAGCAGACAGAGAACAAACCACGATTACAAAAGTTTTGTGTTGTTTTGCTGTTCAGCTTCCTGTTTCTTGGAGAAATAAGCCTGGGATCCAACAATTTCATGACATAGACTGAAACATAATAGAAATATGGACTTTAAATAATTTACAGGGCCTGAAAAAGCCTTACTTGCTTCATTACAAGAGTTTTCAGCCCGTGGCTATTTTTGCTGTTCTGCTCTTTACCTGCAACAGCAAGGTAGTGCCTTTAGATAATGAAGCAATACTGGATTTTGACTGCTGACTTGTTTTCCCTGGAACAGCATCAAGAAAATTAAGAGGTTTAAGTGCCAGGTGGAGATTAGAGGAAGAAAATAAAATTCAAAACAGGAAGCAGAGAGAGGCGTGCTCCAAAACAACCTTCATGGCATTCCAGTCCAAGAGAAGGGTATTGACACTTATTGACCTGTCACTTGCCAGTCATTTTCAGTTCTGCAAAACTGCCAAGGAAGTGTGCAGCTTTCTGTACACTTCTCAAAAGCCTTTAAAAGAAAAATGATGCTAGAGAGTTTAATAGGCTGGGAAGACAAAAAAGGCCCGCAAGCAGTCCTGAGCATTTGTCTCCCACTGTTTCATTGGGCAGTTCTCCACATGCCTGTAATTCAGCTGCCTGGAAACAGGCTCTGCTGAGCCACCTCAGGACACCATCGCATCCCTTGCCAGAGATGGATTCAGATAGAGAGAAGCAACTCCAAGCTTGCCAGGTGCTTGGTCTACAGTAAGAAAGAGCCTTGCCATGACTCAGGAGATATTTGCTCAGGCACAGCACTGGACTAGTAAGTGCCTGGCTGATGGCAAAGGGGCAGTTCCCATGTGCCTGCCTGGCACTTGCTGTGCAGACATACCTATCTTTGGCCCTGGGCATCCACATCCCGAGGAGGCCATCTGATCAGCTGTGAGCAGAAATAAAGTCAGAGGAGACGCTGCTGGCAGCTGACAAGGGCTTGCCTGGCAGAAGGGGTTGTGGCCTGTGTACTTGTTCCATAAGCACAGTGAAAAGCAATGCAAGTAGCAGCAGGGGAGAGCTGCCTTCTTGTCAGGACAGCAACTCTTCCTGATAATTTAACTTGGTGAGTAGACATAGTTGGCAGTCAGATTATTGTGATGAGGGATGTGTGGCAACCAGTCTTTAAGACTGTACTGTGACTTTTAGCAGCTAAGATGTAGGAAAACTTTTATTGATAGGGTAGTAATCAAAATAGAGATGCCTCATTCCATGCCAATAATTACCTAATACTAGATGCATTTTTGCTTGTCTATAATTCTGTCTTGGTTATAACTCATATTTCCATTTTTTCTTTTTGTTTAACACTCCCTATAGTTTATCTACCATATCCATATACTATAAAATGTGCAAATTTTCAGATCTTACTAATTTTTCAGTTTAAAGTGGCTCATGATGAATTGGAATCAAATATTCAAATGCTGTGTGTGAAATGAAAATGTGCTTTGAAAGCCAATAAGACAGGTTTGTCTGACTGAATCTCATCCATGTATATCAGGCCCTGACTGTTCTTCGTGATAATTCAGTGATGGTTTTATGGGCTTAGCTCACAAGGGTTGTCAAGTCTGAGATAGTGCAACTCATATATCACAGTGCATTTAACAGATGATAACGCTGTTTCCAAAAGGTTACATAGAGAAAGGGAAAAAATGCATTCCTGAACAGGACAGTTTTGAGCACTTTGAATCAAATAGACAATATCATTTTTCTGGTTTTCTTCTGTCCACACCAATCACTAGGGCTTTTCAACATTTCCAGTCCTACTTGCTGGAGTGTAAGAGGTCAGCACACACTCACTTGGCATGGGTTCATGGGCTTGTCGTGGGGTTTTATCCTATTTTTAAAAAGTCAATACAAATTGCAAAGTCAGAGCAGTAGTGATCCGACTTATCCCAGTGACTTTTATCTGAGTTCCTCACTCAAAACAAACTGTGCTTTTTAAAACAGTTCTGAACAGTGCATTGAAGTCCTGCTACAATATCAGCTTCCTATGTTCCTCTGTCCCTCAGTTCCCACAGGATCTGTTTGGCCCTTTTTACCCCATGTTTTCCCCAGGCCCCAGGACTGGCATGGGCAAGAGATGGGGTCTCACAGTTGGGGGCTTCTGGTGAGCTGGCTGGGGCACTTGTCCTGATTTTCCTCTTGGCAAGCTGCAAAAAGCAGCACCATCAGCTGTGAGGTCCTGTGGGATGCTATCCACGGGCTTCTCCTCCACCAGGATGGCATTTATTTTGACATATGGGAAGAAAAGGTTTATAAAGCAGCTCAAATGATCTAGAGGTTGATGATGTGAACTTGTGATGTTCGGTGTTCTGGATATAACATAGTCAGTTCATAATCTTCCTGTACCAACAGCACAATCCAGCACCTCCAACAAAACAATTGCAGAGGGGCTGCACTCTTTAGTACAGACAAGAAAAATTTAGTGATATTTTCATGATCTGATTAACTTGTATTTAATTGGTGTTTATGATGTTCTCTGACATGCTGAAAGGGTTTATTTTCTCTTCAGTTATCCACTTAAAAAATAGAAGAAAGAAGATCTAAATACATCAAGGCCTCAACATAATTAAAATCAAGGCATCAGAAATTCTGGTTTAGGATAACAGTAGACACCAGAAGATAAACAGTGTGATTGAGACCCAGCATTTATGGTGGAAAATGCTTTAAATGAAAACCATATAGCATTGATCTTTTAAATCAGCACTGTATGCCTGTGTGCCCTTGAAAAGTTGCTTTTGAAGTTGTCACTGGATAATGAGGATCATGTTATGGAGGGGCAGGCTAGCAGTTGCACTTGGATTGAATTTCTTTGCTTCAGATCAAGCTTTATGGGTTCATTTATGACACCCATGGTTCTGCTCTGATTCTGAGCACCCAGCTCTCAAAGGCTGCAGCTGGCATCCGCAGGGCTGCTTTGCCCCAGTGTTTACTTCTAATCCAAAGCCACCACAGCCTCTCCAGCTGGATCTGGGCCATGGCAGGACTGCCCACATCCCATCCCCACCGCGGCCTCCCTGCAGAGCACACGCTCCACTGCTCAGCTCTTGCCCACCAGGAAGGGCTTTCTTTCCTACTTGGCTGGATTCTTGGAGACTCCCAAAGCCGAGACACAGATCACTAGGTTAGCAGAGCAGGCTGCTTGCAGCTTTGAAGGAAAATTTAAATGAACCATGAAGCCTCAGTTAATTATTTTTCTTTGCTGCTTTGTTTTTTTTACTGCTGCTGACAGTGGATTTACCTCTGCCCTCTCTCACAGGGATATCGCTGTTCTTAATACTTCTGTATAAATACCTCTTGTTTTCTAAGCAGGAAAATTAAACTTTTCTGTTTTCCTTTCATGTTTATCCTTTCTTTATCTTTTTGAAACATCAGGAACCCTCACAAGCAGCCCTTTCAGTAGCTGGAGGCCGCAGTGAAGAGAGTACAAAGGCAACCCCTGATGCTCCTGCAGCCCTTGACACCACCCAGACCCAGGGCACTGCTTTTCCTCACAGCTGTTCCCCTGGGTGGCAAGGGTGGTGGAAGACCAAAAGCTTTGGTTTTCATTTAGACACAGCCCTTGAAGTCAGGGTGGCTTCTCAAAGCACTGCACATCCTTTTCACGCATCTGAAGTCCAGCAGCGGCTGACTTTGATCCAGAGGTTGTGAGGGAAGGGTTGGAATTGCAGCTACACAGTATGAGCAGTTATATGTTCAAATTGTGCTGCCCGTGGTCCCTGGCTCTTTGTACAACAACCGTGCGAGGAGAAATCGTCCCTTCGATCCGTGTTACTTGGTACAAAAGGAAAATCCTGCCCAGGGCTTGGGGCTCCTTGCTCTGTCTGCAATGAGGTTTGCAGGACCACCTCTCTGGCAAGCCTCGTGTGCCCTCTAGCTGCTGCAGCTTTCTGGGGAACGGAGATGTATCTTCATTTTGTGTAAGCATTGCTGAATTTTGCAGGCAGGACTTGAAAATAAATTCTTCAATATTTGCAGTTAGAGGAGCAGTGCAGACCAAGAGGCTGATTGTAGTTGTTGCTGCTTTGTTTGCCCTGTAATGATCCAACAGATAAAAGTTGTACTTGCTGCTTAGGCAGAGAACTTGTTGCTTTAAAAGGTATTTACCTACAATTTACATGTTCACCTGAAGCAGTGGGGAGTGACATGTCAGCAGGATGACTCCTATGGTATCTAGTATGATGGGACATGGAAATGTGCTGGGGGCAGGGATCCAAGAGCTAGACAGCTGATTTTTTGTTTTTGTTTTATAATTTTTGCAGAGACCTTTTTGTAAAATATTTCTCTGCAGAGTGCAAATTTCTGCCAGCTCACAGGCATGGTTAGCTGAGGCGCTGCTGGCTCTGAGTGCCTTGTGTGGTCCCAAAGGGATCCGGCAAAGGTGGGGGAGCCGTTTCTGCTCCAACTGCCTTGCAAACCCAGCGTTAAAGTGTGTGAAGGCATGGAGGGTGGGGAAGCACTGCTTATGGTGGCTGGAGGGCAGAGGATTTGGATGCAGCAGGGAGGAGATGCCACACAACAAAATGCCCCCTGTATCTTCTCTGATAGGAGCACTGCACACCATGCTGCTGTGAGAGGGTGATGTGGGAGGACCAACATTTTGTTCTCTGTTTTTGCAGTCACTTTTGTATGGAGGAGCATTGCAGAGACAGGCACCTTCAGCCTCAGAACGGCCTGCAGACCCCACAGCTTGAACAGGCTTAGCCATGAAGTGGCTGATGTGGTGGAGGGGCAGCAATGGGGAGCAAGGGCAGGGCCCCTCAGGCAGCCACAGTGTCACAGGCACAGGTGGAGCTTGTCTGCAAAAATGATGGGCACAGGTGGAGCTGGTCTGCAGAAGTGGTGGGCCCAGGTGAAGCACATCTGCAGTGACGAGGCCAGGCTGACCCTTGTGGGGAGCTGGGGAGGGATGCTAGGCTGGCCCCACCCCAGTAGATAAGGCAAGAAAGCCCTTAAACCACAGCATTATCCAGACTTTGTCGTGGCATCTTGTGGAGAGGTAAATGGGCTAAAAATCTGAACAATTTTTTAAGTTATGTTCCCTCTGCTGAGGAATAATCTCTGCTATCTGAGCTGCTCCAGCAGTACGGTGTGCTGATGGAGCTTTTCTAGTTCTTTCTAGTACTTTTCTAGTAGGTCACCAAGGGGGTCTGTCTCAGATCCTGGTTGTTTGGGGTTTTTTTATGCCTTGTTTGTTTTATTTTTGTTTCATGGGTACCTGCTAAATTTGTTTTAAGAATCTTCCCCAACTATATTTAACTGCAACATTACTTGTTTCCTTGTGGTCTATTTCCTGGGAGAGGCTTTGTGTCTGAAAGAATTATAATGAAGATGTTGGGTTTAACTGGGTTCTCATCTTCTATATTTCAAAGACTGGATTGATCCTTGCTCGTATGTTTGCCAAAATGATTGTGCAGGTGTTACATAAATGTGTAGCCATGATAAGTAGACACTGTGGGCTATCTCAAAGTATTTTACTTGCTCCTGCTAGCAGGCAGAAGAGACAGCAGGTAGTAGGAATGTCTGCAAACCTGCATTGCAAAAACCTACTCGAAAGTAAATATCTGTTACAGGATCAGCGTGCTTTAGGAAGCTGTGGCATTGTGTGTGTTGGGTGCCATGGAAACATCTCCTGATGGTAACGCAGCCCTCTGCTTGTGCAAGGTGCCTCCGGAGGGAAGTGCTGGCTACACGGAATATACTTTTACTAGCAGTTAATTTCTACCTTCCACAAAACCCGGAGTGAAACCACTGATTAAGGTGATGCCTAGCAATTATGGTATGATAAGTTAATTGCAGAGGAACAGCCTAATGGCTGCAATTGGCTGTGGCCAGACTGCATGGATTTGTGAGAGGAAGGAAGGTGACGGTGTCTTCTGAGCAGCACAGCTGAAATACTGGCACTCTGCTGCAGTCTAGCATGGGAGCAGGTGCCTCCCTTTCGATTTGCGTAAGTGAACTTAAATCTGGCTTCTTCAGTCCTTTCTTATGTCCTTTCTGAGAAGGCTGTGCTTCTTCCCCTGATGGACTGCTGTATCTGAAGAGGGAAAGGGGAGGGATTTAGTAAAACGTTGGATATTTTAGAGGCTTTTTGTAACACCTTTCAGCTTATACACAAAAATGCTGTAAAATATGTTTGGTACATGGTGATATTAACCCCTTTTAGGTAATTATTAATGCCTTAACATGAATATCATGTTCTGAGGTTGCTAAATGGATTCAGGTGTTTCAAGTAATGTGTGTGAGTGTACTTGTCATGGCAGCATGGCTTGCCTGGAGCTCCAGCTTATGGCTTTGCTGCAGGTGTGTGTGAAATACAGTTTCACTGTAGCAGTTCAGCTACAAATTCATAGGAAAAATCTTTCTTTTCCCTTCTGAAAACACAGTAATAAAAACATTTAAAAAGAGGCTGGTTTTTCAATGGGTTGGGATAATGCTAAAAATAAAATTAAATTCCTGCTTTAAAATGAGATGTGTATACGGTTTAAATATTCTTGGTGCAGAACTGGTAAATCTAGGTGGTCCTGGTCTGGACTTCTACTGTCCTTGCCTAGTGGTAATTGGTCCTCTCCTTCATTACTGTGAGAATTGCTGCCTGATGGGAACGAGGGCAGAACAAGCTCTGTGGGTAACAACACCTGGCTGTGAGGCAGGCAGAGGGTCGGAGAGGAGGGAAAGAGGACAGGGGAGCTGGGGCTCCTTTTGGTGTAGCCAGGTAGCATTTCCCCTTTCCTAAATATCCCTGAGGGATTTTGGTCTTAAATTCATATTTAAGTTCTAGATTCTAAATATATATTTATATATATATTCCTGCGTGCATCCCCCTGAGGGGCTGCAGAACCAGTTGGACCCTCCAACCTGAGGCAGCCCCCCCCACCCTCACAGAGACCCCTCAGCCCACTGAGGCCCCGTGGGACGGGTACCCTCTGTGATACCCCATGTACTTCCCAGCCCAAGTACCAGGCAGCTTTTCTGCCCTCACAGGGTGAAAAAGCAGCTCCCAACTGCAGGTTTTTCATTACTTTTTACATGTGTTTTTATATCAATTTTTGTGGTAAGAAATTTGGAATTATTGGGTGAGCAGACGGGAGCCCTTTAGCAGGCTTGTGTTGTGCCTGCTGTTTGAATTCCTGTTCTGGTTCCTCCATGGATCTTGCATTTTTTATTTTTGAGAACTGTATAGAAATTCCCAAATTTCATGGTGTTAGAAAGCTGTGCACCAGCACTGGGTCAGCTTTGTCCTGACTGCTGGGGCTCTTTTGAGGAATAGTGTCCCCTCCCTGTCCTAAAGAGGGCACCTGCCTTGGTGTGAGGCCCCATTTTCCCTGACTGTAGGTGTGAATGGGTTTTACTGGTGTTTACCCTATGACAGGTCCCATCTCGGCTCTACAGAAGAAAAATGATAGTATTATTATTTTAAGAATATGCAGTAGAAATAAAGTCTGTACTAAGGTGCTGCAATAAAGACAATAATTTTACCTAAAGCTGTAAACCCTTGGACCTTAAAATAATAAAAGCTGGTCTCTGCTTATCATTTGCCTGTTTTTCTTCCCCAGAAATCATCCTCTTCTGTTCAAGTCAGACACACAACAAATAAAGTTTCACCAGACCTACAGTTCAGCAGAGAAAGCAACACATTTGGTGTTCCTCTGGAAACCCTTTTACAGGATGCAGCAAAATGTGGGGTTCCTTCTCTTGTGACACAGATGGTGGAGTACCTAGAGGTATTTGGTAAGTTCATGTTTTCCCTGTTTGGCCTCTGAGAACTGTTATACTTTATTTAAGCTGTATTTTTCAGCTATATGTGCTGGGGAAAAAAAATCAATATTTACAATCATTATGCTTTCTTAAAGGAGCTCTTGCTTTATGAGCTTCAGTTCTCATTACACAAATATGGTAATGCAACCATTGCTTACTGTTTTGTATTTCTTAAACAGGTCTGGAGCGTGTTGGTATATTTCGAATTGGTGGTTCAGTAAATAAAATCAAGGAACTAAAGCAGAAATACAATCAAGGAGAAAAAGTTGACCTTATTAATGATGGAGATGTTGATTCTGTGGCCAGTCTCCTGAAGCTCTTTCTGAAAGAACTACCAGTGGCTGTTTTTCCAGACAACATTTGTTCTGGCTTACTAAAAACTTTCCAAGGTACAGAACAGGCACTTTGTGAACTTCTGTCCTTTTTCTGGCAGTGACAGATAAGGTGGTCATTGCACTTTCTCTAAGAAAGGTTTTATGTTTCCTTAACGTGAGACTGATGTTTAATTGCCTTTGACAGACCAGGTTTCTATGAACTTGTCTACAGTCTTTTTGAATTCATTAAAGCTTTTGGACTCCCCAGCATCCTGTAGCAATGCATCTTGCAGTCCAATCCTGTATTTGAGAAAGTACCCCTCTGCATGCTTTCTATTTAAAATGGGTACCTTACTTGTTACTGAGAGAACATTTTTATTTTTAATCTAATCACCATCATAATGCTGCTGATGTCTTTATATAGCTATTGCCTCACTTCTCTCTCTTCCAAGCTGAAGCCTCTTACTGTATTTAACCTTCCCTGGTACAGGAGCTTTTTTACACATCTCAGTTCTTATTTATAACTTTTTTATGTTTAATTAGTATTTATTTTGCTAATCCTCCTATAATCTTCTTGGGCTGCAGTGTGAGGAGCAGCAGGAAGCTTTCAAAATGCAAAGCCAAGACCAGAGCTTTCAGCAATACACGGCCTAGTTCCCTATTCGTATCTATAATGACTGAGCTAATATTTTCAGACAATTGTGCCCAGTGACTGATGACTAATTCAGGTGTTTACATACAAATAAGTGAGTTAGATTACAGGTTGTTTTTGTTCAAGGTGCCAGTGTGTTTGCAAAGAAAAAGAGAAAAGGAAAGAAAAAGACAGGTATCAGTTTCATGAACTGTGAAAGTCTATGCTGAAAGATCTATGTGGGTTTTGGTTTTGTTTGTTGTTTGTTTTTGTTTTTTTTGTTGGTTTTGTTTTGTTTTGTTTTTGCAAGCACCTAATTTTGTCTACACATAATGGTCTTGCTGTTTTGTTTTGGTTTTTTAATATTTTTATTTTTTCCCCTTCTCCATCCTCTTTTCCATTTCTCTCATTAATCAGTTGAGCACCATGGGCCTTAGCCTGTACAAAATGTATTTTTTAGGGCTAAAATTACCCTTTAGGGCATGATTTGCTATTCACAATGTCAAAGCTATGCAGATGTGTCCTGGTGATCTATGGCAAATTTGAGCATCAGCTGCCAATTATTGAGCAGTACTGTCATCTCAGTTCTAATAGCCAGGAGACTTCATCATACTAATTCTGAACTGCTGATCACATGGAGTTGTTTGTGAACCCATTTTATGTCTTGTTACCCTTCTTTGAAAAACCAGAACCAAGAAAATTCTAAGCACCCCCAATTTAGATTTTAAGCATCTCTTGTGTAACTACAGTTGCATATGATAGAGCAAAGATGTTTTGAGTCTGTGAGCTACCAATTAGTCAGGAAATGAAGATGATGTGGGGTTGAAAGGGTACAATTTCTTATTTCCCTTAATGAGAATCATACAGCGTGTGTAAAATCTCTTGGGAGAGTTAAGGCTGACAACTCTATGTCATCTTTAAAGGCAGATTTAAGGATTTGGGTACATGGCTGCTGCCTGTAATTCCATTCAGAAAGCAGGAAGTGCTGGATAATTGTCATAAGAGGAAGTATAGGAGAAACAGTGTATGTAAAACTCGAGATCTGGAAAATCCATGGTGTTTAAATAATCATTTGTGAAAACCGTTGTCAAAATTTAGCGTACAAATTATTTATTTGGGACATTTATTCTCCAGTTTACTCTAATATATTTTAAAATGTCTCTCCTTCTCAGATCTGTAGTAATGTCTATGATGAAGTTGTGTTGGTTTTAGGAATATCTATGTAGTAATTTCTTTTTACCCCCACCAGAGCACAGAATCAACACAACAGAGTGCATAGAGAACATGAGAGAGTTGCTCAGCTGCCTGCCCAAAGCCCATCACAACCTTCTTCAGTTCCTGTGTGCTTTCTTGTTAAAGGTGGCTACATACAGTGCAGTGAATTTCATGACTCTGGAAAACCTATCCATTGTGTTTGGACCTGCTCTGTTCAAGTGAGTACTCTCTATTTACCCACCTAACACAGAACTGCCAGGCCACACTTTACAGTGATTTTTTCTGTCATAATTGTAGGTCCAATAGTAAGTGGGACATTTTGAAATTAAGTGTTTATATTGTATACTATGGACAGATGTGATGGGTTTTGAGCTGGCTGACCACTTTCCTGCCTGGGCACTGACTAGAGAGGTCCAGCCTCAAGTAAGAAACCATCTGAAGAGACATGAGAGGTGAAGAGCTGTTTAATGAGAACCACTCCTTTTTCCTTATCCAACTGCAGTGGAGGCTACTTAGTTATTAGACTTGATTCTGAAAAGATAATGCTGACTTTGACCCTGTAATAGCATGAGATAAAAGAGAAATTAACCTTTTATCAAGAATGAGAAACAACTCATTCTGTCCTTGCCACTGAAATGCAACGTGACATCCAAGCAGAAGGCCCCCTGAGCTGGCAAGCAGCGAGTGCTTGGCTGAAGCTACAGAAGGTATGTTTGGGATGATGGTGAATGGGTGCAAAGCTGGATGCTTAAAGGGGAAGGCAGGACAGCATGTGTCATGCAAGTCAAGGTGGTGAGAAGGAACAGCATAGTGTGAGCAGAAAATGGAGGATTTTTCCAGTGAAACTGAAACAATTGAGTTCTTTATCCTATCCTTCATTGTTGGCACTAGAGGATGTTAAACTGTTTATACTTGTCTCACAACTTGTAAATCTTTGTTTTAGTGGATCACAGCCATGCCAGCTTAATCTGAACTGTAAGCCAATTCCCCTTCAAAATAGGTATGTTAGTAATTAGTAACTCCTATGCAGTAAAAAAGCCTTGTTATTAATTTTTTTTTGGTGTGTGCATGGCAAGCCAAGTTAATTTCAAAAGTATATATTCAGCAAAATTTGTACCAAGCATATTGGAAATCAATGACAGGCTTTGTTTTGGGGAACTGTACTCCTAAATCTTGCTGCTGTTTCAAAGATCTCTGTTTGTGTCTGCTTACCTGCCCTGTGGGTTTATTATCAGGTGTACCAGCATATATCACCTGTAAAGGTCATAAATTTATATCTTTAGCAAAAGTACAGCCAGGGAGATGAATTTAAGAATATGTGATGTAGTAGGAGTTATCCACTTGCTCCTGTAAGAAGAGGCTTCACTATGGAGGGTATTTGGTAATGGGACAAAGCAGTTTTGCAGCCAAACCCCAAGCTCCTAAATATCTGCATGCTAGCTAGTAAATGAGTGTTGGCAGACGAGGTTTATTTCCCAGTGTCTGGCCTAGTTGTGTGGTGATACTGATATAGAGGGAAACAGCTGATACTAAAAGGCCTTCGCCAAGAGTCTATCCTGTGATCCCCACACTAACTCAAAAAGGACTTCACTGACTGTCACTCTTCTGCTATCAGGAGACCTTTGCTGTCACCTGGGGCTTCTGTGCATGCACACACATGCAAGAAGATTTAGTTCCTTTATTTCCACTCCCAAATTGTCTGAACATGTGCCCACTTATTTCTGTATCTGCACATGAGAATCCAGTTTGCTCCCTTACTGTTTGATAAGCTGCTTCAGTTTTTAAACACCCTATTCTTTTGGGACATGGTCCAGCTACTCCTGAACACGTCTCTCTGCCTGGTTTTTAAAGCACACTTAATGCTAAACTAAGTGCTTGTGGCAATGACCTGTCTGAGAAGCATCAGATTTCCCTGCCAGTGACTTGCCAAGACAACAGCTATCATAAACAGAAGTATGTCTGCCCTATAAATGTTATCTTCAGCTTTTTTTACAGTCATTCTGATCTCACCAGCTCTGGGAGAGAAACCAGTAAGTCTGGAGCTCATTTTCTCATTAAGTGTTTAACTGATGCTGTGTCCTTGGAGGGTTACCTCCTAGGATTATGAAAAATCACGTTTTTGGTAGCTGGGTGGAGAGAAGAGCCTTGTAACTGGCATTTTGTCTCAGTGAGATTGCTGTACCATTTCCTGCTGAATGACCTGAGGCCTTCAATGATTCAGAATAAATCATTTGTATTGTCCTGTACAGCAGCAAAATTCAAGGTAGTCAGCTGTGGCAAACCATATCTGCTGACACAGGGGGGAAAAAAGTCATAAATATCCTTTATGTGTTTCAGAGCCAGAATTAGTGCAATTATCTGACACATAATGAAACATTTGGCAGCCAGAGTGTGGATGCACTGGAAACTGAGACATTGGGTAGTACTCACTGTAATTGCTCAGTCAAAACGCGAAGGTTATGAAAAAAACAACTGTAGATCTAATCTGCAGACCTGTATGCTCCATGCAATTGCTGGAATTAACCTCCTGGATGTAATGTCAGCTGCACTCATGGCACTAATCCTTTGCAGGTGTTAAAGCTGTTCTGCATGTCTTCTGGCAATCCACATTTTTTTTTTTCAATTTCTTCTTCTTTCTTTGACATTAATCAACTAAACTAGGTTGTTTATAAGCCTTCTTACTTTAAATTTCTTATCTATTTATATTCAAGTGTAAATTCTATCTATGATCATCACCTGTGTCAGTCTTTTGACACTTTTATTTGTGGTGACTTGTCATGCTTATAGTTTCACTGAAGTGATTGAGTAGGAATACTCAGTAGTCTAAACATGAAACACATATGGGCCTTGGGGACAAAAAAGTAGAATATTAAACTTGCTGCTCATTATAACTTGCAAGACTAAACTGCATATACTGCACAATTAGTAGCTATGGTAATTGCAATAGAAAAAAATACAAGCCATAATACAGGTTTTATATCAAAAGTGTAGTTACAAGCTCCTGGAAAATTATTATCAAGGATTTTAAGTGCTAGGAAACTGATACCACTGTTTATGTGAAGCTGAATGTTAAATAACCTGCCTCTTATTTATTTTTAATCTGTTGCAACCCCTTACTTTAATGCAGCTTATAGTCAATATTTGACTGAGTTCATGTTCATATTGGAAGAATTCTGTTATATTACTAGTATATGTGTTCCCTGTTTGGGGTGGTGGGATCCAGAGTGGGAATATGAAGAAAAGGTATGTTTTAGAAAAAGCTTAGGTGACTAAAATGTGTTTTTTACCTCAGTCTTCTCTGGAAACAGATCCTTATGACTTCTATGGGCCTTCCTCCCTCATGCTCTTTTCTCCGCTTAAGACTGAGTTAAGCTATCTTCACTGCTGTTAAATTGCTTCACCATCACCATTCATGTGGCTTTTCTTTTGGATTTTAGACCCTGGCATCTGTTTCTGATCTTTTGTGCCTCATTCTTAACATCTGCATGATGCAGCTTTCATGCCCTTGCCTTTTTGTAGGTAAGGGAACCAAACTCATAGCTTGCAGGTCAGGTCTCAGGCTGGCTACTCTCTAGACTTTGCTTACCTCTACCCTTAACTTCCATGGCCAATTTCTTTCTGCTCCTTCTCTGAACTATTTATTTCCCTTGTCACTTATCCCTCTTGTGAGCTCTTTTGTGTCCTCCCTGACCCTGCAAATGCTGAAGAAAATGTGTTGCTGCACTTCTATCAGATTTGGCTGGTGTTGCTTAAATTTCTATGTATACCTTCTTATGCTCCAGCTTGGTAAAGAGATTTTTGGTACTAACCTCAGCAAGTAATGCTTGCATGGGTGCACAAGCACGCTAGCCAGCCAGCTGTTTGCTGCTGCTCACTTTGACTCATTCTTTCTGTAAATTTGCAGCAAGCCTTTGTGTGCAGGGAACCTTGGCAGATCTCCTGGGCAAAGCCAAGGCAAGGGACTGTGGGGATTTTTTAGCTTGTACTCTATGACAAAGAACTATGAAAGGTTTAAACTCAAGGAAACCAGTGGCTGATTCCTGATGATCGGGTTTTACTTTTTCCTTATTCATAGTGAGTGTTCTCCTGTGTTTGATTTGCACTATAACTGATTACAGGGCTTTTATGGTGAAGTGCGGAATACACTTCAGCAGCTGTGCTCTTCCTAGATGTTTTTCCTAGGAGTTGTATTCTTGGATTTGGCAGTGTGTGAACCTGGTTCCCCTGTTGTCAGCCTGATAATAGTTTCTGCTAGCCGTAGAAGCATCTGAAGAGGCACTAAGTGATTATTTTACAAAAAGAATTGAAAGTCATTGTGGAAGGTGGCTGCAGAGAAAACTAAAAATGTATTCTCTATATTTGGAGTACACACCTGTTGCCACCCGTGAATATCTGCTGATGAGACATTGATACTTGGAGTCAGCTGTAGGGTCGCATGCTGTCTATAGCTTGGATTTGTGCTAAGATGAAAGGAGAACTGGGCCCCCAAAACATAGGCTGCTGGTAAGGGAAAGTGGGACTCAAAGGAGTGCAAGCTTTTTGTCTTCATGGGTAGCTTGTGCAGTGTTCCTTGCTAGCAAGGAGTTAACAGCTGATAGAGGTGGATTTGGGAACTGATGTCTAATATAATGGAAGAAGCTGCAAAAGGAAGACAAAGGGTTAAAAATATTGCTTGTATGGCCTGTAAGTTGAGGGTGTTAATGTCTGGGTAAGTGATGAATAATCTCTTAGGATTGTTGTATGCAGGAAAGGCTGTTGCTCCGTCAACTGGGTTTTACATGCAGACTTGCTTTTTGTGGGGAAACTGAGTCTGTCCCAAGAAAAATAGGAATCCAAGAAGAAAAATGTTGACCAGCCCTAAAGAAAATGATGACACAGTAGTTTATCCTGTAAATCTGTGTGTGTTGTACCTGGCTGTAACTCTATTTAAACCATCTTTCAAAAGGAGCCCAAACTCAAGCTCTTACAGAAATAACAGTAAGTTTGCAAAAGAGGAACATGAATGAAAGCATTTGCATTGGGCCCTATGTGTATATTTGTACTTTAAAATTGCAGATGAATAATGAATGTACTGATTTGGCAAACAGAAGACTGGTGTGGTCATGTTATACATTAGTCCCTAGAGTTTATGAATTTCTTGTTTAAATATTAATATTGTGCTGGGTGCAACTGAGTTGGTGCAGCATGGCTGGAGAAGCTCCATTAAGGCCACAGCATTTATGTAAATGTTCTCCAAGCTTCCAAATAGTTCACAGGGGGAATACACAGGTTCTTCAGGGAATGAGATTAGAATCCTACATAAAGAATCCCTTGACTTTAATTTATTCTGACTTAGCATGGATAGTACAAGTTCAACTATTATTTACTTTAATAAAATAAATGTGGGGAGAGCAAGAAGGAAAGAAAACCAAACCCAACCTGGTAATGGGACCATCCAGAAGTTCTGCTGCATGATGTGACTGATGTCTGTGAATTTATAAATTAATACACTGAAGCACTTTTTTACCTATGACTTCTTTTTTCCCCTCAGTTTGTTCTGGTAATAAGGCATTCCAGTGATCAGAGTTCACCTTCATAAGCTAAGCTAGAACAAAACTACTCTCTTCAGCCCAATGTCAGTGAGTGCTGGCAGATTTCTGGGGCTTTTTTCTGTTGGTTTTTTTGTTGGTCGGTTGGTTTTTTGTTTGTTTTTTTTTTTGTTTTGTTTGTTTTTGTCCTCTTCATCCTTGATTTTATGACCCTTGAGTCTGAGTTACTTTGCTGAATTATCTTGAGTTCTGGGTGTCTGTCTCCCTGTGTGACTCATGATTGGTCCCTGGTCTGAGAGCTCCTAAACTTAATCCATCTCCTCTTCCCTTAGGGTCCCTGTCAGTCCCTTGGCTTGTGAAGAGCAAAGACTTTACAATGGCCTCTTGCTGTATTTGCTTCAACACCATGAGATGCTCTTTGTTGACCTGAACCCTTGTTTCTCACAGACACAAGCAGATGGCCTTCAGGTAAGAAAGTTACAGTGATTGATTCAGCAAGTAATCAAAAGTGCTTCATTAGGTTGGAACCTACAAATAGAAATATATTTGCTTATACACAGCATAAGTAATGATTGAAACTTATTGCCAGCAATGTAAATATTCATGATATGTTTCCTCTCTGGCTTAGGTGTCAGTATTTTAAATTTTGAGTTTGAAAAAAACTGCAAAAGCAAAAGGTCAAGAATAAAATCTGAAGGTGTTCCACTTGAAATATGTTAATACCAAGCTCTGTTAGATCAAAGCCACTGGATTTTTCATCAAGTGAAGCATTTTTTATTTTGTGTGTGTTTGTCTATACATTGATGAGGCAGGAAAACAAAATCAGAAGCTTTGAAATCCCCTCTCCCTTTTTAGAAGCCACAGTGAGTGTTTCAGCCTCTCCTTGGGCATTTTCTTTTATAACACATTCGTAGTATGATTCCTTTTTCTGCCTCTGTCAAAAACTGGTAGAAGAAACATGATAGATAAATGCTAGTTTAGGGAGAAGGTGAGTAACAATCTTATTTTCATTTTGTGATGTGATGTATCATTGCTGCTTAACTTGAAATTTATTTTTAGAAAAAGACATGAAGGAAGTGTTGTAGAAACACCTACATTTTAATACTGCACCATGCAGTTACTACACTTCCTTGTAGCTCATGACTGGACTGACAGCAGTGTGCCAGGTCAAGTGGTGGATTATGAAGGAGATGTGCATTGCATGTAAATGTAGATGATGCTGTCTGACTCCTTTTCTGTCTTCTTTTTTCAAGTATCTCTGTTAAGAAAAACAATCAAACTTCATAATACAAAAAGTCAAGTTCAGTATTTAGAACATATTATATATCCCAAACAGAATAGTGAGACTATAATGCTCCTTGGAAGGTTTCTTTTAAAATAAAACCTGTACACATGTAGGTACAAAGAACAGAATGCACTGATATAAGTGTTTCTAGAATATTGCTGCCATGTCATGACCCCAAATCTAAAACATGGATTGTTTCACACTAAGGCAGGGTTTGAGCCCACTCCCTTGGCTCCCCTTTCTCTCTGAAGAAATCCCATGTCAATACCACCTTTGAGAATTTCTGCAACCTATACTCAAATGAGCATACAGAATCAAAATATTAGCTGTCCCATTGTATCTGCTTCTGCTTGCAAAGCTAGAAGAAGCATCAGTAGCTAAAAGAAATTGGAAAGGTATCAGAGAAGCCAGGAAACCTGGCTTTCCCTTGTGGTGCTTTTGTTTTAGAACCAACTTCACTGCCTGTAATTCTGCAAAATGTCACAGTCTGCCTGTGATTGTGGTGATGTGGGAAAGAATTCTGCCGAAAAGATCCTTTCAAGTTGACTAATAAAACCTCACACAAGGCACAGCCATGGGGCACTCTGCTGCTCTGAGGTAAGCTTATGAAAGAAATCCCACCTGTGGGTGAGAAGGGAACTCAGTATTCTGTGGCTGATCTTGTTTTTGTAATTTCTGGGAGGAAACCCAGCACATTGGATAGGTACCCTTCATCTTTCATAATATAACAATTGCTCAAAGTCCACTAAACTGGAAACATCAAAGTTAGGTTTACAAACTAAAGATAGTAAAAGTGCGTGTTTTCATTCCAGCAAAGAAAGCAAAAAGTGAAATGGCAAACCTGGCTAGGATCCCTTGTTGCGTCCTGGAAGTGAAACTTGCTTTTATTGGCTTTTATGTAGATAGTTGCATTTAGACTACTAAATTCCTGTGGTTTTCTTTTTCTTTTTTTTGTTTCTTTGTTTTGCTTTAGAGGGTTTGTTGTTGTTGGGGTGACTTTTTTCTGTTTTTTCACTCCAACATTTTGGGTTAACCTAATTAATGGAGCTCTAATAAATGAAAGCCATGCCAGTCTGGCAGGCATGCCATACAGGTGGCATTGGCTTAACCCTCGGTTGTGTTTGTAGGCTGAGGTGGGCAGATTGATTGTTCTGAGCAGAGCTTTTAGTATCTCAAAGCACTGGGAGTCATCCCACTTACTCTGTGTCTGCAGGCTGATCAGGCTGACAGGCTGGGAGATGAATTTGCAAGTTCTTGAAAGGCACCAGTTCAATAGTTCAGAGCTATTACCCTGAGCTGCACAATAGACTATTCACAGCCACCTATTCCACCTAAATATAGTGATTTAAAAGTGATATCCAAGCTAAGATGTATTTTAACTTGTCTATTTTCATGGCCACTGTATGTTATACATATTTTTTTTCCAGAAAGTAGGGTCCTAATGCTCTAAAATCTGGCCAGGGTGGGGTTCTTGTGTGTATTTTCTTGATAAATTGTATTTGATTTTTAGTTTTTATTTATTTTTTAATTTTCCTACCTGGTAATTCACTAATATTTAAAGGTGTTCCATAACCTTGTGTCTTAGCTCACAAACTGCACTGGTACTAAGCTGATTTTCCTGTTTGGATTAAATATTTCTTTAAAAATACGTTAGAACCTGTAGTGTTTGTTTTGATCTGAGGCCTCTCTTGGATTAAACTGTGTTTAACCCAAGGCACATGTCTGGCTGTGTTGAAGGTGTACAAGATTGTCTTAACTTCTATAGTGGAATTTAATTATGAAGCAAGCCTTGCTAACAGCAGTTAGTCCTGCTGTTTGCCCTCATCATTTCTGAGTCTTACATTCTAGATCAAAGTTGACTATGGTTTTTTTTTTTTGCATCTAGTACAAGTGTGTTTTCCCATGACTTCTTTTTGTACAGAAGTCATAGGTAAATCCTTCCTGAACTATCCACAGTACCTTTGTCTTGCAAACAAACAGAGGAATGACCTTATGGGTGCATACAAGCCACTGCATGTGTCTCCATTGGAGCATGAGTTTGGTAAGAAGAAATGCCTACACCCTGAGGAAAGGAATTTCATTTCTTGTGTTCTTCTCTTCCTTTGTCCTTTTGTCGTGCTTCACTGTGCACCAGCAAGGCTGTAGGGGTTGCCAATTGGATGGATCCCATGTGGCTGCTCCTTATAAGCATAGAGCCCCTTTATAAAGGGATTTCAGAGATCCGGGGGATGGGGAAGTGGAGCTGGACAGTACCCTGGGCCTGCAGGGTGACCACAGACATCTCAGTATGAAATTCTGAAACTGCAGTGTGGTTTGGAGCTGGTCAGAAGAGTGCAAATAAATATTTTAGGGATACTTTATCTACCCAAATTACGGTTTTATTGGGAAGGCTTTTGTGGTCTGGAGAGTTTTGTTAATCTTATGGTTTTAGCATATTTCAAAGAGGAAATGGGTGTTTCAGCACTAAATCTGTTTGATGAAAAAAATGTGCTGCCTCGCTCCCAACTTAAGTTGCTATAAAAGAGAATTATGGTCTCCTAAATGGAATTTCCTCACTTTGGAGGACAGCAATAACTTAGCTGGTGTTTTACTTTGCTAATCCCATGACAATTCTGTTGAATTAGCTGAAGCCTGTCAGAATCAATGAACAACCAAACAAACAGGCATTATCTCATGGTCTGAAGTTTCCGGGTTAGATGAAATTGTCTTGTCAAAATAATTTTTTCCGGATAGGGGAAAGTAGATCCGATTCCTATTTGGGGCTCTTAATTTTTTTCCTAAATGTAAAGTGGTAGAGATGTGGATTAGTTTCTTTCATTTAAGTTCTTTACTTTCCTTAACAATGGTATTTTTTAGTAGGGCTTAGATGTGAGCATAGCAAGTCCTACATGTACAATGTGAACTATTGGGAGATTTGTCAGTTTTTCTGTAGGGATTGCTGTTACATTATAGAAATAACTTCATAATATTTCCCATTCCCCAGAAAAACTATTTTCCCTAATCTTTGTGAATTTGGTAAAATATGGACTCATTAAACATTACATTCTAATTTTCTATTTGAGTACTGACCAAACCAGAAGACTGGATGAAAAAATGCCATACCTAGACATCGAAGTGGGACCTATATCCCCATTAAAAAATTGTGGCCAATAGATTGTAAGGATTTTTTTTTTTCTTCTGGAAAAGCAGTGCAGGATATGTTACTGGAGGCATAAGGATTTGATAAAAACTGCTATAGCTTAAGTAAGTTTGACTTAAAACACCTCAAGTGGATGTGGCTGGAGTTCTCATTGCTTCTAGATCTTCAGTGCCAGAGCCTTTCTGCCTGTGGGTGGAGGGAATAGGTCCTTTCCTGTTCTATGCCTGGGCTCTGCAGCAGCCTGTCCTTTGTGCTGGAGATCTGTAGCTTGGAAATGACAAGTCTGCCTGGTGTCCCTTTTTGGTCAACTGCAGGGTGTGGAGGAAACATCACTGATTTAATGTTTGCCCCACCATTGCTGGGGGTTTCTCTTGACTTGCTGTACAAGTGCTCTGGGATGCTGCTGTCACACTTTAACCCCACAAGTGGGTTTTGCTGCTGTCTACTTTTCTCTCTTCCCACATACGGGTGTGCTCTGTGTGACATGAAGCACACCACTGGCTGTGCTTTACTGTACCCAGCAGCTTGAGCACAGAGGAGAGAAGCTCACACTGAAATGCTGAGGCTTTTTGCTGCCATCAATAATACAAGAGCAGAGCTGGTGCACTCGCATGAGCTGATCACACTGTGTGTTGTTCGATAAGGATATAAAGTGTGTGAGAGGGGGAGGTCTTTCTAAAAGTGGCCACTGACACAGGCCTTTGCTGGCTTGGAAGAAGGGTTTTGAAGGCAGTAAGGGTACAAAAACTAACTCAGTGGAGTTTCATCTTTCTCAGTCTGTGAATGCCCATTTTCATTGTGGCTGAGAACAGAGCATAAAGCTCCCACCATAGCCAGACTCACAGAACTTGTGTAGTTTACAGGTTAAGGAGATTTATCTGCAGTTTGTGAAGGGGAGCAATACCTGATGTGTTCAGAGTGGCAGCCAGTTGCTTTGCTTACTGATACCAGCTACACTACAAGGGAGAGGGTTATAATTAATCAGCTGGTGTACCCACTAGGGTAGCACGTGTGTGTTTTCAGAAAATGTGTGGCCTTCCTCTGGTGTTTAAAACACTTACCACAACACCTCACCCTGAGACTTGTGACTCTAAGTTTCAGCTGTCTTAAGGTTGCAGTAGAGGATGTAGCTGGCAGTGTTTTCTTCCACTTGGTGTCAGCATTGTTCTCTTTCACTCCAGAGTTGTTACTTGCTTTGAACATAACCGTTTAATATGTTCTGAGTACCTATCTTAAAATTAGGTATTACATTTCTATTTTTGTAATGTATCAGAACACCAGCCTGTTCCTTCCTCAGATAATTAACTGATATCAGAGATGCATGAAGGAAGGGTATGAATTCACCTCCAAACCATTATCAAGTGGAAGTTTTTTTTATTTGATACTTGTGTCACCTTTCTTAGCTCAGCAGGACTGCCAATAAAATCTCTTACCACTTTTTTATTTCTTTTCTTTGATGAACATGGGCAATTTGATTTGTTTGCTGCTGATCAGGGCTTTTTGAAAAAATAATGTCAGAAGTGAAGTCTTTGATAGGAAAATCAGCCTTTGGGAAATTAAAATTATTTGTGCTGAAAGGCTTATGGCATAAAAGCATCAATATATTTCAGCCTTTTAACTTGTCTTTGGCTGTAAGAGTGGTGGGGGGGGAAGAAAGACGTTTTTTGGCTTTCATTTCATGCAAGATAAGGGTCAGGAGTAGGAAATGGTTTCAGAAAAGCAGGCAAGAAATGTGCAATAAAATACAAACCTGGGGAAAAAAAAAAATCCAGCTTTTCATTTAACTGTAGTTAATTGTACTTACAGAGCTGTGCAACAGCGAATTTAATAGGCATGCTCTGAATGCAGGCTTTCCCCTCAAGCTGCCTCTCCCACACCCGGCAGTTCTTAGACTGCTTTGTTCCTCTTTAATTAGTTTATTTCACCTACTCTAGCAAATATGCAAACATCCCTAAGTACTCAAACAATACAAATTGAGAGAAGAGTAGGGGCAGCACTTATCGTTCTCGCATGCAAAAGGCTTGGCAGAATCTTGAAAGGACATTAGCATGTTATAGCCTAATGCACTTTCCCTCTCTCCCAGTTTATTTGGGCTTTTGGCGTGGAGCGGAGACAGCAGTACTTAATTTATTTGCTTCAAGTGAAAAAGAAAATGCACGTTCATGAGTCAGCATTTCTGCTACATAGTTCCCAGAACTATGAAACTAAAGGCCGGGTGCCTTTTTATTTTGCTATGGGAAGGAAAGGAGGAAATAAACCTGGAATAAAAATACAAACTTAATTGAGCCAAACCCATGAGAAACAAAAGGAAATGTTGCATGCTACACCTGTTCCCCAGGGTTCATGGGGAGAACATTTTAGTCCGAGTTGTCTTGATTTAGTGATGTTGTCTTACATTTATTTATTTATTTACTGGGGGGAAAATGGAGAGGAATACGTTGAAAAATACCATTTTAAATGTAAGCGAAGATTACTGTGCTTTGGATTTGCATGCATGGGTTGGTTTCTGTGGCTGCTAATTTAGATGGGCGCTTGAAGCTGAGGTTCTGTCAGCAACTTTAATCCTGACCTTTGAATTCTCACTGACCATCTGCTTTAATTAGACGTTGCCCTATTCCCAGGGGACTGCAGATGTGCACACGAGTATTCTGGCTGGTAAAGAAATACTAGGGCCTTAGGCTGTTCTGCCAAGTGGTGGGACAGTCAGCTGTGCCCGGAGAGGATCGTGCTCAGGGATGCTGCTCAGGACTGTAAGCTGTTAGGACAAGCAAGTACTTGAGGGGTTGTGCTGTTTCATCCAATGTTGCTTCCAGTATGCAGCTGGAACTTTGCCTGGGAGTTGCTGGTGTCACTGGGCTATGTGTGAGAGCAGCTGCAGGAGCTCAGCTTCTGATTATTCTTATCCATAGGGATCTGGGCAGAGCAGGAAGCCAAATATACAGCTTAAAACTGACCTCTCCTCCAACTCGCCCGTGGGGTGGCTGAGAGATGCAGGGGTTTGCCAAGATGAGAACTGCTGGGAGATCTCTGGCTGGCATAGGCAGGAGAGGGGTCTGGGTGCTGGGTCAGGGGAAGGCTGATCCCAGTGCAAACCCTGCAGGCACAGGAATGGTAAAGCTGCACAAAACAAGTATGTGGGTCTAGAGTAGAGTGGGACAGATAGATAATATAGGGAGTTCTTTATGGATCCTGAGCTCTGTAGCTTAGGGATTTTCGTGTGTATTATTCATGTTCTTTTTAGCCTCTAACAATAACATTGAGGTAAATGGGACTACATTGAAAGAAAAAGTATATTGCTTTAAAGAAAGGGGGGGGAAAAAGGAAGAAAACAAACCATATTGAAACATTTTGGTCTACCAAAGCCTACATGATGACTTTAGTATTTTCATGGAGTTGTAGTGGAGATCAAATGTGATTTACCTTATATATTTCAGTTCTCTGCTTTCTAATTTCATTTTCAAACTCTCTGGGAATTCCATGGATAGCTTTGATGTTCATAATCTATTTCATTGGTCAATACTAGAGGACCATGGAGCAATAATAGAGAGTTAGCTGGATTTGGATATAGGCAGCACACTAACTCAAAATCATACAGTACCTATAAAAATGTTTGTCCTTTGCATGTTTTTACTAAGGAAGTATAGGAAGCAATCTACTGCTTAATTGCAAGGAATGGTGGATGAACAAAATATTTCCTTGGTTAAATATCTCATCTGCTGCTGTACTTCTCTTCCAATTCTTGCTTTTATGTCCTTAATGTTCAGTCTAATTCCTAGCTATTTTGCTGATCATTTATATTCCATGATTCCTTCCATGCTTGCCCAAAATGCTGCCTGGGGTGGAGGGTAGGGGAAGAGGAAGATACACTGTGTTTTAAATTAATACTAGATGTCTACACAAATCCAGATCCATGCAACTGTCATTTTTGGTTTCTAAAGTCTACACAGCAAAACAGGAAGGAGATTAATTCATTTCTATGCCTAAAATTCACAGATATGTTGTTTCTAAAAAGGGTGCTTAGGGATCTGCTAAACCATGATTTGGAAAAAAGGGAAAAAAAACTCCCACACCAAACACACAACTTGGCAAAGCTTTGCTCTGATTTCTGTTTTTAAACCCTTTGCTAATATCTGAGACACATATTTCTAAGTTTGCCTGTGTTTTCCTCCAGTGAAGGCTACTTTGTCTTTAAAGTAAAGAGGTTCATATTGAGTCAAAATCATAGAAAAAAATAAGATGACCTCTGTTTGGAGAAAAGGAGGGCAGCATTTTTTATTTTCTTATTAAGCTGTCTCTCCTGAGAAGGCTGGCATTGCCACAACCACTCTAGAAAAAGGAAAGAAACTCTTCAAAGTGGGATATTGTAACTTCAGTTAAAGGACAGGCCAGTTCCTAAGGATACTGAGGGGGATGATGGATCTCTTCAACTTCTTCCCACTTAATAGATTCTACAATGTGTAATCTTTCCCTCTTTGAAATTTTTATATAGCTTTAGATTTCTTTTGTTACTTGAGATTAATTTTGGAGTTGAAGGGCTGCTGCTGTCCCTTCGTGGTCATCAATTGTGCCCTTTCAATTAGTTGAAAGGGAGAAAAAATTAGTAATTAAAACCAAAAGAATAAATTAATTCTTGGATAACGACCTACACTTCAATGAAGAAGTTGAGAGCGATGTCCTCATCTCACCCTGTTGTAGCTTTTCCACTCTGAGCAAAATATTAGTTCTGAAAACTGCTACAAGGTCTTTAGGTATTCCCTTTTCCTTTTTTCCTTCCCCTCCCCACCAGTTTCTTATTATTGAATGTCAGTGTGTTATAGTCTTCTTTGAAACCACGGTTGTTACAAAGTAGAACAAACCCTTGGCATTATATATATTTTTTTTTAATTTTTATTTCTTATTCCTTGTTAAATTAAAACCAATGGGAAGAAATTTTCACTATTCCAACTCACTTCACGCTTGTTAAGCTATTGGCTCTTGCTCTGATATGACACCAAAGAGAGTAGAAGTCACCTCTCTGTAAATTAGATATTGTACTGATGGAGGTGAGGTAAATTGCTCCTTGTAGAGAGGGTTGGCAAAGTTCCTTCCCTACCTCAATGCTTCTTAACTTGATTCTGCAGCTCTCATTGCAGAATTTGATGTTTTGTTTTGGTTGGTTGGGTTTGGGTTTTTTTTGCCCTTGGAAGGGAAAATGTTGCACCATCTTGGCATTTTCATAGGGTATGTACATTCTTTCCTCAGAGACGCAACAAGTCAACCCATTCCAACCAAAAGAGCTCACCATGAAATAAAACTATGTGAGGGTTTGGAGGCATAGTTGTGGTAAGCAAAGAGGTGTGTGTTATTTCGCAGTAATCCTTGGAACACCATGGCTTTGGTGAATTCATGAAATAGTAGTGTGGTAGTGGTGGTGTTACTTTGCTTTCATTAGTCTGCTGCTAGCAGATACTGTGCAGGACAGCCCAGTGCTGGCTCTGTGTTTCTCTGCAGGCTGGACAGGGTTAAATCACCTTGGACTAGCTATTTAATTAATGTAGGTGCTGTCAGTACCTCTGATAGTGTTCACACCACATGCCTATTTCCTGGATACGTATGTGTTCCTGATTGTGTTATGCATGTATCACTTGTTTTTAAATGACGAAGTACAAGTTCAGAGTGCTAGGGATGGGGCCGGGAAGCTATGACATGTACTTTTTTTTAATTTGTAAGTAAGGTGGACAGGAGTTCAAAAGGGTGACTACAGTCTCAACTGAACCTTTGAATAAAAGATGAAAAATGCCAGGGAAAATACAGGATGCGGTTTCTTCAATATTGTCTTTCTTACTGAAGATAATATTAAAATAAAATTAAAAAAAGAAAAAGAACAAAGGTCTGTGGTGCTTGAAAAATTCATCTTAATCTTGCCCTCTCTCTTTTGGAGACTTAAAACCTGATCTGAGGCATAATCCAGAAAAACACATCAAGAGGATTTGTTCATAAGCATGCAGTGTGTTGACATCAGCAAACTCTAAGGCTGTCGTGTTCCCTCTCCTGAAGCCTTATTCTAATCTCCTGGCAGCATTCAGCTTCAGTGCTTTCCATTTTGATTGAATTAATTAGTGGTGTTTAGATGATTCCCCCATTCTGAAATTGTCAGAATTTTTATGGCAGAGTGTTTTTAAAGGCTATTTTTGCCCTAGTTAATAACAAGTAGGACATTTGAATGCGTTTCTGTACTGTTCAAATTGAAAATACATGGCCCATTTGGAAGCGCAGAAAATGGTAATTGAGAGCTATATTTACGTACTTATCTTGCCTTTAAGTTAATCTCCCGTTACTAGTCTTGAGCCTTTCAGGTTGCTATAGAAACTGCCACAGCCTCCAACTGTGCCTCTCCCAAGACTTAATTGCATTCTGAGTTTCATATGCTCTCTATTAACCACAGCACTAGCAGACATAGGCCTGTTCCAGAACGAGTTGAATTAATGGTTCAGTGTGATGTATGCATTTCTTAATATTATGTTTTCATACCCCTTTTCAAATTTTTCTTTACCAGTTGGTTAAACTCTTCTGTAACATGTAGGGATACCACAGGGATGGATCCTCTCTGTTTGCTGCCACTGTATTTGATGTTTTCCAGTCTTTGGTGCCACTGAAATAGTTGCAAGAGTCATTAGTTTTAAGGACCGTTTTTCCCCCCCTTAGAGAAGTCAGATTATTCATGAGCTACCTTAGCTCTGCTTAAGTTTTTCTGAGACTTTTTCCCTTCTGTGAAGGGAGCATCGAAGTGCATACCTGCTGTCTCAGTAGCTCTGGCAAGCTTTTGCTGACTCAGTGCTCTTTACTACGTGATTTTTGCCTGATCACTGTGGATCAAAGGCAGTTATTCCGTTGGGAAATATCAATTCATCAAAGTAGAAACGGAGTCTGTATGCAAGGTTTGGTAAGGCTTTTCTGGGACATATTTATTGTATCTTTGATGGAATTTCTTATAAAAACTGGTAATGTGTCACATTCCACTATTACAATGAAACCTCAGAGATTTGTTTTCTCACGTGCTTCTCAGCACGATGCAAACATTGCCATGCTTTAAATGGTGAGCTTCTGAAGACAGCTTAAATATATCCAGTACAACTTTTAAACTTTCAAAATATTCCTTAAAATCTGACTCTTTTTACATATGTTTCCCATGTGGTTTGTTTTTTGCCATTCTCCATATGTGCCACATTTCTTGAATTACGTATTGATGCCCCCCTATAAAAATCTTTGTAATCAAGTCATATAGAGCCAAGGTAGCTTGTCTGGCCCCAGCATTATTACCAGTATTTCTCTGAATTTGTGTGGTAATTTTAGCTTGTTCAACAAAGAGGAATTGGGAAAGAAAGAATTTATGACAATATTGTCAGGATGAATCTGAAAGAGTGAAGAGAGTTTTCCAGCATTCCCTCCTCCACCCCCCACATTCTCTTTGGGGTTTTTTCCTTTTTCATATTACCTATTTTACACGTCTTGCCACAATGAAGTGCACAGTCTGTCTTAGAACTGAAATCTCTTCCACATCATCTCAGCTTTCCTTTTTAACTGTTCTGTGAGCTTGCATGTTAAAGAGAGCTGAGCTGTATTTCCCTGCCAGCTCTGCTCAAGTTATGTTTCCTGGATTGCCCTACAGAATGTCAACGTATATTCTCAAAATTTGTGTGTGCTGGAAACATTCCTCATACATTCTAAAAACACTTACTTTGAGATGAGATTCATTTGGATTTGAATATAAAATAAGTATTGTTTGTTGGCTTCTTGTCATTTTTGAGAAGCCAAAGAGTTGCCATGTCTCCAAGTTGTCTGTCTCCATGAGCTGTTTTCCAGGCAGTGACAGCATTTCATTTGCAGAGAGGACTGTTTGCAGTGTCTCTGTAGGCGTTCAGAACAAAGAGTTTGCCGGTCAGCTGGACAGCCCAACGTGTGAGCGTGTGGAGGGCTTGACACCAATTACATACAGTTGATAGCAATCTCAAAAGAGAAAAAAGACTCATTAAAAGTTTGAGATGTGTCAGTAGCAGCTTATCTTACTCTACTGTGGTGTATTGTAAGTTTTTTTACACAGGCCCTAATTTCTTATGATGTCTGTGGTTTACAGTATTTTTAGGCTGCTCCTATAGTTGATGGTGTGTTGGTAGGCTTTTCTATGGGCACATGGCATCTTTAGAGTATAAATGGCTGGATGTTTAGAATATGCCTGGGGCCGCATTATCTCATGCAGGTCTGCTTAGGGAATGCAACACTTCATTGCAGAGAGGCACTTTCTGTGGTACTTTGCTTCTCCTGCTCTGCCAAAACTTCTTCAGGTACCTATTGCTCATTGGTACCTATTGTTCATCCTTCCTTCTCTTCCCTGTCATGGGGTGGGAGAGATGACCCACAACCAGCTCTTGTCTACTACCCAGAGGTGAGTGAAAAGCAGGGATGCTGCTTCTTCACAGCCTTTGTGCTCCTGTTTGTCAGACGAGATGTAATGCTGCTCTGGGATGTTTGTGTTGGAAGCCTTGCTGTTTCTGGAAACAGGGAAGATAAGCAATGAAAACTGCTGGCAGAAATCAGGGAGTGAGATTTAAGCCAGGTTGCTGAGTGGACAGTGGAAAGACTAAACTTTATAACTGACTTGTAACCTTTGTTTCATCTCCTTTGCTCCTCAGTGTAAGGAAAGGTGAAATGAAACTTGTCCATAAACAGAGTTTTGAATAGACAGGGGCACTGTTGAAGTGGTTCATACCTATGTCAGGCAAATATTCCCATTGAAATAAGGAGAAGCACTGGGAATGGGGTGCACAGGTGGGGAGAGGACGTTCAGCAGTTTTTCTCTTGAAGTTTGTACTGCATTTTTTTGGTTTGTTTTGTTCACTAAATACAGATTTCCTCTTGCACAAACTGATCAAGATAGAAGACAACACTAATATAAAATGTGAGTAGAATGTAGGCTCTGTAGGGCTAAACCTTTAAAATTCATTAAATGTAGACCTACGAATTACTTTGTGTGATTACTGTCTCTTTATCCCCATTTGCGCCTCCAGAATCAATCCCCAGTGAAATTTCTACTTTCCGTTTTGACCCTTCTTGCCTCAGTGGCCATTTAGCAGAAGGGTTTCACCTACGTGTTAACTAAATTGGTCATTTTGTGTGTCCTTGCATGGCATGCAGTGGAAATGAGCATAGACTCTATTAATATCTGTTCTTACATAAACAGAACCAATTTTATTCAGTTCTGCAGCTAATGAAGCACTGTGGGAACAGGATAGCCAGAAGCTTGGGAATTACTCTACAAGGAAGAATCTCAGTGTTTCTTGGCAAAAGCTGCCTATGCTCTAGGCTTGCTTGGTAAGAGCCAACAGTAACAAGGTCTTATTCTGAACAGGAGTTTAAATAAACAGAATTTTTCTGCCTTTCTTTGAAAGCTCACACACAGAAATCCCAAAGTTTACTTCAAAGAAGGCTTAATTTTTATCTAGTTAGAGCCAGATACTCAATTTTGAGGAGCACCTATAATGAAATAAAAGAGGAGTTGGAGTCCCAATTTGGGACTTAGGGAAAATTATCTTTATTTGCTGACAGAATGGAAATATTTTTTTCCTCAGTTCTCTGTTGATTTCCTTGATATAGAAAGACAAAACCAAAAGGCATAAGGTGACTTACTCAGCAATAATTGGATTACTAGCATCTGTTGATATCAAAATTTTATTACAATAACTACAGGGGTAGCAGAGATGTTATAGATGGTCATACACAGAATACCTTTTTTGAGGGGTGTTGGAGGAGACTGCAATGGAGGCATTAAGTGGCATTAGATTTACAGTGTTATAACTTTTAAATGCCCTTTAAATTTTTTCCTGTGTGTGTATATTGAATTAATATACTAAATGAGAGCTCGTGACTGGACAGTCAGTATCTGCAATGCTGTATCGTGTGCAGGTGAGCCCACAGTCTCATGCATCCATCCATCTGGTAATTCCCTGATGCAGGAATGTGAGGAACCCTCTGCCAATGGCTTCTTATCTGGGCTGGACAGTGATAGCTCTGGGAATGTGATATCAGAACCAGAATTCTGTCTGTTAAGCTGAACCAGCATCCGCGCCATTTGGTGCTGCTGCTTTGTCTCAGGAGGTGCTACTTCAAAGGTGTCCTCAATTTCTAAAGACTGCCTCTGGCTGAATAATATTTCACTATAAAGATAACATCATCAGAGATAAAAATAAGGAAAAGATGAATGATCCTGTTTATTCTTGAGTTATTACTCTTTGTTTGCCCTACACTGGAAGATATGGTTAAGAAGATTTTCAGAACATAATCTTGCATACTAAAAATTGCTGCAGAGCTGGCAGGAAATGATACAAGAGACGGCAAGACTCTGCCTTAAATCCTTCTCCTTTGTGCATTATTCCTGCCCGTCCTTCATGAAATCCTATCTTCAGCCATCTCTATCTTTCTGTTTTAATAACATGCTGAACTGTGAATCTCAAACTCACGGGAAAAATGAGAGCCAGTGTATCTTTGCAGTGCAGATGAAGCAGGAGCCTGTTTCTCTTGGCCTATGTTTTTCAATTGCTACTTCTCAATATGTCTTCATGTTATCAGCAGAAATATTAATAGGAAACCAAGGAATCACCACTGAATGCATTGATCTGCACAATTAGCTTTCAAATAAATCAGGATAGCTGGCTGATCTTTTGTATTCAGCACACATTGCAACAGTTGATGTGCAACAAGGTCATTTGCTGAGACCTGTATGCAAATGATAACAGTAAAAGCAGACACCAATCTCCAGAAGAAAACTGAAAAAAAAAAAAAAAAAAATCAGTACCATATGTGCAGCACCAGGGACAAAAAAGAGCCATTTATTACCAAGTCCAGAAGTAAATTTAAAACTCTCTGTATGAACTTGTTTTCCTGGATCCAAACATAATAAAATGCAACCTATCTTTTGATAACTGCTCAGAGTTGCATCTGGCCACCTGAAAGATGTTCCTGAGGTCTTGGAAAAGCCTATAAGAGTATGAGAAGGACCAAAAAAAGCACAAAGAAAATCTCAATAATAAAACAATTAAAAAGCAATAACATTTAAAATAATTGAGGAAGCATTTAAATTAAGAAATAGTCTCAATTCCCATTTTGTGAAAATGTGTACTGTGTAAGGAAATAGAAGGTAATTATGATAAAAAGACCTGTGGTAAAATCTTTAATTATAATCATTCACACAAAAGTTAATTAAAAGCACATCTGTAATATAGCAGAATGGTTTTCCCTACATGCCACCATTTGGGACTGACTCTCTTCTGCCCTCTCTGTTATTTAACTTAAATAGTAACAAATAGCTGTGAAAGTAGTTCTAATTTTCTCTTATCTGCAGAACAAGGGCATGTGTTCCAGGGGGGTTGTACAGAATGCTGTAGTCTTTTCTTTTTGCAGGAAATGAAAGAGTCTCTCTCCCTCCTTATTATTGTAGAAAGAAGTCACAAGAGTAACTGCAAAATTGGAGTTTATAAGCTTTGTGAGAGCTGGCTTTCAGCCTTTTTTCTTTAGTTTTCCACCACCGAGCAGACCAGGTGTCCTGGGTGATACTGATATCTTTGTTGAGACAGCTTGCTCTACACACTGCTGGTCTGGCACTGTTCTCACAGCAGCTGCCATGTGTCCTGAGATCCATGGGATGGGATGTTTGGCCATGGAAATTATGTAAGGACATATAGGGGATGGGGATGGAGATGTAAATGCAGCCGTGCAGTTGAAGTCTAGTGATGAAGGAGGTGTTTCAAATGCCTAGCAAGTTAAAACGGCTCTCCTCTAAAGAGGTAGCATTGCCTACCTGCATGGAGAGCACTGTCAGGCTCCCACAGCCTTTTGGTATTTAACCATGGTTTATGAAAAACAGCAGAGAGGATATTTTTTTACTCCTGAATTTTTTTCCAGAAGTGGTTTCAGAGTTTCTCAAAAGGTGGAAATGTTGACAGACATTGTAATGCCTTGAAAAATCTGCGGGGTTGGAACGTGGTCCACTCCCAGACTCTTTTCTCTGTTGTGTCCATGCCCAAATGCTGTATGTTTTGGTCTTTGGTTGGTTTTTGTTTTTTAAGTGATGTCATTTGTTTCCAAAGCATTTCTCTATCCAGTTCCCAAACTAGCCTGCACTAAATTATTACTAACAGGGGGAGTGTTTCATTTAGCTACAGGCTTCCCAAATTAGAGTTTAGCTTACAGCGCTCAAAAAACAAATCAGCCCTGACACTGTTGCAGTTGTTCATGTTTCTGTCTCACAAAAACCAGACTGGTAGTGAAATGCATCCTTGCCCTCAAAAAGTCAGTATTAATGAGCACAATAAGACAAAAAATCAATTCTGAAACTTATAGGTGAGGCATTAGCAGGAATTTTTGAAAAGAGACTAGAAGGGAAGGGCTAGAAGTCCTGTGTCTTCAAAATATTTGTCGATCTGGCATGCAGAGTGCCAAAACAATTGTGTGCTGTGAGGCAACGTGTCAGTGGTAATTTGAGGTAGGTAGAAAGCTGACTTTCAGGCCAGCTTGAACAGTAAGTGAACAGGACAAACACTTTCTGCCTGCACAGGTTTTATTTTAAAGCTATTGTGCAGCAGACACTTGAAAGCTTCTCATTAGAAGTCTGTGAAGAGCTAGAGGTGCTGGGGTGATACAATCAGTGAATTTTATCGGGGAAAGTAAACCCTCTAGAGCTGCTTTCTGAGCACTGCAGGGAAGTAGCATTAAGGGCTTCGTGTTATAGGTCTGGGTTTGGGCAGGGAGGAAGGAACCAGTAACATATATCTAAACTGAAGTTTTAATATGCATTTAACAAAACAAGTGAAAAATTGCAAAATTATTATAGACACATTTAATCAGGCTAATTATAAGGCTTTTTTTTTTTAGGTGTTTAGTGTGTAACACCCAGCTCACACGCATCAGTGCAGAGAAATGCTGTGTTCACAGTTATATCAGTTCCAAGAGTTGATAATGCAGGGAGTGATTGCCTGGTTTTTATCAGCTCTCTGAGTGAAATTTTTCAAGTTAGAAATAACTGTTTCTGTTAAAGGAATAAACATTTAAAAATTTTGGCATGTGGGAGTTTTCACAAACTGTCCACATAATTAAAAAAACAATATACTGTTAAATTTTTATCTACTGATATAACCTTGGGCTGCAACAAATTGCTATTCTAGAAAAGCTGGGCCAAACTGTTCTGGTTTCAATGAGAGAGAAAGCACAGTCAAAACTTAACACTTCTGTCTCTGCTAATTTTCAGTCCTCTGTATAATAGATCCATTGATAAATTCTGGGATTAAAGATTGAACTGATTGAGATAAGGAATACTTAAATATCTTCCATTTCAAGATATGCTTGTACTATTCTGTTTCTATCATAGATTTGGGTTTTTTTTTGTAAAATTAGATTTTTTAATATTAAATATATTCCTTAAGGGTAAAATCATGGATATCTCTGCTCAAAAATCTCCTAGGTACCTTTTAAAAGGTGAATTCTCAACAGCAAATGGCGCACTGATATCTTATCCTCATTAAAATGCAGCCAGAATATTGCAATTAGTAAAGATATAGGTTATAGCTGTAAAATATACATGACTTCCCTTCATACTAAAATAATTAAGTTCAAAAAAATCTGGCTAGTTCACCAGCAAGGTATTGCTACAATGGCCAGTTTATTTAGCACATTCTTGATGTTACATGACCTTAGATTATTAAATGGCTATCAAACATAGTAATGAAATAGCTTTCAAAGAGCATAGTAAAACTAAACATCTATAGCTGTGTTAGTCGGTATTACAGTATAATCTCAATTTTAAAAAAAAGGAAAGTGAATTTTAGAGTGATTCTTATATGTTATGCACTCAGAAGATGCATATATTAAAATATGTAAATTAATACATATATTGTTGATCTTTCCTCCTATTTTGAATGTAGCTCCTAGTTCTTGGAAGTGTCAAAATAGCTGGAGTATAGATGAACCAAGCACTGTCAGACACTGATGCAGATTTGCTGTGACTATAAGAAGCCCATTTTGTTTTCTGCCTGTAGCAGGTGATCTCTCAAGTTATGTTTTAATTAATTATCACATGGGTGTGCCCACAGCAGTTCATTTTGCTGTGAATTTTGCAATACTGTATTCAGCAACCTTTCCTTGCAACCTTTCCTTGAGACTTCGGTGTTACACCTACTCTCCCAAGAGTGCTTTTAGAAAACTTGTGTTTATAGGAAGTGTTAAAGTTTTATTCTGTACAGCCTCGCTGTACTGATTGACATGAACCTTTGGCATTGCAGGTTTTTTGACTTAAAATAGTACTGTCAAACCAATAGCTTCTCTTTGGCGTATTTTACCTTTCTTTCAAACACCAGTTTGGTTCAGTGCGATATCTTCGTGAACCATCCTGAAGTGGTTTAGCTATTAGTGGAAGAAGCGAAAAATTTTAGACCCAAATCCTAACTTAAAAATGGTAATTTTTTTTAAAAAAAGGTATTTTTTTGGGTCTTTATCAGTTACACAGTGTTGTTTATTTTGCAGACCTACCCTCCTTTTCTGTGGCTCCAGACTCTTTGTCTGTGAGGGTGCATTTTTAAATTTTGAATGAGTGGTTAATTAGAGCAATTTCTTACACTAACTAACTGCAAAGATCCCTGGAGAAATCTTTGTTCTAATGCAGAAATCTATGTGATACTAAAAAACAGTTATGTATGTTTAAGGTACACTGACCCACATATGAAGCTCTGTGTGCTATATATTGTTCATAGCTGTGCCACTTCTCGAGAGAGTTTATTTTCTTTGTATTGTAACCTTCAGTAAGAAAACACTTAGTGCTCCTTGTTTAAAAGGTTCCAGTGAAGACCGTGCAATAACAGCTGATCATTCTAGAGGGAATTTGAACACAAGTAATGCTGGCTCTTTAACACAGGGGAACTGCAGTCACTGCAGGGGAAAAGGGAGGCCCATTTAATCCCCAGACATTTGACTAAATATTGGAGCAAGTCCAAAATTAAATAAGGCAGGTCTGTGGGGTGGGATGAAATGCACTCACCCCCTGGAGTTTGCAGCGATTGGGGACACTCCTATGGAGATTTGGGAATTGAACCTTTCCCATCCTGAGTGAAGACTGCAGCCAAAGAGCTATGGAGACTGGCTGGTTGAGGACTGTAGAATAACTCAAGATACAAGAGAGCTCAGGAGTTCCTCAGCACTGGCCCAACAGGGGTTTTCCTTGTCCCAGGACCTCTGCCGTGTTCATCCAGGTGTATTGGCTGGTAAATCCAGCACAAGGCGGTGCTGGAAAGTAAGAAATGCCACCCTGAGGGATCAGGATTAAAAAATTGCAATTCCTTATTTACAATCAGGAAATTCGTAGTGAAAGCAGAATTTATATGCATTATTAGGGCAAGAGAGCAAAGAAAGAAAGTGAAAAGTCTTGGGGTTCCAGAGGGGCATTCTCACATTGATGTGAGAGCTCTTGAGCTCATCATCTTTTTCCGCTGAGCATTGTTGGTGTTAGGGATGTAAATGAACGGAAATTGTGTAGTTCAGCACTGTGCGTGAAATTTCTCTTGGCAGGCAGTAACTGCTGTGTGTGTGTAAGATTTAGGTCTTGCTTTACTTAACGAGGCATTTCAGTGCTTGCCAATCTACTTAGCAAGTGTTTAGCATATTGAAGTTCTTGGAATTAAGCACATGCGTGTTTCCCTGGCTTGGGACTAAATCAGAAGTTTCGCATTTTCAAGATAATTATTCAAAGATTACTTGAGGCTTGAGTTAATAGAAGGTTGCTGGATCACTTTTTGTGCATGACAAGTTCCGCCTGGGTAGCTCTGTTAAGTAAGTAGTGGCTGCTTCATTACTGTGTGACAACTACATGGCAGATGTAATTGCGGTGACACTGTTTTGTCTATACTACAAACCAGTGAATATTTGTAGTTACCTAACTTTCTAGGTTAGGATATAGCACTGAGGCAGGAAAAAATCACAAGGAAGGAAAGGATAAAAAGTGAATAGGGTATCAAATTCAGAATAGTTTTTCCAGTTGGCAATTACCTCACGAACCATCTGGGGTCCAGATAACACAAGATCTGATTCAAAACTCTATTGTATCCTAAATTAAAATAGCACCACTGAGGTCTTTCAAAGTGAAAACTTAGTTCAATCTTAAATGGCAAAATTTCCAGCTTGTTTGAGGGGAGACTTTTAAAATTCTTCCTATTTGGCTACTTGGGTGTTTCTTATAGATGTCTCCTGTATTCAAATTAGAGGTCTTACTGCTTTATGTATGTATGTAGTGTTTGTCATAATGTTTACCAATTATAGAGTTACCAATTATAGGGTTATCACTGCTCTTAAATTGTGTAAGGTTGTGGGTACCTTGAGCAGAAGGGACTTTAATACGTGCAATACATGATGTGCGTGTGGAAAGATGCAGAGCCAGGTTTTCTTGGGGAGTCAAAATGACAGTGCTCAGGGTGCAGAAAGTTTGGGCTTGGGGAAAATATTCTTCTGAATCCAAGCTGAGGTGTCCCTGTTGGTTTGAATTTATTACCATTTTATAACAGTAAACTGAAAATAGAAAGGAAAAGACCAAATAGCCTATCCCAGCTGCTCATACACAGAGCTACTGACTCCATTGCCCAGGGCTGGGCACGTTGCTTCTTGTTTCTCTCACATGGCAAATTTTGACTTGCATTGAAGTTCTTGCCTATAGGAACCAAATGAATTGGAGATTTTACTTAGGAAAATTAATTCAAATATTTTTAAATCCTATCAGTACGGATAACTACATAGGAAACATAATGTTATTTTCTTCATGATTTGAAACTTCTTATCTGAATGCAGAAAATGCCTAAAAGGTATTTGAAATTGAATTGCAATTTGAATTGAAATGGAATTTGAAGGGAAAGGGCCATAAACACCTTCTGAGGTTCTGTCTTTAGAGTGCTTCATTCCAACCAGCACCTGGCAATTGTTCTGCTAATTGAAATTCCAGTGGACACATCACTGTGCAAAAATCTATCATCATTCATATTGGTATTTTAATTTGTGGAAAAAGCAAGGATGGAAAACTGGGGGCTTTGTACATTTCAACTGATACATTTCTGTGACCAGGTCTTGTGTGGAAACTTGTGTTGGATGCGTTATGAGAATTGGTTCTAAGAGTACAACACCCTTTTCTTTCATTTGGTGTACATGTGTGTTAAACCTTTGAGCCCCTAAATAGCCTTAGACCTTTTTGATTGCCTTTGACCTCTGATATTTTTGATGACCTTTGACGTTTTGGATACCTTTGAATGGCCTCTTGACCTCTTCACTTAACTTTGACCACATGGGCAACCTTTGAGCTCTGACCTTTTGGCAACATTTTTGAACCTGTGATGACCTTTGAATGGCCATTTGTCTTTTTGGATGACCTGTGAAACCCAGGATGACATCAAACCTTTGAGAATGACCTTTGACTCTTGAATGACCTTTGGTGTGTTTTCCAGCTGTTTCCATTAGGATTCTGTTGGAGTTTCTGGCTCCCTCACTGGGGCTGGGCTGCAGTCTCAACTACAAGAGCATTTCAAACATGTAGAAGAGACAGAAGTGCTGTTTATCCTCCTGAAAATAGCCACAAACAGCACAACTGAACAGTGACCAAACTGGTCTGGAATTGAAATCCAACCTTGAACATTCTGTTTCTTTTCTCTACACAGGGAAAGAACACAGAAGATGCAGAAAGAGACAGACTCATGCTGTTAAGGTAGGATGAAAACACCTCTTATTTATTTACTTCATGGAAACTTTTGATATCTCACTACAAATTTGTATAATACACCACTATAATGTAATTATATTTAGGTCATTGGAGGTTTGTTGGACGAATAACCTAAAAAGTGAAACTTCTCTAAATCTTAATGCTGATGTTTATCAACTGCAGACAGATAAATGGAGGTCCAGCAGGCCAATGTCACCACCTGAACCCCCCAAAAATGCCTTGTTGATTCATAAGTGTGTTGTTTGTGTGGGTTTTTTTTCTCAGTATTATTCTATTTTTAATATTGCTTATAAATACCTATACCATGGCTTGGCATGACCTGAGTGGCCAGGATGAACAGCCTGATTTCAGGAAGTGTTTCATGAGTTTGCACTGGTGTGATGTTGCACCAGTTGGCTGAGATACAATCAGTGTAAATTTATCATTAACTGTGTATGCTTACCCCTGGGAAGAGCAGGTGGCTGTTAGTGAGGTCAGAAAGCTGCTTTTTTAAGAGATTTGGGGTGTGCAGTGCCTGTTCTTTATGCATGGGGGGATAAATCTTCTGGAGAGAGAAAAATTGATGTCTGAACAAAACAAATCTTTCCTTGTGTTTCTGTCAGAAAGACTTGGCTTTTATGGGACTGGCATTTATGTAAGCAAACAGCTTTATGTTATGCCCCAAGACAACATTTCTTTGCATCATTTCTCCACAAGACTTGTCTGGCCTCAGTGCTGCAGCTTAGCCAAAAAATTTGATAAAGGAGTTTTTTTACCCCTAAAACTACAGTAATGTGTTCCCACCCCTATTTGCATTTTGGAGTAGAAGTGCATGGACTAAGACAATAGCCACTGGAAAATCAGGGTATGCATTCCAGTCTTTAAGGTTTTGTGAGTTTTGTTATGAGATTTCACTGAAACATCATGATGGAGATGAAGTTTGTAGTGCTCTGCAGTGAAAAAGCTGAAAAAAAATTCTCTATGGTTCAGTACAATTTGCAGTATTTCCCACATATTTTGTAATACCAGACACTGCTGAAGTATCCCATTTAATATTCTGCTTGCTTTGCCAATAATACAGCAGATTAATAAAACACATTAGGTAGGAAATAACTTTCTGAGAGAGCTAGGAAAGATAATTCACTGTTTTAGACAAGGCTATTGAAGCAGAAACAAGCTGGCATTTTCCAAAAGCTAATCAAATACTAGTAGAGCAATAAGAGAGTATAACACCTCATTTGGAAAACAAAAGTCATGGGATATTTCAAAAGATACCACTTCCATTTGCCAGCAGATAGTACCTCCCAATGTCAATGCTTTATCACCACAGACATTACCAAGCACTGTTGAAATAATAATAATCTGTTCTGTGAGGGGGTATATTGTAAATCATAGTGGTTGTTCAGGTCTGGTGGAGGACTTGCACTCATTGTTGGATCTGAGACACAGTACTGGGTTCAGTAGGTAATAGCAATTCTGGGTGTTTTTTCTACATTTTTGATGGTAGTGGAACAACTGGCAAATGGTTTTCTGATCACACTGAATTTCAGTCCATCCTGTCCTACACTGTTTGTAATTAATGGTTTGAACGTCCATCCAGGTTATAAAACAACTGAATTTCAGTATCTGCAATGAAGAAGGGTGGGGATAGAGAGAAAAAAAGAGAAAAAAGTGTGTGTGTAAATGTATTTTATAAATGCTGGACTACGACTTCAGGGAGACTTTAAATACTCAGCTTCGATCCTACTGGAACCAAGGCATTCTTCTCTGGAATTTAATCATCTGTCATGGTTTCGTCTCATGAACTGAGCGTTCTTCAGAAACCTAAGTTATGTATCCCTGAGACAGCCAGATTCACATTTCTCAGAGATTTTAATGCTTGCTGGTGTTAGTTCTTTTACAGCCAAGGTCTGGTGAAGATCAGTAAAAGGCTTTTTTTTTTGCCTTTGCCTAGGAAATGAATTTGAGTATGCCTGTCTTGGAATCAGCGTTTTATTATTTAAGAACTATTGTCAAGTGGGCTAATTGCTGATGTGGACTTCCTCACTTGTTTGTGTTCATTTAAACAAAACTAAGTAAATGCTGTTGATAAATATTCATTCTGCAAATCCTCAGGCCAGTCAAAAAAGCTGTAACCCAAGCTGTCTGTTACTGTCACTTTGCTGGAGTGAAAACGCAGAGTCATTTGTTCCTAGCAAACTGGGATGAACTAATCATTTGACCATTTAGTTTGGCTTTGCATGGTACATTCTAGTCTGAGCAGAGAATGGAGCACTCAAATAAAGTGAGCTGACCTCCAGTGAGCAGGGGCCTTATCTGCATTGAGCTACACTGTTGGCTTAAAAAATTATCCAGTGCCATCACTTCTGAAACCAGCTCTGACAGGCTGCTCCCCAAAAGCTGTGTTATGCACAAAGACCATTACTTATGAAATGAATATGTAGAATAGAGAGTCATAGCCTCAGTCTGCTGTGATGGCAATAAACATTGCAGTTAGGAAGCCTCCAGATTCTGAACCAAAGAGATTGTGTTTGGTTGCCATAAAGTCACCTTTTTGCTCAGTGTAAGCACAAGTAAAAGCTGTCCAGTTCCTCAGTCAATACATCAGTAAAGAATGATGTTATCAAGTGTGCATGACTGGGAAAGGACAGTAAATCTACTTCATCTTTCCAAAATTCATGGCTGGTTCTGCACTGAGATCAAGACTAATTATCATGCACCTTCTTTCATGTCACTGGCATGGAATGTGTTCTTTGTTTAGCACACCTACATGTGTTGCTAGTTTCTTTTATAAAACAAACCGTTTCAGAGAAAACAGGATGATGTTTCCCTTTTTCAGCTATTTCCTGCCTTTTTTCAGTTGCTTCTTGCCTTTTTTACAGTTATGTGGTCTTATACTATGGGGCTAAAACTTGTCCCAGTAAATTAACATTTTAATAAATTCCTTTTATCATGGGAAAATGAAGACAACTTACACTTTAGATCAGGAAGCTACAGAGTTGTTTAACTGATTTTGTGTAACAGGAGCTGTCTTTCATTTTGTTGGTTTAGTCATGCCCTTTTATAGTAAATCAGTACGATACCATTAGATAGCTTTTAACTGATTTGCTGTTTTGCTTCATAGAGGCTTAACTTTGTTACATACACAAATCTCTCAGAGGAATGTGATATACAGAAATGTGTTTGATAGATGTTTATCAGCATGCTTAGCAGGCAGTTTTAATCTCTTTGTATATAGTTAGCTATTAAGGGCAAATGAAAATGCTTGTCCTGGGGGACAGTCTGCTGGCACATAGAGGAATCTGGAAATGCTGCAGGATATTTTGTGAAAAAAAAAAGTAATTATGGCAGATTCATCATGCTGGGCTTTGGGTTTTTTTACTCTTTTTATGTAGAAGCTAATTGTTAAATCTAATTATATTTACCAGCTCTGCTGGCTGAATTCAAGGATGTCTGCAGAAACACTCTGTGGCACTGTAACCAGGGCAATGCCACTGGGCTGACTGTGCACCATCCTAAAAACTGCTGAATCAAGTGGGCACAAACAGTACTGTTGTTGTTCTGGGAAACTGGCCTTTGGTCCTGCCTCTTCCAGTGCCAGTATAATCCTGTTGCATTTTGGAAAAGGAGGTGTGAAGTAACCAGAGCACTTAGACTGTAAAATATTGGTGATGTTAAACTGACACACCCTGTCCTATCTATCAAGGTAGGGGTTAACAAACTGGCAGGTCCACCAAGACAAGTGTGAAAACAGATTAAGTGTGTTTGGAAAGAAGGGATCACAAGGCTGGTGTTCCCTTCTCTCCTTTGCTCTCCAAATACTCCTTTCATAAAATCTGCAAATGCAGTGGCAATTTGTAGTGAAGACCAAAGCTGGCAGAAACGATAAACAATGGCAGGTCTGTGATAAAACTTTCCAGGGTCGTTCTTCCTCTGATATTGTTCTGATCACACTTTAGATTTTAAACTGTTTTTTCTGGTGTTTGAATCAGAAAAGGTGGCCAAGGTTTGGAAATCTGCAGTACCCGCAGTAAGCTTGAGATACCAGTGTCTCCTGCAGTACACTGATTAGGGGGCAATACATCCACACAGCCTTTTGCACCAATTTGACTGAATCAGCTTAATGTTGCTTCCCCAGTGTGTGCATGCGCACCCTTACTGCAGAGCGATGGGTAATGTGGTGAGATCCCACAGTGCTGACTCCCTAAAACCCACTTGGAAAGGCCTGTTTTCATTGCTGGTACTGCTATTCCACTGCTTACACTGGCCTTTTTCAGTTTGGGGGCTTTTTTGTTTGTTTTTGTTTTTGTTGTGTTTTGTTTGTTTGTTTTATACTATTATGCTTGTAACACTGATTCTTTTTGTTTATGCAATAAGGGTGGTCAAGAGAAATCAAGTCCAGGCATTTTGGGCATTGCCTGTAGGCAGGTAGGGGTAGGTCCAGACTAAGCAGATGCAGTCCCATCTCCTCTAATGATCATAGTGAATGTGATCCACTGTCCAGAGTCAGCTCAGTCCTGCTTTTTATTGCTACAGGGAATGCCACAGGGAATTTTTCAAGTGGTTTTGATGAGGATGGAGACATAAATTATGGGACTGCACTTTCTAAGCAGGTTCTGTGCCAAATGTCAAGCTTTCATTTCTAACTTTCATTGTCAGAAAGGAAATAAATTAGAATTAAAAACGAAAAGAAGAAGCCATTGTTAGAAAGGAAAGATTTTTTTTTTTAGTGTTTTCCAAATGAAAGGCGATAGTTTTCATGCAGTCCGGTAAAATTAAATCCAATAACCAGTGGTGTGTGCAAAATCCTTGGAAAGTGTTGCTGGCAATCATTCTAAATTGTAGCTCAGTGGATTATTTTTCATCTTTGAGGGGTTTGACAGTAGAATTCTGCAGCAGTTTTAGGTTACCATATTTTAATCTGCAAGTCTCTGAATTTCCCTCATTTTCCTTTAATAGCAGTCATTAAAATTTGCCAACATTTCACCCTTTCTTCAGAAAACATGACAGCCTGAGGAAATAGCAGTTTTCCAGAATTTATGCCAAAGCAAAGCTTTACCTTAATTGCTGTCAAATAGTTTATTTTTCTCACAGCTGTAAAGCAGGTGTCTGTTTCTCAGTATAACCACTGCTACAGTAAATTGAATGAGGCAAGCACTAATAACCCTGAAAGCTGAAACAACTTGGGGGATCCTGAGTCATATCAGCTATGTGGCTGGAACTGAAGAAACAGAATTACATGAACTGTTTTTCCATTGATTTCTTATGAAAATAGAATTTATTTAACCTGAGAGCTTTGGGTAGTCTATGTGAAAAGAGAAGCCAGTCCAGTTTACACCAGAGAGGATTTTGAGCTGCAGAGTCCATAATTCCTCCCAAGTCTGAGGCTGAGGTTGCGTTTTTTTTCTTACACAGTCTGTGTCTCATATCACACAGCAGTTGTTTCATCACTGGCATATCTGTGCACCTTTCTGAACTACTCTGGAATAACAGGGCTGCATTTTTGACCCAGCTGGTGAGGTATCTTAGCTGGGACCTGAACAGGATCACCTGGACCAGTAGGTACTTTGATAGTGAAAGGTATATAAAGCACCACAGGGAACCATTCTGTGGTATGGCTGTCCCTCAGGCAGGCTTCCTTCACCCAGTGTGCAAAACTCAGTCAAGATATTTGATTTTATTACCATTCTGCAGAATTGGGTGCCAGGCATATAACACAGCCAGCGTTCTTTTGGGAACCAAGCACAAAAAAGGTAACAAAAAATGAAACAGAAGCATGTGATGGGTCACTCATGTTTATATATTAATAATGTGTATGTGTTGGTCTTGATTCAGTTCATTATACTCTCATTTACATATGTAAATTTCCCTGACTGTATGTTTTAGCTTTATAATTGTCTAAGGTAACTTGAGATCTTACTTTCATCCTATCAGCTACCATGTTATGCTACCAAGTTATTCTTTAACCTATTGAACTCTATTATAGAGTTTTGGCTTAAATCTATTTGAATTATTGAACAATTAATGGTCAATGAAAGAAGGGTTTATAGTGCTCTGTTCCTGGGGATTTTTCATTGCTCTGTTGCTCCAGCACCTTGTTGTCATGGTTTCAAGACTGGCTAATAGTCTCTGTGAACTTTCTGTGCATTTTTTTAGCATCATGTGAAATCAGTACAAACCCAGGATTTTTCCTAACTTAATTGGTAACTCTTGTTTGAGTGTTACCTCTGCTAGTGTAACTGCTGGCTGTATTTCTATTCAGAAATATTTTATGATTTCATGTAACTTGCTAAAATAAAGTTGCATTTGGTCTTAGCACTTGATAGTTCTTATGGGATAAATTCTTTTCCAGAGAAACTATTAGCCAGTTTTGTCAATGAGGTGAAAAAATTCTGGAGAATGGAGTCAAGAAGCATGTTTCCAAGCCCGAGCCCTTGTTGAGGAGAATAGATTTCAAACATCTGTTAAATATACTTCAAATTACGGACTTGGATTCCTCTGTAACTTCAAATACCTTTAAGCCTTTTTTCCTTCTAAATTTTTGTCTCGTTAACTGTTGCTGAATTAAATAAAATCTGCCTGTGGTGTGAGAATTGCTAATTGGGCTTTCCAATTACCATAAAATTCGTCAGTGCTTTATAAAGTATGTTGCTGTTGTGTGCTGTAGTGATAGTGTAATTAAAGCATATGCAAAATATATAAATAGCCAACTCCTTTTGCATGTGGCGTTTCTATAGGCTGAGTGGCTTCAGGGAATAGGGTCATCCTGGTGTTAATGGGAAGCACAAAGGCCCAGGGAGGGCTCAATGCTCGTTCTTTGTGCTGGCAGGAACAGCTCTGGTAGTGCAGTCAGGTACGGGCTCTGCCTCTGGAGCAGCTCCTTGGCTGCAGAGGGAGTTAATGAGGAAATCGTTCTCCACACAGGAAAGGTTTGAAAGAAAGTGTCTCAGAGCTGATTTTTTTTTTTATCTTGTTGATGAAACAAAGTTAAAGAGCAGAACTCTGCAACTAATTGCGTTTATCTTAGCTTCCTACCCTAACTTCAACATCTTACATTTTTCATGACTCAGACTGCATGGGAAAGGTGGTGGGCAAAGATTTTTGTGTAAATGAGAACTGTCAGTATGGACTATTTTAAGTCTTAGTTTTATGGTCAAATATATCTTTCTCTTTATATGATTCGTTATTCTGAGCAATATTGAAGATCTGTGTTGTCCATTGACTTGGTTGCTCCCCGGCAGATACATCTTTGGCAATGGCTGAGCCTGGGAAATAACAGATAATGAGTTTTACAACCTCCTTTCTCAGAAATGGCACTTTAGATCCGTGGTTTTCTTCTAGTGTGACATTAATGATGTTTGTAGCACAGGAGGACTGTCAGGAGAATTTGAAAATTAGAGAATATGAATCATCATAAAACCAGTGGTAATGTTATTTTCCATGATTGCTTGGCTGTGATGTAACTCTGGATCAGATCTCATTTTATTACTGAGAACAGAAATTCAGTGGGTTGGGAAAGAAGTGGCCTGATACTCCTTGATGCTTTCTTTGATACCACAAGCTATTTAGCTGTTTAATTCTATTTAATTATTCTGAAGTAATTTAATAACGGAGAGCAATGGCACAGAAGCCTGAACAAAACCCTCTCTGCACAGCAGATCAAGCCTGCTAGTAATTTATTGCAATATATTGCAAAACATTTCCATGGCCAGAAAAAAAAGTGTTCCTTGTCATTTTTCTGTTGCTGAAGAGATGATCACTAGGCCAATTAATTTATTGTTACATTTCATTAAATATTCTGAACCTTGAGTTTGAAGGGCCTTCTAAAGCACTAACAGTACACAAAGTGTCTAATTTTGTCTTGTATTTTATTCAAGAACTATTAATTTGCTCTAAGATATCAACTTCCTTACATCCCTAGCATATTGGGTTGAAATGCTGTGCATTTTGCTTTGGCTTTCTTGTGGTCTGAAGATTCAATTACGGTTATGATGTTTTTGGTTCTTTATGAAATAGTGAAATAATTTTGGTGATGAAGAAAAATATTATTTGGTGTTGTTTTTTACTGTACACAGTACTGACTATTAGTGATAAAATATTTCTGGGGGTAATTAAAAGGATGAAGTCTAATGCATTGATATCACAAAATAGGGAATGCCATTGAGGTTCTGTCTAATTAACAGGGCAACCTTTTGCTTTTACCACTCAGATGGTTTGAAGGCAATGGTTTTGATCCTGCAGAGAAGGCTCATAGGATTTTTGTTACTAAATACTAAGTCCCAATAACCTCTTCTCACATGCCACAGGCTTTTGCTTGGAAGGAGTAAGGGAAAGCATTAGAAAAAGCGCAGACTCCTGGGGTGAGGAAAAAGGAACTCATTCTTTCAATATGACTTACGTATGGGATATTTTAGAAGTTGTTTTTATTTATATGGTCAAATGTGGACTTTGTAGAGTCTGCAATTTTGAGAAACAGCTGTAAATCTTTTCTCACCCATGGTCAGCATGAAAAATGTGTAGATACTGTACTTCTGCTGAGCAAGGCCAGGCACATCCCTGGCAATGAGACTTTGGCTGATGAAGACACTGCATATTTGGATGGTGTATTCAGGCCCCTGGATCTGAAATGGGTTTAGGAGAGGCACCAAGCATTTAGTTGTTACACCTCAGGCTGGTTTGTGTGTGAAATTTGGATAATGTATCTTGGTCAATGTGCATTTTAATAGTTTAGGCTATTAGTTTTTTTCCATGACTGCTTACTGTTTTCTCTGATATTCTGATAATTTCTGTGTGAAATACTGATACTCATTTTTGCCACTTGGTTTTCCAAAGAATTTTCCATTTTCATTCAGGGCTTTCCAAAGCTTTGGCATGTTTGCATCATATATGTTGCATATAATATTTTCCCAAGTAACAGAGGGATGTTCTGAAATTAGAGTATCTCTCAAAAACAAATTATTTGCTTTTCATGTCCTGTAGCCAGGTCTTCAAAAGGAATAACATATTTGAAAAAACAAACAAAACACCAAAACCCAGTACTTCTCATAAAAGTGAACTCTCTGAATTTCTCTTCAGTTTCATCATAATATGCTGAAGTGGAGATGTCAGCAGTAGCATTTTTCTTCCTAGATTTGAAGTTCAGTCATTTTCCATAAAATAGCATATTCCTGAGTTATTGGAAAATTCATGCTGAACTACTTCATACTGGCTAGCTTTGCATGTCACCTCTGATGTTAGCTGACAAAAATAGCTGATATTTTCTATTTATCACTGCTTTTGACTCTTTCTCTGCAAAGCACTAAAGGCAGTAGCCTGCAAGTGGGAGACTTTAAATATTAAAAAGAAAAGACAGCTGATTACACTGAAAACAGGCAAACATCCAATTGCTGATAAAATGTTGGTTTAAAACCAATTGTGATACCTAACTTGTTTGGTCATTTTGAGAAATATTTTTATCTTTGAGAAGACTGATATTGGGACAATTTATCCTTCAGTGAGCAAAAATGAATAAATGTGTTTGATATTTTTTTATCTTGACAGTTCTAAGAAGAAAAAAAATACATGATACAATCTTGTTGGGGTTTAAATTCAGTGTGAAAAAAGCTGGGTGTCTTCAGAGAAAGCTCTGAAAATTCTGCTGCTTATATTTCTGACTTGGTTGCTCTAGAGATTATACAAAACCCGTTACAGGAAAGACAATATCCTCTCTGAAATTCAGACCACAGGTTTATTTTTGCTGTCTTATGACTATGTATACTTTCTTCACAAAATAAAATCTGAGAAGTTTTAGCTAAGCCCTTACAATTGTCAGCTTTCATTCTTTATCATTTGCAGATTAGAATGTAACTTAGTGACACAGAATCTCATTAAATCTGCATGCTGCAGATGTTTTCTCATGGATAAATCTTTCCAGTAAAATTGTCAGTGAGCCAAAATACTGCCTTTTTTTTTCTTCGTTCTCCTCCCTTAAGAAAATCAAATCAATGTCTCCTTCACCATCTGTCCTGAAGAGAAGGAAATTGATAGAGGTTTTAAGAGCAGTAGCCAGAATGCCCTTCTTTCCCCCAGTTGTGTTTTGAATTCTGTATATTATATTTCTTCTTAATTCTTTGATGCAGAAAGCTTACTATTTTTTTCAGTCACAATTATGTAGAAAATGTATTTCCATTTTTCTCAACAGCTTCAAACAGCTGCATCCCCTTGTAGTCCATAGTGTCCTGTGGTAATGGTTTGCTCATGGTTTCTTGGTTTTTCTTTGTGTTTTATTTTAAAGGGTTTGTTCAGAAGAGCAAGGACTGCCCTGCAAGGTGGCAAGAGAGTTTTAAATAAGCTGTACATATTTAAAATGGTAAATTGGAAAATTTTCTGGAATATTTTTTGAGAATATTTTAAGCGCTCAGTCTGGTCACATCTGAACACCTTGGAAGGCCACAGAAGATTTTACAAGACTGGTAGAAGTGTAATATGGCTATGCTGGGAAAGCAGATGGTGCAAGAACACTGTGGGTGGACTCCTGGATAATATCCATCTAAAGCACACAGTCAGGTGTCACGAAGCTCTAGAGCAAATACAGTGCAGTTTTGCAATGATGCTGGTACATATTTTTGGGCTGCCAGGTGAGGGGAAAGTTTAGACCTTGCTCCTGCCAGGGCTAAGATGGAGTCCAGGAAGGGCTGCCCAGGCCAGAGGTGCAGCAAGTGTTTGGACTGTCTAAGCAAGGAGCTCCAGGATGGGAGGAGGGACCCTTGTGTCCTGCAATTTAATATGTGATGGACAGCTTGTTTGGTCTCCCTTCAGCGAAGCTGAAAGGTGTGAGGCAGATTAATGTCAGTATTATGAAGCGGTCATCAAGAAAATATGGGTTTCTTAAAAATGTTACATCAGTGTGCCACTTCATTCTCCCTCTTTGAAATGGTTTGTTCGTTTCAGTCTTTTTCGAACTCTGCTGCCAAAAAAAGCTTAATTTTAAAATAAACTTTGAAAGCAGCAAAGCATTTATTTTATTATACATTTATAGAGTGCATCCACGATTTATAGGAGATTTTTGTTCTAAAGGTTTCTGTTCTATATGTCTACTGCAGTCTGGAAACTGAAACTGCTGTGTCATGTAGGGAAAAAAGCAGTTCAGGATTGCTGAAATATCATCAGTGTGGCTGCAGAGACCAATGTCAGTTATAAAAATCAAGTTAGGAGCTGCTGAAACACCAGGAAAAGCAGCCCATGCTGTGCTCTGACCTCACTGCAGCTAAGCAAGAAGTGCCTGGGTTTGAGTTAACTAGTTTAAAATTAACTTAGCTTTGTCTACACTCTGTATTACAGTTGTAGCAGTGACCACAGCAGATGTAGTTGCACATTCCCAGGAAAGTTAGGCTAGAAATACTTGAAAATAGCCAAATTATAAATGTTTATGTTTATTTTTTTGGTGCTTTTCTGTATAAATTGATGTCTTGTGTCAGGCTACAAATATTTTCTTAATGAGTGAAAAGTCGGTAACGTATTTTGCTCTGCTTCACTAAGCTAATGTTAAATTTGAAAGCAGCACACTGACAGCACTTGAGAGAGTGGCAAACTTTCTCTTTGAGAAAGCAGTATGTGGTTTGTTTTACTAGCCAAATCTCTCCCAGTTCAGTTTTAAATCGGCAAAATTATATTAGCTCTTTATTGCTTGGTCATCAGATATTCATGCTTGCCTTTCAATGAATACTGCAAGCTATCCAGTGTCCACAGCAATAGAAATGTATTCATACGAGAATGCATTGTAATTTTGGCTTAATTATGGGGTAGATATTTGAGATCACATCTGATGCCTAAGCTGTTCTTTGACACCTAAAATGCTGATGGAACACCCCTCAAGCCCAGCTTACCAACATGGTCAGCACAGGCACCCAAGCTGGTTGCTGACTCTTTGTGCCCTTCTCTCTCTCTGCTTCAACTGAGGATGTTCAAGAAAATTTAAATTTCTCATGAGGAGATGACTTTTTTGTTACTCAATAGCCAGATGTTTCAAAATTCTGCTAAATCTTTCTTTTCAGCTGGGGGGGGGTGGGGTGGTTTGGCTCCTTCTACAGTCTCCCTTTCATTTCATGACATAGAAAATAAAAATAGATTTTTCCATCTATGTCTATCTTGGACTTCTTGATTTGTGTGTTCTTAATGTTGTTAAATCTTACTAGTCAGACAAAAATATTTTCTTTTGGCATAGACACTCTCATGTTCCTGCTGACAAGGAAGGAATGGTTTTATTAAGTGGTGGGGCAATTTCACTGTCTGTTTTGCATCATTTTAGAGATGACATTGACATTTTTGAACATTGATTAGTTCTGGATTTGTTATACTATTTTTCCTTATGTTAAATTTCAGTATTTAGACATACATCCATTCTGTCAATTTATTTACCACTTTCTTGTCTATGTTGAGGTGGGGATAATATTTCAGCTTTTAGTGAAGCCTTAAATAACTGTTTAATTGTTCGAGCTGCATTTTACTGCAACATCTTTTCTAATACTGTTAACATTATTTTGGTGAGCTGAAGTACAAATTCCATTAAGAACAACTGCAAGCTCACCCCTCAGGCATTATTTCAACCACTCAAGGGATCAGTCTATCAAATCACACTGTAAGTGTGATCTTGATGGCCAAAAGCTGTGCAATCTTCTCTTTCTTCCCATTGTCTTCAGAGAGTAAGCAAAATTATGCACAATGGGACCCTTGGGTGGATAATTGTCCTGTTGAAACACAGGAATAGATACCATTATTACTAAAGGACCACATAGGCAGGTATTAAGGGGCAAACAATGCATATATTTTACTATGGGGATCAGTGTCTTCTATTGGTTATTTTCTGAATCAGATGGAACGTGCAGGAAATAAAAGTTTTAGAGACAAGGCTTTGAGGGGTTATGTTTCCTGATTCTCAGACTCTGAACTCTGTTTGGTGGGTGTTTCTGCTGGCAGACAGTCACTCATATGAGAAGCAGACTGGACAAAAGGAAAAATTTCTGATATGCCTATTTTTAGGAAGTTTCCTATCGAGATTGGTGTAATATTTTGTCTAGTTTTCTCAAGAACTAAAAATAATGTTGCCATGCCATAGTTCTCCAGAGTCTCTCTGTACTGTTCTAAGCTCAAGGAGTTTATAACCTGCTGCAAGTTTTTAATGTTATATCTAAAGCCAAGGCAATAAAACAGGTTCATATGGAAAAAAAAACCCCAATACACATGCAATAACACAGTGGGGCAAGAATGTCTGATATGGATGTCTCCAGACATGCTGCTGTCAATTGTAGGCTGCTAAGTCACACTTGATACCCAAAGATGCCTAAAGTCACAAAATTAATGAGAACCATCTCAGTATCTGACCACACACTCAGAAAATAAGTGCCCCTCACTGAGACAGGCTGGTGAGTGGCAATTATTTACCCATACGCATTGTTCCCTGACTTTCTGCCAATTCAGTTTCAATAAATATTTAGTATATGCTATCAATTATTTTATTTCTGTCTTGCTTGAAAAGGAAATACAGATGCAAACTTAATTTAGCCTATGAGTTGCCCAGAACAAGTAATGAAAATTATATCCTACCTTGCAAATAAAGAAATAGAAAATACTGTATTTATTGTTTTGTTTCATGGTAGAATTTTGGTGCGACTGTAATTGTATGACAGTCACCATTCTGGCATCCACTTAGAGCATGAAACGTTTGCTTTCTTCATGATACTGGTAATAGAGCATGAGATACTTTTTGAAAGGTTTTCACATTTTAAATCAAGTAGTGACTTTTCTTGTCCACCAAAAAAAAAAAATATTATTTCTGGTGTCACATTTCCATGTTCTCTGGTACTAATATGACCATTAACAAGCTCTTGCATCAGGGGTAAATGCGATACTATCACCAGTTATCAGTGAAAAATAATTAAAGGCTGGTTGTACCAGGTCAGCTAGAGAACAATGACTTTAGGACAACTACAGAGGTCTCAAGATGTCAATACTTGTTCTTTTTTTTTAAACAGTGATAATAGGAAAAAAACCCCAACCTCAACACACCCCCAACCAATAAAAGACAATACTGTGGTAGTTGAAATGCTTTTGTTTGTCTATTTTTAAGGAAAGGCATTGTGGTAATACTTGAAAATGTGAAAAACAAACATCTGGATCATTCTGGATGCACTGGACATCTGTGATACTCTGTGAGCAGGTCACCTTGCCGTAGAAGGAGATCAGGTTAGTGAAGCAGGAGAAGAAAACAGGATTGTACTTGCATCGTATTCTTTTAGCTTTCAAGTGAGCACTTGCCTGAAACGTTATGAGCTGTCACAACAGAACAGTAGCATATATTTCCCTTGTGTTATTGGATTTTTGTTTCTGTTTTTAAGAGCTGACTGATTAGTCCCAAATGTTGAAGGAAGAACACAACAGTGCATGCTGCATTAGGGAAAGTTTTGCCAAGCTTCGGAGCAGGAAATGAAGTGCTTTGAAACCCTTCCAGAAGTGAGCTGGACAGTGAGATGACTGAAAGAGCAAGCACTTGACCTTTCCAGTAGGAAAACTGGTGGTGCTGCTGGTTAGTTTGTAACACAGGGCTCTGGTGCTATGGGTGTTTCTCTGCTTTCAGGATGAGTTAGGACTCTGGTGTGCATGGTGACGTGTTACAGAAGGTGATGCTTTCAACGTTTTCCAAAGTACTCATGTAAAAATTGTATAGATAGGTATTTAGGAGCCAAAATCTTAATGATAGATCAATAGATCTGAATGTTTAGCCCACTTATTACCTACTAAAATTTTATATCATCTGCTATGAAATTTTAATCCTAAAGGTACTCAGCACTTGAATAATTTTCTGTCCTGAATTTACTTATGTGCTCCAGTGATGCAAAATTCAATGTGAAATGCATGTTGTTCCATCTGCAATGATGTAGCACAGGTCTTACCGGTGATCGTGGTAGCTTTTAATGAAAAGTTAGGGAATAAGTAAGCAGAACAGAACTCCAAAGATCTGCTTTATCAGTTGAGTTAAAAGTAGGAACTTAAAAAAGCTTGGAAAATATATGCAAGAAACATATAAATGCATTTCTGTGTGTATGTGTGTGTGCAAATATATGTAAAGTAATGGATTTTTTTTTTCTGAGTACCAAAGATACTGTGATGAATTCCCAGGATAGTACAGTGATTTTTCTCATTATCTTGCAGGGTCTTAGGAGCTTGTATTCTATTTTCATTTGGCATTCTGCTTTTAGCTATTTTATTTCATGTTATTTGAAGAATTGCTTTATGTTACTCTCTGTTTGAATGCTGTCTTTTCTCCTTTTCAAAAATGAATATTCTACTTATTCTCATTCCACAGATGAGAAATAAATAATTGCTCCTAAACCATTTTTGCCTATTATAGCATTGATAGTAATAATGACTGTCCAGATGTGATACTGATCATGTATCTTGCAACCAAATCTGAGCTAAAAATCCCCTGATTTTTTTAACAGGTTTTATAAAGCTTTGAAATTCTTGGAAATCAATTGGCCTAAGTATAGAACATGTGAAAACTAATGAAACTTTTCTAATATTCACAGCAATGGAACTTAAATTATGCAATAAATTTTGTATTTGTTGCTTCCACAAAGCAGCACCTCCTTCGACCTCTGTTGCCCACTTGGAAACAGCAAAACTTTCTTTGCCACAGCATGTGCTGTTGTCTTCTTCCTTCAACATTTAGGACTAATCAGCTCTTGCAAACAAAACCAAAAATCTAATAACACAAGGGAAATATACACTACTGTTCCGCTCTGGCAGTTTATAATGTTTCAGTCAAGTGCTCACTTGAAAGCCAAAAGAATAAAATGCAAGCACAATCCTGTTTTCTTCTCTCTGAATTGCTCCCTGTTTGCTTCTTTCAATACGTCAGGCTATTTTTCTGTTCTATCAGCTGTCATTTATTTGAGGTGTATGGTAAAAGAAGAAAAAAGTAACTCTGCAAATACTTTCTCCTGTGGTTTGCCTATTACATTTCAAGCCATACTTTAGATATAATTGAAAGAATAGTTTCAGGATAAGAAATTCTTCTAGTTTAAAACTTTCCCCTTTTTCCCCCAAAGTGCACAAGGATTACAGTATCAGTTTCTGTCTGCCTGCTTCACAAAGACACTGATTGTCTATATCCCTGGATTTCTTGCTTGCACAGGACTGTGTGTTCCTGTCACAGATCTGCTATCTGCTACAGATGCCAAAAGGGAAATTGAAAACCTGTTTCTGACCTGGACATATTGGGCAGTGAGGAAGTGATAAAAATGAACGCCTGGCTTTCGTGGAGTTATTACCATCCTTTAGCTCCTACGAAGGAAACTTTAAAATAGAATGCATTATTTTAGCTTGTATGGTGATAGGATTTTGAGGAGAAGTGTAAGTGCCCCAAAGCAGAACAGAACAGAAAAAAAAGGTTTAATACATAGAATGTATAAAGCTCTCCTTCCCACAGGTTTTTGCACAGATGGTCTTGGGGCGGTGCCAGGAACCTGCAGGTGCAGAAGGCCTTCCCTTAGTCCTTATTCCCTTCAAGCAGCTCTCAAACTCACAACTTTTTGAACCCTGAAAGTACATTGCTTTTTGCTTCTCACCAGATGATGCATAAAGGTTTTGCCAGCCAACTAGAAAGCCTGTTGCTTGAAATCCTTTAGAACACTTTGTCTTATCTTGTAAGATATAGTCAGCTGAAGAAAAGATGCGCATGTTATAGCAAGTCTCAGAACTATTACTGATTGTCAGCGTTTTGCCCTGTAGAAGGAGGTGAAGCAACTCTGTGCTGTTGCTATAGTAGCTGCAGTTCCTGAGCATCATCCCGAGAGGTACAGGGGCTGTGAAGGCTACTCCAAAGGCAGTGATTAATGCTACTAGGTTTGTAGGCTCATGGATCTGAAGGAAGCCTCAGGTCACCTAATGCATACTTTTGCCTCAAGGCAAGGTAAACTCCACTTAAAACATTCCTTACAGATATTTGTCTAAGCTGATCTCCCCACCAGAGATGGAGATGGAGCAACATCCATGAATGATTGACTCCAGCACTTAGCTCATTTGTCTCTCTTCTTGATCTTCAGCTACACAGTGCTTTCTGTCATCTCTCATGGTTCCTTTGCTTTTGTGATGTCCTTATTTGTAAGGCTGGAACTGAAAGGAAGAAAGGGTGATTTGTACCTCTTAGATTGGTTTAAAATGTGAAAATGAGGACCAAAAGCAAAGACATCTCTCTTTTGCTTTACATTAACCAAATGAGCTCTGCTTTTCTGTGGAATGGGTTAAATAGAACTCCCTGGCTTCCAACTACCTTTCACCTAAATAAATATGAACAAATTCTGCTTCTGAAGCACATCATGCTGAATAATTTAGGGACTCTGGGACTGCATATTGTACATAAAGGTGTTGTAGAGGATAATACATCATAACTGTGTATAGAGGCCTTCTGTAATTTGAAATAGTATATATATACAGTTTCCTAACAAAAAATAACGTATGCTTCACGATAATTTTCTGTCTGAGAATTAGTGTCTTTGTCAAAAAGACAGATCAAAAATCTAATGTGAAATTTGTGTTTCAGTAAGATTAATGGAGTCCGTTGGTAGGACTTGATAAAGTGGTTTGTGGTGCTCCGACAGAGTAGTGGTCATAAATAAGTGGGATCAATTTCCCACAGAACATCTAGACAGGCAAAACAAGTCTGCATTGCAGCACCTGGTATCGTGGAGCATGCTGGGCACGTTAGAGCCCAGGGGCACGGCAGCAGTTCTGCTCTGGTTCTGTGGGATTGGGTACATATATTGCATATGGGATGCAGCTGCTGTGTGCAATGACCCCAACAGCTCTGGGCACCTGAGCAGTGTCAGGTGGCCTGTCATGTCCCACTGCGGGGTGTGTGGGCCACAGCTTGCTGTAAAGTAAAGTGGCTTCAGGGCATATTGCTCGTGGTTTCATCATTTTAAACAACTCTTCAGTTGAAAATATTTATATCTGTTGATAAGTAAGTCAATTTTATGTTTCTCAGTGCTTGTTGCTTGTAAGAGTGTTATGCTAAGGTTTTTAGCAGGGGCTAGAAAGACAAGTCAAGGTTTTCCATGAGGGAAGATCCAGACACGTGATTCATCCATCTGATGGGAAATACTGAGTGAAAATGCCTACAGTACACCAGGCAGGAAGAACATCTCATTTATTTTGTTCACTGGGAATAAATCATCAACCAACACTTCTGATTTGTGTCAGTCAAAACTAAACTTCCATCCTGAGCTGGTTGTCATTTTGTGGCCCTCCTATTTATCAATGTGTGCTGAATTTGACCTTAAGACAACTTTATGCACACTGTATTACTCGATGCAACTGAGTGCCATCAGAATTCTAATGAATACCATTACCTGTAAAATCATGATGGTCCTGAAAGTTACTGCAAGTGGCAAGAATATTAAAGTCAATGCTGCTGTAATATCTGAGTTCCGTTGCCAGTTTTAAATCTTTGATGCCTTTAATGGTGAATATTAGAAATTAAAACTGGATATATCTACATACATACCTATTTTTGTGACATTTTCTTTGCCTATGCAATGAAACTGACTAGAAGCAATAGTTGCACTGGTAACCTGCACTTCTTAGTACTTTCAATGTCATAGTACTCTAAATAAAAGAGTTAATTAAAATGACAAATTCCTCCCTTGAATTACGGCACAAAATAGAGCAGTTTAACAGGAGAGGTCAGGAGAGATCAGTTCTCTCTAGCCCAGAGTTTGGGGCAAACTGTTTGGAGATGAACAGCTGGAATTTGTATTCACAGTCCAGGACAGACAGACTGAACTGTGGTTCCTGGTATAATTTGTGCATGAATTATGGGAATGGAAGGAAGTTGAGAGACTGAGGAGAGGGAGAGGGTAAGCATCTCTTTTCTTACTTTTTTCTTGTAAGCTCTTGCATGAGACTATTTCATATTTTTTCTCTTAAAAAAATAATCTGCAAATGGAAATGTTTTATTTTGGATAAAAATAGGTACTGTGTTGGTACTTTTCACTTCTTTTTTTCATCAGTTTGTCACTGATGACTAACTGATGGAGTTCTGAACAAGTGTGGTTTTAGTTTAGCTCTAGAAACCCATGCAAGGATTGCTCTTAAGCACTGTCTTAAATTAATTGGGCATGTTTTGAAATCATGTATTAGAATTTGAAAAAACTGAAACATTTTTAAAGGAAAAAAATTCAAACTGTTCAGAAGTATTGCTGAAATATTTGAATGCAGCTGGACAGAATTATTCCGACTAGAAAAAATTACTCCTTTATGCTGCACTGTTGAATACATTAGAAATAAAGTAGTACCCAGGTAACAGCAAAACGTGGTTTATTTCTGTCCCCCAATCTCATCTGCCCATCTGGCCTATCTGTTTAGCCTCTATCAGTGCAGATATGAATGTCTTCCAAACACTGAACCTGCCAGATTTTCTGCTTCTGTTTTAGAGCAAAGGCCTATGTGCACAACATCTGCAAATTAGAGCTGGCAACGGGAGAGAAGGAATTAAAATGTAAAGCTGTCTGTGGCTGATATAAATATGAATCACAGTATAAATCTTATACTCATCAGACATGAAAAAGTCTTCATATAATTCTGTCAATAAATGATGATTTTTTTAAGTGAAACTGGTTTTTATCTCATCCAGAAAGGAAAATAGGTAAAAATAAATTTCTTTTAAATTTTATGGTAATTCTAATTTTAATCCAAATTCTTATCAGTCAGTGCTGTAATTATTTCTAATTCTTCCAAATTCACTGAGGTTAAATTATAAACTGTAGTCAATAGAATATTTTAAACCCTGGAGTATTAGCAAAATAGGCAGATATGAAAAAAGTCAGTTTCCCATACAATTTGCATTAGTTTTATCATGATTTAATGCAAATAAGCATTGCATACATAATTATGCAATGGCTCATTTGCACATGCAGAAATCCAGTTTAATGAATACATAAACAAAGCAGAAATGCAGATTGTGTTTTCCTGTTTGCATATGTTTCTGCCTGTGCATCTATTTCATAGGCTTTGAATCCTGACTATCTGGGGTGCTGAGGTTAAAGAGTAGTCCCTGGGATTGGTTCCATGGCTAGAATTACCAGATGGCTTTTTTACAGTCATGCTTATCTCAGAGCATCAATTCAGTCAAAAAGATAGTGTAGCATCCACGATTTTTTGAATGAGGTGCAAAATAAATCAAGCATATTTACCAACCCCAACCTCTGCCCTGGAATAATATGGTTTGCAAATCTTCAGGCATCCTACAGCCTATTTTTTATATATAGCTGGAAACGATGTCAAGCATGACAGTGTCTTTGCACTCCACAGTAAGGATGGGTCACTCACAAGATGTCTCATATAAACAGTTTGGTTTTCAGGACTTAATTACAGGTTTCAGGGAAAAGAGGGTTTTGTGTGCCTCTATAAATACAGGAAAGATAAATTACCTTGGCTCTTATCAGTGCTTTCTTTTTTTCCCCTAGTCTAATATTTCTGTTATCATAATTAATTCATTCTGTGCTTAGGAGAAACTTATCAAGATTCAGTCTTTTCAGTTCTCTGTCTTCTCTTTTTCAAGTGCAACACCAGACTGATTCCCCTCTCCTCTGTTTTCTTTCAGTGCATCTTCCCACCTCACTTGAACAATTCAGGTTCTGTCAACCTTCTTGACAACCATGAACTGAGGTACTTCTACTCTTTTAGTTATTTTAATGGGTTTTATTTCTGCTCATTCTCAACAGTTCATTAACTTTTAATTTTTTTCAGGTATAAGATCAATGCTATTTCTCCTTTTTTATCTTGTCCTTAATCTGGCTTTGATTCTACAAGTCAAAAGGCTTTTTTTTTCACATATGCAGTGAGTGGAACAAGGTGGGGCTTTAGCAGGTTACTGACTTAGAGAGCATCAGCACATCCCTGCCAGGCAGTAACCTTTTTTTTTTTTTTGTCCCCTTCAGTTTTCTTAGACTGATTTTTAAGCAACCAACACCACTTTTCTTCATTCCTTTCTTTTTATGACTCCAGATCTTTTCAGTTTTGATCTTACTTGGAATATCAATTGCAAAAGAATATTCAAGCTCATATTCAGTGTCTAGGGATTTAGCAAAGTCATGTTAGAAACAGTTCAAAGTAGTTCCATATGAAGTTCCATTCAAGTAGTGCTGATTTATTTTTAATTTATGTTTGTTTTAATTTATGACTGATAGAAGGAAGGTACTTTGTTATGTAGATGTTGCCTGTATCTGAAATGGGTTTACAAGGACGTTTTACTAGATTAATGACAGGTTTCCAGACACTCATAGTTGTGCAGTTGTTTTTAATCTTACAACTGGGTGAATTCTTCTTGCTAAGAAACATGCCTTGTTGACCCAAGCAGCAGCAAAAATTATGTTCTGAAAACTGCACACTGTGGACACTTACATAGAAACACAGATGGCTGGGTGGTGATTTGAGATATGGGAACTATGTGGTTCCTCAGATTCTTAGGATGTTTCTTGGCTTGGATGGCTGCTTGCTACCCAGAAATGGATTGTGCTGTCTCCATCAATGCTATAATGACAGTTTAACATGATGGCAATGCTCCTACCATGGAAGCAGACTTCCTGCTTGTCTCCTTATGACTTGTGGAAGAACCAGGCAGTCTGCTTATATATGACAAGTTATTTCCTTCAAATCTTTAATTGCCAAAGAGACACCTTAAGTAACAACTTCCAAGATTTGTCCTGCTGAGAGCCCGAGGAGGCCAGCAGCTTTGCAAGTGGGAGATGATGCAGGTGAAGAGAGGTGAAGAAAATAGAACAAAAATGAAGGCGACAGCAAGACAATTTTAGATTATCTGTAGAGCAAAGCAGAACTTTGTGTTGCACGAGGCTAATTTAGCTGTGAATCTCCTGGAGCTCCATGGTGAGGAATTTCCCATCTAACATACTAATGATTTGGCAGCTTTCCAGGTAAATGTATACATGAGGTTGGAGCTGGGTGTTTGCTGCATGCTCTGGCTGTTTTGTGCACATCTCAGGGCTGTGCTTTGGAGCAGAGAACTTGTTGAGGTCCTTGTTATTGCTGAGGTCCCATGTAGCTCCCTGTATGACAGAGATGGAGAATTAAGCCCCAGTGTAGCTCTTTTCCTTGTAGGTTTTGCAGTCTGTTGCAGTGCAGCCAGGCAGTAAATGCCTGTCTGGTTACCTCACTGAGGTCTGCAGGAATTCCTCATTATCTCTCTGAAATTCCTAGTAATTCTTTTGTATATATGTATGTAATGCTCTCTATGTAATTTCACTGCTATGGGAAGGAGTACATCCTGATGTTATTCTAGTTGTGTACTTTGGATTGCTGTGGAAACAGATTGTTGCTGATAAAAATTATTTCATTTTGCTAAGACTACTTTTAAACAATATGTGAAAAGGTCGCTATTTTTTGAGACTAAACCTGAGACGTGTTTTCCAGTTTTACTGTTTCTCAAACTTTTTGTGTTCAAGTGGAAAGTTATTTTTTGAACAGATTGGAGGATATTATGAAAAAAGTTGATGATTACTCATTTCAAGTGGCAGCAGTGTTGTGACTCACCCATTTCATGGGCATCATTCCCTACATTCATAATGGATTTTGAAAATTGGAACTGGCTTCTGCCAACAAATGAAATATTAATGAATGTAGGGTTGCATAATACAATTTTTGCATAATGTAATTTTCCCTAGAAAATGAAGTGACCACCTCTTAAAAATAAACTGAGGAAATGCTTTATAAATTTTATTTTGTTGTGAGCCAAAAGGCATTTGGGTGAGACCTTGAATTTGTGTGCATTGGCATATTTATTTTATACAGAGGCTCTGCAGTTTCGGTGCATAAGATGGAACTCCTAAGGATGTATTATATGGTTTATTACAATGACAGCTGGATTAATTGCAATCATTTTATCATACTTTTGAGTCTGAAACAGTTTTGGATTGATTGGAAAGTGTACAGTGCACAAGTGAGGATGCTGAGGACAGTGGAAACTCAGGAGTTCATCAGCACACCAAAATAAACGTTTTCCGAAAAAAATGACAGGGAAATTTTCTTCCACATAGCAGACAGAGGTGCTTGACTGGTCTAAAGCAGTTGCTAATCAATCAGTCAAATGGCCCCTTCAGTACAGATTAAATTTAATCTGTCCTTGCTTACTGCCTAACCCTTCAAGTGGCAGCACAAGCCTTTTGTTCCCTCTCCTACCTAAAGCTCTAAGTAAGAATTTGGGTCAAGGCCTTTAGCAACAACCTGGGGAAAGCAACTGGATTTTTTTAGAGCCAAGGGAAGGGTAATATATAATAGCAAAACCCATTAATCCTTTTTTCCATTAGTGACAGTGTCAGATAAACCTGCTTAGAGACTCTTGAGAAATGTTACGTGGATGATTTATTGCATGTGTATTTTAAGATGTAATTTTGAAACGTGGTACCTCTGTAGGTTCACCAAGGGATAGAGTAGAAGAGCAGATGAATTACAGCACCATATAATGTGCAATTTTGGTATGTCTCTTCAAGTAATCTGCCAGCCTTTTCACTTAGTTCTGGCTGCTTTGGGTGGATATGAGCGCTGCAAAGGCTGACAGGACATTTTGTGGTAACAATTGAAAATATAAAAAACTTTGGTGATCCACTCAGGCAATGGGTTTCGTTTGGTTACTTTTCTCCTGCCTGTGTTACTTTTCTCCTTTGCTGTTTGACTATGACATATGACTATTTATAAAAATGAGCTAGTAATAAATAAATTTGTCTACTGCATGTCAGGTGCAAATAGTAGTTATAGTTTTATAAATGTTTTTAAATAGTGGGGATTAATTTTAATGGTGTCTGAGGAGGAATGTTTACCTCATATTGAAGAGTGGGCTAATAATGAATGGACTCTAAACTTTCATTTGTTTTATAGATTGAATATCCCTATTGATTTAAAAATACAAAATGCTTTATGCCAGGAGATGACTGTTCCTCAAGCTCTCCTTAAAAGCATTGCTGTTCCCAACCTCAGCTGCATTTGCTTCTGAGAGAGGACTCAGCTACTCTTCTATTCTGCTTGAAATTCGCTGCACAAAACTCTGATGTGACTGAGAGGTGAGTTGTAGTGCACCTGCAGGCCGGGTGCAGGCACTTGATAGCAGGATGACTCAACCCTCCATCCTTCTTCTTTAGCATTCTGCTGGATTTGCCTTATGCTTGACTAAGAAATAATCTTCGGGGTTCTAGACAAATACATTTTCCAAACACTTATTTACTATATTATTTTTTTTTAAGCTTTAAGATTCATTTATGCATCATTGTGGTTTGCTTAGATCTGCACTGTGATTATGCTTTGGTAATCCTTTTGAAACCGTGGAACACAAGGCCATTGAGAGAGAACACGCAGAACTGATTTCAAGGCTGACTTTCTTAAAAGAGAGCCATTAAACAGGTTAGTCACAACCATGAGTCACTCCGACTGAGTCATGCTTACTCTTTGGTGGCTATAGATTATCTGGTTTTCCTGTTTCTCCACGCAGCTATGAGTAATGCTGCACTAAGGACTATCACTGCTCTGGAGAATGGCTTTTCCCTACTCGCCCTGAATATGTTTTTCCACTGGGCAGTTTACAATGTCACTATTTGGCCCATTCTTCCAAAACACTCAAGTGGCTGGTTGCACAAAACAAGCAATGAAATGTGTGCCAAGTGTTGCATTGAGGAGAGAGGCAAGGAAGGGACATCTCTACCAACCCATGATTTGGGCCATTTCTGGGAGGGTTAGTGGGACATATCAATACTATCCTGGTTGGAATCAGCACTTTGACCACCTACAGTGGCTGAGACAGGAACCTTGGGGTGGTTAACCAGGCTGGAGAAGATCTGTGAGGAATAGAAAAACCAAGGAGGTGTGGGCGAAGAACCAATATGTCCTGAGATGGTAACTGGGTTGATGGTTTAATAACTGTTGGAGCTGAGTTTGGATGTGTTGGGCTCTTTTCTTCTATATTTGTAGTGAGCATGCATCAACACAGCTGTAGTGTTAGGCATAATCCCAGAGCCTTTACAACCATCATTTTAGGCACAAAATTAGCAGAATATGTATTGGCCAAATGTTTTCAGCTTGGTGGCTACCTAAAATTAGTCTGAAACTGTGTAGGTGCTTATATGTGGGTTTGAGAGCCTGGATTTGGGTTAGAAAATGTAGGCTGTAGCTCTTCAAGCATCAGCAAAGGGAGGGAAGTTACTGTAGCTCTGAATATTCCTGAATATGCCTACATTTAGACTGCAATAGTCATTGCTCTTTTTTAATAAGTACTGTCAGCATTTTTGTTAATATAAAGGCACAATGTCCTTTCCTTGTAATCTTAAAAAAGAAAAAAATAAGATACTACAGTCAGGGTTTCAAGGATTGTTTATTAGTTTTCACTGGTTCTGCTTCTGAGAAGAATTTTTCTAAATACTCTAATTCTCTCTAAAAATGAAGAGCTCACCTAGAAATAAAACTTTCTTCCATGACTGCTATCTTTCTGATTTATGCGGCATGACTGCTAGAAGGAAAATATTATTAAAAGTAGAATGAAAATGTTTTCCTTATATTTACAACCCTCTCTGAGTACTGTAAAACCAAAACCATTTTTCTCTGGTTTATCAAAGGGTCAGAGGACAATTTGAGATAGAAAATGTGATGATGTCTTTAAGGGCACTCAATGTGCTTTACAACAAAGGATTTAAATGCCTCAAAAGGGAAAAGTAATTTTCACTGCCCTTTTGTAGCTAAACTATGGCAATAGATAGCAAAGTGGTAAAGCTGCTTCCTGCATAAATGTCTTTCCCACGTGGTTCTGGATCCTTTCAACAGATCTATACAGGAAATACTCGAGTCATAATTAGTTTTCATTGGGACCAAATTTATGTGAAAAAGGTCATTTGTTCACTGCCAGTAATTGTTGTAAAGTTGCACAAGCTCTTCCCAGAGATAATTCTTACTTTCAAATTCTTTTTGAGCCTTAAATGCCATTGCTAACCTGGGCTGAGAACATAGTCAAACAAATAACCAGCTGAAAAAGAGAACATGGAACACATTCTGCAACCAAAGGACTGACTGGCGTCCTCTCTCTCTGTGCTACAGCACAGAGACCTCTGTGACAAATTCTGAGTCAGAATGAGAAGAATGGTCTTCTGCAAAGTCTTGTTAAGTGAGATGTGTCCTAGTCCTTGGCAGAGGACCCCCCCTTAGGAGCTGGAAAAATTGCAAAGTTTGGCCTCATGAAAATCATTGACTGTTGTAAGAACCTTTCTGTGGTGCCATGGATGGTAGGTCACGTGTGGTCTGGCTATGTCAGAACTCAGATCTTGGTATTTGGGGCAAGAAACTGTGTTCCCTAAGAAATGGAGATGTCCCAGTGGCTCTGGTAGGGGGCATGTCTGCAGGCATGAGCTCGGTGCTATCTCAGGATATTCCTTCTAGAGCAGGGGAGCTGAGCCAGCTCACCAGATGAAAGTGCAGACACTTAAGCACTAGGCAGTGCAGCAGGAGGATGAAAAGGCAAGAGCACAGATGGTGTGTGGTTATGTGGATATTTCCTCAGCTTTGTAAAGAAATTAGGTCCTGTGTTCCCCATGTTTCAGTGCCTGCCATGGGTTCATCTCCTCCCCAAACTACCGCTTTACAAAAGAAAATCTTTCTAAGTAATGAGTAGGTAAATTTGAACATGTGTATAAGACATCTGTGTGCCATTTACGTATATTTTCTGTAGAGTTCTCATTTTATGCCACAAAGCTGAATATTATGTAACAGGGTTGCATTATTTAGTTTCTGTAGAGTGTGGTTATCTGTCCTGGCTGCTTTACTGTGTTCAAAGACATAATCTGCTGAGAATGTACATTTGGATGAAATACAATTTCCTTTGTCTTTCCCTCAATATGAAAGGAAAAAAAATATTTTGCTTGCTGGAAAGCAAACAAACAAAGCTCAAAAAACACCATCTAAAACAAAACAAAACGAAAAACCCCCAAACCCCAAAGAAAACCAAGATGTCTCGAGTTAAACGTGTTCTCAAACTTCGGAAGAACAAAATTTTTATCTGTGCTGAGTATGTATGGATTGTCCCTCCGGTAAATGAAAATAGTAGGTGGTAGGACACTAGCACAGATCACGAGGCTGGATAGAAATAAAAGCCAAACAGAGGCAAGATTACTTGCTATGAGAAGAAATGACAACAGCAAGGTAGAAGCAGGGGTTGACCACTGACTGTGACTGCTGATATTTGGTGGCTTATTCACAGCATTTAGGTGAAATACAAGTGCAGGGGAATACGGCATAACTGATGAGACTTTTCTGATGCCAATGGATCATGATATTGGAAAAGTTAATGGCCTGAATCAGTGGTTTTCAAATGTCATTGACTATACATTATAGTGTCGAGAAATTCAGAAAACAACTTGAAAAATATTTTGTAGGAATGAGGAGGAGCAACTGGAGCTTCACAAACCCCCACAAAAACAGATGAGCTAAAGCCCAGAGGTAAAGGGAACCCCCTTGCTTTCCCATCATTATGGTGTTTTACATTGTAACTGTTTGCTTATATTTGCTGTATTTATTTTGGATTTTGTTTGAGCCTTCCTATTATGTCCCCCAATATAACTTTCATTTCTTTGCCCACCACATTCTTTTCTGCCATGTGGACCGCGTTTCCTCTCTTTGAGAAGTAAGATGGCTGGGAAGAAATACTATGCTGAACTGACAGGCAGGAATAAGTTAACCAAACGTAGATTTTGGTAGGATTTTGCCATGGCTCAGAGGGGGCTCCAGAGGGGCCTGTGAGAAGTTGGATCTGTCTTGTATTGATATGATGCATGTGGCAAGTTCAGAAAAGGCCATATAAATAAATACATTTACATCAGTTTTGACTTAATGATATCAGTTTCTCCTCTGACCCTATTTGCCCCTGAAATTAGTAAACATTTGGAAAAGGGAGAGGAAGAATCACATATATAAAGATACTGACTGCAGTGAATGGGGTTAAACAGCTCTCTGTGGAAGTCCATTCTTGTACAGTTTTATCTTGTGTGTGCAAACGGAGATTCCTTGTTTTTTCAGGAGTCATCTTGTATTTTTTCTGAGATTTCAAATGTTCAGAGTAATGCAGAGTGAAACTAAATTCACTCTTAAACATCTCTTTGTTACTGCCTGTCTTTCGTTTCCAAAGAAAAGTAGTTCTGGTTATTTATTATGACACAGAAGTCTTAAGTTACAGACGATATTTTTGTAACTGCATTTATTGCTATTCTCTTTCTGAATTTTAGTCATCATTCTTGGTGTCATACAAACAGTTAGTGGTTATTCAGAGTTCTCTGAATATGATCTAAAGGCATAAATAGAAAGTAGTTTGTGTTAAGTGGCATAAGTGGCATATAATGGTGTAGTTCTGCATTTCATGTCTTGGATTAGTTTATGTATTAGTATTCCATAATCTGACTGTACCCATTTGATTTTCCTGCAGTGCAACAAAAATAGGAAGTAAGCTCTCGAAAAAGAAATACTCAAGTACTTGGAGGGTCTGTCTTTATAGCCAAAAACTATTCAGGCACATCAGGTCATAGGGATCAGTCCTGCTGGGCTATTAATACTGTAGGGAACGTCCTGGGGTGGTGTAAACCAGCAAAGCTTTGCTGGACCCCAGAACAGCTGCCTGGCACTCTGAGAGCAGCCTGTTGGTGTTTCCTGCTGGTATTGGAGGGTGGAAATACCCACACACTCGTTTTGTAAACTAGAAAGAGGCTTAGAGGAGATTCATTTGTGCTACCTGATCTGTCCCTCAGATATCAGTGGGACTAATCAGTGAGTGTCATGTGGTGCACAGAAATGCTTGAGGGGGAAGGCCAGGTTCCCTCTGAACACACAAGTAATTGCTGGTAATGGAGGTCTTTGATAATGCTAATTAAAGAGTTGCTGCGTATATGTCACTGAGAATAAACTCTTAAATTAGGCATCAGTTCTTTTAAGTTGTTTTTGATACGTGCCTTCTACACTGCTATTGATTAGGGTTTGTATCATTCTGGCTTCGGGGCTCCTGGGAAGATAAAGCTACAGGTGAGGCAGGGCAGTATGTACTACTCTGCCCCTTCCCTGGAGAGTGAGCAAGACTTGCGAAGTACCTCCTAAGTAAGTACACTGTTACACACAGACGTGGGAAAAGGCAAACACTGAAGTTTCTTGGTTTTACAGGTCTGTGCATAGATGTTTGGAAGGAACATAAACATGTTTACACAGGTATGTGTTTGTTTGTGCGTGTGCACAAAGATTGCAAAATTAGATTCCTGGGTGGTAAGGGAGAGCTCTGCAAAGGGAAATCTGAGAAAAAAACCACACCCAAGTTCTTTCTTGTTTATTTTCTGCTTTCAGGAAAGTAGTAGATTGCCAGGAATAATTAGCATTGCTCCAGAGGGCAACAGGCATCTCCCCAAGAAACAGCCAAAAATCACACACACCTTGCATATGTCTTTCTCATGTCTGGGCTTGACACAAACCAAATTGCTTGGTTCCACTCATCTACGGTCTAAACAGAAAAAAAAGCATTTTTTTTTATTTTTATTTTAAAGTGTGGTCACACTTGCTTGGTTTTCCTTTTACTTTCAAATATTAATATTTTTGAGAAGGTAGTTTATCTCAAGTACATATTTCCATCTAATTTTATTGTTGTCATTAGTGGAAAATGCTGGAAAAGCTATGCATTTTAATTTGGGATTCTTGCACGTAAATTACAGTTTGGCCTTCACCTATATGATCACATTCAAATTGTTCAACAAGATCTCCACTCTTGGAATGACAGGGAAATTGTTGAATGTTTGAGAGAGAAATCTATTACTGTCTGAGCTGGCTGGTTCTCTGTGGTTGTTTTTAGATGGAGAAACACAAAGTATGGAACTTCCTAATTCTGGCTTTCCTTAATTTTGATGTTCAGAGGACGCAAATTCCTCTTAATAACTTTATGTAGTACTAATAAATACTGTTAATGTTTTCTATTGTTTTCAGTAGGTTTCTAAAATAATCACTCCTCCTGTAAAGGAGGAACGTGTCCCTGCAGCATTCCTGCACTATTAGATAGTGTGGCTAAAAAAGAGGGAACACTGTTTTAAAAGGCCACCACCACCAAAACAAAGGAAAACAACCCCCCATTGCAGTCCTTAGCTAAACACGTTCTCCGCACATGCTCTGCTCCAGGGAGGAAGTATTACTTTTTACAATGTCTTTGCCTTTAATTTCCTCTCTTATCTTCCTACTATCAAAAACAAAAGGAACATTGTGAGCTTTCAGACATCAGGCAGATAAATTAATTCAGAGAGGTCATTCATGCAACTCTGATGTTTTCTTAGGTAGTGGTAAAGATCAAGGCTTGTTACATAAGAATTTTTACCTTTAAGTCAGTGATCTCTTGAAGCATTCTGGGCATCTTAGTAAAAGTAAGGGGGGGGGGCGGTGTATTATTCTCCATCTTGCAATGGTCAGAGGAAAAACTGGTTATGAATTAGTGTTGTGTTGAGTCTAGCTTGACTTTGGCATAAACTTGCTGGAAATAGTTTTGTCATCTGTGACAGTATCAAATTATCTGCAGTGGATCACTGCAGTCAAGCAAGTCTTAGTGGCTCAGTCTGTAGTACCAGCTTGACTGCTACAGCTGGGTTTATCATGCAGCCTTGGGCTGGATAATGATTCTTGGGCATCTCTACAGAGGTTTTCAGCAGAGCTGATGGGATTTTATAAAGCAGCTCGTTCTTTAATAACAAAATTAGAGGCATGGTTCTGTATTTCTAGCTTAGCACACTTCCTCAAGCCAGCAGGTATGTGCACCTGAGCTGCAAAAATGTAATCAAGTGATGGCACTGTAGTGGTTCACAAATTTCCAATCTGCACAAAATTGCATAGTTCCACGATATTTTTTCCCTTTAAAAGAGCAGGGATCTGACTGATGTATATCTGTGCCTTTTGAGCTACAGGGTGGATGTGCCTCTCTCAGTGTAAACTTGTGTGTTCTATGGGAGTGTGTATGAGATTCATGGCCCACTGCTTGGAAGGCTTGAGCGAGGAATTAGGTGCAGTTTGATTGCGCACTGGAATATCTTCAGGAAAGATAACACTGAAGGTCTGTGCAGTTGCACAAAGCTTTATCCAACCCAACAGCAGTGCACCTTATGGAATCACCCTGGATTGGGTTATGACAACTGTGTCTGCACCTACGCTCAGCTCGAGTCTCTCTCTGCAGGAGCTTGTCAGCTCATTTTAAGACATACAGCAAGATCAGCTGAATCCTTTTTCCCCCAGGTCCTTCCCTCAGATGATGTCCTAATTAGGTCAGTGAGAAAATCAAAGATACAGAAACTGGACTGAGTGCTCACTAACTGGCTCCTACATGTAATTGTATTTTAGTTTAGTTTCTCCTAAGATGTTTTCTGATGTCCCTGAGACTGTTACCCATAAAAAGGCAGGCTGCTCGTCAGGAAAGCAAGTCAGTGAGCACGTGAATATTTTGAGCCACAGCGTGTAGCATTCAGTATTTATCACTACAGGAAAGAGGCATGTGACTTCTCTCTCACATGGCATCTCCTTGGTTTATGCCTTACAGATTGGAAAATAGCGAAAATGTCCTGTATGATCACTTTTGAAGAAAGGGCAAGGCATTGGAATGATTCACAGTGCTAACAACATTTTGCTGTGGCATTGTTTCTGCTCTTACCCCTTAAGAAAACTGGGTGTAAAGACAATGGACTTGCTAGAGTCAGAGATGAGTTACTGCTTTACTGCTTCAGTAAAAGTGTTCAGTCACAAGAAGTAGCACTGTGGAAATGAGCATATTTAACCTGCTCCTTCATGGAGCTGGATGTATTTTGTCTATGAAAGCATATGCTGTGTGTGCATACAGGTAGGGCTCAGTGCCCCTCCATGCTGGTGCAATTTGAGAGAGAGATGAAGGACTGTTGGAGCACTTCAGGGTATTGTTTCCTGGCTGGAACACACATACTCCAAGACAAACAAATTTGTTCAATATTTTTATGAGTTTCTGAGCTCAGCTGGTTCTGGCAGGGATGACTTGACTTCATCCAGAGAAGACAGTAGGGGGGAGATCATTCCAACTTTCCCTTTATTTGGGTAGTGGAACATGAGTAACTTCTTCCCAGAGCTGGAGGGAGTTGCCTCAGGCTCCTCATCATGCACAGGGTGTCATACAGTGTCTCTCACGTCCCTTCACAGCTCCCTTGTATGGCCCAACTGCAGTGCAAAATGTAATTGCCTCTGATGTAGCAATTTCAGCACAAGCACTTTGGACTCTGTGGAATAACAAATAATAATAAAGAAAATAGTCTTGCAATAAATGCTAATCACACCCTATAGGATTGCACTGAATTTGTGGTTAGATAGTAGGTACTAAATGCAGAAATACTAACTTTTGCAGAACCTTAGAGAGTTTAGAGTTCTTTGTAAATATGCCATTACCACTTTGAAAATACAGTTTATTTCCTGGTACAAATTCTTCATTATTCTGTAGTTAAGGCTGAAAGGCCTCATCATTTATCTGAGTGAGAAATGCCCTTAAGAGAAGACAGTCATTTACAAAGATGAGCAAATTCTGGAAACTGAGGGAAAGGTTCTGTTCTGCAGCTGAATCCAAACAGCCACAAAGCCTGCAGGGGGTGTATGTGTGTGTGACCTTTTAGATAGGCAGAGGTTGGCAAGCTTCACTATTCCTCCTTTTTTTCCTGACCTTTTGATCTTCATTGCTGCACTGTCTCCTGTTTTCCTGAAGCCAGAACTATTCCTGCCCACTTTTGTCTCACTATCTGACTCTTCTTTTGCAGAATTGGACTGTCTTTGTAAGGCATTCATTGCCCAATACATGTTTATAGTGCCAGTTAATGTTGTTCCAAGCTTATGAACATATAATTTATGTTGAGCATGTGTCCCTGTTACATGCCAAACCAAGCTGGAGGCTAAGTAATTCCTATTTCTTCTTCTTCCTGATCTAGGCAATTTCTATGCCTGTTTTTCAACCAGAAGTTGGCGATTTATTAGTAAAATTTTCATAAGGAAACAACAATATATTTCTGAATCCTGGTATCTCCAAAACGTATATAGATGTTTGTTTTTGTTGTTAGCTGAGAGCTGTCGTGTGATGTTTATGTTGTCTTGATACACATTTGTTAAAAGAGGGTAGGAACAAAGCTGGGTATGGTTTTGTGGGAAGCTTGTCAGCAGAGAAAGTGTCTTTCCACAGATAGGATATTGTAAAAATATGAGTCACTTAAAACTGTTCAGAATAAATAAGGAAAAACTGATTTTAAAGCCTTTTTTTCAGAATTTCAGAAAGATGTGTTCTAATGACTTCAAAATATAAAGTCCATAAAAGTATATATGCTACATAGTGGGAAAATCCAAAGCTTACTTCACACATAGGCGTAGCTTTATTTTCATTGAGAGTTCAGGATGATGAGAGACCTGGCATGTCATCTGAACGTGGTGATGAAATATATCTGGCACTGACAATTTCAGCGTGTTGTTTTCAGAGTGATGTTTTACAGCATTATAAACCTGCTTGGCTTGAAGATCGTTATTGAAAATGAGGAGGTAATAGCAGTGTTGTATTTTCCCTGAACCTGAGACTCAGGAGACAGCGATGCAGGTTCAGGCCTTGTAAGGTTCTCCCTTGTAAGGCCAGAGGCTCTTTGCCTGCTCTGGTCTCACCCAGTGCATGTGGATAGGAAGCAGCAGGAGGAAGGAACTGGGGTCAGCCAACAGGCACAAGCCAACGAGTGTTTGCCACTAAAGACAAATCACTGCCTTCTGCAAGGAAAGGAAGTAAAGTTATCGTGAGTCTACTGTAGTTCTCTTGCTGGATTCCCCCAGGAGCAGGATGGCTTCATCTGTCTCATTGGGGTATTAGCTCTGAAACAGGTTCCTGAGTGAGACTGGCCTTTACTGTCATGTATTTATTAGTACTATTCTGTTCTGCATGAAATTTGTTTTTTGATGAATGGTTTCACAACCTTACAAAAAAAGACTATTCAATAACACTGATCAAGTGCCATCTTTAAAACAAGTGGAAGTTTGTGAGTGACCTGAAATAAATGTGAAGTGCTTCCCTAAAGGAGATTTAGCAATAGCTGTATGGCACCAAGGTTCAGACAAACAATAGAAAAGTGATGACATTTTAAACTTGGTCTCAGTCCAAAGCATCCCCATGTTATAAACTAGTCTTCTGTCATATTATCTTACTAGTAATACCACCCAAGTCCTGTAGTGTGTCTGCACAGGGCATGAATTCCCAGAGAATTTGATCTTCACTTTTGCACATCGAACGGGAAAAGTCACATGTGTAAGAGCATTCTCTGTTCTTTCCCCTCCTTGTGTGGGTGTAGATAGAGGAGTGGGAATAGATACTCAGTCCCTCTTTAATCTCTACTCTAAAGAGGCTGTGAATCTTAACAATGTGATTTTTGTGATAAAAAGTACTGATTCCTCCACTTGAGATGCTAGCTAGCCTAACCATTGAAAATTAAGAGTCAACCACGTGAGCATTCCAGAGTATATTCATTAAAAAGAATAAGTATTTTTTTATGGTGCTGTACTTATTGAGCCTGTAAATTGAGTTTTTGATTGCCACAACAGCTAGGAGCTTACCTTTAGTTCATTTGCTCTCCTGCAACTAGAATAGCAATAAAGAAATTTGTATGGTAGATCCAAGAAACTGGAAACAGGAGGAGAGAAAATTTGTGTTTTAGTTTTAAGGCAGGATTTAATTGCTAACCATTAAATTTAGCTTTTCTGTTCACCCTTCTCTCACAAAACCTGCCACTCTGTAGGGCAGAAGTCCCTGCAGACTGGCTGTCATATTGTGATCCCCAGGTAATTTATGCCATTGTGTAAATTGACACATATGTACAGGTAAGGGAAAGAAAAAAGCCAGTAGTGTGTGCAGGCAGGTAGGAAGGCTGGGAAGAGGTGAAGCTGCCCTTAGTGCTGTTGGTGAAAGAAAAGCAATTGTCAGGGCTGTGATTCCTGGCTGCGACTGCTGCCTGGGAAATGTGTGTCAACACCACACAAGCTGCTGCGGGGAGGAGGAGGAGGACGTGCCTCTCTTTATCCCTGCTCCGCTTGATGCTGCCGTCTGCGAGATGCCTTTGTCACAAACAGGAGGGCTCATAAGACGTTGTTGTCTGCATTGCCTTCTCCCCTCCAACCCAAACAACAACAACAACATCCCATCTCTGGTATGTAGCAGTGAGATTATCTTTTTTTTTCTTGCTGCTGTAAGATTTCAGGATTTGAGGGTTGTTGTTTGAGGGGGAATTCCACAGTTGCCTCAAAACCAGCAGTTTGCAATATCCTGAGCTGACCCTTCTGAATGAATTACATCAGGTCAGAAACATTTTTGTTGCAGGAGCACAGCAGCCTATTCCTTTCACAGGAATGGTTTCAGCTACTGCTTACTGTTAGCTTAATAACCTTTTCCTACTTGAGCTGTCCTTTCTTCCAGTTTATTTTTTTCATGGAAGTCCCCGGGGTCTGTCCATGAGCTGGGACTGTAAGAGACCACTAAACAAGTAGCAAACCTCCAGAGAGCTTAGCTGAGCAACCCTATTTAAGTAATAAAAAAACCTCTGTGCTTGACGAGCCAATTACACATAGCAAACATTTAAAGGACAGAATGCCAAATAGTTGTTTGTAAACCCAAGCCTATATTAGCAGTGCTGTTACAGTTATAAAAGAATATGATCCCTTTCCGAGTCTACCTGCATCCCTGTGCTAATTCAGGGCGCTGCTGGATGGGCTTTGTGAGTGTTGTAGGACTAATCCCCGTGGTTCCTCGATTATGAGCATGTGCAGAGCAGCCCAAGGTACAGTCGTGCATGTAGAGCGAACACAGAGACGTGCCTTGCAATGCCATGTTTGTGCATGTGTTCCTACAACTGAGAAGGATACAGGGAGCCTGCCTGCCTTGCTGATTTATCTGATGTGTTCTTGTTTCTGTTTCAGCATTCAGGATAATTCCTTCAACACGACAGCTTTAGCAGAGTAAGTGAACACTTTAAAGATGTCCTTATTTTTACACGAGAACGATGAGTTTAGTTGATGTGAAGAATAATTGTAAGTAGGATGTGAGAAGTCCCAAGCTGTGTGTCATATATTTTGATTCAGTTTTCTGTACCCTAAGTATATTATTAACTGTGTGGGAAGGATTGCATGAAGCAGCTGCTTTTAAGTGCTCTGTGACCATTTAGCATTGGTGGGGTGAATATATGCTTGGTGCACATCATACATGTTTAAATGCATGATTTTCACTAGAGGATAAATCTCCTGTCAAAATATTGCTCATTTCTGGTACTGAGGAAATACAAGCATGTCAGTTTTCTAAGGACACATGCTCTGTACTTACCACTAGCATCATTAGAAAAAAAATTTGCAAATATTTTGGAAAAATCGCCATACATTATTTAGACAGGCCAAGCCCCAAATATGTCATTTCTTCACAGTTGATTCCATAAACTCATTAGAAGGCCTTTTGTATATATCATGATCATAAGGATATAAATATATATGTTGATTTTTCTTGTTGTTTTAGAGACAGCAGAACAGAACAAGGGAGAACATTAGAAAGTTAGAAATCTAAAGGCTTTAGGAACTATTACAAATGAAATAGTCTTTGTCTTGTTTTAGTCTAAACCACTTCAGTATTGGTGTTGGCTGCCTTATTATTTTGCATGCTTTTTATTATTTCAAAAGCTTTTGGGGAAGATTCTCAGCAGTAAGGTGCCAAGCAGTTTTTCAGGAGGGAAATGATTTATAGATTTGTTTGTGCATTAAGTGAGCATTACACTGCTAAAATGCTCATAATTTAAAACACCCTAGCTGGACAGTGAGCTGTTTGCCTAAGTGTTGTTGTGGGAACAGGACACGTTCTGAAAGCAGGCCAAGTTGTAATTGTCTGAGCCATCCCTAGGTGTTGTTATAATCACTACAGGAACAGTAAGATTTCATAGGTATCCAAAGAATTTCCATCTCTTATATTGCTTCACTTAGTTTGCTTACAATGCCTTGCTTCATTTAATATTTTAACTTAGTGTCATGCTTTTTGTGTGATTGTGGCAGATATGGGAAGATTGCACAGACGTTAATAAATCATGGAGTTTTCTTTTTTTTTTTCCTTTCCTGTGTTCCTATTAGTCAAGTGATGAATTGTTGTCTGTAAATTGTGGGGTGCTCCCCCTTCACAGAAAAATAGCCAGATAATAGATAGTACATTTTTCTTATTTTTTTCACCTTCCCTTTTCTCTGTCCCAAACATCCATTGTTTCCTGTAGGGATTCCCCTGGAGCAGCCTGTCTCACCCCTGAGGTTTCTGGAACCCAAAGGTCTTTCTCTGAGGGGCTTAATATTAAGCCAGGAATGTAAAAAAGCTGAGAGTGTTGGTGCCAGCCCTGCCCCTGGGGGAGGGAGAGGGGTGCAGACTGAGAGGCAGCAGAATGGCAGAGCTGGGCTTGGCCAGGCATTGCCTGAAGGCTGAATCTCCGTCATCTAAGCTGCTGTTGGTACTGTTTTGGGGAGCTTTAATTTTTAATCTTATGTTTCCAAATAGGAGTAGAAACATGCTTTTAGAAAACAAAGCAAGTGAACAATGACATCTGCAAAGCATTGTCCAAATGAACAAACTTGGTTTCCAGAGCTAATTTTCCTGAGTCCTGTTTAGAGCCTGCCCCCAGAGCCCATTTTTGAGAATGCTGAGGATACACAATTCTTACTGATTTCAGCACTTGTTGTTTGTGCTGGCCATGGCTGAAAATAGGTTACTTTTATTCAGCAGAAGAAAGAGAGAGCTTGCCATGCAACTTTAGACATCATCATTTAACAATTTCTGTCTTTATTTGTGCCAAAGGCAAAATCGAGGCTTCCTGAATCATACACAATCAGTGATACAGTACTTTCAGGAATATTTCTCCAGACAAAGCAAGTGCTTGGGGCTGCAAAGCTTCCATCAAGCCATGGATGCAGCCTGGTTCAGAAGTTGTTCATGTGAACATCTTAAAGGTCAAGTCAGCAAAATGGAGCAGTCTTCACATTGTTCTGAAATGGCTCCTATGGAAAGGTGAAAATGGAAGTTAAAGAAGCTAATCTCACTAAACCAGTCTCATTAAACTGGTTTTAACTTACCAAACTCTTGAATATCATTCTATCTGTTAAAAACAGCTGAAGTTGGACAATAAGCTTTACAAGTTACTGGTGAGAGGTGCGTTACTGGTGAATATGGGTGTGTCTGTTTTGATATGTGCAGGCAGGTGGGGTGGACACATAAGATTCATTTCTTTAAGAAGCTAAGGTAAAAACACTCTGCTTTAGTGATGGATATTTCCATTAAATCATGAATTCATCTTTTTAAAGGTCCTGCTATGGTCTTAGCCTCAAACACTGTCCTGTATAAGTGAGATCCCTGGTTAATATTTATTTTTACAGACAAAAATTTCTGTTTACAGTTTCAGAGTGTGTTGCTTCTGAACTTCCTCACAATCTTTTAAAATTACATGATGGTGTTCTCTGATTCATTATTGCTTATCTTTCTTATCTACTGCTATTCAGTTACTGAAATATATTTTTTCACGCTCATGTTGTTTATAAGTTCTGTCTTGTTTTATGACTTCTGTCAGTTGCCAAGTTAGGATCTCTGCTTCTCAAGATCACTTTATATACAGCTAGGTCAGGAAAGTAACCCCTGGGGCACTTCCCCAGTGTGCACACATAGATTTGCTGGATGGACCTGTGCTCAGTCACCCATTGTCTCCCCAGAGAGTGTTCCTGATTGCCAAGATGGTCTTTCAGGGCTGAAGGTTGCCCAGTGTGGTGACTGTGAGAGGAGGGGGCATGCAAAACCAGTAGCAGAGATGCTTCCTCCCACCTCCTTTCTCTGAGGCACACACAGAAGGGAGACTTTGTCCTTTTAGGAGGTCCCTGGCCTTTGCTGACTGTGGCTGTGGTGCACAACACTTCTGGTGGCATCTTACTCTACTCCCAAGTCTGTGCTGGGAGCTCTGTCCATCCAGCTCTCACCTTGGCACTGTCTCCTCACAGTGAGGAGATTTCCTTTCTGTTTTTTTACCCCTGTGAAATATTCCACCATGTTGTCCATCCAGGTTCCTGGCTCCTTTCGCACCAGGCTTCCTTCTTCATAGCCCCAGTACATCCCACACTCGCACCTTGCTGGTGCCAGACACCCATGAGGTACTCAGTGACAGTCCAGAGGGAAAGGTGTGATTGGCATCCAGAGGCAGAGTACACCCCATTTCTACAGTGAATTTATCCATTTTGTACATCAACCCCTGTCTCCCATCCACCATCCACTTTGCCTTACAGGGAGAACTGCACTCCTTGCAGCAATATTGTGTGATTAGGGGGGATCTGCAACTGCAGTTCTGTGTTCCAGTTGCAAGCAGCAAATGCTTTCAACTATATGCTGCTGTATTCAGGAAGTGTAAACACTGGAGTGTCCCTTTAAATATTTTCTGCTGCAGTCTGACTTTTGATATGGATACCAGCAGAAGACTGGTGGCAAAGAGGAATATATTAAAACCCTTGCCATTAAATTGCAGTGCAGAGCTATGAATGTATCACTTAATGTGCTCTGTTCTAACGGGGCGGCTCTTCTCAAAATTTAACAAGTCAGCGAAAGTACAGGCTGCTTCCCCCATAATGAAGAGATTCCTCTGCCAGCAAACTCCAAGTGATCCAGGCCTTCTTAGTGTCTGTGCCCTGTGAGTATGAACTGAGGGTGAGGAGAGGTCCCTGACTTTTCCCCAGAAGTAGTACCAAGCAGGTTGGATGCATATTTTAGGAGCATATGCATATATATACATGTTTATTTGAGGAAAGACTGCTCTTAGGCTTTGCAGGTCTATCATTCTGCAAAGTTGAGTTATGCAGCCACAGTGTAATGTTCAGATCTGAGTGGTTGTTGTTTAGCATATTTATCCAGACTTCTCTTTTGATTAGACAGCCTTAGGACAATTCTGTTGTTTCTAACTTAAGGGGGTGTAATTGATTATGAGTCCCCAGGCATCTTAAAAAATTCTGCTAGTTCACTTTTTTAAGACTTAATGATCGCTTTATAACTTAGCTGGAGATTCTTCTTTGTCCTGCTGCACAAAGAGTGACTGCTCTATGATAGTTAATATTTTTGTGAGTTTACGAGAAAAAAAATCCATAGCTAATTGTATCTATTTACTTTTGGTTTTAAAATGAAGTATACTATAAGCAATTAACATACAGAATTTATTTTAATTTTCCTGTATTTTTATAGTAACATTGGAATTCCTTGTAATTATTTTCATCTGCCTGAAAATGATTTACCAAATTTTGCACACTGAACATCTCAAATCCTTATTCTGAGACTATCGTGGAGCAGCTATGGCATTAAATGACTCTAAGTAAGGTGTGAGAAGATGCAATGTGCTTATCCTTTGAGCTGCACTGTCCTACTATTAAAAGCTAAATTTCTGCAGATGACAGAAAGTCAGCAATTGTCTCGTATTCACTTTCAAGGTGTGACCGGGATTCAGACTCTTTACATGAAGATCAAGCAGGCAGTTCCAGTCCCAGGTATTCTACTTTGTCTGAAGACCATTGGCAGCAAGTGAAGATTCCAGAGTACTGCTGTTAAAGTATTAGGAAGAAACATTTATTCTCAAGGGAATGCAGAATTTCTGGGGTATTGCCTGCAAAGGGTATTAGTATTTCTGCGAAATGCATATTTGGCTTGTATACTTTTGTGTAATCAATTTTAAGATTAATTACTATTGTTATTATATAATTATATATATGGTCTATTCTTAACTTCACATTGTATTACTGTCATTCAGATGCAGCTCTGGTGTTAATAATAATTGTACTGTACTGCAGCTTGTTCAAAGTAGCAATAAGCAGAGTTTTGCAACTGTGCAAGGATGTGCTCACTGATAAGTGTCTCTATGAAAAAAAATCCTTCAAACTGTAATTTAACTGAAGTATTCTTGAGGCATATCTGTCTCATGGCTATGTTAGTATATGTTGATTGCTAGAGTGTGCAACTTAACCTTTCAGAAAGATTTTTAAATCAGATCATACCTTAAAATTAGCATCATTTGTGCACATTGTTGAAATGCCCGTGGGCTATAAAGCACCCTACGCTGTAACTATAACAACTGCCTTGGAGCACACTTGCAGAAGGCATGGGCAGCAATGGTGTTTGACTCCACAGGCACCCCGCGAGCATCCATCTGGATGGTGACGGGCCACAGATGGAAAGCGAGGCTGGCAGCTCAAAATCCTAGGAGAAAACATTGAACTAGAAAGTTATGCTTTCTAAAAAAAAAAATCAAAAAAATCTCAGTGGGATTAAATTCAATAGGCCTTGACTCCCCCAGTTGTGAAAGTTTCACACCCGCAGAGAGGTCAAGTCTCAGCTAACCACTAGGATTTTACCAGTTGAAGCTTACAGCTGAAATTCCACCTGCAACCAAGCTTCAGCCAGGGATTTTGGAGCAGTAATGCCAACCTTGCTCATCCTGCCAGCTAATCAGGCAGTCTTGCACCCTGCATTGCAGTAACCTTGCTAATGGTGCCAGGTTGATACTCCCAGGGGAAGGCATTAGACCAGGCTGAGGCTGGAGTGGCTGGCTGTGGATAAGACTGGCGAGGTCTTCTTGGTACAGCTTGCACATTGCAGGCTGGGTGGGGATTGAAGATGTCTGTCCCAGATGCAGTGGTTACCTGAGCATCTGTGAGTCACAGTGTATGTTTAAACCACCAGGTGTGTGAGGTCATACAGGAGGATGTTTTCTCCAAACTGGGAGCACATGACACTTGTCCCTTCCACCCAAACACATCTCTGGCTGTTCAGACCCTACTTGGAATGGCTACCTTCCTCACCTTGTCCAAAATCCCTCAAAATCAGAGACTGTCAGAAGGGAAGTGCGACTGTAGAGAGGAACTATTGTGTATATATACATAATGACATTTTTGTGACATTATAACTTGCTGTGAATCATTGGGTGGGGAAAGGTCTTCTGCATAAAAAGCTTCAGATTTTATTTGGGGAATGTGGACTACAGGGCTCAAGCCAGAGTGCCTCTAAAACTGGTCTTATATAAGTAGCTCCACAGTTGAATGTGTAATAATGGTAACAGTAGTTTAGATTCACATTACTAACATATGCAGTGTTTGATGTGTAGACCACTCAACTTAGTAAAAGCAATATGCCATGAATAGCTAAGAACTTGTTACTCTTTTTCCTCCATAATGTTTTGACAGGTGTCTGAAATCCTGCCTTATGCATTTCAATTTTATTTTCTTACAGAGATGATGATAACAAAGAAAATTATCCAGACAACGCTGCTGTCTTAGGGGAAAGGCAGCTGCCTCTGCAAGACACTCAGCAGCACAAGCAGCAGGCTGTGATTGACTACGCTCTAAAGCCTGAAATGGGCAACTTAAAGCTGAGGAAACCTAAGCCCATTGCAAAGCTAGAAAATGGAAAAAGCCACGAGGAAAGTCAGGTAAAGAACTAAACATAGCAGGGGTTGGTTTGTGGCATGGTGTCTGAGCAAACATAACTTTTGAAATGCAAAGTAGGACCCCCTGGTAATTCATGATGTGATTGAGACCCCACAATAATCTACCCTGGTTTTCAGGGACCTGCAGTCCTGGGACCCTCCTATAATAACAGACAGTTTCTTTCAACCAGGGGATTGCAGAGAGGGCTGTGCTGCAACTGCTGTCAGAAGTGAGTGGAGAGCATAGCTGAAGATATATCTCTGGATTTTCTGTTCCCTTGCACCAAATATAAAAAACTTGGTAGTGGCAGCATTTGATCAGACATTTTTTGTTCTGTTTATTTGATCAAAGATCTCTTGTGCTGATATTTTGGCTGTCAACAGGGTGAATTAATACTTTCCCTTTATCTTAATTAGTGTTTGTCTCATCTCTAAGTAGTAAGTCTATTCCAGTGCAGATTCTGGTAGCTGAGCTCTTGCCCACTGGCTTTCTGGGTTGAGTTGAGGGGAGCAGAACTATGACTTTTCTGAAGGGTATAAAAGAAGATTAAAAATGAAGACGCTTCTGCTGCTGTCTGTGGAGGTACATTTGCTGTGTCAACTCTTGAGTTACCACCTCTCAGCAGCTGCTGATAGTGCCTGTGTTCTTCCCTGGCGCTTCCCAAGTCACACCTGATGGGCAGTGTAAGAAATAGACCTGTGGTGCAGATTTAACTCCTCAGCTAGAAATATTCTCATATCCAAGAGTGAATATTAATGTTGGGAGATTTGTTGGTCTGCGGTAGGCATAAGGCCTGACAGCTGCAAATACAGGTGTCTGTATTTACAAATCTTTTTTGATGTATAATGTATTTGGCTACATTTTCTCTCTTCCCCTCTTGTTTGTGGATAGAAATTTGCAGGGCACTTTCTCAAAGTGCTTCAAACCCATCATAGACTAAGAATTATTTTGGACCATTTTTTCAAGTTTAGAATGTGATTTCATAATTTTGGACAGAATGTCTTACCTTTTAAGTGAGAACTATTCTTTTGAATCCCAGAAGGAGAATGAAAAGTAAATGGCATCCCAACAGTATTATCACAGTCTCTTATGGAAGGAATGTCAAACTCTTGCCCTAATCTTCTTACAGGTTCTTCTGGAGCTGGCTTTTTTGCAGCTATATTGCATTACTAGGAAATATTATTTATATTTGAGGGAGATGAGGTGTGCATGGTTATCAACTGAAAAGAAAAATGATGGGAATTTTGCCCTATGAAGAACGAGCAGAGGCATATCAGGCAGAGGAGTCATGAAGAAGTCCTAAACAGGGCAAGATCTCTCATGGATCATCTGTTGTTCTTTCAGATGCTTCCAAGCCCCCAGTCTGCCTGCTCCCTGCATATCTCCTGCCTGTATCTCTCACCCAAAGAAAGCAGATTTGCTGCTCTGTAGCATTTTATGTGGCCTGAAGTGGTTAACTGAAAATGTTGATATTCTTTCCTGGGAGACTTTTTGAGCATATAATTGGACTGCCAGAAAATGCCAGTGCAACTTAGGTATGCAGCCTCTGGAAGGAAAAACAGTCAGGCAGATAATTTTAGCATGATTCAAGGGCTTGAATTAGGAAAGACAAAAGTGGTCCTGGCTCCCATGCTACCTCTTGCTCCCATCTCTGATGTAAAGGAAGATGTAAGGTGTGTAGGCACTCCGATTTATGGGAGTACTTGAGGATGAGAGTAGTGTAGAGCTTTGCATGTAATATGCAACATAAACACACAGCAAACATCCCTCCATGACAGGAACTCCACTCGTTCATAGTGGGAATTGTATCCTGGCACCACAAAAGGCTTCCTGATGAATATCCTATATCCAGACTGAGTTCAGTGGTGCGTGCTGTTAAGGAAAGAGTTTGCCTCTGGGAATAGTTTGCAGAAATAAGCTGTTTTGGAGAAAGTGTCTACCGAGCTCTTCATTTTGCTCAGCCTTTATTCTCATTAGTGAGGATGCACGTGCTCCTTGACCCTGAGTGCTTGCTCACTGCATCTTCAGCTACCTCAGGGGCTTCTGTTCTTAAGGAGGGGAGGATCTGGGTCCTGGCTTCATCAACAGTGCCCATGAAAAACAAATTCTTCTTGCAGAAGAGCCCCAAGAAGGGTTTGTTTCAGTGTGTGAGTTCTCCTTGGGATCCTTGTGTTGTGACCTCCCAAACCCTATCACAGCTGCCTGTTAACAGCCCTAGCTGGGAACTGGCAGCAGTTGTTCCTCTCCATTTTGAAGCTGAAAACAAGTGCTGCTGTGTTGTTTCTAGTGATCAAGTAGAGGAGAGCTGGCCAAGTTGGGGATTTTGAGCTTCGCAAGGCTCTCTGTCTGCTGAAGGGTGATTCCCACACCTCTGATTTTTTTGGGACAAGTGTAGGTAGTACCATGGTCATGTACCCTAGGTCTTCATGAAGAAAAGGTTATTAAATTTACACTGATGATTAACGAAATCAAGTGTAATAAAAGGGCAGTATCAGGTGACTTCCCCTGACCACTTATCAGATGACAAAAATGCCACTGGAGTAAAGCTGTACTTTGCATATTGCGTGCAGTTATTTCTCTGGGGGCAGGAGCTGGGCATGGAGGCAGCTGTAACCTTTCCAAACAAAGTATGGGGAGAGAGGCAGGCTGCTGGAATGGGATTGCACTGCTGCACTCCAGTTAGTTGGTTCCATCTTTTCTGTGGTTTCATGAGCTTCTTTAGCAATTCTGCAACATTAATCTATAGAAAATCAAATTAATTAGGATTTATTTGACTTCAAGAGGTGGGGAAGCATATGCCCAGAACATACTCCAGGGAGTCAGTGTGAGAACAGATGGTGAGGAAGAGAAAGTCTGCTTTTCTTGCCCAATCCTTTCTTTTGTCACTCACATTTGATGCCCAATCATGAATATAGATTATTAAATGAGTCATCCTCAAATTCCTACTGATACTGAGATATATTTATAAAAGGGCGCTAAACATGCTAGCTTATAGGTAGAGACAGTAAAAGTTCAGTTTTAAAGTCTTACTGTCAAGGTAAATAACTATAAAAATGAAATGGTGTCTTGACAATTAGTGCCTAGAGCTGGAAATGCTGAAGACTGTTGAGTGAAATTTTGTGTTTTGAGTACAAATTAAAGGGCAAATTGCTTGGATGTCAAACAACTTCCAATAATTTGACATTAAAATTGTGATTCTATGTGCACAGGATTCAAAAAACCAGAGCTGATGTTGACACATCAGCTACACAAACACATGAATGTGTCAGGCAGCCTGTAAGTTCTGCTCCAGTTTCCAGGTATACTCTGTTTATGTTTTAACCATAGCTCCTATCACGGATTAAACCTCTTCAACTCACTGACCATTAAACATACCTGCTTATTTTCTTGTGTGGACTGACACTTTCAGGTGTAGGAGACACTTCTGCTCAGGACTCCAGTCCTGGCTATTTCCTATGTTGGCACAGCACCCCGAGGTGTCTGGGGCTGTAGTCCTGAGTGCTGGTACAATATTTGCATGGTGCTTGCATTTGCAGAGAGATGGACATGTTTGTGTGTTGGATGAAGCCTATGAAGGATGCAAGGCACTTTCTGGAGTTCAAGCACACATTAAGCTGCTCTGTGATCACAGCAAAGTATGCCTGTACTGTAATTCAGGTGCTCTGACAGAGATGGGTTATGACAGGCTGTGATTTTTTTTTTGAGGGAATTAGATTTTTTAAAAAAAATGTATCTTGTGAAACAAAAGTCTCTTTATCTCAACTTGTGTGATGGTAATTTTTGGCTGCTTCCAAACCTACATAGTGTTTTGTGTACAAAGCAAATGTATGGTAGTGATTATGCAGCGCTGTGACTTCTCAGCAATGCTTGGAGATTCCCCTCTTCACAGACTGCTTACCAAATGCAACTTCATTGTAGAAGCTTCACCCTTTTTAGTGAAAAAGAAACGAACATAAAATAGAAGATAGTACTCTACTGTTGGATGCCTTTGTCACATCAGGAATGGATTTCACTGCTCTTTAGAAACAGAAGTTCCATCAAGGGTGTTTCCCTAGGGTTACTCATTAACACCCTAATAACATAATTTATGAGCAGTAACAAAGACATGAAAAAGAAAAAAAGAAATTAACAATCCCAAACCACCTAAGTCCTCAAACATCAAGCCTGCAAGCGTTTATTGCCAGCATATATTCTTGTCCTCAGCTTGCCCTTTCATCTTGCAGAAAGCATCTTGAATTGCCATGTTCTCTCTGCCCTTTGAGTTCCCATCCAAACAGTCCTACCCAAACTTCTGACTTCCATGCCTTCAACTAACATCTCTTATGTAACTAATAAACAGAAAATGGGTTGCAGTCTGCTTTGGTTTCAAAGGCTGTTTTCCAGCAAAAGAACATACTACCTTGTTTTAGAATCTTTCCTGGTCTGCTTTCCAAATGTTTCCAGATTACTACCAAAAAAATAACAAAGATCCACAATCAGCACCCATGGAGCAATCTTTTCTTAAAGCAAAATATTCAGCTAAGCCTGATTGATACTGACAGGGCACATTAAATTTGTGGTTTTTTAATTTTTTTTTTTTTTGGTGTGCTTTGTGCAGGAGCTGGAATGTGCATTGCCAGGCCTGGCAGGGTGGCAGGGGAAGGCTGGCTCCTTGGCTAATGACTGTGCACAGAACGTGGCTCTGAGATGCCAGGAAGCAGTCGTGAGATTTCAACCAAGGTAAGCCTCGGGATCAGACAGCACATTCCACTTCTGATTAACTGTACAATTTGCTGCCTTTTGTGTAAAATATTCAGACTTCTGGCTCTCATTGGCAGTTGTATTCTATATTTTTATAGCTAGGGCTGTTTGCAGAAAGTGAAAGGGATAAAGATAAGAATGCAAATCATCATTCTTTAAACCTCTTACATTTCAAGCAGGAAGAACATCCTGAGTTTAGAAACTTCAGTTCCTCTGTGCCAAGTTTTTAAATTATCTTGCCACTTCTTCCCCCCCCCAGTGCTGAATTGCCTCACTCTTTCTTAGAGGTGTATTCTCAGGGTGAAATGGGAATGGGAACCTGCACACTTTTTAGCATGGGTATACATTTATTTATAGTTTAGACTCTGGGTGTTGAGACAACTGTGCTTGTTCCAGTGCTGGGAAGGGTACAGAGTGTTCAGGCCAAAGTCTTGGTGGCAGGTAATTCAGCTGATGATGAAGCAACTCAGCTCTGGTAACTATTGGAAGTCACAGTCTCTACTCTGATCCTTCATGGCTATGCAAAAACCTAAAGATGTATGAATAAAACAGCAACTCCAGCAAAAGTTCCCCTGTCCACTTGAACAGTTTGGCTTTTTTAGTTTGCCTGGTATGAAAGCATTGTTCACTATGATCTTTAATCCTTCTTAACACCAGGGTAGCTCCTTAGAAACACTGCTATCCACAAGAGCTAAATCTGTTAAATAATGGTACCTGGATTTACCATCCTAAGAGATGTGAAAGCACAGTGATCAAATCTCAACTCTGGCCATGTTTTAGTTTGATTATGTTATGAGGGCGGGGGGGAAGGAATGGAAGTGATTTCCTCTTAAATAAGAAACTTTAAACATGGAGTAAACTAGCATTAACTTGGTCCCTGGCCTCACACACACACTTTATTTACCGTAATTGTCTTAGGTGTCCTTGGAAAAGACACTTCCACCACCCAGCTGGGGCAGGGGACTTTGAATTACACATGCTGAAGGTACCACCTTCAGTTTGAGGAACACTGCATTGGTGACTCCTCTCCAGGGTCACCATCAGCTTGCCCCATCCCTCTGCTGTGAGCCACCTTTGGTAGGGCCACAGCAGTTAAATGTCCCTGTCTCAGCTCACACGGATCACTGGCTGCTGCGTTGGGATCACAGCACTGATTCATGCAACAGGGCTGTGAAGCTGCTGCCAGGGAATGATGTCTTGCCTTGTTTTCTGCCTTCTCTGCTGTGGATATGGCAAAGGTTAAGTATTCAGTTTTGGCAGCAGGCAGCAATTGTAGCTAGGTTTGGACAGAACACATCTGCTATCCCCAATAAATTTGTCTTCCATTGCTTTTGCTGGGTTCCTAATAAAATTAGCCATACTTTGGAACCTTACATCTGCCTAGGATTCCTAACTCATAGACTAAAAGCTCTCTGGTTTTTGGGAGGAAATGGGCACACTGCTGCAGAGGTGCCCCTGGTCAGGCTCTGTCATCTATCAGATGTGTGGGAGGAGGATAGGAGAAGGATTTGTTTCTGTCTCATACAAAGAAGCAAAGTTGATTGTTTCTAGTGCAGCTTGTTGTTCTGTTTTAACTTAGTTTCTGCAGATTGCTGTAGCTCTGTCATTAGTCTCATTGGAGTTTAAAGGTCTAAATACCTCTGAACTGTACAGAATTTTGCAATAAATGTGTGGGGCAGCTAAAACCAGGATAGTTTTAATTTATCTCAATATGGATTAAAAACTACTAAGATATGATAAACCTTTCAGTACAGCCCCTGTTAAGCAGGGTAGTCTAAGAAGAGATGCTCATAAACAGGTATGTGACAGAGAAGAACAGAATACGCAATGTAAGAGCAACAATCCACAAAAGTGTTACTTATAAGCATATTATGTGTGGATTGTCTTTTTGAGGGAGTACTTTCATTTTATGATAACCACTGAAACAGTAAAGGAAGGGTTTTGTGGGATTTGAGGGGAATGGAAGAATAGACTTGGTGAAGAGGTTTGCAATGAGAAGAATGGGGGGAATACTGTCTTATTCTTGGCTAAACTGTACCTGGCCTGTGAATCACAGATTTCAGTTTCAAGAGGTGTTTATCATGCATGATTCATGAACATCAGGATCAATTTAGTATATGAAATACCATCTGCATAGAAGGAAACCTTTACATTTTATTCCCAGTACATGCATTTCTATACTGTTTCCAGTGATTACAGTTAATACTGCTCTGGTCATTGTGTGTAGTTAAGTTTGGATAAGAGTGTAATATAATTTGCACCTTTGGTAGATAAAAGTTATATGCAGGTCCTGAGAACAAATAAAGAGAATTGCCTTTTTTTAACAGAGAGTAGGAAAGCCAGTACGGAACAATACATACGATTACAAAAAGCTGCTCTTGCCAATTGCCTTCTCAAAGGCAATCAGCAAAACTTGTGTGGATTGCAGGCTGTGTGCAGCTACCTGAGCAGAGGATGGTGTTTTCTTCGGCTGCCTCTTGCACAGAGAGGAGGCTTAAGCAAGGCACTCCAGGGCAGTGGGAAGGTCAGTGCTCCAGAGAAGGCTGCATTCCAGCTCTATGTGGGAACAACACTTTGGGGTTAATTTTTCTGCCAAAGAAAATTCCTGAAAGTTCCGCCTCTTCCCCGGTTCCCAAATGAAATGGGAAGGGAGTGGTTTCTTTTAACACGACTCAGCTGGGCCCTGGATTGGTCCCTAATTTCTACAGAGGCAGAGCGACAGTGCTGTGAGACCTACGTAGCCCTGGGCTGCCCTGGATATTGGGCTCAGCCAATCTCCCAGGGTTTTTGTGACCCCTTGAGGGAGGCCAAGCTCTAGAAAGGCTTTTGGTATTTTTCAAGGCAAGGAACTTTTGAGAGTGCAGTTCAAGCGGGAACTTGTCTAGTTTCCAGGCTTTCTGCTGAACAGCTCCAGCTCAGGGGTGAGTGGGAGGGAGCAGGGAAGCTGTAGAAGTGCTGATGTCCCTGTGCCATATGGCACACCTGCAGGGTGAGGCAGTTTGTGAGGCTACATTCACTCACCTGTATAGGCAGCCAACTGAGCAGGGACAAAGCCAGGAAATAAATGACCAGTTCCTCAAAGCAGATTCTTCAGAAATCTTGGTATTAAAATATTGGTATTTATGGTTTCAGTGAGAGACCTCTTGTACCAAGGCATGGAAAAAATCTCTGAGCAAGCTTTTGGGCTGCAATACAATTCAAGAAAGAAAAAATTGAAAAAGGGGGGGGGATGGGGAGAAGATACAGGAGCAAGAAGAGAATAGTATCTTCTGTAGCCCAAGTAAGGACTGCTCCTGGTGAGTATGAGAGGCTTTCATAGTAAGAAAAACAAGTGCTGATTACATTATGTAAGGTCTGTGATTGATGAGACAGGCACTGCTACACTGGCTCTCTGTGTGACTGCTTATTCCAGCGTCCAGGGACTGCCCAGGGAGTAGCCTTGGGCCATTGATGGTGTTTTTTATCTCATTTTTCTGTCTTTTTGGATTTCATAATGCTTTTTGCCATTTGTGGAGGTCTCAGAAAGGAGCTTTTTGTCTTCCTGGTGCTGAGATGTGCTGGTTGTGGGTTCTGCCTTTCTGTGAACTCGTGTGATGCAGCTTCTGGAGAGGCTCAGTCATCCCCTGCCATGGTAGCGAGATGCTGTTAACCTTGTGGCCACTCTCATGGTGGGAAGGGTAGAACTCGTTCCTAGACTGCAGGCAGGGGAGCAGTATTGGGCCAGGATAGACTGAAAGTGAACCTGGAAACGGAGTTTCATCTCGCAGAATACAGTGTGGTTGGCTGGGCAGGACTTAGCCTGGCATCGCCAGTGCCAAGACATCAGGCACATGTGGCATTGGGCTGCATAAAAACATAAATCCCCTGTGGAGGGGGCCGGTGGGATCCAGAGCTGGACTGGAGTGAGATTTTCAAATTACAGGATGTAATGCTCTTCTGGGTTCCATCTAGGAAATGTGATGTGAATTTGCTGAGGTTATCTTCAAACGTTTTTCCTAGTTTTTTTAAATTATGTGGGTTTATTTGAATTTTATGCAAGTTTAGTAGTGATGTCATACATAATTCAAACATTCACGTGTTCTGGCCTGGTTTTCAAACAGTGCACTGCTCATGCAAATTAAGCTTCCCCTTGAAGTCTGGTAGAAGCGCTGTTATGATAAATAATATTTAGATTTTTATTTTTTTTGTTGTGTCCACAAGCTTCAAATGTACATATTACCCATTGCATTTTTGCCATCTCTGTCATGAAAAACAGGATAGTTCTGCCAAAGTCAGAGTCTGTAAGGGAGGGGGAGAGACCAGACAGGCCTTTCATGTTTTATAACATATATTTGAGTAGGAGCCACAGAGAGAATTCCATTTTCATTATTTTACATGATGCAAATTGTACAAAATAAGGGTGCCTGCAATTATTCAATATTTTAGCTAAGGCCCGAAATAATTTTAATGTACTCAGCACAGATGGAAAATAAGGGCTTGTTCCTACTGCTTTTGAAGTTAATGGATATTTTGTGATCAACTTCTAATGAGGGTAGGACCCAACCCATAGTTATTAAACTGTAATCCCTGTGTTGCCTGGTGACAATCAGAAAACCTGCATTTGCCTAGCAGAGCAATTAGTCTGGGTGAAAATGAAAAAGCACACCCCAGAACTCTGGATAGAGTAAGATCAGCTCAGTGCACATATAGAACCGTTCATGTAAATGCTCTTCACACAGAAATAGTAACTCACCTTTATGATTTCGGTATCTCTAGAATCCAAAGAATACAAAACTAAGAGCATCTTCCTCCAGTATTTTTGGTGGAAAAGAAACAATAAAATGCATGACTAAATGCATCCCTAAAACAGCAGCCAAGGGCATCTACCTGAATGAGAGAAATGGTACTTCATGGCTGCTGTAATCCCTTTAGTCCCCAGAGTGCCAGACTCGTAAGTGGTACAGCTGTGAGTTATGCAGGACTTCATATAGTGCCTGTATGAGCTGCTGCTGGCATTTAGGTTTGGTTTTGGTTTGAGCTGAGGTTTTTTTAAAGTTTGTTTTCTTTTTTTTTAAGGAGTGTTCACATTTGCTGTTTTATGCACCTTGAACGGAGTAATCCAAATGACTACAAGGTGTACAACTCTAACGTGTGTCCTTTTCATCCTTTCCTTTATGTCTAGCTCTAGTTCAATGCAATAAATCATTCTAAATATTTTTTCTTCATTAGTGAATTAGTTCTTCAACTGTCTGTAGCCTTGCATCAATTTGAATGAGAGAGAGGTGGTACTTCATGGCTTCTGTAAATCTTTTATTCTCCAGAGTGCAAGCCTTGCAGGTCCTTACAAGTTATTTAAGCAAACTACAAATATTTCACTCTTTCCTGTTAAATTAGTCCTGCTGCTGTCCCCACGTTTTGCTCAGTTTTCTTTAACTCTCTTCTGCTCTCATACTGTCCTCTCCACTGGCTAAGACCAGGGCTTTGGCTGTTAGGCATTAACCTTTTTGCATCTGTAATTTCATTTTCCTTCTCTTTTCTTTACATCGTGGAGACACTTGCTATTCATTTTCAGGTGAGGTGGCAGAAAGAATGTAAACGCAATGTAGATGTGGAGACCTATCTAGGGGTGTGGATAGGTGCTTGTTCAGCAGTCAGCCAAGGCACCCTATGTATCTGGAGGGAGGTGCAGGCTGACTGGGCTATGAGACCTCCCATTCTGGTGCCACATGAACCCTCCCCAAAATGACTCATTTTTGCTCTTATGTGAATTGCACATCTTGGATCCTGTTTGAAGGCAAGTGGTTGTTCACCTGGTGTAGCTATCTGGTGTGTCTGCTTTGATAAGGGGAGTGGTATATCCATCACTGCAGTCTTTAAATGTCTCATAAATCCACAAAGGATTACAACAAACATCTGTGAGTCTGTCTGTACCGGTTTTGAGGTCTCTAGAGACTTTTACAACTATTTGTTTTTGCAGAAATGATTCTGGGCAAGGAAAAATATGAACTATTTTCTCCAAAGGAATCTGGGTTTTGTGTTGGGTTTGATCATGTCTGTGAGGGAATCTCATGGGGACCAGCAAACATTGCCACCTTTTCAGCACTGAGAAGTCCCACTCTCTGAGACAGCTGCAGTTTTCTTGCTTCAGCTGAGTAGTCAGTCAGCTTGGGATACACCCACACCAGGCTTTGAAGTCAGGTGTGGAATCCCTCAGCTTGCTTTGGGGATGGACAGAGCTGTGGGATGAGGCTCCTCAGGTTGTTCACTTAGTCTCTGGGAAGTTTTTTCTTGACTTCAGTTTCATTCCTTGGTGGAATGAATTGGTAACTAATTCTGAAACAAGCAGGTGTGTGGAGCCTTAGGCCATGACCACATCTGGCTGGGTGGGGCACAGCTGTCTCATTAGCCTTAGTCAGAGGGCAGAGATTTCCCCTTTACCACTCCAGAGCCTTCCTTTCCTCTTTCCATGCGGAGAAGCAGCAATACACTGAAGGAAAACCAAAGGTATGGACGCCTCTGATGGCTGCAAAATGACACCCCTTGGAAAATGTGGACATCTCTCTCACAGGATTTCCAGGCACTGGGGTCTTAGAGAAATTTTAAAACAGAGCTTAAGCAGAAAATTGAAGTTTGGGAGCCTGAAACATTATCAGATTTAAATATGGAAAGATTATGGCTCTGATACAGGAGAGCTCTCATTCCTGATTTAAAGCATGTGGGACAAATTGTGCTTAGATTTAAGCATATGTTTGAGCTTTTTCTTGGCTTTAGCCCTATTAGCTCACCGAGACACAGAACTGATCACACTTCTGTAGAACTTCTGCATGGCAAAATGAGCCCACATTTTAATGTCATAGCTATGCAGGACTTCATTCACAGTTGAAATATATTAGTTAATATCACAGTCAAAGCACAGCTGTTTTGAATGAGGTGTAAAATACAGATGTGACTTTCATAGAAATGTTATATTTTCAACAAAACAAACTTATTTAGGAACTTGTTACTTATGTAAAGACATGATAAAAGGTTTGAAATATTTGCAGCACAGATAAGCAATATATTGAGTGAAAATTCTTGTTTTGTTTTGTAGAATAGATCAGAACACAAGTACTTCACCAAAAGGAGGAACTGATCAACTTAACAGCTTAAATGAGGTAAGCTTAACCACAACTTGAAATATGATGTTGTAGGTTTGGAATACATCTTTGGGTTTTGTTAATTTTAAGCTCTTGCAATAATGTAATTGCTTGAGAATCTTAGGTTGGCTTTTCTAGTGAATCTTTCCAGTCATATTGTTGGAGAAAAGTTTAAAAATGTGATATGAGACTGCTATAATAGTTTAAATGCCAGAAGCAAGAGATTTAAAAGATATTTTAAACAGACTTTATGCTGCTTTCTGGTTGTGCTCAGGAAAGAATCAAACACTCAATATTGACTGTGTGAAATGCCATTTTTCAAGAACATTTGATTTTTTTCTCATATTACAGCTCAAAAATGTTCATCCGTTAAATATGTTTTGTTTAAAAATAAAGAGTTCTCAAGGTTGCTACATCCTGCATAAATAAACAATGAACAGTTCAATGTAGTCTCAAAGGTGCTCTGGTTGTTAGATGGGAGGAGGGGAGAGTTGAAGAGGGAAAGCAAGGAAAGCCCAGTAACACCTGTGACACTTGAAACAAGCTGTTTTCACAGGGATTATGCCAGAAGCACCATGTGAGTAGAGCACAGAAAAGCTGTTTGTGTGGTCACATCAAACAAGGGATGACCCTGGAATAGGTCCTAACAATCAGCAGTACACTGGGCAGGGTGCAGGGGTAAAACCAACTTTGCAGTTATGCAAAGTGGGAAACTTCATAAAGCCTCTCCCACAGCCTGGAGTATCTGCACAGAGTACACTTACACACTGCACTGATACTGGACCTAAACATAGAGCAGACAGCATTTTTAGTGGAAACCAAGACAAGAGAACAACAGAAGCAGCAGGAAAAGAGAGTTGGAGTGAAGTCCATTCCTGTTAAATCGTGGAATAGACAGATTTGTTTCCATAATGAGCCAGAGAACATCTATGTCTATTAATAGATGCCTGACTTTCATTAGGGGAAAACCACAATGTGCCCTTTTAAAGGAATTCAGACTTAATCTTCTCCCTGCAATGAATTATTTCCTTTGCATTTGTGTCACTGTTGTGCAGCACACTGTTGAAAATCTCAATGCTAACAAGACAGGCTCGCTCAATGACCACTCTAAGGGAGTACACTTGGCCTCTGTCAAGCCACTAAAGGCCCTGGGGGAAATTGTGAAGTTATTGTTTCTTTTGAGAAGCCCCACTGCAAATATTCACTAAAGCTTTCACTTGAAAGCTTCCATTTAAAATCCTTGCAAAGGATTGCGCTAAGGTTAAGAGAAAATATTATGATAAATAGAGTGTAAGATATTAAAACAGATGATTAGGTCAGAAATTAAAATGAATTGTTAGTAATCAATGAGAAATGAGCAAGGGTTACAACCTGGTGCTTTCTTTTGCAAAATCTTACATTTTATTGTGTCTCAGATCTCCTGCAAACCCAAATGGACATGTGTCATAAGAAAGTAAATTCTCTTCTAGGATTAGAGAAAATGGTGTCTCTCTTCACTGCTCACCCGTGGCACTGTGCAGACCCAGGGCATATCTTGTTCTATCTTATTGTTACTCGTTCATTCCCTGTTAAGGAAATTCTGAATTGAAAATGTCATATGCCTCAAGACACAAATATTGCCATAACAGATACTGCAGAGATTTATTTATGTTCACATAAAATATGCCTATCTTATTTTAACCTGAACTCTCAGAATTAAAAAGCTTTTCCGATGTGACATATAAAAGCATTAATTTCCTTAGAGTGAAGAAACTGAACAGGTTGGAATTTGCTCAGTTTCTTTTCTATATAAATCTCTTCAAAGGCCATTAAATGCTGAAAGCTTGGGTTATTCTCCTTCTCTGCCCTAGCTAATTTCATAAGTCCAGTAAATCCATCATTAAACAGGATATAATAAGAATAGCTGCCTTTGTGTCCTGGAGGGACAGGAGCAGGGCCAAGGCACCCACCGTGTGTGGGTCAGTGTGATAGCAGTTTATGTAGAAAGAACCAAGTCTTGGCTTTGCTTCTCATCCCTTCTATCAGCCTCCTGACTTGAGACTGGGCAGAGTTCATGGCTGGGGCAGTCCTGTTCCCTTTCCCTTTTCCCCAGTGCTGAAATTTACCCGACTGTAGAATGTCCACAAGGATGAAACAAAGGGTGCTGATAATAGTAATGCTTTATTAAGGACAGAAATTATTTTTGAGGGCAGGAACTCTCTTTTGGCACCTTGTCTCCCATCAGGGCATGTCTTCCTGGTCCCATGGTGCTGATCCTGCTGGGCCTGATGCTGGCACCCTGAGCTGGAGAGGAGTTACTGGTGGGACCCAACCATGAGAAAGTTTATGAGCTATTTCAGGGTACTGCCACTCATTGCCACAGCATTTTGGTGATGCATTGGGGCCATTTGTTCTTTCAGTGTCCCATTCTCCAGAGGGATTGAACAGTGGGTGGTATTTATCTCTAGATGTAAGAGATTATCTGTCATTTTAGTAATTCCTTGTCTTAAGGCCTCAGCTCTGTATTTTCGATGATAATTGGTTGGAAGGAGAGATGGACACAGGTACAGGCTAAAAGTTTATTTGTTTGTACAGATGCTGTCTTTACTACAGGCTGAGCTTCTTCTGTAAGTGGCAGTCCTTTTGCACTTTGTCTTCTGCAGCAGGCAAGGGTATGATACTTTAATGACTATGGTTTCTTAAAGCATTATCAAAAATGACAAGTAAGAAGTACCACACTGTCCCTTTCTCTGTTTTCCTCCAATTTCCCTTAAATGTCTTTATTTTTCCATTATTTGGAATAACATACCTTGTTTTTCCTCTAGTGGAATTGCCATAGCTCAAAATCTTTGAACTGTGAGTTGCTTTAAGAGAACATAAGAAATCTTTGTCAAAGACAATTATAATTGCTTCTTTTTCAAACTTCCAGGATACTCTTCTTATGAGGCAACAATATGGTTATTTAAGGATCCATTCTAAATAGTAGTATGTCCTTTTGTTTGCATGGATCAGGAATTGTTGCATCAGAAACACTAGTGCTGGACACCAGAGTGAAGCCGGAATGAGGGTCAAATCTGAAAAATTTGAACCGAGATCCTTAGCTGATACAGAATGTCAGTTTTACTGGTTTGCAGTATAAGAGTTTACTAAAAGTGATGATGGTACCCACCATGGCCTAACTTTTCCCTCTGTGTATTTTAGCTGTTTGTATTGGCCTCTGACATGCTTAGCAACTTCTTTGCCTGGTTTTCCCTGGGCAGCTTTGTCTCCTTCTGTGTGTGCCCATAAATATGAGGTGACTTTTCCTGGGTAGTGTGCTGTAGTGTACCTCAGTACCCAGCTGTGGTTTGGGAGTGGCATGGGGTTCATGGCACACTCCAGATTCATCATCTTCCTGGTAGCAGCAAAACAAACAAAGCTACTTAGTCTCTTTTTCCTCACATCAAACCCCTGTCAAGGGCATATTCATTAAAATACATAAGCTATTTCTATTATTATTATTGTTATATGAATCTTTTTAGTATTTGGCAATGACTCAAAATTTGCCATCCACCCACCTTCCCCAGATGGGTGAAAAATATCATTTAGAGCAGCTGAATATAAACCAGCTGGTGAATTAAAGCAGAAGCATTGCTGAAGTATAATGTTTAACAATGTAGTCTCTGTGAATTATTTTATACTGAACTTCCCGTAAATATTAATCTATCCTAAGAAATAGTGATGTAAAGTGAATGTATGTTCTTGATAAGGGATTTTTCTGGTGAAATGCTTGACGTAACAGTCCATGAAGGTTAGGTACTTCTGTGAGGCATTCACTTATGTTCTCCTTATTGGTGTGTTCTTCTAGTTTGTTCATTTATGTTCTTCTAGTTTGTTCATTTATGTTCTCCCAGCTTTTCATCACCTGTTCTCATGCTAAGGTCCAGACTGGGACCAGAGCCCTCACTGGTTTGTAACTGATACAGTCATCTTTTGCTGGACGACACTGATGGCTGAAATGTTGCCCATCTGTTGTGACAGTTCCACAGCCCCTTTGTTGGGGTTTAGCTGGGATGAAAGACAGTGGAAAATGAGGCTTGTCATGTCATGGAAAGCCTTCCCAAAACAGCGCCAGGGGTACAATTCAAGTCATCACCCTTCCCTTGACAAGGAAATTCACTGCCACTTGCAAGCTGTTGGGGATGAGAAGGTTTCCATAATTTTCCTGAAATCTCTAAGAGATGAAAGGATCAAGGCTGGAAGTCTTCCCTGCTGTACTTAGACAAACTACTTGGTGGTTTGTGGGGGTTTTTTGTGTTTTGGTTTGGTTTCTTGTTTGGTTGTCTTTGTTTTGGGTTTTTTGTTTGTTTGTGGGGGGGTTTTGTCTTTTTTTTTTTTTTTTTTTTTTAAATAACCTAAAGCCACTGTCATCCTTGGTTTTATACAACCAGCTTTTTACAACAAAAATAACACAAAGACATATTAGTCTACTCACTACATAGGTGACACTGTTACACAAGGGAAATCAGGTCAATAAACAAATTCATTTTACATTAAATGAATCAATGCATTGGTTTCAGAGTGGGGAAAGGAGCTTCTTGGGGTATAAACTTAAGAATTATTTTTCCTGTTGCAAGTCTTAATATTTTCTTAAGAAAATGCTCTTCATAAATATGTACCATTTGAGTGACTTATACATATATTCTGTAAGTGCCAGCTGTGTAATTATTAAGACAGCCATGTGTGATTTTGTTTTATGTTGCAAGCTGTATTTCCCTTGAGATTGGGAAACTGAATGCGTGGGGGTAGTGACTCATTTTGCCCAGTCAGATGGTGATTAGAGCTTTCACAGTATTTACATCACAGCAAGATGCTTCTGTCAGATTGTACAGTTTAATACTGGATGGAGCCTTAAAAATTAAAATGAGAAATGGACCAAGCATGACACAGTAGCTGGAAGTGATGTGGTAGATAAGCAGCCCTGTCCTCATTGATTTGTCTGCAGCAAGTGACAATGATGTGTTGATTTTACCTTTGCAGTGGATCGCAAATGATCCGGTTGCCCTGTAGAATCAGCAGCAGCCTACATAAAAGCTGAGTCTATATAATAAAGTATCTCTAAAAAAAACAATTAAAAAAGAACTTTTCCAAGAATCCCACGAGGGAGAGTGTTCTCAGTAACTCTTTGTTCACTGCTGTGTACTGCACTCACAAGCAGGAGAGGGAGATTTGGTTTTTTTATGAATGGTAAACGGGGAGGGACATAATGTCATCAGATCGTGATGTCAGCCCAATGAATGAAATACTTCCTTAATGTATTGCTCCAAGCCCAAGAAGAGGGACACCATCTCGGTTTGGTTCCCTAGAATAAATTGTCTTTTGCTGACGAAGTCATCTTTCCCACGTGTCATGAATAATCCATGTAAATCGGGACTTAAATAACCAGGAGTCAAGAAACTCGTGGAACAGTGCACGTTTGTTCCCTTGCACGTCCTCCCGGAGCTGCCAGTGGAACACCCCTCTGCAGGCACCGCTAATGGGCTCCGGGAGTTGAAGCGCTATTGCTGATTCCCGTTGTTCTCCAGCTATCCCAATGTTCTGCTTTTGTCTGCAGAATTCTTTGTTGAAGCTGCAAGCCCTGGAAACCGATCTGTGCTCTGCGTTCCTGCCAAGCCAGGAGGAAACCCCCCAGCTGCCGGCACCCAAGGACACAGCCCCTCCACCAGTGCAAGCCAGCGTGCAGGCGGATGGGGCCGGCGGTGGAGGTAAGCGGTCCTGTCATGGTGTGTTCTCATTTGCAATTATAAAAGAGCCTTGTGACTTGCAGTTTAAAATCAGGTTTGCAGCCCTCTGGGAAATAGTGCAGAGCTAATGCAAGGCACCATTTCCTGACGCAAATGCTGTGTAATGTAAATGTACCTGTGAAAAGGACGGAAATTAATGGCTGTAACCCTCTGGTTTTCTGAGAGACAGTCTTGATTTTCAGACATGTTTTAACAATCCTGATTCTTTTATTTTCAGGTTTAATCTGTTATTTTTTTCCAAGTAAATTTACTCTCTTTACTTCCTGTGTCTGTATTGTGTGAGATCACCTGCCATATCATGTAATTCTATTTTTGTCATTCTTTTTGTCAGAGCAATATCACTTCATTTCTCCTATTATTGATTTTAATTTAATGCATCAGCAGAGAGATAGCGAAGGTGAGTTTTACAGCATGTGGATTTTAATCATTCATGAACCCTTATTATTACTCATATGGGCAAACTGTGGTGTGTTATCTTTCCCTCTTTCCTCAATATGGAAATAAATAGCCCTAAGGCTCGGCACTATTTTTGTCAATTCATAGCTTGTAGTCCCAGGGCTTGGCAGAGTCGTGATGCTCAGTAGAAGAGGAGTCACTGTTCGTGAAAAATAGGTCAGAGGAGTATGACTAATACATCTCACAGACAAGTGACATGAATACACAAATACCTAAATCGTGCACCATGCATGGTTCAAATTAAGGCAGGTAGGTCAGTAAATCCCTTTGCAATTGATGTTTCATATCAGAATAAATCCGGGTTCAGAAGAACTTATTTCAGGAGCTGATTGCTCAGAATATTCAGCAAAAAATAACATTAAGTTATTTACCAAAAAAAATAAAAAAAAAAAAAAAAAAAATCACAAATGCGAGTGTTCTACTTAAGAAATTCTGAAGTTTTCTGTTTGTATTGCAAAATTAAAGAAAAAGGTATGTAGAAGTAAAATTATTACAAAGATGAAGGAATGTAAAAATCCTAAGTGTCCTGGATTTTATCTAAAATTATTGAATTCTTTAGCCTAGCTCGGCAAGTACCGTAACAGCTCTTGGATGCAGGTGTGGAACTTGGACTGGTGCTGGCCTTGGCAGAGGTGCTAGCCTTGTGAGGCAGAAGCAGCTCTCACATGTGCTCTGCATAGCCAGAGACATTTCCCAGCCCATCCAAAATCTGCACTGACTCTTTCCTTTATGACAGGGTGGGGTTTGCCTCCTTTTGCAGTGGCTTGCTGCATTATTTTGTTCTGGTAGTCTCCTAGTTCCTGGTTAGATGGTTCACAATTGTTTCCTTTACTTATTTGTGCTGTTTTGATTGGATTTTCTTTTTATTCATGCTGTTAGTGACCCCTGCTTCAATGCCCTCTCTGCTCCTACTTGCACATCTGCAGCTACTTGGGGAAATATTGCATGATGTAGCATTTCTCTTGCACAGTTCAGAGCATGCTCTGTCACTCCAGCAGTTCCAACTTGTGCTTTAGTTAAAGCTTCCCTGTTTAATGGGTTTTAACATGCACTTATTCCTGCTAACATCTGCTTTGTGATTTGTGGTAATTTTATTAACTTGCCATTTTGCATAGACAGAGCTGGTCCTAATTCTGTCTCTTAAATTCCTACCAAGATTTTCTGATGCACTGAGTTAAGGTACAGTTGTCACGTGGGACTATTGGCTATTTCAGCTCAAACTTGGATGGAAGTCCAGAGATTGTATCAGGCTAGAAAGAGAGTTTTTAGACGATGTGCCATATATGCTACATCTCTATTTATTAGCCTTTCCTTGGTAAATCAGGCAGAATAAAGCAGCATCCTTTCATTCACATCGCAGTCAACAAAAATTGGAAAAGTGTACATTATATGTATGTTGAATGAAGATAGAACAGTGTAGCAAAATGACAGGGTGTTTCAGGATGCAAATTTTAAGGGGATGAACAGTAACTTGTCTCTGAGCAAAGACATCAGTTTCCAGTTTACCTCTGGATATGTAAAAACAGAATTAGGGTGGCCAAAGTGGGACCATAAAGAATTGCTAGGGGTTACTAAGCTAGTATTTTAAATGGGAAAACATAGAAAAGTGGGGTGTAATTTCCATGGCTTTTGGATATGAGTATAGATCAAATAAGTTGTGACTTGTGGCTTGAGCAGTGAGCAGCTGAACCTAATTACAAGAAGTTCTAAATGGGTTTGAAATTAAAAATCCAGATGTAATGTGTTGAGGGCTGAACACACTGCAACTGCATATTATTTTTTCTACATAAGAGATTCCAGTGTATTATTGTTTTACATAGAGAGTATCAGTGACATAAATGCAGACTTGTACCATAGGACTTGTTGCCATATGAAGTCCACCTTATGAACATGCTGCGTAAGATACTAGAAGCTGCTTTAAGTCTTGTCCAGCAGATGAGATGGAATAGATGCCAAGGGACAACTTACTGGCTTGGGTAGAGGTGGCTTTAATTTTGGCAAAAGTAGAGGATAAAGTTAGACCAGGCACATGAGCACAAGTAGAAGTTTGGTCAGTTCATGGGCTATCTGGGGATAATGCTTAGTGTCTTGTTTAGGATCTACACAGAACTGGAATCAGGATGATGGCCTTAAGCTTCAGTTAAAGGTGGGATTGGTTAGAACTTGTCATCACCCTCAGATGTTCCACTGTTATGGTAATTGGGCCACATAAATGAATCTGTTCGAATTGTTTGCTGACCACTTATGAGCAGAAGGGAGTAAATTAATGCACCTGTAGTGGGGTTGGAACTAAAGCCTTTCTTGGGTCATACCAAGGTTGTACCAGTGTGAAAGGCTTAATAAAGCAATGCTGTCAGAAGGCCCTGGTGCCAAGGAAATGGAAGTGCCCAGGCTTTTGGGAAATATTCCCAATTTCATCTGGCATGCAGGTTGTCTCCCTTTCTGAATAGAAACCTTCCTTGTATTTGGTTTTTCACTGGAGCTGCACCAGCCACTACTTGGCCTTTGCATTTATCTTCAAGGAGTGTTGAGTCTTGAATGTGTATGCTTTTCTTCCATTTCTGAGACTGGGTTTGGCTTAGGAAAATTGCCCAGTTGTAAATGTGAAAAGGAACAAATGCCTGTGACCCCATGGTCCATCAGCAGTACAGTCTCCTGCAAGAGGGGTAATTCTAGAGCCACAGGAAATCAGAGTTCAAATGTTGGAAAGTTGTTTCCTGCACCTCTGTCATACAGAAACTGGCTGATCTTTTTATCACATCATTTTTCTTTCACAGTGAGAGGATTGCTACTTAATGACTATAAAAAAAAATTTATTCCTTGTAATAACAGAGCATGAGAAACTGTGAAACTATTCTTAGTCAACCTACTTCACAGTGGTTGTATGTTTCCTGAAGTTCAAAGATGGTGAAATTAAATTACAGAAGCCAGGTTCTTCTCATTGACAATACTGTTCTTCAGAATAAAAAACCCCAGCAGCAGCAACAACAGAGCAAAACCAACCAAAACTATTAATTTTTAAAAATCTTACAGGGTAAGGAAGGAGTACTTGCCAAAAGGAGATAACACTTTTGTTTGCAGAACAACAATTATTGCAGCCATTACCAGTGTGTTGTCAGTGTACATGGTTTTCCATGGCTGGTACAGTGCTCTACCCTTCCTTCTCCCAGATACCTTTCTGGATCTCTTTATTGGAGGATTTGAATCCCACACATGATTTAGGAGATTTACGAGAGTCGAATTTGACCTACAGAGTATGAAGTACTTAGAGGAAAGAAGCAAGGTTAGAATTAATAATCAGCTACTTTGTCTCATCATGACAGTGCTTAGCATAATTATAATTGAAGGTGCTGTAGATGAACATAGAGATACAAAAGTCACATGTGACTTTTGTATGAGAGACAAAACTGTGATTATACAATAGGATTTTTTGTTGTCTGTAAAGTAAAAAACTACTGGATAGCACCCAATAAAATGATATTTTAGGCCATTGTAACTACTATTTCTTAAATCAATAGTTGTTTTTTGTGAAAGGTGCTGCTCAGAGCTGCTTTTTCCCCACTATCCCAGTGCAGCAATAGGGATTTGCAGCTTTGGTATCTGTTGGGCAGAGGGCAAAAAAAGTGTACTACAAAGGTTCCATTAAAATCCTGACAGAAATATCCACTCAGCATGGGAATGTCAAGTCCCATGTGCAAAGAAGAAAATCGAAAGGAAGTGAAGGTGAAAGAACTTACCTAAACCTGCCAGTTCTTCTGTGAGTAAATCCATGTACAGTTGTTTTTCTGTGCAGTTTTAGATTTTCATCGAATAAAAGGATTCTGTGAAATGTATTAGAATGCAAGCCATATGGCAAATATAACACTGGTTAGAAATAACATGCATGCTGCCTGGAAATGCAAAATAATAGATATGAATTAAAAGACTGTATATATAAAGGGGTTTAGGAAAAATAACATAGCTGATGAAAAATATTATGTACTGTGGAAGCTGCTGTAGGGGAACCTAAGACAGAGCAAAATCTTTGCTTTAACAAAGCAAAACAGAGAGAATTTTGGGCAAGGACTTTCATAAGTGTGTTTTTTCCCTAAAAAGTATAATGTGCTTTAAGTTGCAATCATCTGATAGCAAAAGTATGGATTAGGCCACATCATAGTCATCCATTTCAACTACTGAGGGTGAGGAAGAAGATTCACTGATTGTTCCCTTTAATGTACTCAGGCACAACAAAGGGAAGATGAACTCTAGATGTTCCCTAGAGGTAGACACTGTAACATGCACATTATTTTTCATGTTATCCATAAACAGAACCAGTGTGATGAAGTTCATCATTCCTACTTTTTCTAGCTTGACCATTGCTATAAAAAAAATTTTAGCTTTCGAGGCACCTTGAGGTGAAGTTTCCATGTGTAGTCCAAGACACTGGTAATGCAGTATCAGAAGCACAACTCCTCTGGGCAGCAGTCACTGCCCAATGCCTTGAGTAACTTATTGGGATGTTACTGCTAGTGGTTGTTATTTTCCTGTCTTATGTTCTTTAGACCCACGAGTGTTACTTCAAACCTTAGCAAAACTCCGCAGGATGCTGCAGGCAGCCCTGGAGGTTCTTAGCATCAGGACGTATTATATTTTTGATCTTCCTTTCTCTTCACCAGGGGAGCAAATGATAAATCACAAAATTAAACTTATTTTGTACACTCGCTGTCTTCGTCAGGAATGTGGCTATCAAAAGCAAACAGAACTATGAAAATATAAGTAATATTACTACTCTGGGAAACTCTCCATCTTTATATTATACTTCATTATTTATAAACACATCCACCCGGTTTCTTCTGTGGAAGCCACAAATTATTTATGTTAAGCCAGTAACTGTACTTGTATTTTCTCATCCCCAGTCCTGTGTTCATCCTGCATGTGATAATTTGCTGAACTGTTTGCAATTTACTTTGAATACTTCTGTAAGGACAGACTTGTATTCAACCTTGGTAGCTTGTGAGTGACCCTCAGCCCACATTGCTTTGTCCTTTCTTTGCAGAGCCTGTGCCAGCCCACAGAGACTGGCAGAATGACATGGAGAGCAGCCCACAGGAACATCACTCCCTGGGGACCAGTCGGCTGCTGTATCACATTACAGATGGAGACAATCCTCTTTTGTCACCACGCTGCTCTATCTTTAGCCAAAGCCAGAGATTTAATCTAGACACAGAGTCTGCTCCTTCTCCACCAAGTGCTCAACCTTTCATGGTGTAAGAAAATGTGTTTTAATTCTTATGTATTTTTAAAACTTTTTCTGCAATCTATAACTTTTGACTCTTCATGGGTTTTGGTTTTTTTTTTTGAGTCACTGTTATGTCATAAATGAAATTTTCATATTGTGGCATATTTTGACATTGATAATTTGCAATACCATAAATAGGAACTAGTGTTTCCTCAGTCATGAAGTCTTTGCTAATTATAGTTAGCAAGGACAGTTTTAAATGTTAGTTAGTAATTAGTGTGATAAGACAGAGAGGAGTATCATAGTATAGTACTAAAAATTTCAGCTGTAATTGAGCTATAGCTTGAGTCACTTGCTAGATGTGACAGTATGCTAAAGCACATGAACTGTCCATGTATGTGATTTCCAGAAACCAAGCTGTGAGTTACAGAGACAAATCAAGCTTTCTTATACAGAGCTTCATCTACATATGGATAATAATCAGATCTATTCATTTGAAACTGCAAATAATCAGAAACTAAACTGCCTTCAAAATGATAATGTTTATTTCCAGTAATGAAAAACTCTGAGTTTAATTTTACAAATCATCCCATTCCTGTCTTGTTATAGTAGGAAGATTTGTGAATTAAGATTTTGGTGTTAAATGTAAATATAGGATCAGATTTTGACCTGCTAGACAAATTTTTTTAAAAATGTACTGAAATCCTACAATTAATTAAAAAAAGGGGGAATGAAAGACAGGTGGAGAACCCATTAGTATACCCTAGGGGCACCTTGAGGCAAGAGCAATTATTTTATGCTTACTTTGTAAAACTAAGCAGTCTCTATCTTGTGAAAGAACATAGCTATGAATTCTGAAGTGCCAAGAAAGGCTTAAGGTGTGCCTGAAAAAAGGCATGTCCATTATAGCCAGTTCCGAGATCCAACTATGCTTGTGGCTTTTGCAGGCCAAGAAGTTCTTCCAGATGTAACTGTGAAGACTGCAAAGAACCCCAGACAGTAACACAGCTTACCAAGCATCTGCAGAGCCTCAAGAGAAAAATTAGGAAGTATGAAGAAAAGTTTGAGCAAGAAAAAAAATACCTGGTAAGATAATAATTGAAAAAGAGAATACTACAAGATGCAGGCAAGAATCCCAGTGTATTTAAACTTATGCAAAACAATACGAGAAAGGGTATTTTTAGTGCAATGAAATGGGGAAAACTTCAATGAGGGAATATCTTTTTAGCATCTTCCACTGCAAGCAGTAGTTCTGAGACTCTAATTTACGTTTTCTTTGGATTACCTTTGTTGCAAAATATCCATCTTTGAGAAGTGTGAATCAGTGAAACAGAGCTGACAGGCTTGTGAACCAAAATGATGCAAAAGATAAAAAAAGACGAAAAGCTACTTATTCACTTTGTAGAAGTCATTTGCTTGGAAACTGTTGCTCTGCTGTGCAGACTCTCATTCAAGGAGACTCCTGTAGGGCTCCAAAGCACGGGGCTCAACAGAAGCTGATGGCAGAAATGAGAGAAATAAATCTTGTGGGGGATTGTTTGCGGTCAATGGTGAGTGCTGTGCCCTCTGTGCAGGATTGTTCATGTCCAGCTAGTTTGTGTAATGTGAACTGGGTCATATAAACAGATCAAAACATCCCTGATGCTAAGGATGTGCACAATATGAAATAGGGAAGTTTGTGATGTTTTCTAACTATATTAAAATTAAGAAAATCATATATTACCTTGTAATCCCATTGATGACTGAAAACTTAAACGTGTGAATTATATGGCCCAATGGTCATCATATGCTCCTTGGAGCAAAATGTCATACACAAACAATCCTCACCCTGTGACCAGAGAAGAAATTATTTCAGAGGCTTAATTTTGCAAAACTGTTTTGCCATTTTAAATATCTGAGTTTGAAGATCCAGTGTAAATGGATTTAAATTTGGAGGTAATTTCCAGGTGCAAAGAAAGAACTGACATACAAAGTTTAAGATGTTTGTTCCTTTTGAAGTCACTTTTGCACAGGATTTTCATTTGATTCTTTAAGCAGGTCAGTTGAAATTTTTAAAGCACTGTTTCCCAAGAGAATCCCTGTCTTAAAGCAAGGGCTTATCCCTGCAAGGGACAGAGAGCTTCAGTTACCGTCCTGGAAATCACTTAGGAACTTGACTGAAATTAGGTATTTGATCAATCCTTTTGAAGTCACTGAGATTATTTACCCGACTAGTCAGATACTTAAATGTTGTTGGGTTTTTTTAAGGATCAGAGACAAAATACTCAGATCCATGTAGCACTGTGCCACAGTGGGGAGAGATAAGTCATGCCAAATTAATGCCACGCTCAAGCCAAAGGCTCTGCATGGCACCATGATCCCGAGCGGTCGGAGCTACAGGCATTTTGTAGCACACAGGGCTTTATCTGTTTGATCTTTTAACTCTCAATTCCTTCTGTTTCTTTACATTCTTTACGTGTTCCTTTTGCATTCAGCCTTCCCACGGTGACAAGACTTCCAATCCCGAAGTTCTGAAATGGATGAATGCTTTGGCCAAAGGTCGTAAGCAGCTCAAAGGTACATAATAGCACATTGTTTCCCTTTATTGCTGGAGCTTTTGGAAGTAGGAGTGTACCTGGAATATTTTAGAGTCAGTTTTCTAACCTCACTGCTCTGCTTATTTCTCACAGTGTGTGGCAATAAGTCTCCCAACGGCAACAAAGATTAGGGGATATGACTTGCCTTGATTCCTGAAAGCAGGGATTAAAGTAAGCCAGTTCAACCTTCATAACAAGGCTAGAAAGGGGAAAAAAGACACCATCTCTCCCTTATCATACTAAACATTCATGCAAAAGGCAGTGCTGTTCTGAATATTTTTATGAGTGTCTGAAACAGAGAAGTTAAAAGTTTCCTTGTAATAGCACAAATGTAGGTTGAAACTGTTTCTTTAGGACCAAGGCTACACATCTCTAAAGATTTCATTTATTTTGATCATAAAACCAGATCTGTCCTTGATATTAGATTTGGTCTTGAGGGTCAGGTTTTGCCCTTGACTGTCTGCATACCACTCCATTAACACTGGGAATGTATCACATGCTTTCCCTCAGGGACACTGTAGCCAAGACAGATTGATTTTTTTTCTTGAGGCTATTTATAATTTATCTAAATCTTTTTTTGCCCTGTTATAAATGGATTCTCACTACTAAATAAATTGTAGTATTATCTTTCATCTTTGTTCTGGATATAGTTAATAATGTAGATATAGAGGCTGTGATTGTGGTAAATAAAGAAGTAGAAACCCATCTTTCAGCAAACTTCTTCTTGAAAGTTCTCCCTTGAATATTATCCTGTATGATTATATTATTATTATTAATAATAGTGGTATTAATAGTATTAATTGTAGTTATTTCTCCTTGAACTTTGTGTTACAAATCCGGGAAGGGCAAATGAGAAGAAATGGTCAATCTACATAGTTAGCTATCTGAAGATTGTCTTTCTGACTCAACCATTGCTTCTCCTAGCCAGGGGGTCCAGTTTTCGTAGATCGGCCTCATCTTCACACCTAAAATGCCTTGATCCTCTGACAGCCCTTGATTTTATTATCCTCAGTAATGGCACTGCTTTTAAGTGAAGAAAAATTCATGAGGTTCACATGACAAGTACAACTGAAATGGAGAACACTCAAGTGCTTGTAGGCCCTTCTTCAAGTTTGTAAGGCTTGTCCACCCTTTCTAGATCTATGGGTTTACTAAAAGTTCTGGTTTTCCCTACAGAGCTGGCCTGTATCCTCAGACTGCCACAACTAAAAAATTGTCACTGTTTCTGCATGGATTTCAACAAATTTAACACAGCTGGAGCCATCAATCTGCCTTGCCCAAGGTGCTTCACCAGTCAGGCGCATGTTAGGAACAAAGTCTGGTTTTACGGGAGCTAATTCAGACTGTAATTCCATTTCCTTGTTGCTCTGTGCAGGTCCCTGGAGCTCCAGGGTCTTTGGCTTGGTGTCAAGCTAATACACTTACATCCTTTATCACACCCTGGCAGGTTGCTGACTGGGAAGCTTGAACATACTGTAACCTGTCTGTTTTCTGGGTTGATCAGGCGCTCTCCTGCCAAGGGAAGGCATTTAAGGAAGAGACTGTTTCTCCCTGTGAGGACCATCTTAGCCTGGCTGGGAGGGCAGTGAATGGTTTCAGTGCCACTAGAGAGCAGAGTTGGCTGTGCAGACCTGGAGTACATGGCTCTGGCGGCCTGGCATTGAGGGCTCTATGGCACAGCTTGGCCCCCCAGCCCCTTTTCTAACCTCACCCACACTGAAATTCATCACTAATTCCTACCCAGACCCCACTCCTTAACCCAGTGTCTCTTCAGTCCTCACCTTTTGTGTCAAAGATGGGCTTGGGGGAAAAAGAGAATTAAATACATGCTGTAAATTTCATTGTCATGGACACATGAGAATGTGTCCTGGACCACTGGATTTCCCTTTAACCAGATAAAAAGTTTACATGTTAAAGTGAAGCAGAATTACTTTCCTATATTTCTGTGGTATGATAGTAGTTGTATGCAGCAGTAGGAAAGTTTTGGTTTTGTTTTTCTAGTAGGGTCAGAGAAAATATTTCCTGTGCAAATATTTATAATCTACTTACTTGCCACGTAATTTGCCTTTCAGAGCTGAAACTCAGAATGTCAGAAGAGCAAACCTGTACCTCCACAGCACCCCAAAGAAATGATCATTGTGAAAGCACTGGGACCTCTAAAGAGCCTGGCACACAGGAGGCCACGAGTGTGGAACCAGCTCCCTCAATGGAAGAAACCATGGATAGTGTATTGAGACGACTAAAGGAGAAAAGACAACACTTCAACCTTCCTGAGACTATTAAGGTATTTAACAAGCATGTGTGTTTCCTTCAGAACTTTATCACCCGAGGCAGGTGTTAGTGTGTAGCTGTCACAGGGTGTGCCCCTGGGTGTGCGTGCTCTGTCAGCTGGCACTGCAGTGTCTTCTCTCTAGTGAGATGGGAGCTCTAGTGCAGTTTTCTGAAGTGACTTCTCTGAGAGGAGTTGCTCAGACAAAGAGAATGCTTTCTCAAGTAGAACTAAGCACTTTCTGCTCAGAGATGCCTGTGTGAAACTGTCTGCCAGGCGCTGCTGGAACCTGTCTGCTTGAGGCTGTGTGTGCAGGTAGAGCATATCCCTGTGCGTTGAAGATGGTGGCAGCAAAAGCAATCCTATCTTGAGCCCACAGAAACTCTGTGACTAAAAACCTTCCTGAAGTTCTTTTGATGATAAAGGTCCCCCCTCACCTGAGAAATGCTGAAAGCCTCTGCCCAGCCGATGTGCTGAGGTCATGTGGGAAGGAAAACCATCCAGACTGCTTTGCCTTGTGATCTTGTACCTTTACGTGTGCTGATACTGTCCCTGCTCTTCCATATTCCCAGTTACTCTTCTAAATGTAGGAACAATATTCCATGAGATGTGATTGCTTGGCTGGGCAATCAATTTTTGTTTTAAAACTGGTACATATTTTGAAGTTGTGCTGTACCTTCACATTCCTGGCACCCTATAGGGTTGTCTGCAGTGATACATACCACCCATAAAAATACTTTTCAGGGGCCTATTTTTGCTGTCCAGCGATGTTGCTGTCCTGATGCTATACAGCCAAGCAAGAAAATAAATTCTGCCCTCAAAGGTGCCTAAAATCTGAACACTGACAGTAGCATTTAGACTCTGGCTGGTGAATAAAAGAGGGGATGAGAGGGACAAGGAGGGGGAAGAACTAAATGTTAAACTATATGAGAACTAAGAAATTATTCTGGGTGGATTTCAGTGGCAGAGAGAACCCAGCAGTGATAATTTTTAATTTTTTGTTTTGTTTTGCTTCTATTCTTAGTTCTTAAACAACTAGTTGCTATATAAAAACCAGAACTATGCATAACAATGCCATGCTTCTGAGATCTTGAGTTCTGCATACATGACTGATTTTTTAATTGTTTCTTTTTATAGGCTACTTTTTAAAAACCTGAAATGGAAAAAGTGTTTCATAACCAGAAAACAAAAGAAAGCAACCAAACCATGCTGTTCTCTATACAGTCCTAAAAAACCAACAGGGCAGACTGTAGGATAATATTTTCATTTATAAATTAAATTGTTTTTTATTATGCAAGGAGTGAAATCAGATGACACCAAAACAGATGTCAGTGAGGAAATCCTGAGCAAAAAGCTCTGGTAAGAGCAAGCTGGGTGTGGACATCTGTCCCAGTAATTTTCAATTTATTGGACTTCTCCTCATTTTCCAAGAGAACCTCCTAAATCTGTGCAGTTGCAGTGCTGTCTTGAAAGACTCTCACAGAGAATATGGTAATGTAAATTAAATGTTTGCATAAGTCAATATTTTCAAATGTTGTTTTTAAAAGTTTCTTACTTATTTCATTCTTGAAGAGAGAGCTTGTGTTGAGAGAAGTGCTGTTAGCAAAGGTGTTTGGTAAAAATTAAACCAAACTCCTGGGGAACAGAGTCTTGAGCAGGAGTAACATGACATCAAATCGATCTATTTCAAAATGTGTTTTAGTAGCTCCCTAAGTGTAACATTAAAAAACATTGGATTTTGATTATGACTCATCCTGGACTTTGGGGGGAGAATGAGGTTTATAGCAGTGATGATGTGAAATGAACCAAGGGTGTCTAATAGTTACAACAAAGATCAAAGTCTTCATTACAGATACACACAACTTGGCTGTTACTGTAGATATTTTTTATGTGCAACATTTTATCTTGTATATAATATTTAGATCTTGTACCAGCATCCGAGCCAGATTAATAGTAAATCGCAGCTAAATGTTCCTTTTTCCACTATTTAGTTATTTTGGGCAAGGACAGTGTTTCTGTAAAAGCCTGCCAAGTTCTCCCCTGAAGTTCCACTGTGAAAGCCTCCAAGGCCCTGCTGAAATACAAATGAGAGATTGTGTGTCCTTCAGAGAGGTGCAGAGTAAAATCCCAGTGTGTCTAAAGAGCACAAACCACAAGATCTGAATACAAAATAGTAGAATGTGGTTTCCACAACAAAACACCCCTCCTGCAAAAGAGCCTGTAAGTAAAGCTACGGAATGAGAAGGTGTAGAGATAATTGGGGTTGGCCTGTGAATGGCTCAGTAACCCACAAAGGGATGGCCACCTGGTACTACTTGTGTCACTAGATGCTTGTGCAGGGAGCTGGCGACTTATGTAGTAGTTCCCCTCCTTTCTGCTTTGGTGTTAAATGCTGCTTTGCAATGAGCCCCCACTCATCCCCACGAGGCAGACTTTGGCCCTGGGAACCCGGACTCTGTGCCTGTGTGGAAACAAAGCACTGCCTTGGAGAGGCTCCAGGCAGGCCCAGTCCTTGCTGTCCTGCTGTCTGTCCTTCTCTCTTCGGTTTATATTTTCGGTCTGGAAAAACAACAGTGAGGGATGTTGGGAATAACAGACTAGTAAGGAAGTCAACTGCATACAGCCCTCTGTGCCAAGTTATGAAAACCAAACTAGTGCCTCAGCTTTAGGTGAAGTCTCCTTTTTCTTTCTTTATATGCCACAAACAAGTTTTGCCTTATGTTCAGTTTGAATGTTTGCAGTCTGTCCCCCAAGGCCTTTCCCAGACTGGTTCCCTTTATGTATCTGTCATTTCATTATTGACCCACTTCAGTTCATCTTCTCCTTGGCTATGAAACAGTGTTTTTATTTAATTAGCATTGAATTTTCCGCTCGTGTGCACAGCCTACAGTCCTAAGATGTCTCAGACAATTCTGTAGTTTGTGATTGCAGCTGCTTCCTCTGATTTTGAAATTATCAGCCATTTCAAACCTAGCTGAATATAAACCTGTCTTGAGATTGCTAATAAAATGAGCTAATGAAATAGGCTCAAATGCCAAGCCCCTTCGAGATTATTTCTTGTACATAAAATCAATATTAATGATCATCCCCCATTTCTTCCTAACCAGTCAGCTGCTCCTGGCTTAAGAGTTTTTGAAAGAGTTAACCTTGTATTAATTGCAGAACTAGTAATATATTAAAAAATTAGCTAATTTATAATACTCCTTCATTCTAGTTAGCAGCTCATCTCTTAACAAGAATGACAGATATTTTTGGTGTGATTAACTCATGCAGACCTTTTAGGCAAAATGTGATTAGCAGTTCTGATTAGTGGCTCTGCAGTGCTTTTGCATTTGAGCAGCAAACAAGAAAGGTTTTGCTCCTGCTGCAGTTAATAGCAAGGCATCCTGACATTACAAGGGTGTTACTTCTTCAAGGCTTGATATATTTTTAAAAGTAGAGTCTAATTAGCAAAAATATTTCTCCAAGTTATAAATTAAAAAAAGTAAATCTTAGTCATTGACTTTCTTCAGAAAGGCACCCTGTGTGTGTATCCCCAACTCCATGGGTCTTCACATTACTTAATCTCCTCCAAACCGTTGAACGCCTGGCCCTAATTCGTACAGCTCTGTCCTGATGTGTCAGAGAGTGTGGAAAATGGCATTAGCTCCTTGGTGTTCAGGAGCAGGTCTTGTTGGGAAGAGGGGGAAAGGGAGGAGAGAAATACCTGTTAGACTGTGTGCTCCCTGCAGCAGACACCTGTACCTGTACTGACTAATTGCACTGTTGAAAAATCAACATTGCTCTGGTATCAGAGATTCCTACTGTGATTTTTGAACAGAAATAAACTTCCAGCGTGAGATGCACTTTCTGCAGCTCCCCCACAGTGGTTCTATCCATGCACACCATCCAGCCAGAACTTCCTGCTGGCTGGTCAGCCTTTTGCCATTTCATTTTGTAGACAGTACCTTTTCCTAGTACCCCCAGCATTTATAGTGTTCATCATAGGATTACGATGGCTGAATACTTAGGGATTCCATTGTGAATCTATCATTCCACTCTATAAGCAGGTTGGGTTTGCATTGCTGAAGCTTTCTGTTCTACACCCCTTACCAGCCAAGGCACATCTGTTTCTCTTTTTTGATGAATAATTATAAAGTTGAGGAATGTTCTCTCTGCATTTTTGCCAGTTTCTGAGTATTCTGACTAGCATGGTGGCTGTTCTCACTTGTTGCAACTAAACATACTTAATATATAATGGAGAATGCTATCTATGATTTATGAACTGACCTGGCAAATGGAAGTTAACATTATTTTCTTATTTCTCTAGAAGATGGATGAGAAAAATAATTCTTTAGTATTTCTCCTACAATGATTATTTGTAAATGTTACCTAAAATGTTCTAAGTGCTGCAATGGTATCTGTGGGACCTCAGTGCCAACACCTTCTCCTCAAGTGCTGCTGTCACATTCTATGAGCCCGCTTTTCCAAACCCAACCAATGAGACACACATCCTGTCCATGCAATTTGACTGTGATATTCCAGCAAAAACTCCTGCTTGTTTAGGCATTCTGTCAAATGGTATTCGCAGAAATGTTTTTTAGATGCAGATTCTGTGCACCACACAAAGATTCTCACCCTATCGACTAAGAACACGGTTTGTACCTTGGGAACATTCCAGAGAAGGATGCACTGTTCCATCAGGAGCCTAATATCCCTTCCTGGCTTTGAGTTTGTGAAAGGGCTTGTGTACAGGAGTAATGTGGAGAGAAATCAAGGCAATCAAGTATTAGATGTATGACAGTTAAGAAAAATAAGATTCCAGGCTTTCAGTAACCTTTCATTCATGCATCTCTCTCCACAAGTTCAGGCCCCAAAGGCTCCACTTTGGCCAGCCAAAGTAAGTACAGTGTATTTTCCACTGGTTAAGGCCTGACAGAAAGCCTACTCCAATCAGCAGGAGTATCTCCACAGCTCCCACCAGCTCTGTGTTAGGCCTGGAGAGGATAACATGTCTTTTGATTCATTTAAAAAATCAGTCATGTAATTTTGGACTCTGTTCTTGCTAAGGTAATGCCAAGTCCCCACTGATCTCAGTGCGGACAGAAACAGAATTCATTATTAATGTTTATCTGGGGAGAACAGATTATTAAACAGATATGTACCTGTGCCATTATCATGAAATCCTGACTCATAATCTTATAAATAACTTTTTTAAATAGGATATGACAAAAAAGCAAATGGCTTTGGAAAAAATCAATCTTCAGAAATGTCTACTGTATTTTGAGAGTATTCATGGACAACCTGTAAGTATTCCATAGAAAGATAGGCACATTAAAAATTATCTAACTTCTCTAACAAATAGTTTTGGACTTGTACATTAAATATATTTAAATGAATTTTACACAATTAACATAATTTATTTTGCACTAATTTTCAGGTATAAATGTTATTGCCTGATACTGGTGAATTTGATTTAACAGTTAGAAATTAAGCCAAAAGAGTTTCTATTGGCCCTGTATCTCTCTTCATGATTGGAAAATGCAGGATTTGATGATAAAGTTGGAAGATTGTATATGCACAGCAGACCTGGCTTATGCTTCCTTGGCTCTGCTACAATGTATGGCCAGAATGTTTAGCAGCTGAAAAAGGTTTTATATAGGGCACCCTCTGAAATGTGAACTACAAAATTACACGACATGTTTTTTTCCTTTACTACACAGCAGCACTTAAAACTATTAATTAAAATCCTTTCAAGGGACTTCATTGCTGAATGTAGATGCAAACTAAAAAACATTCCTCCACTGGTGAGATGATGATTGGAAAATTTGTCTATACACTACTGAGGAATTTCTGTTTGATATCTATGTCTGTGTTCTTATGATTGTCTCTGTTTCTGGCTAGTAATTGTCAGTAGAGGAAAAGGGGAGTGGCACCAGCATGTGCCCAAAAATATGCCAGCTGTGAAAACAATTATGATCTGAATCTGAACTCTCTGCATCTTGGATAAAAACATTTTTGTTCATCCTCTTTGGACTTGGAATGAGAGCTGAGGGATGGAGAGAATAAACAAGGAGAGTATGAAGAAATCACATTTCCTAAGAAGGAAAACGAAATTATTAGTGCTATATAGAGGTAAAAGAGACTTAATTCAAAGATAGAAAAGAGAGTAATAGGGCATGCTTTGTATCATGGGGTTCAGGGAGGGTGTTTCTTAAGGTTGAAGCAGCTCTGTAATCCAGCCTTGAAATAGAGCAGAGCACGCTGGGGATGATGTTTGCCCTGCTGATGTATAGCACGGCTCAGCACCATCTTCATCCAGACTTACCTGAACAAGGTCAGACGGAGAGGGCACTGACCAGGTTTAAAACAAAATAATTATATATTCTGGCCTGTTTGGCATTCCTTGGAGCCACTCTTATGTGTTGTAGTCAAATGGCTGGGGAAGAGAAGTGGGTGTGCTGGGATAGGCAAGCCCTGACATTCTACAGTGAAATGTGCCCCTAGAAATGGTTAGTGAGATGCATGTGGTATTGTCACCCTGTGTTTCTCTATGTCACCCTTACTCCTGCTGACCAGGCATTTGGCTGTTCTGAGCAGCTCAGGACTATTGTCTGTACTGTCAGCCAGTCTGTCTCTTCAAATCTGCTGTGTGTTCACTCATCTGAGAGGGGGGATCTCGGCTTCAGTGACGTGGTACCCAGAGAGTGTTCATAGGCATGGGAGCTGAGGGTGAACTAGCTTGCAAATGACCCTGTTTTAACATGTAATCACTTGGGAACGTGTTGTTTTTCTGGGGAGGATGGGGGTTGTTTGCTTGGTTGGGGGCTTTTTTGTCTTGGTTTTTTTTTCCCCTGTGGAATTTGCTCTTTTTTTCCTTAGTGCAGTAAGTCAGTCTACTGCACAGCTGGTTTCCATAAGGTTTATTTCTGTATTTGTGAACATTTGTGACTGGATCACGTTCTTATCACCTGATTCTAAATCCCATTCTCTTCCAAATCAATGCTCCTAATGCTCCTGAAAGACCAAGAGCAAACTAAATGAACAAGCAGTTAATCCTGATTGTGGAAGGCAGTTCCAGTGAGGAATGCACACTGCATGTGGAGCCTGTAAAGCTGTATTCCTGGTGCTCTCCATTCCATTGGCACGGTTGTCCCAGGCAGCCTGTCATGTTTCTGTAGGAAGCCTCTTGCCATTACTACAGCTGAGTGAGATACCAGTGCAAGGCACAGGAGCACCTGATCTTAACTCTTGCTGCTCTGTCAACATCCTTAGAAAGTGAATAATTTACCCTTTGCCTGGGTGTGGCTCAAGGAAGTGAGGAAATCGCCAACCTATTGTCCATTAGAAAATAGGTTGGCGATTTCCTCTTCAGAAATTTTATGGATTAAGTTACAGTTCCCATGGAATATCTAAGGATGTGAAATACACATCTGGTCATATTTTTCTAATACCTTTTTCAGCTTTACAGGACCAAATGAGAATCTATTTACCTTTTACTTTTAATTTTGGAGGACTACATTTTGTTATGATTTCTCTTTAGGTCACCAAGCAAGAAAAGAGTCTTATGAAACCTCTTTATGACAGATACAGGATTATCAAGAAACTTCTTGCAGCTCCATCTTTGATCACAACAATTGTAAGTTGGAAAGAGTTCATATTCATTGTCAAGAAAACATAGAAAAAGCTGTGTTTGATTTGTATCTGTATGTCCATTTGGCAGCAAAAGAACTACTGATATTTAAAAAATCTCCTCATTAGTTAATAGAGGGTCTAGCAAATATTCTGTAAAATTCAACTTCTAGGCATGTCAGAGGTGTAGCAGAACTTCAGTGGACTGGCTAAAGAGATCAAAGGCTGGCATTAGTTTTCCATTGTGACTAACACCTGCAACACAGAAGGCGACCTCTCTCTTTCCAGGAAGCACTCTGCTGTCACTGTATCCTGCTTCTGTATTTTATTGACACAGCTTTTATCTATCATGTAGCACATAAATACCACGGGTAGTACTTATATCAGTGTAATGTAACAGTACTAATTGCATGGCAAGTAAAGATAGAGGAGTCTGGCTAGTTGGAAGTTAATTAGCATGTCTTTAAAAAATACTAATCTAATAGTAACTGGGGCTAGGTCAATTAAAAAATTATTGTCTTGTTAGACAACAATGGAGCTTAAATTTCTTTGAAAAATCCCAGTGTAAAGCCTTCTGCATGTGCACACAGGTATTTTATTAAATAACTCAATTGAAATGCCCACTCGTATTACTTCTTAGAGCTTTGCCCCATGGAGTTTTTATGTTTAAGCCTCAGTTTCAATAGCTCAGCTTTTTTTTCTGAGGATGGAGGAACATGAGGAAGACAGTACTATCAGTCTATTTTGGTAGTTAATACTTGTAGCTATAAAACTGTGGAATCTCCCTCCAACTCTTGTTACAGTCAGAAATTCTACAACTGCTGGCTGGGCATACTCAGAAGCAGGGCCAGTTTTTATCCTTTATACTCAGGTGGGCAATACACCCAGTGACCCCACGAGTGCTTTCATGGACAATCTTGGGTAGACCTGGGTAAAGCTTTCAATATATGTAACCCATGTAAATTAATACATCCCAGATGTTAGATCCTAATCAGTTTGATTGTCATCCTATGAACTGTTAGTGTTCTAATTTAAACAATTAATTTAACAATGTCTCATGTTTCACAAGCAGGAGGAGGAAGACTCAGATGAAGACCACTCTCAAAGCAGCCATGAGTTATCATCTGGTCCAATGTCCTGCTTCCCTGTTGAAGAGCACCTGTGTTACTCTCAGGAGGAGAGTGAGCCTGCACACATCTCACCTCTGGATGAAAAGAAAGATTACAGGCAAACAGCCTTGTCTATGTCCAATTTACATGAGGCAACAATGTAAGTTCTCTCTTTTTTCCCTGAATGTTTTAAAATGTTTCATGTAGACTTTGTAAATGAAACATGAGTCATGCCTGTTGCATAGGAACATTCTATATCAAAGGAGTGATTCAGCATTTTCTTGTGGGAGAGAAGAGGCAGAGGAGATTTGTTGTTAGAGTAGCATCCCTGTGGTTTGCGCTGTTTATTCAAACAACTTTGTGCCAGGTCCAGGAAGACCAAGGTAAAGGAATGTAAGCAGATAGGAGAAATAATGACATACAGAGTGGTAGACAGGACATAGTAGGGATATGCAGACCTATATTTAATTGCTGCAAAAATTTTTGCTATCTAGCTACTTATGTTCTTACAAAGCTGTCATAAACTGGAGGATAGTCTGATCCTCTGTGTGTATACTGGGACTGACTGTAGGAGTGACGTAAAAATGCCAGTGACATGAGGCATCCAAACAGCAACAGGGAGCTGCATGAAAGGTCATACAACAACTGATCACATGGGAGGCCACTGAATGCACGTAAAATCAATTTCTTCCTTGCCTAAGCCTAGTTATTAATGTCTGGCTGCCCTGAAAACTTACCACCACCCTCCATTATAAAACAAAAACAAAAGTCTACCTTATGATTTGTAGTTAAGAATTTCAGGTTGCATGAGACAACGAATCTCAATATGCACGTGTGCTGCTATCGCTCAGGCCAGAAAGTTGTTGAAGACTATGCCTTCCAGATATGTTCTCATAGCTTAGAGGATGGTATCTTTTTCTTGTGTTTAGATTGGGAGTTCTTAGATGCATTTAATGAAGCTACCTAGGCTCTGCCAAAATTGAGAGTAAATAAAAATTACTTGGATTCTATGTAAATCAACTGTGTCGGTAATAGTTTGCTCAGAAATGCTGGGAAGATATTTCTGTGCATTTTGTTATTATCAAAACCCTCAATAATTACCAGGTGCAAATGCCACCACAGAATTCTTTTTCTGCTTAAAAACCATGTTCTCTGACTACTAGCTAAAACACAGCCTCCAAAAAGGATGCTTCTGGGAACAACTGGCATTTCCATTGCATCACAGTAATGAGTGGTAACAGCTGCAAACACGAGCAGGGCTTGGATGTTGATTTTAATTCAGTTACAGAGATGCTGAGCCCTGTCAACTCCATTAATTCCCCAGAGAATTAAGGCCACTAACAAGACTCAGTCCTGAATGCTTTTCCTCCCATGCTAACGACAGAGTATCTGCCTTCCCCTCATTAGAAGGATGAGAGTACCAGTAAAAGGGGAGGAGCACAGCTGTGTGTATCACTGGAGGGGAGTGGTGGAATGTCTGGGGGCCCTGAGCTCAGTGCCTGCCATGACCCAGCACAGCAGGGTCTTTGTTACCCAAAGCCATGGCTTTTACACTTCCCAGCCCAAGGGGGTCTCATGGTCTTGTCTCTGTTTTACAGGCCCGTTCTGCTTGAACATCTCAGAGAAACAAGAGCTGATAAGAAACGGCTTCGCAAAGCTCTGAGAGAGTTTGAGGAGCAATTCTATAAACAGACGGGAAGGTAACTCACCAAAAGCCCTCTCCTTTCCCCTTTGGGTCCTCTGCAGGGTGCTTGTTTCTGCCACGGTGGGCACACCAAAGATGCTGCAGCTGGGGGCTGGAAAATACCATGGAGGTATCTGGTCTCTCTGGAGACAAATGCCACTGTTTCTTTCACCGTTAATTAAAGACAGGCTACTTTTCACTCTTTGGTCTTCTTCCTCCCTTCATTCAGAAAACCTTTTTGTTGAAAACCATGGAGTATATAGGCATTGGTAACAGTTTTCAAAGTACTATGTTATAACTTCTCTGCATATTTGAGAATCAACTGATTATTGTACAGTTGTCAAGAAAGAAAATTTTCTGGCATATAAAAATTCACTATTTTAAATATTATTATTTCGTTTCTGTCTATTAGAGCTTTTTGGTCCTGTCAAATTATCTTTAATAATTTACAGTTAGTTAAAAAAAAAATCCAATCCCCATTAGTTGTTGCAGAATTAATTTTAAAGACTGTGTCTCCTCTTACTCATAACAGTGATGGCACTTCTATCTGCTTTTCATAGGAGTCCCCAAAAAGAAGATCGGGTGCCAATGGCCGAGGAATACTCTGAATACAAGCACACAAAAGCCAAGATCAGGCTCCTGGAGGTTCTCATCAGTAAGCATGATATTTCTAAAACAATTTGAAATGAATGCAATGCTGTGATGTTGTTCTCTAGCAAAAAGAAAAAAAAAGAAAAAAAACCAACCAAAAAAACCCAAAAGAACGAACAAGCAAACAAATAATGAGAAAGATAAAGTAATTTTACAGGTCTTGGTCTGCTGCACAATTATTTGACACACTGAGATTTTTGATGCACTTTACCAATTGTAATAGCTGGGATGAGAGAGGACAGCAATATGCAAGAATATTAAGCACGGGTGAGTGAACTATAGTTATATTTTTCTTTTTGAAAAAGCCTTGAAGTGCACTGTGAGAATGTTAAGAAATTAAAAGGACACTTAAGTATTGTAGATCCTCAGTTTGACCTGCTCTAAAAGTGTGAGGAAATGCTCTCCAGGTTTTTAGCACATCTTAGTACATGATAATGTGCCACACGTTTGTTTCCAGAGTGGATATGCACTATAATTAACTATTAATGTTGGCTCTCAATGTGCTGATTGACTAGATTAAACGAAGTGAATTAAAATGAAGGAAGGAAAAACTCAGAACATACTCTGGCTTTCAAGAGACGGTTGCCATTCAGTTCCAGTAGCTTCAAAGAAAGGTGCATAGAAAGGACCAGTGTCAGGGCTGGGAGCAGAGCAGAGTGATGCTGCTTATGCAAAAAAAAATAGGACAGAACATGATGGCCAAATGGAACTATCGGGTTTTCAGAGATAAGAGAAAGTGCTTGGCGAAATGCAATAGATGCAGGTTACTGGGAAGAGAGAGAACAAATGTACTGGCTGCTGTTCTTTTCACTAGTTCACAGAACCTGGCTCACAGAGCTTAAACTCAGTAAATAGATCAACTACGTGCTAATTTTGGTTTCTGTATTAAACTTTGCACTTTGTTTTGCCTGACGCTATAACATTCGCTTTTCTGACTACCAAAGCTGGTTTAGACGCATGCACTTTGTAAAATGTTGAAGTACTTCTTGTGTTATAAATTGCCACATATATATATTAAAACAGGACTAGATTATTGCATTATGCTAAGATATTTTGGATAGATAAAGTACATGGTATATAAGTGAGTGTTGCAGTTATCTGATGAGGACAGCTAGACTTCTTGTTTACTGAAAATAAGATTATAAAAAGTTATTTTTCCATTGGAATTATGCATCTTTCTTAACTTTCAGAGCACCACACTTTGTAATACTAAGGAGAATTTGTCACTATCTGAGATAGACCGTTGGTGTGAAAAGTGGACTGTTAATAAAAGGATTATCAGCAGGTTTTGTGTTGGAAATGAAAAGCAGGGATTCTGGGAAATACCTAGTCCAGGCATAAAGAGGGAAGAATTAATTACAGAAAGAAAAAGGGACTTGAATAAGTTGAATCATGTTTAGTGTTTTGCTTTAACTGTCATTTTGTATTGACTACGTAGTAAAAGCAACCTGTTTTCTATCTCGGTAAGAAGATTTTGATTTTATAAAGCCTATTATGTACCAACCATGTTTGTATTTATCTTGTATGTAATGGCATGACTTGGAAGGTGTACACATCTTCAAGTAGTTTGGAGGAAAAAATATGAACACTAAAAAAGGAATTTTTTATTTCACAGATGTTTGTTGTTTCAGTGTACTGACTTAATAATTTATAACTTAACTTTTATGAATCAGAAATGGTCTTCATAAATCTGTTTTAATTAAAGTCATCTAGAGCAACAGGAACAGATACAGAGCTATTTGAAGTTTACAAACTACATCTTTGATAAGGGAAAAATGATTTAATGACATATGTATACAATTGATATTAAAATGTATTCTATATATTCTATATGATTGTATAATATTTTATACAACAGTACAAATAAAATATTTTTCTATTATATTTATTATGTCGAGACACAGTTTCTGTTTTCAGTTAGCTAATATAAATAACATAAATAACACTGTCAAACAACACGTTGGAAGTGCTGACATCTCTAGGCTCTGAAATTCAAATCATGCTGCAATTACAACCTTTCATGCTGTTCAGAGTTATCCCAGTACTTGTTCAGTAGTTAAAATGAATGCATATTTAAACACCATTTATAAGCTGTTATTTTTATTTTGCTAAAGCAGTTTATATAGGATTTTGTTATGTTTGGCAAGAAACAGAAAACAATTTTTGCAGCATCTAGGTATAAACGGTTGCCAGAAAGAAACCCAGGACTTCTAATCATTTAAAGCATCGGGGGAACAGGAGGGAAAGAGGGCGAGAAGAAATACTAAGAAGGCTATTGGAGATTTTGAAGACTCGTGTTTGCTTTTGGTGACAGCGGCATGTGCATGCTCCCGACAGAAACGTCTGACTATGGAAATGGGCAACAGAGGGTGGAAGGCTCCTAAGTAATGGGGGCAGGTTTAACGTCCAACACTGATATTGCAGGTCTTGCAGCTGGGATCTTTCTTTGCGTTTGCAGTAGACAAGCTCATTAGTTGGTGACCAGTAATTTCCGCAACTGTGCCGAGGGAGAGATCCACAGGATCAGTGTAAATTACTTCCAAAATAACATCCTGGGCGTGATGGTAAACCATGACACCGTCTTCTTCATCGCAGGTCAGAAATTTATTATCTTTTATATTTAGCTGAGGAAGGCGCTGCTTACAGAACTCATCTCCCGGTGACCCCACAGGGGCGATCACGAGGATGACGTAGTGGTAGGCTGTGTACATGCAGTAGAAGTCTCCAAAGTACAAGTTAGTGTTTGGGTTGAAGAGTTTTTCAGCTGCAATCTCATACCTGTATCTTCCGTAGGGTGAATCTTGTGGTGGCTTCCCAGTGTTAAACTCAGTGTTGCAGCTAAAGAAGATGCCTTCCAGCTTCCCACTGATTGGAGAGCCATGGCTGCCACTGTTATCCTTAACAGAGGGCTGCATAGCATTCCCGTGATGCTCTCTACAAATGAATGACTGGGATTGTTTATTTTGTAACACATGGTAAAGTGGAAAGTTAGGACATCATGCTGTTTGGAAACAGTACTGAAGGGACACAAAGGAAAACTGTTAAACTGAAAATGTGGTTAGTGTCATGATCTTAGGACTAAGAAAATCAAGTGACATCAGTTTTGGGAAGAGCTACAGTAACTCCTGCTCTAGGGGAAAATCTGCTTTTCCAGTCTGGCTTCTCTGTCAGATGTTGTGGGTATTATGTGCAGGCAAAAAACAAGCACAAACAGAAAGCTCTCCAAACCTATACTGTTTGTGAATATGTATTTTTAGCATAGGCAGTATGTAGTTCATGTAGAAAACTGCCAGTGAAAGTTAGTTCTGAACAATGCTTTTCAGAGAGGTTATGGGAAGGAATGTACTATCTGCCATAGTCTATTTTCCCCCAAAATGATAATTTCAAGTCTAATTTGTCTACTGCTGATTTCAATCAGAGCAGAGCTGGGCACAGAGTATTAGGCAATTTGGTTAGTTTCCACTTTGGTTGGCATCCAGCTTTTGCAGTCCTAAGGGGAAAAAACTGTACAAGACTATTTTTTTTTCCAAACTGAGCTCAATTTCATTCCAGTGAAAAGAAACATACAATGTACAAGTGACTTTTTAACCCTCCAAATCCCAAATTGCACTCAGCAGTTTGAGGCTGCTAAACACTCCGTCTAATCCTCCTTAGCACCTGAGATTTTTATGTATAGCAGGATATTCCTCAGAATTTGTGCTCCACACCTCTCTGGAAGTGCCCCAGTGACAGCTTTGGCTCTCTCTGCACCTGCAACCATGTGATACCTGAAAGGGAAATATCCCCTTTTTTAAATCCTGCAAAACATATGTGCTATGCATCCTTAGAAAATTGCCTCTATCCAGTCTGTGGGGCTGAAGAGTCTTGTATCCCTCTCTTGCTTTACTTTTCCTTTTTTTCTTTTTTTTTTTTTTTTTTATGGGAAGGGAAACTATCCAAGAAGGACTGTTCTCTCCCTGTTTTTAACTTGCAACAGGTCCAGGTAAAATGGTGCTGTATGGGAGAAGGTTTTACTTGGTTGATGTGAGAGCTAGCAATCAAAGCAAACCAATTCAGTGTATACATACAAAACAGCTCTAAATCAACTCAGTAATGTCTCCAGCTGGGCTTTTTTTTCATTATTTCTAATGAGCACATTCGACTCTAAGATAAGTTTCAACAGTTTTCTGGGCCATTCAAATGACTACTTAGTTGTTGTTTTAAGACATTGATTGGGGTGCAGGGCATAATTAGCATTTTATGACTGAAACGAGTGCTAGGGAGAAAAAACCAAAACAACTTGAATCAGCTTGGATACCTCCCAGAAACCTCTGCAACCTGAAAAGAAAGGCTTCGTTCATCTAAAGTCAGTTCCATTTCTGTGGCAAGATACTGACATCCAGTGGCCAATTAGGCTAATTATAGGTCACCCTTTCAGGGGATCTGAGCTGCTTTGTGGCTCTCCCAGTCAAGGTGAGCAGCAGTGACAGGAATGCCACTTAGGAGCTCACACTGCAAATCCCATATTTAGTGGCTGCTACTTTAGCACCGTGAACAGTTGCTTGATTGCCAATGCTACTAGAGCTTTTCCATGCTTGTTCACTGGTGATGGTACCACAGAGGCCATTGGAAGGCATGGCATGACAAGGAATTTTCCCTAAAAAGAAACGTTGGGGGTTTTAACACAATATGCAAAAGGGTATATTGTGGAAGGACTAGCCCTTGTGACCATTTTTGCCTGTTTCAGAGCAAAAAAGGCAACCATCAGTCATTTACAGGTATTGTACCTTCTCAATGACCTGGTAAAACACAGCTTTTTGTCTCTAACTCAATAACAGAGAGAAACCTAACACACAGAATCACAGAATATTCTAAACTGGAGGGGACCCACAAGGATCATCAAGTCCAACTCATCTCTATTTGTGTAGAACCAAGAAAGAAATTAATGAGGGAGGGGGAAAGATACAGTGCAATCAGAGTCATATTTGGCAGAACAAGGCCAATCCCACAGAAAATAAGGCACCTTGGTGGCAATTTTCAACACTAATGAGCACAAAAGCAGATGCACTATGATTACATTGCTGAAAAAAACCAACATGAGACTCAGAACCACCACAGGCATTTCCCTTCTGTGGTATCCAGTATGGCATCAGAGATTTACAAGGTCCTCAAAGAGCCTCAACAATCACAATTCATTCTCTGCCTCCACTGAGTTTTGCAGCTTTGTCAGTATGTGCAATAAAATAATCCTTCCAAAACATAGAAGGAGTAGAGCAAGCCCGTGCTCTAGAATATATAATATACTCTTGGAATCAATCAGAGACTCCTGACTACAAAGTGGGAATGTTTCCAAGGGTGGTGGAATCTGTTCTTTGAAGCTGGATTGCCTTGAGTATTTTTTTTTTCCTCACCAGTTTAAAAAGCTTTCCATTCTAGACAGGTACCAGTGCGACACTCTCATAAAACTGGAATTATGTGGCACAGCAAGAGCCCCATCTCCCGTGCATATTAAAGAAGCATAGTCAGTGCTGCCACCCTTCTGACACTGCTTACCTCTCATCCAGGTTCTTCTAAAGGTGGTGGCTGCTCCTGCTAAGGCAGCACATGAGCTTGGACTTCTTCTATCAAAAACTCTGCTTTCCTTGTGTGCGAGTGCACAACTGGGTCTCCAAAGGAATAGGGAACCTACCTCCAGCTATCCCATTTATTCATTCCAGCTGAAGCATGGTGTCAATACCTGTCTAAACATCATTCCCTCTCCATTCACACATGATCTATAAGTTAACACTCAGATTTCAGAGCCCATATTTACTGTCTTTGGACATGGAAATGGCACGGTTGTTCACGGAGAGCAAGCATTTGAGATGAAACTCTTACATGCAGGCAAATGCCTATGCACACAGCTGTACACTCCTACTCTTTTCATTTCTTAGTACAATAGAAAAAAATTGGCTAGTAAACCCTCTGTTATGATAACAGGCACTTTAATCAGGCTGGAAACCCTGTGAGTATCCCAGTTTCTGCCTCAAAACACAGACTTTTATTGCCTAATGGAAGTGCTGAGTTAAGGGGGAAGAAACAAGTTATATTTTTTCTTTACCTTCTTCTGAAGAGGCTATAAAGCACACAGACATTCTGCTCTAGCTGTAGCACAGCTGTCTCCATTTACTTATTTTCATTACTCCCTTAATTTGCCAAATGATTTTGCATATGTGTGCTTTCTTACCTGATATAATCAAAGTATTCTTTGTGCTGATTCCGATAAAAAACAGACAGTTTAAGCATTCGGCCTGCAATCACTTCAGCTTTTTCCAATAGCTGTGTTAGGTGAACTTTTGAATAATCTGGAAAGGAAAGACAAACTGCTAGTACAGGGGGCAGGAAAAACCACAAAAGCTACACAGACATGCAGATTTAAAATTGGGAACAGAACACACGTCCCATTATGCCCCCAGTTTCCAACAGTGGCAACAAAGAAACAGCAGGAACGTGCACGTGTGATTCTTCTCACTCCTTCCCCCACAAGGACTTTGCAAGCCTACAGCAACTTTCAGGCTAGGATTTCCTGTGTTAGAGCTGGTTTCCCCATATTTGGGACTGTAGAGGAGCTGAGAACTGCCCTCTCTGGCTGATGTCAGTTGATTAACACACCAAACCTCAGCACATACAAAGCCCAAAGTCAGAATTCCCATTTCCAGGTGTGACTATTAAACTCTCCCAGCCTAGGCAGCACTGGTAGATGGCCAACCCCTGCTGGCAGCAGAGCCAGCATTAATTGCACACGTCCTGTGGAACATTTCCTCAGCAATATCACCTGCTGTGCAAAACTCGATGATTTCACTCCACTCAGAAACGACGTAGTCACCGTCCACTTGCTTGGATGCTGTCTGCACTGCTACTGTGTACTCTGTCCTTGGGCTCAAGAACCAGTGCCCACGGACTGTCATAGGCAAAGGAACAGCTTTGGCTACCAATTTAGTGGGTACATCCTGATGGAAACACAAGAAAAAAAACAACACACAAGTCAGCAGTGCAATCAAACCAATCCACCACCCTTTCCTTTGTTGTTTTTGCAATGTAATCCCCAACCCCTGACTCTTCTCTGCAAACCTGAATTACTTCTCAGTTTGGTGGTGCAGCAAAGTGAACAGTGTCTGAGGAAAGTGGTACATAAGGTCTGTTCTAAGAGACATGCTGATAACTCACACATATGAGTTTATGCACAAAGACATGCTACAGAGCACAAGGGTACCTTAATTCAAGAACTGCTTGTGCCTTCCTTGCCATTGTTTTCTTTCAGTCACTTTAATCGAACTAAATTCCTGCTGCATCAGTCCATCCACCTATACTACTGTTGATATCTTCCAAACCAAACTTCAACAGAGAAAATTAAACACGTTGCACAGTAACTATGTCTGGTCTACATATATCAAAAATACTCTTATATACAGGAATGGCCAGAACAAGCCAAACATAGAGCTTTTGCCTGTCACTGAACATCTTGATTCCCAACCCACCAGCATTTCAGATCCTCTGTTTTGCTCTTCCAGTGTATTACAGCATCATGGTGCAAAAAAAGAGAAAAATAGCTGCTTGTTGTAGTTGAAATAATTTCTACAGTACCAAAGACTGCAGTAGAGACCACCAAGGGAAAGAAAGAACTGAAAAACTGGACAGTTTATGCTACAGCTGTGGGTGAAAGGACCCATGCACTCAGCACTGTGTACCTGAGGAACTATGATAGAATAAGAGGTATTTATTACTGAATATTAATCAGTAATAACAGAATAGTTAGATGGCTGCCCTGTGAAAAGTGGGCACTTTAAATAACATCCATAACTGCCCATCTATAAATACTAGTTCCTTAAGGAGAAAAGGAATAGGAAAGAGACATTTTCTGTTCATAATCTTTAAGCAAGACCTGAAAGATATTTTTTTTGCTTGTCTTCTATTATGGAAAAATATCTTCCTCCTACTGTTTTCCCATCAGCAAAAAATATTCTTCAGTTTCTGTATTAAGAAACTGTAAAATTAGCACCTTGTGATAGTGCAAGAACTGAAATGTGATTGAGTGATAACCAAGGGTAAGATTTTGTTGTTGTGATTTCTTTTTTGATTATTCTCATTTAAATGAAATAACAGCTGGGAGAAAACTTTAAAGGAGACAGTTGTGCACTCTACAATTTAATACACTATATAATGGATGGAAAAAAATTACAAGGGAAAAAAGAAACCCCAAATGACATTTAAAGCTACCACCCTGAAACTATATTGCAAAGGCTTCCCACTGGACTGCTAATGCAGTCAGCACATGCTACAGTCAACATCATTAATCTTCCTGTCATCTTTTTTTTTTTGGTTACAGTAAAAACAGCTTCCACCTGGATCAGATCTCTGTGCTCACACCCCAGTGATGAGTTTTGCCCCTATTATTTTTGTCAGTTTTCATGTAACATTAAAAGCCTTGTTGCCCCCAGGTGTCAAAGCCTTACCTTCCAGCCGTGCATCAGGAATCTCTTCTAACTGTACCAAAAAGGGGCAGACTGCCTAAAGAAAAAGGGGGAGGGGAAAAAAACCGGGGCAGACTACCACATTAAACTGAGGGGTTTATCTCTTGCACAGCTGGGGAGGAGGGGCAGATGTGATGCTTTTCATAGCTCTAATCTGTTGTTTTTCTAAGCAAACACCATTTTTTTAAGGTCACTATACTGACCTCAGGAGAAAATGTTCAAATGTTCACATTGAAATTCCTCTAGGGATTCTCCATTTCTTCCTTTCATTTCTCTTCTGCTCTGCTATCGTTCCTGGCTGAGCCACCAAAGAAGTGCAAAGCAGGATATGCCAGCTAAAGGACAGCCAGGATTCTGGAGTGGCAGATGGCTGCTCCACCACCAGCATCCACCAGGCAACCCTAAAGGTGCCTGGATGGCCATAATTTCTAAGAACAACCTGGAAGCTCTGAATAACTAAGCAGCAAGGTACATGAGTCACACTGCCTATTTCTCTTTTAGAAAAGAGGCAGCTTTCAATTTCCAGCTTTCTCCCCTTCCTTTGGCCAGGTCTGCTCATAGAACACATTGTGGGAACTCAGCACACCCAGGTTCTGGTCCTAGCTTTGCTAAATATTTGAGTCTTTTTCCTATTACATGGGAAGAATCACATTTCCATATCTTAAACAAAGAGAGGAAGCATGCAAATTGCATTGAAAATAAGACAAAATCTTATTACAGTTCTAGTCTTTACGTACTATTACCAATAAAAACCTCCTCATTCACATACATTATGACAAGAGTTGTAAATAACAAAACTTTATGCACCCTGAGTATGCTGAATATACTTTCTATATTTGCCAACAGAAAAGGCATTGAAGGAATCAATGGATGCTGTCCTGGTTACACAAAGAAACAAACAGCTGCCTTTCCCGAGGCACGGCACCTATCAGGTTAGGTCTATATCCTAGTTCACTTACTTAAATTAGAAAAAAAAAGCTGGTCCTCTGGTATTTTCCCCTGTGAGACAGACACTTGCAGGGAGTGATTCAGCCTACCTGTATGCTAAGTAAGGATGAATTTTCTCCCCTGAAGATGCCGCCTCCTTGTACAGCCTGACTGTTAGATGACTCCTAAGAGTAAGTCCCAACGCTGTTTTCCACAACTAAGCAGCAGACTCACTCTTTTCTTTGAAAAAAAGCTCTGCTAGGAAAAGGAGCAGTGATATCCTTCCCCTTCTACAAAAGCTTTGTTAGGAAGCCAATGGCTGGGTGGGGATCCATTCCAATGGGTGGGTTCTGCTGAGCTTCAGCTGGGAAACTCGTACAGCCAACCTGAGAGGGAGGAAGAATGCTTGTCTCTACCCTCCCTTGGCAGACACATTTTGAATTTGAGCATTTTAATTAGCAACAAAAGTTCATTCTAGAAGGTGTGTTAAAAATTCCTTAGTACTAAAGATGCACAAAAGCAAACACATAAGTGGTCTGGCACAGAGCTGTTGGAGTATCCACTCTGTGCTGTTCTCTTGCCCACCCTGTCTGCACACTGAATTTGTGTCATTCAGGCCTGGGAATAAAACAACCAAAAAATCAACCAAAAAAATCTTTACCAAATCACTAACACAATTAGTAGCAAGAAATTTCAAGTTAACTATGACAAGACATCCAACTTTTTCATCATTTTAATTGACAGATTTTAGTCTCCTGTTCTTGCCAAACCGATTACCTGTCTCCTTTGACTAAGCATTTCCTCACAGTAAAAAGCTACAAAAACGCTTAGAAACACAAAATAAATCTAACAGCTTATTTTTATCATACTACAATATTCTTTCCTCCCCCCCTCCACTTTAATTCCACTCTCATCATTGTGATAAAGATGCTGAAGTGCATATAGTGTTTGCTCTACTAGGATGGCCTTACCTTTCACAAAAATAAATGTTACAACTTCACACTAGTTGGCACATGAATGAAAAAAACATGCAAAATAATAAAATGAAAGAAATTAAAAAGAATCCATCCTAGTAAACATTTATATTAGAAGGTATATTTATTCCTCCAGTGTAAAATAGGAATTCAAACTCAAGGGCTGTCAGTCCAAAAGGATACCAGTAAGAAAAAACCCAAACGTACCCTGCTTTATTTGCTATTACAATTAAAAATGGGGCATAATAAATGCTTATTATAACATTAGGCTCAGTAATGCTTTGCACAATGGTTCCTTGCAACTGCAACTTCCAGGCCAACATGTAAAATTCTCAGTTTTAAGCAATAGTAAGTGATTTTTTGTTACACTTAATGCAGATGTTACTTCCAATTGCAATTTAAAAAAAAAAAAAAGTCAAATAAGGAAATGTGAAAATTATACACCTGCTATTGAAAGAAATCACATGAAAAGTACTCTCACAGCAAAAAGCCTCAGAGAAATTGGTGGAAATATTTTCTGGTTATCCCATTGTCTTAGAAAGCAATAGTAATTTGGGTGTTGATAGAGTTACAGTCCTTATATTGGTCTGGATGGTTATTTGTGCCTTTGCAAACCCTATCCTTTAGAGATATTGCCAATGTAATTTTTAAATTTGCAGATGATTGTGTTGTTTAATGTTCTATCTCATTCCATGTTTCTTTAGACACCTCAGCATTTCAACCGTTCTGAGGTCAAAGCAAATTTTGCTGGATTTGATGAGTACAGATTTTGCAATGCCTTCAATATGTCCCTGCATCAGTGGCTTGAGGAAAGAGGCCAGATGAATATTCAGGTCACAGTGCTGAATGGTGCAAACTAAAATTGCTGGAAGCCTTCCTAGAAGTGCATTAGAATTCGTGACTCTTCTGTTGAAATGACATGTGTTGCTCTCAGGAGTCTGTCACTGAACAAGGACAGGCAGAGAATACATACAGGGTTTAAATAATCATAGAGAACTACTCGGGAATAAAAATGCCTCTCTTGCAATACACTGTACAGGTTCCAAAACTGTTTTCAAATGAAACAGAAAAGGTAACGCTCTGTTTTCTGTGAAACAAATGTATTTTTGTGTGCACACACACAGGCTCAACACAGAGAAGGGATTTTGAATGGAAAAAACCAAAAAGTGTCTGTCAGATTAATCAAAACCCACCTTTGCTGGATGCCCAGTACCTGTGTCCTATGGTCTGGCTTTGAAAGGTTAATAAAACACGAAGATTCATCTGTTTAAAATCAAGTATTTCAGCCTCGATTTTTAAATGAAAATTACCTTGTGTTTGAATTTGTTGGAATTCTTGTTTTCTTTCTTGTTGAGATCGATGAAGTAATGAGTAATACGGTCCTTGGATTTAGAATCCATGTCCCAAGAAATCTTGAAGGAATCACACGTGATGTTACTTATTTTGATGTTGTGTGGGACTGGAAGCTCCTCCATCTCTGCAATGCCACTATCTTGTGATTTATTCCCTGCATGGAAAATAAGCATGATTGGTTCAGTTCAGGACCTACTTGGAAACTGCTTTGTGTGCTCCAGTACAGCACACCTCTGAACAGCCTTTCACAAAGGCTCACGGGTGGTACTCAGCAGCAACGAGGAGGTACAATTATGCAAGGGTCAGGGATGGGAAACATTGGAAAGGAATGAAATTCCTCAGGTGACTAAGCACTAATAACAAGGGAGCAGGCTGCACAGACTGGCTGGCATCACAACCGTGTGTGTTTGTGGGCTGAGAATACAAAATATCTGAAGCTATCTGGGCCACAATGTTTAGTTAAGATCCCAGCAATGTCCCCAGGTAACATAATGGCCCTGTTCACCTCTCAATAAAACAAACACAAATAAAAATCAGCATCCTAAACCATTTTTCAAGCACAAATCAAAACCAATCTCTTCCAGGTTTATAGATGGTGCACTTATAGACACATATTTACATACACATATGTGTATGACTCCTTTGAAACTAAACAATTAACATTGATCAATTTACTGAACCACAGCAAAAGGGACACACACACACAAACTTCATTTTCTGGTCTTTATCCTTTCCATCTACCCAGCTGAGACCCTGCAGTTTTCTTGGAAAGTTTTCTCTAATTTCTCTAAGTGCATATGGTAGATGAAAAAATGACCATTGACCCCAAAAAGCATCATAGGTTCCAAATTTAGGTCTTCCCTTAGGTCCCAAGGCAACCTAATAGTTCAATATCCCATGAACATTAAAAGTCAAAAACATTAGGTGTTTGTGCACTCACACAAGACCAAGACAAAAGTGAACAAGTAGAAAAAGCAGAAATATGAGAAAAATTACTGGGTAAAAATGAAAAAAAATCTAGAAGATGATATAAGGGAAGGAGTAAAGAAACAGAGCAGGAAAATATAAAAATCATATATAGATAAGAACAGACAAAAACAAAGAAGAAAAAAAACAAGACTAATGTTTGTGTAAGGAAGAGGGGAAAGCTCCCAAACTCTGGCCAGATGAGGAAGGTGAGAAGCTCATGCAGAAATGTGAGGCAACACATTGTCAGAATTATTCGTAGTCACATCTAATTATAGCAAAAGATGGTATTTATACTTCCATCATAACTGGCAAGAAAACTGACAAAAAAATGAACCCAAGTGTCTGATCAGTAATAAAAATAAAAATTTGACTTGGAAAACATTGGGAACGTTTCAATCTCTCACCCTACACTGTTAAAGGTAACTGTGGTGTTATTCCAACATTTCAGTGCAGGAATATTAAGGTTGGCCTGACTGCTCAAAATTCTCCTCAAAGATATGTGAAATTCAATCACAGGGGCTTCAAAATTCATACATCTCCAGCTACTATTCTGAATAATGTAATTTTACTGATAATTTCATGAATCAATAAAACCACTTTTCTATTTCTCTTACATTTTAAGCCTTTACATCCAACAGGTTGTCTATTGTTCAGACATCTTATTGTTTCCTTTTTCTTTTTCAAATAATATCAAAGTCAGATACTGAAGGTTCTTGCTCAAAATGCCCCCCTATTTGTGCCATACACAATGACATTTTCAACAGCTGCACTGACTGCAACAGACTCCGAAATACCAGTCATTACTGAAAGCTTTCTCTTCATATGAAAGACATGGTAAGTGCTTTTCCCTACATGAGATTTCCGAAAGCCAGCAGGGAGAAAATGACACTGCTTTCTTTTTGTAAGCAATTTGTATTTGAAAAGTGACTGAAAGCTCTGCCAGGTACACCGGAAAGGCCACAGATGATCGCTCTTGCAAGAGCAAGGCTCTGTGTTTAAGCAGGAGATGCAGTGCTGCTGCTGAGCTTCTCGGACCTGAAATGCTGGGCAGACTCAGGTCACGGCACTCTGAAAACTGAATAAAGACCTGAATAGACATGCAAGTCAGGAAACTGAAGCCAGGTATATCCATAATACATTAATGTGCAATTTCTCTCCTTCAAAAGCGAACTTCAAAAGTGATACTAAGGGCCTTGGCCATGTTACAAACAGCCAAGGGGGTTTAAGCTTCAGGAGACATGTGAAAAGCAGTAATAACCATTGACAAAGAGTAATAGAGATGAAAAAAGATTTTGAGAACGCCAATGGCAAAGAGCAAAAGTGCTTCTGTACCTAAGTATCACTTTCTGTACAATTCTTGGAATTCATATCTGGTATAAATCTGCACTCCCAAGCCTTTTAATTTCGTTCCTTAGGAAGTGAATAAAGAGTTTAAGTAAATGTCTAGCAGAAAATCTCCAGGTAATTTTTAGAAATAATGTAAGTCTGAGAAAAAGAAACCACCCCTTTTTTTTTGTGATGGAACAAAATCCGAAATAAACACTTCTCTGAAATCTTTAAAGCTCTTCAAAGACGGAAAAAAAATCATTTTACGGATTTTGAAATACAAACAGAATATGAAATGAGAAAGCAAAATACCTCACAATCATCACCACACTCCCATTTCCCTTCTATTTAGAATATCTGTGATATTTGTAACGCATATATAGATTTTGATACGTATTTCTGTAGTCCTGAATGTTAAAATTCATTGAGTTGACACTGAGTAATAGGGAAGCTGATGATACCTACAGTGTTAATAAGGAGGACAATGATTCAGTGTATTGGCCAACGGGGAGTTTTGAATAGTAATTGATGTACCACTGCACAGGAAGGAGTTAAAAAAGGACAGAGCATGAAAAGCTCTTGCTCTCTTAGTTCTGAGGGGTCCTGGGAACCAAACACGCTGGTGACCAGCCCTGCCTACAGAGCAGGGAACCCAGACAGCATTCAGACTACCAGGAATTTTTGAAAAAGCACTCTGTTGTAAAGCATAAGTTCTAACTCACAGTCTCGGCCCTGCAAAGGGAATGTTTTTCATTGTTAGGAACAAGGTTTTGTCCCAAGACATACTGGAATGTGACATAAAACTCTTAAGAAATTATCAATATTATAAAAGCTTTACAACTACTACAATATATAGTTATCTATTCATATGAAAAATGAGCAATAATGGGCAGAATTTTCAACAGCAGAAGGGTAACTTTGAGCTACATTTGGAAGTCAGGCGTTTGAGAAAATACTGTCTGCTGCTAAAGTGGGGGTTTGCATGGGGTTGATAATAATGTCAACAAAACCAAGTAAATATGCTGTCTCCTAAAAAGGCTGCTTAGAAATTACCTGCTGGTTAAAACTGTGGACCTCAGGTGTGTGCCAAGTGAAATATAAGTATCATGGGGCACAAAACCTGACTTAAAACATAACACACTTGTACCCTGCCTTTTTTCTGCTTGTACTTTGGTGAGTATTTTGAACTGGTTTTCATACTGGAAAGCATGTGTACTTCAAGGATCAGCTTAAAGATCAGATCAACATCAGGAAATACGATGTCTACTAAAAGCAGAAATAGCAGCTGAACTTACTCAAAACCAGCATACAGTTTCCCTAAAGCACTCCAAAACTCCAGCTGAAAAGGAGCTACTGTTGCTATGGATGTGAAAACAGGTGGAAAAGGCCTTAGAACTGGCTGCTTTCATGTTAGTCACTTTGCCACTTCACTGAGGCTAAACTGATCTTTGATGAAGCATCACAGTACAGAAAAAACACCTGAAAGTGGCATAGGAAATGTTGCTCTGAACAGATTCATATCAAATTAAAATAGATCAGCTTCCAGTTAAAATGGCTACTTCATTTTGCACATTCCTATTGCTTCAACACTGGAAGTCGCTGTGGGAGCAGACAAACGCTGCTCTCAAGTCTCTTTTGGGCAGAAACACACAGAAGAGCTGACAGTCACACAAACCTGATCTCCCCTGCCAAAAACCCCACGAATGTCATCCCTGTGCACTGCAGAAACACCCCTGCTTTAAAAAAGACTCAGTTCATTTCTAGAACAAGCAAAAAGGCCCAGCCATTTTTGACCTGTATAATAACAAGTCAAAGACCACTCATGCTCACAGGTCACGCTGGAAGCATAAGACTTTAAATTTCTTCAAAGCCCAAGAATAAATACAATACGCCAGCTTTACTGAGATCAGCTGGAGAACTGCAAGATTAATGTTTTATGCTCACAGGCTTATCTCTCTCCGCCATATCCAGAGTTAAATTTCAAGTTAAATTGTCTAATCAATTTTAAAGCAGTTATGATACTTCTGCAGCTGAGCCAAAATGCTGGCAAATGGGTAACAAACCAATTTTATTTATATACACATAGACACACTTAATTTAGTATCCTCATTATATCTTCTACTTACATAAATTATGTCTGAATGGGAAAAAAAAGGCAGAAAATTCTCATTGAGCATTCATGGCTTTCATCTGTCACTACTGGAAACAAATGATAAGACTTGGAAATTGGTAAGTCCACACCAAAAATATCTGGAAAAGGATTTTTTTTTAAATTTGCCTCATCATTCAAAACAAGTAGAACCATGACATCTGCAGCAGTGGAAGGATGGTGAAAAGGACCTTAACATAACTCTGATTGGTGATTACTGAGCAATCACAATCACCAAATTTTTATAATTTGATCATATTTTTTCCTTAGTTCTAAAAATGCAGAACATCACAGCAGGGCAAGGTAGTATGTGCCTACTGATTTTTCATTTCACAGGCAAACTGATTATGTTATCCACAAAAGAAATCCTGAAAGGGCTGATTTGTAATCCACCCTCTAAGCATACTTTCAGCTCACAGAAGTGAGTTTTATGAAACTAGACCGATAAAATAATACATTTCTGGGCTCCTATGACCTTGCTTGTGGAAGTTTTGGCTCTGATATTACCTTAGCAAATACATTCCTGCTATTAAGCACTAACAATGGAATCAGTAAGCTATCCTTTTAATGAAGATAAAGAATCCCTTCACACACATCTGTATTCCCCACAGTTTCAATGTAATTCATCATTTAGAAATGTTAAAAAGACAGGTTCATACCCAAAGGCTCTACACCAGCCATTCAACTGCAACGATGCCCACCAAAGCTGGAGAAATTAACAGAAGGCAGGGCCAGGTGAAACCTTTTTCTCTGCTGGAGCCATGAAAGCATTCCTTCAGTAACCATGGATGACAAAATACAGTTGTAAATTATTACTGTTTAACTGCAATTTAGATTTACATGCTAGGAGGAATGACCAGCAAAGTAATATAGGAAGGCTTTTCAGATCGCTCCTTTCCCTTCATGGGGTTTAGAATCAACCAATTCTGCTACTTATCCAATCTCTGGAAAATAATTATTTATTCATTTTACACTGGAAAAAATCTAAGTATCTAAACAGAGTTTGGAATAAATGTATGTGTGGGGGGGTGTCTGAACTATCACTCAACCAAATTCAGAGCTGGTAGTCGTGGAAAGTTGCACATGCCTGAAGTGATGATGGAATTGTGCTTTACATCACAGAGCCCAAACATGTCAGGAGAACAACCAACAGAAAAGAGGAGAAAGAGATAAAATGGCTTTTCCTTGCACTGCTTTAAAATCTCTTGTCAGCTGCGTTTCCTGCTAAGGCTTTGTCCTTCTGTCCCTCAAGATGCAAATTACATCAGCTTAATGAAGTGTAACTTACAGTTTCATTTAAACCTATTCTGAACCCCCCTCAAGATACATAAAATAGATTTGCCTCTTTTGGCATCACACTGGAAAATCTCCAGTTGTATGGACAAAGACAAATCATCTGGTTCCCTTGCACTCAGGGATAAATCTTCAGTGTCTTTAGAGCCATGTTGTGGGAAACATGGACTGCTGATGCTTTTGGAGCAGACATTCAAAAATCACTATTATGCCTCTCCTAAGCTGCCAGCACCATTACCAAGGATCTTTGAAAACATGTTCCCAAAGGAATTGCAAAAAACATTGAGGCATTTTGGGCTGTCAGGTTGTACTTTGTGAATCTCAAGCCTGTCCTTGCATCTGAAATGATTGCTATTAAGAAGTTTCTTTATCTGAGGATGAAAATCTTTGCTTTCAATACAGTCTAGACTTAAAACAAAACACAATACAAACAGTGGAGGGCTTGTTAGTGGTGGCTATTTCCAGTTACAACCCTGTCTTTCCTAGCTGGGAGTTACACTGAAACATCCCAAGAGCTCCCTAGTCTGACTACCTAGCTGGCAGCTGAGGGGCTGACAGCTAAGCACTTGGGACAGCAGTTTCTTAAAGTTTGATTTCACAGTGGTATACAAAAACCTCAGTTTAATTTTCCAGAAGACATTCATGTATTCAGAGATTTCAAATAAGCATAACATTAAAAGTCACAGAATCTAATATTCCCCAAAAAATTTAATTGAAAATATAGAAATGTCACTACTACTTAGAGTCAAGGCACTCATTTAAGGCTCAATTAAAACGTGGTAGATGAATGGCAAAGTAAATAATGGGCTGTACTCAAATTCTGTCTGAAGGCTGGCTGTTTTCTGAATTTACCTCCATCAGCAATGAAGGAGAAAACAGTTCAAGACACTTTCAAAAAATGAGATCTTTTGATGGTTATGTGATGAAAAATGGATCCGTATGGGGAAAAAAGTGATGGAAAACTAGGTGATACAAAATATGTATTTTAGGGGAACTATACAGACAATAAAGAGAGGTAAGCGCACACAACATGTCAAGCTCCTGAAGAACTCCAACACTGACTTGTTTCCCAGGATTGAAAGTTTGCTACAAAAAGGAAAGCCCAGATTCAGTGGTAATTGCTCCATTCATCCAGCCTGTGTGTCTGTTCTAAAGCACCTCAGATCAGCCTTTAGGTTGCTGCAATCTTTCATGGCAGGCAAGACATCCAGAAGCTACTGAACAAACTGGGAAAGAAAAATGGACGGGGAAGTCCCGGTGATGTCCCTCAGCCAGCAGCTGGGAGGGAAGTCAGCAGAATCCCTGTCATGCCACTTCTGTGCCACCACAATGTTCTCCTATACCGATGTAATTGCGCTTATCTGGCTCACACAGTTTTGTTCACTCCTCTGGCTGCTGTCATGCACAAGAGAGGGCACAAAGTCTCTAGGAAGACACACAAGATATTAACCCCCCCCAGTTACTTCTGGGAGGTGTCAGCTCCATGAAAACCTAGGAATTTGATAAGGGAAATATGGCTCAGGTTCATGAGCCAGAAAAAGCCACATAGCACAAAATTAAAAGCCAATGCTGGATCCTTAATACATTCTGGGAAGATACCTGAAAATCAAAAGATATATCTCTCTCTTTTGAGACCACAAAAGGTCAGGTTTGCATTATACATAGATACTAACAGCAGGTCAAAAACACACTAAAAGCCAAACAAGATTTTATAATACGAGTCTTTTTTTTTTCCCCCAAATTTCTCCTTTATCAGATCTTGCAATGAACATACTAGGGAAATCAGAAAATGCTTTTCTCAAGTGAAGATTTTCAATACAGTGAGAGATATAAGCTATGATCTTTTGAAGTAGAAATGTTCGTTGAGAGGGGATCAACTACCTAAGAGTACACAGGTATCATGACACAAGAAATTGTCTTACTGGATGCAGATACTAAGAACTGAGAACAACTCATTTATAAACAGTAAAAATTTTTCTCATTTACAAACAGTAAAAATTTTTACCTTTCCATTTCTTGCTAATTCAGCTGATAGGTTATATATCAGATATATAAAGGTAAAATAATATGTTTGTTATTATAAAAATCTAATACAGACCAGCAATGCTTGAGTGCTGTAATTGAGACTGAATTCTCCAAGTCACTGAGAAGGTATTTGATTTCCTCAACGATTCAGTGGGAGGGAGAAAACTTTGTTCTATATAACCATCAAAAGTGACAGGGATGCACCAGGAAATTACATATTACCTGCATATTTGGAATTTAACTAAGCAAAAACACAGTATCATGTTTTTCTCCTGAGCTCTGGAATGAAGGATCCCTGCCCAACTTCTAGCTATGCATACTGATTTTATAGAGCCAGGACAGTATGTCCCTACCAAGCAAATAATTAACCTGAATACCAGGAATTTCAATGTTCACTGCAACACCTCGTTCCAAAGTGACAATGAAATCACACAGAGGAAATACAAATAAAACAACATTCAAAAAATTATCAAATCAAGGCTGTTATTCACTAAGCCATGTAAGTGGCACTTCTCCAGGATAGCTATTTTATTTCCAAGTCCAACTTGCTACCCATAACCACAGAAAAACATTTATGTTTTATTTGTGCTTCTTTCAATGTACAAAAAGACGAGTGAAGAGTCTCATACTCTCAAATGTTTCTCTCTCCTCTCCTTCAGAATTCTAAACTACCTTCCAATATAGATTTTTATATTTACATAAGCATACTTATGAATATTTTCTAAATAAACATCCTTTTAAAACCAATTGCTAAATTAGATAAAGAGGGAATGCCTGACCCTAGAAATCCTGTTAGAGGGATAAACCCCTCTAAATCTTCTCCTTATTTGCTCCCCTTATCTGAAACTACTCTAGTGCATTTTCTTGTAAGAAATGTGCTCTCTGTCCAACATTTTGAAAAATAGTTTCAGAAATAAAGCTTTACTTAACTATAATGTGTATATCTGTATTTACTGAGTGTTGAAATGTTCATATACATTCAGATTCTCTTGTTAGTCAGTTTTAACTTGAGGCTTAATTTAGCTGTTTCCTGCTAATCTAGGATGTTAACTTCAGGAGGAACATTCGACATTGCAAAACAAAGAGAACACATGTAGATTCTGGGACCATAATCATGCCTTTAGCACAGCCATCTTTTACAGCAGAGAACACACCCCAAAGCGTGCCTACATAAATAAAGCACTGAGGAATCTCTAGACTGTTTCTGTACTGAAGAATTTGTCTCAGTCTCTCACAAAGGACTCGATTCTTCCTCTGTCTCACACGGAGGATGAATGTAGTCTATAAGTGGTCCCATGATTACAGTCAGGAGCAGCCCAGCATCTCAATCCTGCCACTGACAGGGAGAAATGTGTAGAGGGAGCAGCATCCCGCTCCCTCCCAGCCTCCTTTCTCAGCTCCGGGACTGACACCTGTTCTGCCAAGAGCCTCTCGTGTCACCGAGGTGGCTCAGAGGCTCCACCACCACCCGCCCGGAGCCGCAGCAACTCCGGACAGGCCCCGGGAAAGCATCCACCATGGGCTGCTGCAAGTTCTGCCACTGGCTTGAACACCAGCCCAGCTGCGATGCTTATTTGGCCCTGAACAAAGGCAGATGGGACTTCAGGGGCTCTGTTTCCTCACAAGGCACACCTGACAGCCAGCGGTAGCAAATAGAGTTACCCTGGTGTATTTTGGAATACAATTATGTTATCAGAATTGTAGGGCTTTGGTTTACAGCTCAGTCATTCTCTGAGTAAGCATTGAATGCAACATTATGCTCATCAGGAAACTAAACATATCTTTACAGAGAAGGCTACTGTAATTAGTGAACAGAAATTAAATTATAACATTTCTGTGGAAAATAAATTTTGGCATAGACACAAAATTCTCAAGAGTGGATTTGTTGGTACATATGTCCTCCTTCTAAGTTAAAGATAACAAAGCCCAAATATTTCTTAAATATGAAAGTAGAAACAGTACCAAAAAAACCCCCAAGGACAACATTCACTCCTGCAATATGACCACAGATATCTATGGAATTACATCTGGAATAAATCTGATACAGAAAATTGCATCCTCTAATCCAAAACCAAAAGGCTATGGTCCAAAAGATTTTATGCCTATGACTTGCAATGGTATTTATGTGCAATTTTGATGTGATGCACTGCTTTGAAAACCGCTAATACTTTTACTATGCTAAGAAAGAAGAAAAAATACTAACAAAAAACACCAGCCTTGGGCAGTGAGTTTCCTCAGGCACACTTTCCATTCAGTGACGAATGGGAGAATCTGAGTACCTGCAGTTAGCTCTCACATTTAACTTTGCCCTAGAGGAATCTAATTCTTTTCAGAGACTAGAGAGGGAGGTCACAGAAGTTAACAGCGAGCTGAAGTTACCCTTTGTAATTATTTCCTAAATTACATTTGTCAATTCTAGTGATTCTCATGATGCAACAGCAACCTCTGATAATTTGCAAGATTCCTGCCAAAGAGAAAAAGTAAAAAGAACATGGGGGAAGAGAATGCTTTACACTGCAGGCAATTTCTGAACTCCATAGAAAAGAAATCTACATGTCACTGACTCAGAAATATCCTTTGGACTGATGCTTTAAAAGGGATAAACTTTTAAAGAATAATTTCTCTGAATTTCTGTGTCAAATACATCAGTTTAGCAGTTATCCCTACAATATTTTTTCTGAAAGCACTAATAGGATCAAACATCTCAGGACCATTTAAGCTTGAACGTGGATGAATTTATAACTAGCTAACTGCAATTATAGCTAAATTATTTAATAACTGTAATTAATTTTAATTAAAATAAATAATGCATTTAATTGCATCATTAAACTAATTCCTCAAAATAATTGTTTCCTCTCTTGCTACTACTGTACAGAAAATTCAGATATATCACTCTAAGTTGAGCTGTGTTGTTATCAGCCAACTGGTTCAAATCAGTGACAATTTTTCATTTGATTTTTGACCTATCCTCACTTGAAACAAAAATTTAAGTAACATTTAGTAATATCCTCAGAAGTACCTAAATGATTTAGAAGAGTCTTACTGAAATCAAGATTTTAGCCAAGTTACTCAAGATCATCTGAAAATATGACTGCAACAAGTTTCAAAACCCAAAGCATAACACAAAATCTGACTACAAATCTGATCAATGGCTAAATTGACAAGGCCGACCTTATCCTTTTACTAAGATTTAATTCTTATTTGGTATCCTGACATCTTGGAAGTATTTAATATTTATATCTTACTCATTCAAAACTAACCCACATTTCCAGACTAACGATAGCAGCCAAAACCCTAGACTGAATACTAACATGGAAACAGATGCATATTGTCTCTGTTGATACAATAACCTTTTTAGAGTCCCCCTTACTCCTTATGAATACTTTTTGGAGGAATATTTTAATGAACACTGGATGTCTCTATGTTTTTATAGAGTACTTGGTGTTTCACAAGGGTGGGCCAACTATTACACAATAGTGAGGAGTATTAACTCAGTGAAAACTAAACACACACGTGTGCACAAAATGTAATTTTTACAGTGTTAAAAATACATGGAGAAAATACGAATAAGGAGGAATTTCATATTCATGAGAAAATATGCAACTGAAAAGTTGTGAATAATCATGTAGGTATACATTTCTTCACTAAGGACCAGGAAAGCTGTAAGACTAAAAAACCACCTAGCCTAGAAGATTCAATTGACATACATACTAGCATGCCTGCTCTTCCCTTTATCTAAGATATGCAGACCTGCTGATCCAACCATGCTCTAAGGACTGGCCGAATCCTTCTGGGAGAGAGATGAGAAGTGGTGGGATCTCCTTTTATGACCCATGAGTATCATGACTTGGCCAGTCATTGAACTTGACTGAACACAAAGGCCACCACCAAACATCAGCGTCCTGCTCCTCATCCAGTCTGAGTGCCCCACACACACAAAACAACTCATACCAACACATTGTTCCCACTAAGGTTCTCAGACTGCTTATACTAAAGACATGGCTTGATTTTTTACTGTACCATGTCACGTTGAAGCTAAACAAGCTTCCCTGCAACCTTCTGTGGAATGAGAATTGCAGGGTGGCAAAAATAGCTACAGCTGTACTACAGCTCCTAATGGCACACCACTGGTTTTTATGGCCCCGACCATCCGAGCCAGGGAAGGGCAATTCTGACTTCTGGAAATCAAACAGGACATTACTGTAGACCACAAACACTAAACCACCACAGTATTTACTACTAATTAAATACTCCCATTTTGTTCAGCACAGCAGGCTTGCAGCACATGGGTGGTAAGTGGCTCTTCTCAGCATGCATTGGCTACAAGATACATTTGAAAACCAAATTTTAATTAAAATGTGCATTTCTCAGCTGCTGAAGGGGAAAGAAGGTAACAAGGGATGTAAAAGGCTTTAAACCATCTTCCGGCTCAATTTAAATGCCATTTAAAAACTAAAATTAACTTTATAGCCACTGACATATACTAGAATTCGTGTGTGTTCCATGCCTTCAGTTATACAGAATTCCAGACTTTTGAAGCAAATAACTATATCAGAAAGACTACTACAAAAGCAGAATGATCTATGACATGAACTTCATTCATGTAGCAGAATTCTGAGTTATCAGGTATCTCTGCATCCCTATGAAATGCTCACCATCCTTCAGACTGCGCTCAGAGCCATTTTGTGGTGTATCTTTGGAAGGATCCTATCTCAGTGCTGTTTTGCTGGAAAACTGAGAGTGGCATTTTTCAGCAGACTGCCATGCTGTTGATTACTAAAGGGGCAGATTTTGAAGCAGGAAGGGATGTGGAGCTTCTTATGGCATGAGGTTTCTTCCTTCTGGTGAATAAAAAGTGCAGCTGCCTCTGAAACTGTAGAACTGCCTATGTCTCCAAGACTAACAACAAAGAAAAACAGATCTCACAGATAAAGGCACTGACTGCATGACCCCAGACAAGTTGCTTGGGGCCAGATTCCAATCCAAGTTACACTGCTCTGGGTCACTGGCCTAATTGCTCCACTGCTCTTCATCTAACAGTGTAACTGAGGCAAAGCATTGCCTTTAATTTTCTACTGCTTTTAATATTAACTGTATATTAGAGAAGGCCTTAACTATATATTAGAGTGGCCTTTCATGATTTGTGCTTTTACATGTCACTGGACAAAAGAGAGAAACAAACAAACATTCCATATCTGTTTATTACTGTGAACCTCACACTCATAGTGGTTTACCTCATTCTGCCTCGGCTGGCAGCAACTTGAGCCATTTATTGCAGCTGTGCCTTAATCACAACCAAAAATGTGTTCTCTACGTCAAGTTAAGTCATGTGAGTTCAAACCTAGCAAGAAGAGGCAGCCCTGCATTCACATGAGCTTTAATGTGACCTGCCAGCTTGCCTGAAAACTGCAACTGCCTTGATCACACAAGGATTTTTTCATTTAAACCCCTCTTCCTTTCAACAAAGGGAAGCCCAGACAGAAAGGCAAAACTCGTCGCTTGAAGGGCAGCAAAGAGCATTGAAGGCTGGGGAACAGAGTTTAACTTTCCTTGAGAAAGTAGGGTGCTCAGCATCAGTGGGTTTTTGTAACTCACTGCATACCCTGTCAGTCTGCAGCATGAATGAGCATTTCTCTACTTCAGCACACTGGTAATTGCTGCGTGCTTTTCACACATATCTCTTGTAAGGAAGGGGATTTGGCTCAGGTTTCCACCACTTTGTGCTTTTAAACCGATTTGAAACGTATTACATACTCACAATAGTTCAGGAAATTCTGCTTTGTAACTTGTACTTTTTTGTAACATTTAACATGGATGCAGGTTTCAGACTTTCTCTCAGGCCCTGACAAATAAAGGATATAGGGGGTTTGAGAGCCTTTTTTGGCTGGAGCTGTTCTCTTTTGTTTCATTTTAGCTGGTTTCCTAGGGCAACCAAACACTGTCAAGGTCTTCAGATGTAGGTCTGTCACTGGTTGACTTACTAACTTTTGAACCGCACAGAAAGGCAGAGCTCAGAGATAACTTAGGTTGCTGCCAGTTTCGTTGAGGTAGGCAAGGTAGGCAAATATGTAGAAATGAGACAGGATCTTGTTAAATACTCCCTCATCAAGAGGAAGGCTACAATGAGTTCAAGGTTTTCCCAGTTACTACAATGTAAAAATTACAGAGTTATGAATATTGTAGTCAAAAGAATCTTTCAGCAGAGTTTTCACCACGCTGGAATTCACCCCTCAATCAGACATGGTATACCATATAGACTGTGGGGGGCTATTAAAGGTCTTGACTTTTTCCTGTGCTGATGGCATTTGTGACACTTCTCTCATGTGAGTTATCTAATGAAGATTGTCTCATGAGGAGGAGAAACCTCAAAGAGAAGTTTTGATGTAATTCAGTTAAAAGAAAACTACAACAATTCTGAACCATCAGATTCAAATTCACCAGTACTCAATAATTCCAGAATTATTATTTTAAAAAAGCACAGCTCAGTTGGATACTTTCAATAGTTTCCATCACAAATTTTTCTGTAATCTCATCATGCCCACAAGCAAATGGCCATTGGACTGCAACAGGTGACCAGTCAGGATTGTGGCAAGACAAAAAGTGATTAGCTATAGAGGAATAGCTGCACAACCTTCTAAACATTCACTGTGCCAGACAAGTCCCCTTGGGTATGTTCCTTAAAAAGAATTCATATTTAGATTAGGTTTTCAACTTCTGGGTTTAGAACATTTAATAGGATTTCAAGGCACGCTTTCCAGTTCTCTGTCCCTACTATATGAGCTACTCTAACAAGCATACTAAGGTACACTGAAGAATTTGGGTTCACTGTGTGGCTTCCACCTCAAGCACCGCGCACTTGCACTAGGGCTGGCAGCCCCACTGGCCAGCTGAGGGGCTTCCCTGATGGTTTGCTCAAGGAAGCAACCCAGAAAACAGCCGAGCATTAACACACTATACAGAAATAGGAGAAGGAGAATCACTATTTTATTTTTTTTCACATATAGGTTCTGATTCTGTCTTCCCTGCATTTGTACAGCTATGAGAAAGCACACAGTACTGGACATGTTCCTACCACAGAGGTCATGCTGGGGCATCTGGCTACCTGATGTGTCACAAAACCTGGAATTAAACTCTCACGCTCTAGAAAGGCTGCTACACTGAGATCCCTGTACATCAGATATGATTTAAGAACTCCATGCTACCTAAACAGAGTGACAAAGCGAAGTACAGAAGCAACTGATTCAATGGGCTGAAGTTCCAATCGTGGTACAAAGCAGTTCACAGATAGACGAAACACAGGAATGTACCTGCAGTTTCAGGTGCCTCCATCTAGGAGGGCAGAGAAAGTAACCTCTACACGTGGGCAGAGGGGATACAATCACAGTAAATGGCATGTGAAGTCTTTCTGCTCAAATCTGTCCTTTCATGAAGGGTAAGGTGGTGGCTGTGTCATCAGAGCACAGGTGACACTGGCTAGAATTCCAGTATGTTCCACACAAGAGGGACAAAACTTCGCTGTGATATAATGGATTCTGTGAGAAGACAAGGGATTTTTAGTTCCTCTGATTAGAGATATGTCTTGAAATTACACTGGAAGTATAAAGGCTAGAAATTCATCAGAAGCCACATGTTTACTTCCCAACATTTACATTAAATTACTAACATAAATTCCATCATAAAAGTGGAAGTGCATAATACTTTATGTCATCAGATGGACCTTATTAGCACCAAAATACAAGCTGCTGCATGCCTTGTTCTTAATTTTATCCCTTCCTTTATATAAACTCATGTATAATTTCCCTTTACATAAATTAGATTAAAAAGAGCAACGACACAGCATGAATCACTCCATGGATACTTATATACTAGTACTTACAGCTGGCCCAGATTTAAAGAGCCTTTTAACATCTTTTTATCCTGCTCATTTTGAAGTCCAAATGTCTTCAACTATGAGTACACATAGAAATGAACAGTAAAAAATCACCCAAGATAATATTTTGAAAATGTTATTTCTAACCCAAAACTAAAGAGAGATTAAATCCAGCAAAACTGCAACTTAGAGAGAAAAATTCCAAATTAGATGCTTATCTGTATGAAACAACATAGAACACAGACACCAAAAGCTATGAAAATACAGTAGTTGTAAGATCTCAATCATGCCCCATTATGAATGCAAATTGGTTTCTACACAATGTCTTACTGGAGCCAGTGGAACAGCTCAAGGAAGAAATTTATGGGATGCTTCTGAGGATTGCAAAGTGAAGAATTCTCCCAATAACAGCGCATGAATATAGAAAGCTTAGCACAGGAATTCTTCAAACTGTGATTCTCCTAGAACTGCCAGCTGTGTCTGACTTTATCCAGCACTAGAGAAATAAACTCCAGACACCACTCCACACTTGGGACTAGGAAAGAGGGCAACTCTGATAATACTTTCTGCTACTCTGCAGGAATGAAAGAACAACACCAAACTAGTTTTAAGGTTTCCCTTTTTTGGCAGCAGCAAGAACTGTCAATGCTCAGAGAAACTGTTGTAGATTATAAAAACAGCACAGCTAATCGTTGTTTTTGAAAACATTCATGCAAAACACCTTGCTCATTCAAGCACAAATACAAGAACACTCTGAAAACAGTAAAATACAATAGACTAATGATTCAGCTACAAACATCACAGTGAAAACTGATCCAGTTACAAACATACCAACTCAGAGGATTCTGTAATTTCTATAACTACAGTGAATTCTAACGAAACCTTCTGGACTGAAGGAAATATTTTCAAGGTCAAATAAAGGATGCTCCACTGTATAACAAAACCAAATGAGGAAACCACAGGAAGTAATCCTGGAGCAGAGCTTCCTTTAGTTCCAACACCATAAGCATTTTATTTGTTCATACTTTCCTACAGCAGTGACATATTTTATACACATATCATGTATGGGAAACATTAGTACTAGTTTTTCAGACATGTTTGCAAATTTTGGGAGAAAGTAGCCTGCAAGTAAAATGCTTAAATCTTCTGTCAAAAGAGAACAGAAGACACAGTGTATGACCGTGGGCTGTGCTCAGCCAGAATTAAATATAGCCTTCCAGGTCACAAAAAGCACGAAAGGCCATGCATGCTTGCAGCTCGGAAGGTGTACCTACTGTACCCAGTGGATTGAGAAAAATAAACCCAGGCTGCCAAACCCAGAATCTTTTTTCATCTTTAAAAGGACTTTCAAAGATTACCTTCTCAGTTGTGATTAAAATACTGGCACTACTTCAGCTGCACAAAGGGAACTGAAAACTGCCTTATTTGGAAAAGCCAGGGCTCCAAACCTGCCATTTAGAGGCCATGAATGATAAAAGGTGGACAGAATTACAAGGAATGGGTAACAGAGGACATCTTTCTAGATTTTGGGGGAAAACATGGAAAACTAAAGAAGCAGAGAAGTCCCAGAACAAAAAGTCAAGGTCAGGAAGACAGGTTTCAGCACATCTTTGGAGACACAGCAATGCCCGACTGGAAACCATTCCAAAATGAACAATGAAATACTATAGAGAACTCAAGAATGTGAGACAGTCTCTCCTTGACACACCTTACATGGCGAAAGGAATAGAAGCCATGGTTATGGGACCTGAACCCTCACTGGAAAGCTGCTGCAAAAGCTGAAGTGGCCTTCTGGACATGCTCTGCTTTAGATTCTGCAAGCATGACTGCAGGGGAGAAGTGGAGATGTGAGCTCAGAGCACTGCTTACTAGAGGAGGTAGAGCCACCAGCTTAGTAGGCTGAGAAGGAATTTGCTAGTAAAACAGAAGAGTCTAGTTTAAGATAGAAGATGAATGAGTAAAGAAGATAGTAATGGCTTAACTCTTCCCCAATAAAAACAATATATAAATAAAATGCAAAAAAAGCTTTTGTCTTTGAGATTTGCATAAGATATATGAAATTTTAAGTCAGGGTTGGCTTGGCATTCCTGCTTCTCAGGCGCTGGGGGTAGAATTTCTCTCCTCTAAATGACTCCTCCTGCCATTTTACTTATAAAGAACTATTGATCTGCAGGGCTGAACAATGGCTGGCAGAGGTGAGACTGACATATAGCAAAACAGGTAAGGAGTTCAGGTGCCCACTGGGTTACCATAGAGCCTGTGGCTAGTTCCAGGCTATGTAAGTGTCTTTATGAGCAATCTGTAAAGAGAGATCACATTTATGTATTGCAGACAGCATCAAAAGAGAAGGAGCTCCAAGAGAAGCATAGGCAGGAAGTGCTAAAATGGATTCTGTTACAGAATAAATAAAAGAATGCATCTGGGAACTAAATCTGAAACAAACACAAAGAAGAAAGGACATACATAAGAGACAGTGATGATGAAAGTGCTTTAATTATAACAATAAGTAGAAATTAACTACAAAACCTACATCATATATTTGAGTTTCAACCTAGCAATATCAGCACCGGGAGAGAATGGTGCGTCTGTAGGTGAATGTGGCATAATTACCCATCAAACATTTGAGCTGATTTATAAAGGATCTGGTAGAGTTTCAGTGAAAAATTATTGAATGAAAAGGGGCACAAATAGAATACCAGGAAGGATTTAAATAGCTGATAATATATAACTTGGTCATTGCCAGACAAAATAGCTCATAGTCAATTATACAGATTTGAGTGTCGTAAAGCTCTAAAAGTAGATGAGAAGGAAGGATAGAAAATAACTCTAAAAATTAATGAATATAGACGAAGAATGTGGATGACTACATTTCTTGACACTGGGATGTTGAATAACCAGTTTCCAGCAAAGCCGTTCTAGTTAGTGACATCATTGTTTATGATATAAAACAGGACAGGATAAAATACTTGCAATGGTGAGATGAAGTGAAAGACAGAGGGAAATCACTGGTTTTCTTCTCTTTCACAGTTCTAAAGATCTTTTATGGAAGACTTACTCCTTGGCTCCATTTAGTATTTTTCTGTGTTCTAACAGTAAGGAATATCACATGTGAAATCTTAGTCTCTCGCAAGAATGGAAATCTAACACCATAATGAGTATTTTTCTTTGCAACAAGAGAGCTTTTGACGCCACACAATACATTTAAGCTCCTACCTGAAGCAGCATTATTGCTTGTCACAAAAAATCCAACCAAATAAAAAAACCCCAATCATCACTCTTTTCAAGTTCTGCCAGGTTAGACATAATTTTATGGAAGAAACAGATTTCTTAGTTGACCATTCCACCATTTTAAACCCTAGAAAAGTGATACAAGTTGGCATTTTGAAGAGACTGAAATTAAATCTCCACATTTGCAGTTGGGGACTAAAAACAACAGTAAATATAACTCTGATTTTTTTTTTTTCTAACAAAATATCACAGAGACAAGCATCTCTCCATTATGCTGGATAGAAAAATATGAATTTTATATTCCTGTGCTCAGAAGTCTCATAGTTTTTTTTAAAAAAAAAAAACAAAAAACACCCAAACAACTATGCAAAAACAACTTTTCAGGACACTCAGAATTACTGTGAAATTTGGATCTCTCAGTTGTCCTTCATGTGGGAGTCTACCTAGACATTCAATTTTCCCCACTGCTCAGATTTACATGATAACATTTCAGAAACAGCAGTGATACTGCTCCATAATGCCAAAAATGGGATTTGAAGAATGCATCCAGAGACTGGATGATGCCATTTCATCCCTTCTGTTTGAAAGGCAAATGTGTACACAATATGGCCATGAAAACCCCAGTTAATGAACTCTAGAAAAATCTTTCTGAATGCTCCAATAAATCCAGAATAATAATAAACTTTTGAAATAAATTAGAAAACATGAGACATGCTTAAATAACACGGAAAGCCAAAGATGTAAGTTGTTTACATAAGACAGAAATGACATCTTAACTTGTGTGATGTAATGATTTTATACAAACTTGTTAGACTAAACAGTTTTGATGGTGCCAAGTATTTCGAAGGTGATGAAATTGATTGAAATTGGCCAAGACACCAATTCCAGCTCTGATCCTGATGCCCAAATGCTATCTTCAAATACATGGTGTGAAGACAGAAAAAACCTTTAAAAGCACTTTAGAGAGATTGTATAGTTCAAGCCATCAATAGCTAGAAAATACCAGAATGAAGCAGACTTGAATAGCCTTAAATTGGACACTTTGTTCAGATTATGATATAGTCTTTAACTGCATGATTACATACTAATTTTTCCACATAAATCCAGACTCATTCAGCATACATAATGAATAGCGCGTACATAATGAACTATTTTTCTTGTAACAGCTATTTGCTGTTGTTCAGTGTGTAGTCCCAGGACTTATTTGCAACACATTATTCATACTCTGCTCTGAAGGCAAAATTATGAATTTCACCATGGGTTTTTTCCATGCACCTCATGGGTTTTCCAGGCTACTACAGTGTCTGGATGCTTAACAAACATTCATTAGTTTATTTTGAAAACACCTCTGTAAGGGGAGGCAGTAATACTGCTTCCATTTTACATAGGGAAAACTGATGCACAGAGAAGTTAAAATAACTTGCAGTGCCTATTCAAGGTGGATAACTAAATGCTCTTCTCAAAGCATTTAGTACTGTGCTTTGGATTTTCAAGGTCCTGCTCCCACTGAAGCCAGCAGCAGGTGTTGACACTCAGTAGCCCTGAAGCCCTGGTACCCTGATACCATTCTTTGCTGGAAAATGAACAAGGAGAATTTGATGTCCTGACCTTTCCCTGGCAGTCACACCAGAACATGGCCTCTTCTGCCCTGTCCCTTGAACTTGTTCCTGTCCCACTCCTTCTACTACTCCCCAGTTATACTTCAAAAGCCCTGTTCTTCAGTCCTAAGACTGTCCTTTCAGTCCCACTCTCTTTGCTCAGCAAATCCTAGTTCCATTCTTTACTCCTCAGCTCTGTGGTCCAAACTGTACACTTTCCCCCTTTGCGTTCTTCTACTTTTTGTATCTTTTCTGCAAACAGGTCTCCAGATTTACTCTTCACACGTTCCCAATCCTCATTTTTCAAATTAATATAATCTGGGTGAACACTCCCTCACTTTCCCCCCCAGTTTTACTTCCCTAGGTGTCCTGCCTAAATTTGGATTGCCTCCTTGCTCGTTCATTTTCTTTTCGTGCTCTCATTCAGGGTTATTTTGCCCACTTTCATCTTCCCATTTAATCTAATCCTCATCTTGTAAGACTTTCCTGTTCTTCCACCCTTGACCAGCCACTGCTGCAGTCTATCAGCACCTTTGGGGACAGTTTTCTTGCCCCACTCCCTTGCCCGTGTCTCCCAAATTCCAACATCCTCTTTGAAGCATTGGTTCTCTGCTCTTCTCCCTTCTGCATTTTGACAGGTATTTTCTGCTTTCCACCTGGCTATTTGCACTGCAGGAGCACGGGCAGTGGGTGATAGCGTCCCTGCTCTCTCCGGGCAAGACACCGACAGCCAAAGCACATCATCTGTAGGGGGAGCACGGCACAACCACAACGTGGAGCTTCAGGAAGTTCAGCTGCTGACACCTAAGGCTGTTCTACCAAGCTGTGAAAAGCACAGGGTTTTTTTCCAAGGCTTATGATTTTCTGACGTTAGCTGTTTTTTTCATAGAATTGGCCTGCTCGTGACACAAAGGGCATCCATCCATCCATCCATCTAGTAAAGGTTTAATCCCTAGGTAGGGCTAATACAAATTTTATAAAAAAGGTCACTAAAATTTTCAGCATAGATTAAACATTAATTCCTGGCCTAAGTTTACAGAAATATGACTACATTGTCCAAATATGGCAAAGGAAAATAACTAATGTTACGCTTTTTCCTATACGTGGAGCGAGTTCAGAAGAGTTCCAAGAGACTCCATGTTAGACTGTGCAACAGACTAATACTGAGCTGTGCTATTGGACCCACCTAAGAGAACAAATAATGGAAGTACATTTGTAAATAAGAGAGGATGCTGAAAATAAGAGCTTATAATATTTATAATATTGCACTCACTTTAAACCAAATCTTATCAGGAGCTTTTACCTAAAAAGAAAAATATCCCAAATGCCTCCATTTGTAATCTGTTATTCAACATTTGTAAGTTTTTAAATGGTCTTGATTCATTAAGAGAGACGTTTGCAAGAACAACACTGAAAAAAATCTAAAAATAGATGAACTGTTGTGATATTAATTGCTCACTCCAGTTCCTGCATTTGTGGCTCCTGCATATACCTCTATGGGAGGAATAACCCAGTTTTCTGAATACAAAATACTAATTCTCTCATCTTGCAAAACAAGAAGAATATTTTTCTATCTGTGTGAATTTTCCATTATTGCTTATGTTTATACTGCAGCATTGCTTGCAATTCCAAACTAAGTGTGCTGCAGAATTTTTCATAGTTGGATGTGCAATGCCACAATTTCACTGGTTGCCTTTACAGTTACTACAGCTTAAAGACCAAGTATTTTTTCAGAATACAAAAATCTAGCATATTTTAAATTCACTATGGATAACATATTGATATTTATCACAAAACTTTGTCATCACTGTGGTTAATCAATCACCTTAAGAACTTCATCTTTTACAACAAAGATACCCTAGAATAAATTGCAAGTGTTTATAATATAAACATACCCATGCACACAACCAGGGATCTAAATGTATTTCGTATACATTTGTACACTAATCTAGAAGGATTAATGCCTCAGCCTTTCCTTCCTTGTTCCTGTGTTCCCATTAAAACAAGCTCTTTGGTACCCAAGTGCCACCTGAAGGAAACCCTGAGGTGCTCTCAGGTGCCGCCGTGTGCCAGTTGAGGCACTGACGGAGCCTCCTGTGCCACCGCCAAGGCAGGTGCCTCCCTCGGAAACTCGGCCAAGCACTGAGGAAGCAATGACCCTGTGCGATGGCAGATTGCTTCCTGAGGGGTAGTTTGCAAAGACACCTCTACACAAAAGTTATTGTTTTCCACTGAAGCCTAATCAAAAAGACACTAAAATTACAAACACTGTGTTTTTTCCATTTGCTTGGCTGTGTTATATTATTCCATAGAAATCAAGCTGTCCTTAATTACAGCATGTTGAACCAAATAGAGTTTGCCATGATTAACATGGAGTACTTCACTACAATTACTTAGGGTACACAAATATGAAGGATTGCATAATTTATCTATTTTCATTCATCTCTAGTATTCATAAAAAGAAATATGTGAAAAAAATATTTTAACAAAAGAACAGTCTAACCTCCACTACTATAAACATAGTCCAGTTTCCTGTGGCAGTGGGTTAGGCAAGAGTGGATGGAAGTGCATATTATATCTTAATTCAAACATTAAAACAAAATAAAAATAAAAGAATTCTAACATAGCTCTAAAAATAATAACCAAGACCTTGTCATTTTCTTTAAATTTTCAAGAAAAATAAAGAGCTTTCAAAAATTCAGTTTTTTAAACCTTAAGTCTGCCTAGGTCAAAAAAAGTGAAGTATTTAATAATAATTTGCAAAAAGTAAAAGAGAAAACTGGTCTGACTCCTTCTATAACCATCACCTTCAACAGTTAGGCTCCAAAAATACACTCACAAGGAAACAGTTTCATGAATTCAACTGTACCAGTCATTGATACAGTATCTCCCTTCCTTGCTGCATTTATCAGGTAACAAATTCCACACCCAAAGCATATTTTGCATCCAAAAAACTACAAGTGATTTTTAATAATTCGATGTGAAATGAGAGAATAGGAATCACACCAATTATATGCCACTCCACAAGAAAATATTTTCCCATTGTTTGACAGCAGTGACTCTAGTTTTGTCAGTCACAGTTGTGTACAAAGACATGACTGTTGTACCCCAGCCGGCCGTCAGTGTTGCTTCGAGCACGTACACTTGTTTTGGCTGTCCCTCATCACCACCTGACATTTATCTGCTTGCTTCGACACACACACCCTTTAATACCAGCGCCTGCAACTCTAAAACCGAACTACACCTGTTCGACGGTCTGGCTGTGGCTGCCGGGGCACGGACGAACGGACGGACGGACGGACGGACAGACGGACACGCTGCCGCTGTCCCCGGGGCACTGCGGTCTCCCGCGGCTGTGCGGGCGCCAGTCGCGGCGCGGCGGGGAAGGCGACGGGGAAGGCGGGCAGGGAAGGCGGCGGGGAAGACAAGCGGCGGGGCGCAGGGCTCGGCGGTGCTGTCCGCGGTGCTGAACCGACTCCCTCTCCGCCTCCCTCCAGCCCCATCTTGCGAGCCCCCAGCCTCGCTCCGCTCGCCCCCTCATCGCTCGCACGAGCGACCGGCAACAAGTCTGGCCGCTTGCCCGCGCCAGCCAGCGCATCCGCCCGTGCGTGTCAGGCTCGGGAACTGCCCTACAATACAAAGGAGTTTGGAGACCGCGGGCAACAAAACCCCACCAGGGCCACTAGCCCGACCGCAGCTCCGGGCTCTCCGCAGCGCGGGCTCTGGCTCTCCTCGCTGCCTCTCCCAGAACAAGCCCCAGCGTCCATTCCTGGCAGGGGCAGGGCTGTGCAGCAGGCTCGCCCGGGGTAATCGCACTGCAACGCCAGGCACGGCTCTGGGAGCGGCAGGTTTCCCTCCCTTCCCTCCAGCAAGGTGCAACCTTCTCTTTCTTCTTTTGTTCTCAACGGCAGGAGGGTGGCAGCGGCGGCGGGAGGGGTGGGGAGCAATTTCCCCTACAAAATTCACGGGGGATAACAAAGGACCATACGCCGCGCGGATTAATTTGCATTAGCATCCATGAGGGCAGCAGCATCTTACGTCTGCGGGGATTAGCCGCGCCGAGCCCCGGGCTTACCGTCCCTATCGCAGAGCTGAATCGCCTCCAGGCTCAGGTTCTTGATCACCTCCTCGCAGGGGCTCGTGGGGCTGCTCATGGCGTGCGCCAGGCGCGGAGCCTCCATCGCGCCCCTCGCCGCTGCCTGCTGTGCCTCGGCCGGGCGCTGGCGCTGGGGCTGGCGGGCTGTGCTTCCCGGCGCTTCCCGGCGCCGCCCGGCTCGGCTGGGAGCGCTCGGCGGAGGAGGAGGCGGGCGGGGAGCGGATTTGTCGCCGCAGCGAGCCGGGGAGGGGGCAGCAGCGAGGCGGGCGCCCGGCGCGCCCCGGCCTCGCGTTTAAAGGGGCCGCGGCCGCCGCCTCGGAGCGGACCCTTCCCCCGCCGCTCCTTATGTAACAGCGGCTCTCCCGGGATGGCCAGCCCCGCCGGGTCAGGCGCCGCTGGACACCGACCCTGCCAAAGGGCCGGTCTGAGTCCCACCCGGCCGGCCGCGGGCACAGCTGGTCTCCAGGTTACTCCATAACCTGAGGAGAAAACGCCCCCAAACCCACCGGCACCGACTTCCCCTGCCCTAAACACACAGCCCACCGCGACCGCTGAGCGCAATCACAGCCAACTGCAAGGGCTGCGGCGGCCGCTCTGACCCTTCGATTATGCAAGAATTTGCAGGGAGAAATATTCGCTGGTTGTAGATTGATAAACCAAAAAGAGCTGGCAGGAGGTTATGGATGGCAGGAGAGGGTACAGGAATGTGCCATTTCTGGCTACCTGCCCTGCACGCTTCTCACCTGCCCTTTTTGTGGGAAGGAAAAATAACCCACACTGTACTGGTGCTATCTGTGTACCAAGCTTTGTTAAAAACTACTTATCAGTTCACAGTTTCAGGAACAAGAATGGGGCCAGAAAAGGCGAAAATATGTATAAAGAGTAATAAAATAAATTAAACTTGTGTAGCACTGCACCATCAGCAGGTGTGACAGCTCAGCTCCCTCCCACCACAGGCTTGACAAAGGAGAAGCCTCTTGGCCTCGGGCTGCAGAAGTGCAGCGCTTTCTCCAGGTCACACACTGACCACACATCACAGCAAGCATTCCTGGCACCAATGTGGTGTTTCACTAAATCAAAACTGACCCCATTTGGCCATTGATCTTGAGACACCAGCAGCAGCTGCTTTGAGAAGCGGTAGTTCATTGCACACAGGCCCCCAACAAGCTCGAGGTTGTGCTGTTTCTTGGTCAGCACTGCATAGCAGCAAATCCTGAGAGGCCCTGGAGCTCCCATTGCCCTTTCTGCAGTCCCAAGACCACCCAGTCTCCTCCCAGTCCTCACTGATCTGACATAATAGTAAGTTCCGTGCACAGCCAGATGTCTGTCACTCAGAGGTGGCTTTCCACTGGACTTTGGGATTATTCCATTCTTTATGATGGCTTCTAGGGACACTAATCTCAGGAAATGAGCTCTGATGTTACCTTTCACTCAGCCACTGCCAAGTGCTGCAGCCTGGGAGCAAGGACTAGGATTTAGGAGCCCAGACTCCTCTGGCAGCTTCAGAAACCTGTAGTACAACACGGGGAGAAAGTGCAATGCTGAGCACCCTTCCAGCACTGTCTACTCTTTACACACACACCTCCCCCTGCTTTCTTGCTCGTCTTTTATTTTTTCCTTCTCTTTGTCTCTCTGCTGTTTTTCAACACAATGGAAAATGTGTGCGGAGGGGTCAGGCAGAGGAGAAATGGAATGAGTGGGAAGGGAATCTAAAGGAAGAGAAAATAAGCAGTAGAAAAGGAAGCAATAGCAGGGAGGCAGAGTATGAGTCAATGGGGAGGTGGGAAGGGAGAGCAATATATGAATGAATGCACAGACAGAATGAGGACAAATGTAGAATCAGAGAGGAAAGAAATGAAAGTGGGTGAGACTACATTCATCAGGTTTTAATTTTGTCTCTGACATGCATTAATTCCCTGCACAGAAGCAAAACCTTTCTCCTTGATATTGCAACTGTTCTTAGCACACAGTCATCTCCTACGTAAGACTGGAAAATTTCTTTCTCTGAAGATGGTGTATTTAGTCTCTCGGCCTTATGTTCCACATTCATTCCTTTCCACAATGTGGCAGACACTTCAGCAGCTCACACAATCTTGTTACTTCTTTGCTATAACATTATATAAAGTCCATTTGAAACAGACCTTGTTCTTGAATACTGAGAGAATTCCCATTTTATTCTCTCTGCCTCTATTTCATACACCTTTCTCTCCACTACTTCTTATTCTATGCAACTGAAATCAGGTTTTTAAGAATGGATGGATTTTGCATAGCACTTTGAAAGCAGACAGCTTTGGGGGGCTGTTCCCATTCCTCAAAGGCCTCTCATTTCTCAGCTGCCTTGTAGCAATAACCCCTGGCTGAGCTGTATTTCTCTCCCCACACCATTATGCCTTTTTTTTTTTTTTTTAAAGAAAAGACTGGTTAAATCTCCAAACACTGTCAGACTTCAATGTAAGAGTAGAGCAGAGAGACCTTTTCCTCAGCTCCACTTTTCTAAAGCTGGACCTGCCTGAGACAGCATTTTGCAGAGTCACACTTCAGACTTCATGCTTTCTTCAGCCTTTCACTACTACAATCACCTGGGCTAGAGATCAACATTTTTTAAAGCTCAAATTACTCCCAAATAAGATTCCATGCAATCACGTGGCAATAAATTTAGTCATTAAGCATTTCAATCTCAAAGCACACAATACTCCTGCGGTGTTTTTCTTACCTGAAATAACTGTACTCTGCTTGTCTTAACAAGGAATAGCATTGTCTGAAGCACAAGTTATGTTTGTGCTAAAGGATGACAGAGTCTCAGTGCATAATCAGAAAGTTTATTCTGTGACAGATTATCCCTGACAGTGTTTAGCAAAAAATGTCACATATCACAAATATGGGTCAACATTATGTAATGGAAAGTCTGGCAACGGCAGCACAACATTAGAGACAGCAGAGGGTCGTGTGTCTAGAACTGCAAAAGCTTGCAAAGAATTTGCCATAACAGCAACCTTTCACACTTTCAACATTAAGATAAACAGAATATTACCAACTTCTGTACTTCAACAACAGTGTGTCTGTCACTACAGCAACCTCCCATAAGGAGGGAGAAGCAGCATTTTCTAGCATGATACACGTACCAGGAAATGTGAGCTGTGACACACAGCTCTTGCCTGGCTAAGTTCAACAATCTCGGCTCTCATGCCTTAGCCTGGCATTCACAGTCCCCCAGGTAGGTCACCAAGATGTACTGCAGGGCTATCACTCTACAGCAGAAGGCAGAGAGGCTGCCAGCCAGCAGGACAGGTGTGTGGCTTCTTTCCTAAAAGCCACAACGTCATTCAAGCCATAAAAGCAAGAGGAAAAGGTGCTGTGTGATCCTTTTCTCCTCACAAAGAAAACAACACATACTATCACAAAGTTCTGTCCCACCTGTGTTTCACTCCATTTTGGGAAAACTGCCTCACAGAGCACAGCACAGAGCTGGGCAACACCATTCTTACTATTGGAAAACGTTTTTGTATTTCATTGTAGCAGGTTTTTATCTGCAAGTTATAAAAGAAACCGCCTTTCTCAGGCTTCAGCAAGACTGAGAGTTCCAGCTCTTCTTTCCCACTTGGGAATTAAAAAAGACTTGTGTTATTGCTCAGTGGACTGTACAAGCAGAAGGCAAAAAGGCTACAGACATGGTTTTCAGGAAAGAAAAACAAGGAAAGAAATAAAACCAGCCATTTTTTCTCTAGTAATATGTCACTTTTGAGGAGAAAAGCAAAATATTAAAGGACAGATAAACAGAAGGATTAAAACCAGTACTGAGCATTTTGGGTCATTCCAAAAAGGCACATTGACTAAGCTTAGCAAGTAGTCCCTGAAGTTTCATGGAAATAAATTCTTTGCAATTTTGCAGTCATTCTTTGTCTTTAACAGACATGTCAAGTGTTTCAAGGCACATAATTAAAAAGGACTGTGTGCAAAATATTCTTGAAATACCATAGGACTGCAGTAAGATCCACACACTGGTGACAGAAAGATAAAAAAAAAAAAAAAGACTGAAGACCCTAAGTGAAAGCTGTGACTGTGACACAGCTTCCTGCACTGAGACAGACATTGAGGAATGACAACTTAGAGCACTCGCCACAATATCTCACTGGGAATCTCTCTGTCTCCTCAAATGCTCAAACAAGGAGGATGATGACACAGGTCCTCCTTTCTTTCTCTAGGTAAATCCAAAGCAGAGCAGCAGAGTTTTTCCTCTAGCTCTGGACTGAGTGTGTCTCCCTCTTTCTCCCACTCTCTGCAAAGGTAGTAACTGCAGCCAGGCACCCTGACACTAAGTACAGCAGGGAGGCTGCAGCTGTCTTGGAAAGGTCTCTGTTTGCTCTTTGCTGCTTTGGTGTTGCTGGAAATGCTGGGAAGATCTTTCTATTTCTGGGAGCTCTCCAGTAGTTCATACGTCTCAAAATGTCTTTCCTTCCCTTTTAGGAAGGCTTAATTTCAGCAATTGCATTCAGCTCATGCATTCAGGCTTTCCTTGCAGGGCCTTAAAGCATAGTTTAAAACATCAAAGACACGGTTCTGAGGTAATCCTGTAACTTCTGGTGCCAGGGAACCTACTAATGAATCTGTAGTTTCTTGTACAGTATGATAGGAAAATGGCTTCAGTGTAGGGCAAAGATAGTCTACCACTCAGCTAAGAAGACAGTCTGTGAAAAAGCCACCCCGGGGTATATGAGACAGAGATGCACTAAAGCACAAGTACCACAAACAGAGTAGCCAAAGCCTGACTCTGCCACATGTCCCCATACAGGAATTAGAGGGTTTCAATTGCAGTTAATAGCAACCAGCTTCAAAGCAAACAAAAGGAGATGGTACTTCATACAATTGAGTTGTAAGACCAAAGGACACTGTCAATGCTAGAAGTTTTCATTAACTGAAGGAGAGGCTGAAAGAGTTCATGGAAAAGAAATCCTTTAGAGCTACTAAACCCACAAGTGACTCTGGTTCTCTAAGCTGAAAATTATTAGAGTCCAGGGAAGAGTTAGTGAAGATGTTATATGTGCTTCTCATGCTCATCTTCTGCAAACATTCATTTTCAGCCACTGCTAAAGAGACTTTACTGGGCTAGGTAAGTCCTCGTTCTGACCCAGGACAGTCACAAAAATGCTCTGGTATCTGAGCCTTCATTCTTTACCACCCACCACTACACTGTCCTCATTCACAACAAACACTTCAGAGTATGGAGCCCTCCAACTGTAGCAGCTGGGTGTGCAAATGTCAACCCAATCTAAGCAACATAAACAATTCAAAGGAAATGTTCCTCTCAGACAAACAGAAACATACCAAGCAAATGATAATTTGATTAATGCTACTGAGGGTGCTGCTTTCTGAATTTCAGTTGTCTGATCAGCTCTACAGAGTCTGAATAAGCATCTAAGAAAGACAGTTTCTTTCATAGACAAAAAAAAAAGGTATTTGTAGCTTCATAAAATTTATTTATTGCCTAATGGGCACAGAGTACTGTTAATGCTTAGCATTATCACTTATTAATTTGCTTTTAAGTTTATCCTCACTTTATTAGATCCATAGTAACCATACAGAACAACTAGAACCTTCTGTATTTCCTCTCTCCTCCGTGCTGTTAACATTCTTCCTAGTTTTGTAACCATTTTCACATTTAATTAGTGCTTTATCCTCCAGATATTGCACCGTATCTTGACCTTTAAAGAATCCTACTGTCTGCTTATCCTTGACAATGCTGACTGCTATCCAGATTTACTTTCTGTCTACAGTTCACTGGCCAGCCTTTGATATCTTTAAGTGAATTTTAGTCCCAGCTGACTTGTTTCGGCAATTTCCTTAAGATATTATGTGGCACAGCATCAAATGCCTTTGTAAAGTCTTGATGCTGTTCTGTACTCAACTAATCTTCTGGCTTCATCATAAAAGATGTGGAGGGATAAACATTCTAATTGGTCTGGCTTGGTTTACTGCAGTACACCTGTGCCATAGCTGGATCTCATTACACTATTCACCTCCATATGAATATATTTTCCCTTTCTGCTTTACTGTTTATAGTATTTATTTCAATTTGGAGCCATGCCTATAAGACAATAGTTTCCATAGTTACTCTTAATTCAATTTTTAAAGACTTGTAGCATGCTGACACTTTATTAGTCTCCTGATACTTCTTCAATTCTCTGTGGGGTTTTTTAGCAACTAGCTGTTCCATCAGTTCTTTAAATATCCAAAGGGACACCTCAGATGCATTTGTTCAAGTGATGATATTTCATTATGTATTTCTTAGTTACTTTTCCCCAGCAGTTCATAATTACATAAATGATTTCTAAACCAAGCTTTTATTTAAAGTTTAATCGCCTTCCCAATAAACTTCATGGCAAAAGTCCAATTAGTTTTAGTGGGAATAAGAACTGGTCTCAAAATTTATCTCCTTGTTACAAATTAATTACAATTAATATTTTCTTGGTCAAGTCATTTTGTGTTATTGTGCCTTTAGGACTTATAACACAGTCTTTTTATATTATCTTTAACCTCTTGGCAGCTGTTTCAGTGTATCCTCATGGTGTCCCTATTTTTCTCATGTGTACTAAACTTGGAATATAAAAGCCTGTTTTGGTGGCTCTCCAGTTTTCTTTTTGCAGTGCAGTTCATATTTTACTTTTACTTGCTTAAGTAGCCCACAGTGACCCATTCTCTCTTCAGTGGTTCCCATTTTCATTGGAACAAGACACATTTCTGCTGGCTTTCCATTGCAGTATCTTCTCCTGTCCTCCCTATTGCCCTTCCTCTTTCCACAAAGCCTTTTGTGAAACTTCTCCACTGATCTTGTGAATTAGATTTTCCTCATAGGATGACATCAAAACTCTTCAGAAAAGACAGCCAAGATGAAGTTATAGTTCATTAATAAAGTTAATGAAGAAAGTTTAAGTGACTAGTTCCTCAATGGCATATACTGATCTAATTTTCTTATGACTATAGAGCTCCAAGTGTTTTGTATAAGCACAAAAGATGGGATCTAGGTTGATGTTGCTGCTTTTGTACCATCGTGATCTGACGTGATGAGACAAGACAGCAAAGACACCATTGTCTTCTCTCTCACTGCTACCATGAACACAGCTAATTAACTGCTCAGGAAACACAAGGAAAATTATATTAAATGAATGAGAGAGGGAACACCAAGACATTTCCTCTCCTTGACTCAGAACCTGGATGCATACTGAGACTATGCTTAAATTTTCCACACTTGACTCATAGTCACTTACTACAAGCTCTTACACTGTCTTTCAGGTCTATGATTACTTAAATATATGTGGTGGGTTGACCCAGGCTGGATGCCAGGTGCCCACCCAAGTCACTCTGTCACTGCCTCTTCAGCTGGGCAGAGGAGAGAAAATTTAACCAAAGACTTGTGGGTCGAGATAAGAGCAGGAAGAGATCACTCAGTAATGACTGTCACATGCGAAACAGACCTGACTTAGTGATATTAACTGAATTCATTATCAACCAAAATCAGAGTAAGATAATGAGAAGTAAAACAAACCTTAAAAACACCTTCCCCCTCACCACTCCCTCCTTTCTGGGTGCTTCCTCCTCCCCAACCACTGGTCCAGGGAGATGGGACTGGGGGTTATGGTCTGTTCATCACAGGTTGTTTCTGGTGCTGGCCAGAGAAAGGAGTCTTTCCCCTGCCCCGGTGTGAGGGCTCTCCCATAGGAGACAGTCCTCCACAGACTCCTCCATTGTGAGTCCTTCCCACAGTTCGTTATGAACTGCTCCAGTGTGGGCTCCTTTCCATGGGCATTCCCTCAGAAACAGCCTGCTCCAGCATGGACCCCCATGGAGTCACAAGTCCTGCCAGGAACCTGCTCCAGTGTGGCTCCCCACACGTTCACAGCCTTCTTTCAGACATCCAGCTGCTCTGGCGTGGGGCTTCCCAAGTGGGTCTCTACTCCCCTGTGGACCTTCGTGGACTGCAGGGGCATAGCCTGCCTCCCCATGGGCTGCACGGGAATCTGCTCTGGTGCCTGGAGCACCTCCTCTCCCTCCTTCTCCACTGACCTTGGTGTCTGCAGGGTTCTTTCTCTCACATATTCTCACTCCTCTCTTCCCTGGCCACAATTCCTTCTGAGCAGTAACTTTTTTTTTTTTCCTTCTTAAACATGTTATCACAGAGGTGCTTCCACCATGTCTGATTGGCCTGGCTTTGGCCAGCAGTGGGTCCGTCCTGGAGCCACCTGGCATTGGCTCTGTTGGAGATGGGGGAAGCTTCTGGCAGCTTTTAAGAGAAGCCACCCCTATAGCTATCCCTGTCCCCCTGCCCTCCAGAGCCCTGCCATGCAGACCCAATGCAATACGTGACCCATAAGTAGAATTTCAAAAGAAAATACATTAGAAACAGTAACTAGAAGCTGTGTTTTCCATGGTTTTACTCTGGTAGGAATTCATGTCCACTTAGCACCCATACACAGGTGATTAGATAAAGGTATACAAACAGATAATTGTGACCATTAGTTTATGGCACTGCTTCTATATCAACATTCACAAGCATTTTAATTAAAGCATATTCTGCTCAGAATTATGTCCTGCCACTATTACTTGTGTTCTGCACATATTTCAGCCCTGCAGTATGTTATTTATTGACAGTATAGCAATCCTTACAAATTTCCAGTTGCTGTACATAACACAGTGCCCTGGAGTGCTTGAAGTCAGTGAAGGAATTCTGGCATTCTGTGAGCCTTGAAAATCCTAGAACTGACTCCAAAGTCTGTTAGTGACTGATATGCTGCTCCTGCTTCTTAAACCAGGCTGCACAGGAGGATAATTGCAAAGGCCATCTTTAGCCTAAGGAGTTTATTTGCCTTAGGATCTTTCAACAGTCAGTGGAGAGTGAAAAAAACCCTCATCTTTGTCTCAAAAGGAGCTCATTGTAGGTGCTTGGAGTTGCCCTAAAGGAAATGCTTTCTCTTGATTCTACAGGAAGCTGAGGGAGAAAGGAACTCTTAGGCTAAAATTAGCCTTTTTGAATGCCCCCTAAATTATTCTTACATATGTTTTCAACAGGCATCTTTGATAACCTGCAATACAGTCTGAAATGAGAAAGGCAAACAAGTATGGCAAAACTCTCTCCTGGAATAACATGAGCTCCTCAACACCTTGTGCAAAGTTCAGGGGCTCAGCGTACACATGCTGACAGGGGCAGTGCTGGCTGCAAGGCAGAACAAGTGGTCATTTATCCAGGCACAGCTGTTGCCTAATGACAGAGGTCTGACAGTGGTTCCTGTGTGATGGAATGTGGGTCTGTGCTCAGACTTGTCTGATCGCTGCTTAGCCGGGACCTGTTGAACTCACATCAAATGCCCACCATCTGTAATTTTTTTTCTCCCTAATTCCCTCTATTTCTTCCATGCTAATTGCTAACTGGATATCTTACACAAACCTTTTATACCAAATTTACCAGACTCAATACCAGTATTTTTCTTCTTCTTGATTCTCTCTCTTTTTAATTTTATCCATTTTCAGTCTAACCTCACCTACACCCGTCTGACTCAGGGCCAGTTTCTGATTAATACCATTACACATAAATTCAATTTAGCCATTGAGAGTACATTTTTGGGTTCAATCACATGACATCCATCTGGTCATTTCTGGGATGAGAAGAGCTAAAAACCCAAAAAATTGCTTTCTATGTTGAAGTAGTTGGTTTTATTTAGTGAAATTGAAATCTATTGGTTTTGCATGGCAAGGTTTTGGTAGCTACAGGGGTGGCTTCTGTAAGAAGCTGCTAGAAGCTTCCCCATGTCCAGTGGAGCCAATGCCAGCTGGCTCCAAGACAGACTCACTGCTGGGGCCGGGGCCAAGGCCAAGCCCATCCACAACAGTGGTAGTGCCTGTGGGATAACAGATTTAAGAGGGGAAAAACCCTCTATGCAATAGCAATCAGAAGAGAAGAGTGAGAACATGTGAGAGAAACAACCCTGCAGACACCAAGTAGAGAAGGAAGGGGAGAAGATGCTCCAGGTGCTGGAGCAGAGACTTCCCTGCAGCCAATCGGAGGGACTCTGCATTGGGTAAGTTCAGGAGGGAACTGTCTTCCATGAGACAGACCCCATGATGGAGCAGTGGAAGAGTGGGAGAAGTCCTCTGCTTGAGAAAGAGGGAGGAGTACAGAAAACATGTGATGAACTGACTACAACCCCTATTCCCCATCCCTCTGTACCACTGGTTGGGGGGAGGTAGAGAAAATTAGGAGTAAAGTTAAGCTGGGGAAGAAGAGAGGGGAAGGCGTTTTAAGGTTTAGTTTTTATTTCTCATTATCTTACTCTGATTTGATTGCTAATATATTAAGCTAATTTCCCCAAGCCAACTCCATTTTTCCCACAACAGTAATTGCTGAGTGATCTCCCCCTGTCCTGATCCTGACCCAGGAGCCTTTCATTACATTTTATCTCCCCTGCCCAGCTGAGGAGAGCAGTGGCAGAGTGGCTTTGGTGGCCACCTGGTACCAGCCTGGGTCAACCCACCACCTACATTTTCTGGTCTCTTGTCCTTGGCAAGCTATTTACAGTAGCTGCCGCTAGACAACAAAGTTGTCTGTATAGATTTTATCAGTCTCATATTGCTTGTCATGCTGTGGATGTATGAATTTGTGCATATAAGTGACAAAAAAGTTTTACATTATCAGATCGAGCATAGCAACAGAAGGGCGTGTATTTTAAATGCCAGTTATGTAGATTAGCCCTTCTATTTTGTGTGAGCAATAGCTACACTACTACAGTTTATTTTCTTATATTTTTAGAACATTCATTACTCTTTAAAACATATTTTATAGCTGTAGCTCCATCAAATTAATTTAGAGGTTGCACCAGCCTACTCATACACACATCTACAGTGCCACAGCTAATGTCATACAAAAACTGAGCACAACCCTCCCTTAATTTCTGTGTACCACTAAACTGCTTCTGCCAGCAATGAATTAGACCTGGTATTAAGGCAGTACTGAACCCTGTGTGTATTTTTGGAGCAGATCCAAATGTTCATTTATAGTAAAATCTCTAGAAACTTATTACTACATATGTGTTTGCCTTCATAAAATTTATTCAAGCAAAGTTATTCAGAAAAGGCAGATATGGCACAGCATAACCTAAGGAGAGAGGGAAAACTGAAATTCCTTATCACCAACCAAGGACTACTCACATTTGCCTACAAGTGCAGTAGAAATGAGTGTCACCGATTCTAAATTATATCCAAATCCTCCATTCTCTGCAGAGTTTGAGGCCTGAGCAAAAATGTTCCATTACCACCTTTTTATAATTTTTTTTTCTTGAAGTTGAGTAATATATCACTATAGGTGAAGCAAATGAAGCATAAATCAAGCTAAGTTCAAGGATTAATGAGATTAGCAGCTAGCACATCCATAGCCTATCTATAGCCTGCCTACTCAGGCCCTCCAAAGTTAATTACACAGCTATCACAAACACCCAAAATGCACATGACTGGCCTCTACCTGAATTGCAAACAAACCCTCTTGCTGCCAGCATAGAAGCAATGATGTCCAACAAAAACATGACAGCAAATAATTCAGAGACAAAACACAGGAAGGTGCTCCTGAGATGTCTTCAGGGCTTCTTCCCATACTTAGGAGGTATAAGGGGTGCCTACTGACAAATAAGACAAAAATTGGAAAGCCCAGCTGTGAAAGCAGAGGTTGGTCCCCTCACTCCCCTATCAAGTAGTTCAAAACTGCCTTCTTACTTAACACTTGCAAAAGATGATTAAACAAAAATGCAGTGATCATGATGGCTAACATGGGGAAACCCAAGCTATTGGATCTTGGTTTTATTTTAGTGGAGGCTTCCACAGTTAAAACTGTGCCATGTAGCACCCTTGAGGATAGTTGCTCTCAGTGAGCACTATGAAATAGCAGAAGTTTGGACAAAGGTGTTTGCTCCCCATGTGCAGCTGTTTGGTTACAGAAGGCAAATACCAGAAGGTGACCAGAGTGTCAATAAAGAAATGGAAGCAAGCAGTGGGACTAGACTACAGTCAGCTTGAGAGTTTCAGCACTCATTAAAATGACTGCTTGACAGCACTGTCTAAATGGAAATATTATGCAAACTGTGAATTCAAACCTCCTTCCTGTATCTTGCTGGGAAAAACACTTTATCAACAAATACATCCAGATTGCAATAGATGATGCAGCCAGCTTTAGAGAGAACATATAGTCGTATCCCTATGTTCTCATTTTGGGTTTCTCCACCCTCTCTAGGGATGGTAGTCTGAACTCCTTTTACTGTCAAACTCTCTCTGACCTCAACAGAAAATTGCTCATCTCAAAACACAGCTGAGCAGAGCAGCCAGCTGCCTCTGCTTGAGTCAGCTGTTCCCAAACTGAGGCTGCAGTCCCACAGGCAGGCAACTGAGAGCAGGGTCAGTTCTCCAGCCTTTTGTGTGGTGCTTCCACAGGATGTGGGAGCAAAAGCTTTGCTACAACAATGATCGTGGGTATCTTCTTTCACTGCTTTTAAATTGTTTTCCCCTCTTCCTCCCCCTCAAGTAGCCATGGAGTCTTATTACTGCTTGATCCATCTGAACCCTAAGGCAAAGTTTTCGGCACTGGGCAAACTCCTGCAGAGAGGGTTTTGTATGAATTATAAAGTCGGGGTATTCAAATAGTACATCAATTCACTTCCCACAGGCTGTCTTCATGAATGCTTATTCATCTTGAAATGATGGTACGCTAAGAAGTCACTTAAGCTCTTAAGCTTCCCTGATCTCATGTCACAACTTCAAGAACAACCTCCCAAAAGGGAGAACACTTGGAAAAGCATAAAAACAAAACCCTTAGTCAGAAGAAATTCTGTTGCTGCAACTCTTGCTAATAAAAGAGATCACTCCCTGCACAGATAAAGCATAACAGTATGTTCTGCTTTATAGCTCATAACAAACTTTGATTCAGTCATTTCTGTCACCAAAAGATTATTTCTGCGGTGCCCTCCTTGTTTTGGGACAGCAGACCAACAGAAAAGCCCCTTTGCATGCACCCTCCTAGAGACTGTAAAGGAGGAGATACAAATAACAAAGGTATCTCCCCCCTCCTTCCACTGGGGGAGGGCTGGTGGCTATATCTGACAGATTCTCATTCTGGCAGAGACATCCTGAAAATTATTTTTTTCCCCTGTCATTACATTTAGCAGTATTGGTAGCCTTTACAAAGTACTCCTTTATTTCAAAGGTAACACTACCACACAAACTCTAGCTGTGCGCTTCCAGTAAGGCTAAGCAACACATTTCTCACTGCCTTAAATCAAGTCTTCCAGGCCTGCTGGAGATCAGAGGAGCTTGCACAGGGGAGCAGCTAAGTGCAAGTCACTTGTAATGCTCTACCTGCTTACTAACGAGCAGACAAGCCCTGGCAGGCTGGCTGGAGCTGTGAGCACCCAGCATTTGCTATGCCTCATTTCAGAAGCGTAGCATTGCTTGGCTTTCTTTCATGCCCTCTGCCACACGCCAGCGAGCAAACAGGAGCACGGGAGCAGCTGACCACTCCTGGTGCCAAGGACTGTATGTGGTGGACTGTAACAGCCTGTGCTCGCCAGCACTTCTCAAAGAAAAGGAGAAGGCAGTGTTCCTCCAAGCCTTGTGTGAGGGCAGGGAGGGAAGGGGGAAGGAAGCCTCCCCAGTACTCTTTATCCTCTGGTGAGAGCTAAGCCGAGTAAGCCAGATTTAGGAAAATGTATGAATATGAAACCCTTCCACACGACAAGGCAACTGAAGGAGTGTGTGCCACAACGCCAGCTCTTGATGCAGAATTCACAGTTTGGGAAAGTGGAGAAGATGGAAACACACAAACCCCGCTGTACCCTGAGGCTGTTTCTTCCCTTCCCCGGGCATAGCACAGTGCCTGGGACAGCCAAAGAAGCACACACGTGGCAGAGGGACTCTCAGTCTGAGGGGAAAAGACAAAAAGGAAGAACAAAGGGCAAATAAAACTTGCCATTTCCAGAGATAGCACAGCACTGCTGCAGCAATCAGCAGGCACATGGTGGTGATGTTCCTCTCCATGAGGACAGATCAGGGACATCTAGAGAAACCATAAATCTTACAGGTCAAGGGATTCATCTTGACTTGTACATCCTGAGTACCCCCTCCCCACACTGCCCTAACAGTGGTTCCACACAATCACTGAGCAGCAGCAGGCTGGTGGAGAGAATGGACTCCACACATTTCTGTCATTCAGAGGCAGTTTATCAATTGTTTGAGGACCTGTCCAGGTCAAGTTTGATTCTATTTTCAGATCTGCGTAATGACTGGTGATGACATCTGCCCATGACTGGCAGCAAACATTGATGAGTACTGTGAATGACTAGCTTCCAAATGTACAGCCACATGTCTCCTTTCTGCTCCAGGCAGCGGATAAAGATCCATTGATGGTAGTTGCTATTTAATATGGTACATGATTTTGGAGATTACAGTCTTCTCTTATGTAATCTTCTTATATAAGACTGAGAAAGAAAACATGTGAAGTGCAGAATTTGAACATCAAAACACCAGTGGATCTGGAACTCAACTCAAGTGTTGCCATCTTGAGAGCCTTTTCTTACTATCCAAAGCTAATAAAAAGCCAACAGAAATATAATTAACCCTCTTATAAATCGACACAAGCAACTTTTAAATAAGAGTTGCACCTCACCACAGAATCATGCGTAATAATCCACTAGCTGGTGTTCAGCTAACCAGATGTTCAGTGAATAAAATGGGAGGTAACTAAGCAAGTAAATTTTAATTCTAAGTAAAAGCAAAAAATAACTGACCAAAATGCTTCAAGAACTCGAGCTTAGAGACTCCAAATGGGTTGTTCCTAGCAAAGGTTTAGGTTGAGGAAAAACATGTTGTTCTTCCTAACCAGCTACCTCATGATGACACAGGCAGTTTGAGAGTTTTTGCATGCTCATTTATGATTCTGAGCTGTGCTACTCCATTCAGGCTCCTCACATGCTGCATCAGCAGCTCCTGATTAAGTGTACAGCTTGTTGCTCATTCCTCATAACTTATGCCCACAATAAAAACAGAGGGACTGGCTTAAAATGCTTAAAATCTTCAGAGGAGAGAATGGAATAATAAAAAAAAAAAAAGATAAAGAGAAGGGAAAAGAAGTAAAAGTAGCAGAATGGAAGGCAAATGCTGAGAGGCTCTTTTGTCCTTTTCATTCATATCGATTACTGTCTGCTCTGTTCCTTTCCTTATCTTTCTTTGCTGTATCATGTGTCATACTGCAAGCTTTGAGAACATTGTGCTCAGATAAAATGGCAAAAAGCCAACACATGCAAGACCTGAACATGCCAGAGAGATTAACAATGTTCACGGGTGGAGGCTGTTCGCAGTAGTGTGAGAAGTTTCATACCTGCAGAAGAGAGGTCAGGATCAGGAGAGGGTCTGTCCTGTCTTTCCTTCTGAGGTATAGAGCGCTCACAGATTTACAAAACTCAGTAAGCGACGGAGGTTTTTCACTTCCTTTAGGTGAGATTTGTATCAAGCTCTTAAGAGAGCTGAGAAAAAAGTGGGAAAAAACCCACCTGCATTTGCTCAAACTTTTTAATGAGTTCAGTAGAGCTATGTTTGTCCTTCGTGTACATTCTAATGAACAAATATGCTGGTGATGAGACTCAGAAACTGAAATCATTATGCAGATTATTCAGTGAGGGATCTGGAATAATGCATTGGTAAAGACTGAATTATTAAAAGACAAACAACTAAGGAAGTTTCACCTCTGCCCTGTTGCTACACTAGTTACAAACAAAAGGATTTGTATCTGGGGGGTTTCGGTTCTATTCAAAAAGTTGTAATTCTGAAATTAATTAATATTAAAATGTTTTTCCTGCTGGACTTCATCAGCCTCTCAAATGTAAAACACATGCATATTTTATCAAAAACTTGTCAATTTTTTTTTCTGCTTGTGTTTTTTTCCTTAAAAAGCAAAATCTTGCTTGATGTACATTTCCTTGGCAGTAAGATCAAGATCAAACTCGAGGAAAAAATCGTAAAAGCTCATAACATTGGCTTTACAATGAAAAATCAGAGGCATAACAAATCCCAACACCATAGATGTACCTATCTTCCCTTTAGCCCTGCAGAATGACTCTGGTAGAATGCCCAAAAAGAGAGAGTAAGGAGGAAAAACCCAAGACTAGGGATAGATATATTGCATGTTCTTTTTTCACAGGGGAAAACCAGTAATGTCATACTGATCATCTCTAGATCCAAACAATTAAGAAAATGAGACTTTCCCATATTTATTACTGAATTCCTCAATGTGAGCAGACCTGTGCCCACAGTGGCTGCAGACAGGAGCCCTGCTGAGCTCTGTGCCTCTTGCTCAGTGCTGTTGCTGCAGGTCCCCTGCTTTGTGCCCATAAGGTGAATGAATTGCTTTGTGTCTCTCACTGGTGCTACACCTGCAACTGAGGTCATCGTACTTTAGACAGACTCCTCGGTGCTCCTGGGGAGCTGATAACCCACAATGTGCAGGTACATACTTGACTAGAATGTCTAAAACAAATGTGCTTTGTGGGGCAGATACTGACAGGAAAAAAAAAAAAACGACAAAAAACCAATCACCCAAACCCCAACGTTTTTAAACTATTTTGCTGAGAAACACAGAGTCAGAGGGATCTCAAGAGCTAACTTTCTGCTCAGATATATCCTTTCTATTAACAGTTTTCTATAAACTATCTCTGCAATTTTCATAATGTTCTTAGAAGGCTCCTCCTCCTTCCACTTGGTGTGTTGTTTTCAATCCTAAGCAGTAAGTTGGCTGTCTGGATCTCTTCATTCACTATGACATTAGGTACTTAAGCCTAAGGCATCAACGTCTTTCAAAAGGTTGCACAGGGTGGCACCGTTTTGATTCTGAAGACAAAAATGCATCCAGGCATGCAGTTCTGAGTTTCACTTATTTCCTGACCTATGCTGACAGTGTGCACTCTTATTTTCTCTACTCCTAGGAGGGAGACATTCAGTCATCCAAATATTTCTTTTGGACACAAATATAGCTTAGTTGCAAAAATAACTGGATGTATATGAAGGGCAGACCTTATTTATACGTGCTCTGTTCCATATGTGATTGATCGCCTCCAGGAGGGACATTTAAGTGTAGCTGAGCTGTTTGTGTTGGAGGCCGTGGCTGCAGAGCTGCATCATTTGGTGGTCACCAGATAACTGAGCTTTCTTAGTGCTCCTCTGAATGTGCCCCAGCAGACATTATTCTTTCAAAAGTCACTAATATTGCTTATTAGAATTCTCAAGTAACATCTTTTCTGTGCTTCTGCAAAACTTTTGCTTTTCCCTCTGCACTGAAGTTGTGGTTTTCCTCCTCTCAACCCTCTTTTGCCAAGTTGCCTTTTTAATTTGCTCACCTAATAACACAGCATATGCAATATAATTATTGTTTATTTATATATAACTCCTATGTATTTCTCAAGTAAGGAATAGAGATTATGTTCTTTCTTCCCAGAGTAAAACCAAGAAGGAAGTTCACTGACTTCACCACAAGGGTTCAAACAGAAGGATTCAGCCCAAATAGCCTCAGTGGACCAGTAGAGAAGGATTTTCACAGGAAAACATTCTACAGAGACTAGAACTCGATGGCACTGTATCTCAACAGCTTATCCAAATTATTAATAATGAAAATAATTAATGATCATTATAGATTAGGATATTATGCCTGTTATGCCACTATCTCAAGCATTTTAAAACTAATATGCCCTGAAAATATAAACAAATAATTTGGCAATGACCTGGAGGAATGCTTATAGTTCAGCAAACCCTGAATAAAGTGAAGGAAAGAAGTCACCTGAGTCTGATCAGCAGAAGCCCTGATGCTTTAAGAGATGTACAGGTGGATATCTATTTTTAGACTTTGCTTCTAAGCTATCAAACATGTTCCAAAAATAACATTATACCAAAGCACAGACTAGGTCAGAAGGGGACACTGGCAAATACCATCACAATGTAGAGACCCTTCAGGTTTCCACTTAAGAGTAAATAGTTCCACACAGCTGTGAATACGCAACAAGAACTGCTGAAAGCATTAATTATGGCCTACTCAGGTTTCATCTCTCTGGTAAGTGTCCTACTGAGAACAGTAAAATATTGGATAACAACATCAGTGGATTACAACATCAGGACTTTTGAAAGCATTCAAACAGTGAATCCCTCGACTTAGTATACAGACTCCACTGAAGAACAGTACTAGTGGCATTTTGGAGAGATGTTGGCACATTATTTAGATATAATTTTATATTCTCTGTTTCTATTTCAAAATACTTGAAGTGACCACTAAATTCTGAAAGAATGTACCTAAAAAGTGGCAGGTTATTTCCTTGCATTTCCATCATCAATAAATGACAGTATGATCTTTACATCCCTCTTGTTCATCAGAGGGTATAAAATCTCTCATGAACAGATAAAAATTATCACTCAATCATAGAAATGGTATGCACCAAATTAGGTGGATTTATTTGGTTCTTATATGTGAGAAGGATAGTTCCATTAGAAAATTATGTCTACATACTTCTAAGTAAAAAGGGACACAAATTCAAGTCTTGAATATGCCCTTGCATTCTATTTTGGAGGCCAGCAGGCAGAGACTATCTCAGATCTGAAATAAATACTTCTGAAGATGAAAACTCAGCAGAAATTATCATCACCTCTAGTTCTGTGCACTCAAGTGGGAAATGCAGTTCCCAAGCTTTCCCTCGATAGTGAACGCACTGTTATTGGCTGGAGCAGGACAGTCCATGAACAGAAGGGCAAAACCCGTGTGCACAGCTTAGATGTAAATGCTGAATATGGAAGTCACCTCATCTTGTTGCAGAGAAGCACCATGCCATAAGGAGCCTTCTGTAGCTGTGTGTTTCTATACTGACCTAAACAATGTGCCCTCCAGCAGCCACTACAGGAACCCACTCCTTGGGAAGGATGGGATGTATGACCTGTGTAACTGCAGGAAGACTTCTGCTCCCCTACAGCTAAAAGAATAGTTGTCTGCTGTATGTACTGTATACAAGTGCTCATTTTAATTAAGGTTTAATCTCCTCAATCTCTGCACTAATCCTTGGTTCTCTATAATAATATTCCCACAGAAGACTTCAGGGTATTTTCTGGCATTGAACAACTCTAAACTGCTGGGTTTGGTCTGATTTTACAGACTTCTGTGTATCTATCTTCATCTTTTATTTTCTGAGAAATATGCAAGGCAGAAAAAAACCCTATCAACGTTTGAGCATTAATTGCATGATAATGGCAATTTATGGATTTGAGGAAGAGAAAAGGTGCCACTAGAGTGTGTGAAGTGGGCAGCTGGCACAGTAGCTTTTGCCAACATTTGCATCAATGTGGGAGTACAGCAATATGGTGGCTGTTATCGTTGCACTCAGTAAATATGTCCTCATATGTGAAGACATGACTAGCCTTTTGGAGGGAGAAACTGAATATTCTCGACATCCATGGCAGGATTTTATGTGTAATCCCAGCAAATCTGAGCAGGCCTTAATGGGTGCTTAAATACTCTATACATAAAATTGCTTCCTTGAAATCTAGTGCATAGGGAAACAGTGAAATAACAGTGAAATCATTCACACATTGAATTGCCCAGAGAAAAACTGTGCTGCTCAACATGGCACTTTTTCTCAGCTGATTGAGACCTTAAGGAAAAACAAACAAACCTGCTGTTGTCCAGTGCTTGTGACAATTGTTACTATGTGACTTGGACTCTGTGTGTTATATATGGTGTGCATCCACTAAAGGAAACATTTTAGTTATTTCCATCTTTTGATGGTTCTGTTGTTGCTGTTAGAAAGGAGAAGGATGTTAAAATTATTCTTTTAAGACCAAGGAAATTGTTTCTGTTCCACATGAATTTGATACATTTCATGACTATTGGAATTAAACAACAAAAATGATATTGTAGATAAAAGTGGCACTAGACCTTGGAGGGGTATGTTTCTGCAACTGTTTCTTGCCTTGAGGTTTCCTCCTGCAGATTTTCTATAATCCTTACATGACAATTCACTACATTATTTTAATAGGGAATAAAAATCTGGCGTCTATTAGTCACACTGTTTTTGTTTTGCCATGACACACCTCTCTGTGAGCAGTGTGCCTACCCCCTTCTTTCTCCACCTTATTCAAAGAGCCTTCTTTCTATGCCTCAGTCTGGCACTCCTACTCTTCTGAGCGTTATTCTTACACTACTACTAATTTTGAATAATTCCCATAGCCCTATACTTATGCCAGATGCATTCCATTAGAAGAAAGTTCTGTATAATAAAAATTTATCATGACATCACCAGCTGAAACATCACCATTCTGAAAAGCCAAGTCCACAGAGATTTTCAAGAAATTTTGTCTGTGAAACTTCAAAAAGCTTGATTTATAGATGCAAACAGAAGCAAACAGAACCGGAGCAAACTCAATATATATACTATAACACTTGGCTTGATCTGTTAGTCTATTCCATTCAAAAGGAACACACTAGAGTTAATAAGGCCATGTAAATAATTGATTATTTGTAAGACCTATGAAAATGCCCTAAGTTAATCAAGTCCTCATTTTTATGTCTTCCTACAGTGTCCACCAGTATCTTGCTGCTGGCATGTACAGGACCCAGAGTAATCATGCTTTTTAACACTGGGGAGTTCTAAAACAAATGCAAAAAATTGTCTTACCAGATCACTAGTAAAATCAGCTGGCTATTCAGGTAAAGGAAATTTTCCATCCAGTACTATGCATGCCTATTCACTCTTCAATCAGCTGCCAACATGAGGATTCTATCCACAGAACATCACCTGTGCTTTTATTTTTACATTCACAAATACAGATACTGTCTTGTATGAAAGAATTTGGGAATGTAAAGCAATGGAAATAAAAATGGCAGTACTAAATGACAGCAATATTTCAAACTAAAATTACTTACTAAAGTGCTTTGGCTACTATCATGGACAAAAATGCTCTTGTATGCATAAAAATTAAGTTTTATAGTTTCCAATGCAAATAATAAGAAGGGTCATTTACACTTTCTTACTGAAGTTATTGACTTTCACCTTCTCTAATAAAATACTTCCAATAAGCCTCATTAGTTATTTACATTCATAGTTATTGACACAAGCCCAAAAAAAAACAAACTTAGATACTTTCTCCACCCTATATCTGAAGCCTAAAAGCCTGACATTTATATTTGTAGAGAAATATCAAACAGCAACATTTCCTCACAGCAAAACACAAAACATAAAATTGCACCCTCTGAATGAAAATTACAATCTTGAAATGCTGCCCCAGAAGGTAAGACGTCAGCAGACTGATTTTAGCAGCAGGGAGCCAAAAAAACTAAGGCTGAGGTGGGTGTAACTTTTTCCTGCCAGCGTGGGGTGAGCCCTTCACCTGAGAGGAGCGAAGAGCTCCTGGGGATGGGCCAGACACAGGGAGGACAGAGGAGTGAGGAACCTGACCACTCTGCAGGGCCACCACTTCTCTTCCAGCAGGAGACCAAGGCTGCATTGTATTGCTGCCTCAACTGGGTTTACCAAAGACGGGAAAGAAGAGTCTCACGCTGCCATCACCAGACTGGCTGAACAAAAAAGAAATTGCAGGATGAATCTGCTCCCTGTTCTCTCCCATGGTGTTCCCAGTGTCCTGAGGACGTGGGAGAGTCCCATGAGCCTGAATGTGTGTGCTCACACATTCTCTGAGATGGCTGAGATCCATCCCCGTGCCTGCTGCTTCCAGCTCTGCCTTCTCTTTTCCAGCAGATACTACCTAGTAAGTTAGGCCTGGCTTAGAGCCAGTCTGTGGATAGAGGTCTGCCCCGTGGTCAGTGCTGTGTGGTTTGAGTGTTTGATAATGACAGGATAAGGCTTAAGTCATGGCTGTACTGGCCAGCTGGGGAATGTCTTCAGCATGCCTTCCAAATACCAAACAAGTCTTAGGAGAAATGTCAACAGGAAAATGCTGTAAAACTGCATTTTGTAAAGAAAGTACTCTGCCCTGATGTATACAGTGGTATTTCAGACATGTTTTCTTAATCAAGCAGTAAATAATCTTGTAGCAAAATAAGGACAGCTGGAACTTGATACCCTACATAACTAACTTTCCAATATGAATTAAAATGAAAAAAATAAATCAGTAAATCCAAGCACGCTGATCCATGTGTGATTCATGAAAAATGGAAGGTCACACGCATGAAATTCATAAAGTCAAGGAATGCTCAGTTTTTGTTTCATAGTGAACCACTACTCTGGTGGGGTTTACAATCCTAAGGAGACTTGAAGCAAAACCACTACAGCTGCACAGTAAAAGCACCTATTTCTTACAATAAGTACCAAAAGAAATAGTCTGATATCCCACCCAGCAGAATAGAGCATTTTGCACAAATATAAATAAATAAAGCTCCACTCAGAAAATGAGCAACAAACAAACAAACAAGTAAACCTTTATCCTTGAGCATCTGGGATCCAAAGGCATTCAAAACAAACCATATTAGAGCTTTGTCAAATGCTAAAAGAGCTGGTCTAACCATCCCTTCAGAAAAGGACACCATCTCTTACATCTTTTTCCCAAACCTCATACACATACTGCTCTCCTCCAAAAATAAACTTTGAAAAGTATTCATTTCATGGAAGTAGCCATAACCTTTTGAACAGAGGGGAAACCTGATGGATTGAGATGCAATGAATCCCTTATTTGCAGATTTCAGGAAGGAAAATTCTGGGTTTGAAAGTTCTTTTTAGACAGTTTTCCAACATCATGGCTTAGGAGAAGATCAGCAATGTAGAATAATTCAATTGTATGTTCATAAATTCTGGAGACATGCGAGAACCAGACAAAAAAATGTAGGCCAAGTAAAAACTGCCAAGTAAAAATTTAAGAAAAATGCATGTCAGATTTGCCTGCATAACATGGGTATTCCCACTCAACCCCCTCAGTCATTGCATACTCCGGATTGCCTCTCATTGAATCTTATTTGCCCTGCAGGCAGTGGGCAATGTTCTTCCAAGCCCCTCCATCCTTGTTTCTCTGCTCTCTTTACCCCCTTTCTCTCCTGGCTGCTCAGCTCTTTTCCAGTGCCCTCTTCTCCCTCTTCCCTGTGCCCCAGGAGTGCTGTACCTCGTGCTCAGGGTGCCCGGCTGGGATCCTTGCTGGAGGAGCCACCCTCGCTCTCGCTGGAGATGGCAGCTTCTCCGTGGGCCCTTCCCCGCACCAAGGGCTCTGCACTGCCCGCCTGGTGCTCCTCCCCCAGCTCCTGCCAGTCCCCTCTTTCGGGCACAGAGAAGAGAGGTTTTGTTGAAAGTTGTGTTGGGGCCTCATGGGGGAACGGTCCTGCCCACTCTGGCCACCAGCCAGACTCCATAGACACCTGAAGTGCAGGGTCAATAAGAGTCCTGGGATATGACTACTGCCATCCCAAAGTCAGATGGACATGAGCTCTGAAGGCAGTCTGCCTACCAAAACCCCTTTGCAGCCAGTGCAACCTTTGCCTGGTAACCTCCCCCTCAGTAACAAGCCCTCCCAGTACCAGAACTGGGGAGGGTGAGCAAGGCAGAGGAGGAGGTGGCTGCGCAGCCAGACTGCCTTTGCAGCCACTGTCACTGCATTTGCATTGCAGGGACATGATCTGGCTGCCTTTGTGTGGCCCTTTGGCAGGATCCCAGCAGCATTTCTGTGCCACTGCTCACATTGTACTGCAAGAGTATAAACAAAGGCTTGTCCACAGTGCTCTCGACAGCTCTGGAGGAAACCCACGATCACCCAGTGTCAAACAGGCCAGAGAAGCTGGGCTATTTTCTGTGTACCGGCTACTGTTCCAGTCCTAATTCCCTGTTTATTGTAGGAATGTGGAAGTTTGCTGGTATGAGAGAAATAGGACAAGGTAATATGATGGGACTGCAATAAATATTCTCATTCAGAGCATGAAGCTACAAAATTGGCTTTAATGCTCCACTGTTTCTTAAGACATAGACTGGACAGTGTTTAACATTTCTTGAGACCACACCAAGGTACCAGAGAGATAAATAAATGAGGCAGAAAATACACAATGTTTGAGAAGAAAAATAGAGAGCTGCTAGTGTGAGGAGAAAAATTACTTTTAAAACCAAAAAAGACCATCCCAGCCAACCCTTTCTCCACACTAAAAATATTTAGAAGCATAAAAGATTTTATCAACACTCTAGTCCCTCCTGTCCAATTTCTCTGACAGGGAGAATAAGCCTGGAAAACATAAGGCAAGATCTTTCATCTACTTAGAAGTCTTAATACCCTACTGCTAGGCACTGTATAGGAGCTACCAGACCATTACACTGACTTTGCCCAGATTTGCGTGACCATGCAAACTTCAAGGCCTGAGAACATAAGAAATAGATCAATAAAAATCAGCAGGTTGGTTCTCTCCAAGCTTTGAGATCTCTGGACTGGAAAAAATTTCCCTGTACTTCCTGAACTTAATGCATGAACCTGAAACCCTCTGGCCTTCCTTGCTGAGTGTCCTGCCTCCTGCAGCTCTAACACTGGTCCACTCTGCCACAAACACTGGGTGTCCGACTTCCCCGGGGCCACACCACCTACAGACCAAGAGCTGATGTTGCTCCTAGAACTCTGGGGAAATTCCAGCAGCTTTAACAGAAGCTGGCGAGTGTGTTATAGCCCCAAATTATGCTTTTTTTTCAATTCCTCTCTCAGCACTCAGGCAGAGCTGCTTTGTCTACAAGGACGACCCTCCCTCTATCAGAACCTGGAATCTCAGAAGGTGTAGGTGTGCAAGCAGGACCTCTGTGTGTCCTCCTTTGCCCATCCCACATCAGAGCAGGCAGAGGGGTGAAGGGCACACAGTAATATACTATCAGCTTCTGCTTTAGTTGTCCGTAAATCAGAATGTGGCATTTCACGAATAGCCCCTTTTCCACAGGGACAAAAGCAGGATTCTCCCGCCGACTTGCCTAGTGCTGCAGTGATCCAGTGATCAAACTCTTTGGAAACTGACATAAATTATTGCACTGCCTTCAAAGAAGCCAGACAAATTTATACCCACTGAGGAACTAATCCTTACATATCACTGAAGTAGTGTACTACTGTACAAAGAAATATAGTTACAAATGCAAATATGAATATGAAATCTTTCTCTTTCCTAAAGGCTGTTACTCCACCAGATTTCCACTGGACTAGAAAAGTGCAGGCTACAGACTATACTTTCTCTAGCATTCACCTGAAATTAATATTGTTTTAAACAATACTGACCTTTATAATTTTTTTCCTATCCCAATTCAGTTACCATTTCCTGTTCTGCATTTAATTTTTAATAAGAAATTAAATATGTACTCTGATCAAAAAATCAACTTCCTTTTGAGTTACCCAAATGTTAAAACTGCACTTCTGTGGCAAAGAGATGGTGTTCTGATGAAGAGAGTCATCTACAGAAATCTTTTTTATAATGGTGTCCTTCTTTTAAATCCAAACATTTCCTTGATGTAGAATACAAATTGAGCTCTAGTGTATAAGTCAGCTGGGATTTCAAAGTTGGCCTTTATACTTTGCCATTAATTAATTCCGTCCAAGAAATTCAAACAAAGATATGAAAAAAAAGTTCTCTAAATACATTACATAAGGCATTCAGAATATTCTGATTCATTCCCCTCCAGGAACACAGCAGAGTCAAAGAACAGTGTACACAGCATGTTTAGACAGTATAAAAAGCACTAGAAACTGTAAGAATAGTTTAAAACCCATTTATTTAAAGCTCTCCATTATAAGAGCTATTGTAGAGTATTTGCTAATCAATCTACACTTCTGAGTTCTAAACAATTGTAGGCTTAATGAAGTGTACTTTTCTTCACTTTAAGATGCAGGAACAAAGAGTTTGCTATTAAAAGGGAGGAAATGAAAGCAGAAGGCAGAAGACCCCTTCCAAAAATTACTGGAACTTCTGAGTAATTTAAATATTGGCCAGAAAGTCAGAAACTCATATTTGGACTCTCTCTTTTTTTTTTTTTTTTTTTTTTTTTTTTTTTTTTGGTGGGGTGGGGGAAGGTTTCTGAGAAAGAGACATTCTTTCCCAATACACCCCATGTTACAGCTTTAAGTCAGGTAGGTCATGAGGAAATCCTCCAAAATCTGTCAGGTGAAACTCATACAAATTCCTCCAAATTGTTTAAATTCCATTTTCTTGCAGTTATCACAATACAACTAAAACAGAATTTGAGAATATGGGTCAGTGGTCAGCCAGTATAGAGAGATCTTTCAAGCTTAGTAATTGAAAATGGTTTGTGCTTGGGAGTAAGCAACAGAGCACAGAGTAAGAACAGAGCAGATATATCTATTCAGCCTGAAAGTAAATTAAGAGTTTTGTTTTCCTCAAGATTCACTTAGTTTAACTTGCATAGAAACACAAGGAAAACTTATCCCCTAACACCTTTGGCATAAAGGGGACTTTGCTGTGTTCCCCACTACTCCACAACGTGCAGATGCCTTGTTCCTGCTGCGGTAGTGTGACAATTTCTATAAAAGACCACAGAGCTTAGCTGATACCACAGTGCTACAAATACCATTAACCTCTCTGAGATTTCCCAAGCCCATTATCTCCTACTCTTAGCTCATTTTCCTTTGGAGCCCAACTCCCAGAACACTCATTTCTAGCAGCTCCTTGTTTGTGCTAGGATCTTACTCGATCATCATTTCTGTGTAGCTCGTCTCATTATTTTCTTGTAATTTTATTTACAGTGCAGTGAGACACAGGAAAGTTCCATACCAAACTGTGTACTTTATAGGACTTAATTTCTAACATTTGATTGTGAACACACAGCATGAAAAAGCAAATGCTTGACCTTCTCTTAGCTTTTTTTTAGAAGTAGACATAAAATAATGGATAATCTTAATAAGGTTTTAGGCTGGAATTGTAGCATTTCCTACAAGTGTTTGAGAAGATACAGTTTTTGTAAGGGATAGAGATGAACTCCAGTGCCTGTGTGGGCATAGAGGATTATATATCTTTCTTGTTTTTCTTTGATCATGTTTATGATAACTAAGACTTAAGAATTACTATATCTCCATCATGCAGATTTTGAGGTTCTTTGAGTTTAACATACATTTTGACTAATGCAATCTGTTTAAATATTTATTGATGCCCTCTAGGCACTGAACCACATACACAGAAAGGCAAAAAAGAAAAATTTCACTTATGTATTGCAGGAATCAGCTACTGGAAACAATCCAAACCCAAACCAAAAAAAGATCAATGATTTACCTCTTTCCTCTCTGTAATAAATTCCAAATGTCCTGATACAGTCCTTTTATCCCACTTGAAAATTGAAGATGCAACTAAAACTGTACTGACACAATGCCTGAGTGTACTGTCTCCTTCAATTAAACATACCAAACCCAAAGGAAGCTGATACCTGCACTCTCATAGCTTATCTCTCTGCAGAGCTTTGCAGTCTCCATTCAACAGTGTGGATTTTCTCTGAGATACGTGGCTTGGAAACAAATCTGACACAATATAATCCCTTTTGTTATGTAATTGCAAAAATTCATCTCATCTTTCATATAAATACAAAAACTCTGCTACTTCTTCCTCTCACTCTAAATATCACTGTCATGTTCTATCTTTGCAATGGGTTAAATTAGCTGTGCTTTGCACTTCATAAAGATAAGAAAGTGTTGCATCTTACTGCCTGGAAATTTGGTATGGCGTCTCTACTTATGGTCTGGAAAAGAGATAAATGACTTCAGGAAATATAACTATTAACGCCAAGGATTTTGTGAAGGATAAACAAAATCACCTGTGAATAATAAGGAAATGTCGATTTTGATGGGATATGATGAAATAGGAGCTGTACACCAAATCAGAAGCAAGCTAAAAAGTGTTCATAAGTTTTAATATTAACATGGGTTTCAAAGGAAAGAGGAAATTCCAGTTTTCTTAAGGAAACAAAGCTCACCTGATCCCACATAGCTTTGCAATGTATAGGCAGATATTCAGGCATGAAAAGTAGGCTTTGCCATTCATCCATGACAAGCAGTATCTTGCAATGACATCTGTATTTTTATTGTGACTACGGCTTATAGACAACATATTCTAGTGTGTGACAAACAAATTACCTCCACAGCACAGTGTGGGATGATGGCCATTGATACCAGGGGCTCTCTAAGGAAGGTTTCCATGACAGCATTCTGTGTATCATTGGTATTTTGGAAATAATATTCAGTTTTGATCTCTGACTTTTATAGGTTTTAGTGTTCCCATGAAACATTATATTCAAGCAGAAAAAAAAGCCAGGGCTAGCATGAATATTTTACATACAGCCAGGAATGCCTGGAAGTGATATTCTTGTGATAAACTGCAGAACTATGTGATAAACCACAGAGCTATTTGTTAAATGCACCTATTATGCACCTTTAATTATCTTTTCAGCTCTCTGGCCAGTAACCATTCTGTCTTGGGACTTATTCTGATGCTTTATACTGCTGAACAGGTTCAGACAGCTAGCATTTCTGCTGTCTACATTAAAATATAGACATTTTCTTGAAAACTAACCCTGCTTCAAAGCCCAAGAGAAGTTAGTTTCAATTCCAAGCCAAGAAAAAAAATAGCTTTTCTATACATTAAAACATGATGGTTTTTAAAGACAGCATCTTACTCCACAGAGCTGGGGATGAGTTTAGCAATGAAGGAGAGGGAAAAGTTGGGAGAGGAAAAGCCTTAAGAATACTTCACATTCAGATGTTCATAAAAGTTGTTCCAAGAAAGGTTCTAATCTGTTTTGCAGCTGCCTTATTCCTCCACATTTAGACAGGGATTTTCCTAGGGGTCTGAAAGAGCTAGCTGCCCAGTTCCTATTGAATTTCAGCAGTATTTCACCTCTTAACTCCAATGAGCTGCTCTGAAGGCTACAAAATGTGAAACACAGCCTCTGTACATGAGTTTAAGCAAACAGTGAGTATCTGTGATTTTTCAAGAACAAGGCCAAAATACACATCTTATCAGCAGCAGAGGGAGAAGTCCTGAGCAACTTTCTGCTAGTTTGAAAGTGGGGACTTTTTATATCCATTCATCACTCTGATAAAGCAAACTACACTATCACATTATGCATATTTGTCTGTAAGCATGTATTTACAACTTAAATACAATAAAATATCTAACTACTTGCAATCTGCTTAAGGAGCTTTTCTCTTAACCATTTGAATTTCAAACTGTAGATAAAATTGCAGAAGAATTTTAATTGTGTACAAGATTTGAGCTTGGATAAACGGTCCACATGGATTCTTAATCTTTTGTGGGCAGCCAGTAAGTCTTAATCAGTGTAAAAAAGAATTTAGTAATAAACAGAAACACTGAGTGACATTATAAAGGTAGGGATTTTCTAGTACATTTGAAGGTATGGCACACAAAATTCTCCCTGATAAGGAAGAGAAGGTGTACTGTTTCCAAAGTGCAGCTCTTATTAATCAATTTGCCCACATTCCTCAGAGGATTATGAGTAAAATCTGAAGCTGTAGTGAATGAACAGTACAACAATTCTCAGGGACAGAGAAGAGACCTGCTCACATACTATTTAAATTCTGAGTGTTTTTCTGTACAAAATTTTGTCTGTATAAATGTCAGGACCATTAGCCACTGGTGTCCCACTTTCCTGCATGCTCCTCCATTTCAAGCTCCAAATAAGCCAATAAAATATAGCAATGTATGTTTACATCTTACAAATGCTTTTAGTAGGTGTGCAGCACGTCAGGAAAGCAGTTTTTCTGGGACATGGCAAGGAAATTAGTCTTTCACTTCTGTTTTGAGGAATGAACAGATTTAACTTGTGAAAAGGTTGTGTGTACATGGTTACCTGATATCCTTTGATAACATGCAATATGAAATCCGAGGTTCCACAAGAATCAACAAGAGTAAGATGCACTGGTGGCACCCACAGCTAACGCAGCACAGCACTTTGCACTGAGCCATGGCACTGCCTGTTGATTAACACAGTAAGAATTAGTGTGACAGCCCAGGCCTAGGAGACAGTCTGAGGCCCTTGGCGCAACCCATGCAGAGAGGGTATTACATATGATACTAATCTGTTGCTTCTCTAAATTTACAGGAAGAGAAGGGGTGAGATAGAGTCCTGAGGAAAAATACAGAGATGAAGCAGGGAGAGGTTAATTTTATTGCAACAACCCACTTCCTTCAATGCTAGAAGAAAGTAATACTTAATCTTCTTCAGGGTCAGGCAGAATGATCAAGAGGGGTGTTTGGTTCTGGTAGTTTCCTTCTAAAGGAAAGGGTGGTGGTGGTGGGGATGGTTCTGAACTTGTAGGCAGATCTGCTTTGCTATTTACTTGATTTCTACCCACAAGTCTCATCACAGACTTGTTTCATGTTCTTTGAACAGGTCTTAAAAGAGCTTTGGAGAAATTTGGTCTGAGGAAAGAGGTATAGTCTTCCACTTTTGAGGAATGCTAGCAACCACAAGAACAGGTGATGGTAAAATAGTTAATGGGATGCCCCTGGAATCTATGTTATTGTCCTGCATGCAGCACTGTACATTATGCTCTCAGATTATTTATGAAGTTAAAGCAGCACTCTCTTCATAATTAAGGTTTGTTACTTCACAAGAAAGAGAAAATGAAGAGAGGAAAAACGTGCTGCTCAACTGCTGTCTTCCCCATTTTTCTCACCAGGCTTTTGTTTGTTCTTTGAAAGGGGTCTGGATCCTTGTCTTCAGTACAAAATGGCCATTTAAAGGAGAACATGTATGAGGGCATTTGCAGACTCTTTGGGATACAGAAGCTGCAGAATTTCCCAAGTAAGCAAGCACTGAGCCCAGAGAGAGGGCTTGCACTTTGTCCTGCATCTCCAGCTCCAGAGACCCTTCTCACACAGGGGTGTGTTATGAGCCCCCCTGTCTGACAATTGGCTTCTCTCTGTTCCACAGTCCTCTTTGTAGCATCACTTTGGAAAACACATAGCACAAATTGTGGGACAGCAATCAAACAAACTTACACTCAAGGGCAAAGTAACACCGTGCCAATAGCAAATTTTGATGATAAAGTGTTCTTGACCCAGACAACCCAGATATATAATGTGTTCAAGCCAAAGTCACAAATAAAAATGAAGTATGAATTAGCAAGCTGTGAAGGAAGCCAAAAAGGATTTTTGACTTGCTGCCCCTTCTGGGTATCTGAGCACTTGATGAGCTTTAGAGCTGGCGGAGGCTGCCTCAACCTACGTGGGCAGTGCTGCACAGGGGAGGCTGAAGGAAGGCTGCAGAAGGCAGGCACAGGCAGCATCCATGGGCAAAAATCGCTGCACATTTCAGCAAATTAGAGCAGGTAAGTGTGTGAAGCACTTAGATATGTTATTTTTAAAATTATGTGTCATAGGAAAGTGAAGATAGATGTATCTTGGGAAGAGTTTTACTTCTGCTCAGACTATGTTGGCAGCAGGGGCCCTGTTATAGTGCATTTAACAAGTTTCCCTAAAATCAAAGCCTTAAATTAGTGGGCAAAGTATGCCAATATTTTGACAGCTCAGAGATGGGTTTCCCTTCTATGTCAAGATTTTTTTTTTAATTTGTCTTACCAATGAAAAGTGCAATGAACACTTGAGCTGTAGAAAACACAACTTAAAAACCCACTTTTAAACAGACACCATGTTAGAGAAGTTGGTTCAAGTTCTGTGGCTCCCTGCTTGCTTTGGTTCCTTCGCCTGACTGCAATGGGAGCTAGCTAGGTAACATCTGACACCTACAATTCACTCATCAGCAGTTATTCGGTTTGGTTTTTTTTTGCAGAAGAGAATACCACACAACTCTAATCAGAGTTGATGTAGATCAATGTGAGCCTTTACTTTCATTATATTTAAAGGGACATACGATTTATTGATCTGTGTATCAAATTTTAGCACACGTGTTTTCTGTTCTTGTCTACAGTCAGTGCAGCAGATCTGTAGATCTAAATGTCACTCAGCACAAAAACAGAGTAATAACTGGAAGATGATTAAGCAATTACATTGGCATAGGACACATTCATTTCATGTTGCCTTCAAGTTTGTAGTATATAAAGTTGTCTACTTGAACACAAAGTTAGAGGCCTGAAAAATCATGAAATCTCAATATCTTTGCTCTCTGTGGGTTTATAATGTAGTTGCTTGCTTGACTTAAAGATAATGAGCTATTTCTAGGTATTTAAAAATATTTTAAAAGCTAATTTACCTTGTGGTGTTGATAATTAGTTGAAACAAGCAAAGAATCTAGTTATAAAAAAGAAAAAGGCCCCACACTGTGCTGCTATCTATCCTTTGCTCAGTATACCTTTCTCTTCATGTTTTTTCCTAAACAACATGGTCTGGTTGTACATCTGACATGAGCTTATCACTAGAGGCAGGAATCAGGTAGGATTCACCTCACCGGCCATGTACAGGCATGTACATGTTAGAGATTTAGTCTAACAACTATCTAGGCTCCCTCTACAGACAATGCAAGTAGGAAACGCACCTCCCTCTACCCCATCCCTCAGCTCAGGATCCACCCCAGTGACCAGCTCTACCTACATGGCTGACCTTGACTACATACCTGAAATCTATAAAGCCAAATGCAGACAATATGGATCTCCGTTGCAATGAAAGCTGCTGGGTTTACTTAAAATCATCTTTGCTTAATTTCACTGGTTTGACCCAGCCCTAATACCTCTCTTCAGCAGTGCATTACAGTTCACTTCCGTGGGATTAGAGCATTCCTACTGTCAGGCAAATGCAAAGGGGACTTGCTGAATCATGCCCTCAGTCTTAAAGATAGATTGATGTTCACTTGTTAAAGCATATATGAATTATATACCACCCTTAAGAGGATTAATTTGCTCAGTTTTAAGGACAAAGAGCAAACCTACAGCTGTATTGCCTCCAATATATGAGGGGGGCTTTTAGCATCTTTGATGTTTCCTGCTCCTTTCCTTGAAGTGCAGAAATACCGTTCATATTTGTTTCCACTTGGAAACAAGGAAAAGAAACATGGAAAATAAGTTAATGTTTATGAATGACAGCATGATTACCTACCATAGAGGTGTCATCACCCACTAATAATTCATTTTTTCCAGGGCATAAAGCACATCCAATTATATGTGTCCTGCACATTAGCAGTGTTGGAGCTGGGGACAGAGAAGAGCAGTTTTACTTTTGCTGGGTGAATAAAATCATGATCCTATGTGAGTGACTCACTGCTGTTGTGTAAGCTTGTAAGCATCTTTGCATGAATGATGAAGGTATTTGAGATAAACCCACTTGAATCAGTGCTGTCCTCTCAAGCTTGAGAACATAGTTCTGAGGAAGACAGACTTGAAATGTAGCAAGATTCAAGCTAATGCATTACTGGAAAAGAAATCCACCAAAGATCAGCTAAGAAGTATTCTTTACTTCAATACACAGTTCAGCCTGGCCATGGAAATACCTCTGGTTAGTATTTCTTTTTGAACTATCACTCCAGTTATGCAGCATTCCTGAGGGCAGGTGTGGTCAAACTAAATGTATTTTAGGGAGGTGGTAGGTCTGAAACATACACCAAAGGGCAGTAGTTTCATGGCAATGTTTTTAACAGTTGGTTGCAGCAATCAATTTCTTCAATTAATATTCACAGGCTTAAAGGGCAATATTTTTTCCCCTGCCTCCATTTTTCACTGAAGTTGACCTGTGAGGACTAATGTGTGCTCACATGAATCCCCACTCACCCCTCTCTCAGCACTGCTGTCATAAGCTGAGTACCCACCGCTGCTCCTGCCCTCCTCTGCTCAGCCCTATCTGCTGCTTGGACTGCTGGGGAGGAGAGGAACTACCCTGGGCACCCACAGACACACTGTCACCAGGCCCTTGGCTCAGAGATCCCCTTTCCTCTCTGTGGCTGCTGGCCATGTCCCCATACGTGGCCTGATGCATCTACTTGGCTAGTGGCAGCACCTGGGGAGTGCTGCTGTGTAGGGAGCCTGGGAAGCAGAGAGGTATAGAGGTGTCCTGTTTATAGGAGCTGGTACATTCCGTTGTCAGAAGACTGAAAGTAGGTATGGCCTTTATGAATTTAGAGCTGTTATTTCTGGCACTGGTTCCCACTATCTCACCAACCCTGGAAATACTATTAGCGGGTACTGCACAGATTACATTAATTGCAGCCAAACAGGAAAAATCTTGCAAAAATTTATCATCTTGCATATACAGTCTTGCCTAAGAGATGACACAAGAAAGATAATACAAACTTGAGAGACAAAACTTGTTTAACAGGCCCTTACTCTTTAGTCATCCAAGACAATGTGTTTCTCTGTTGGCTTTGCTTCCCTGGGCAACTGTGCTGAAGCTGGAACACTTCCCTCACACAGCCCAAATGCTGGTTTCCATTTTGTAGAGCTACATAATTCGATTTGCTTTGGTAGTTCAAAAGTTCAGTGGGGAAGGACTCCTGTGGAGAGAAGAGTGTGAGCAGCTCTCCCTAACAAATGGGTGCTTGCCTTGGAAAACAGCACATGTCTGTTCACATGCATCCAAACTGCAGGATGCTGAAGTGCCCCACCGAGAGCGAGCCTGGCAGGGGAAGCGACTTCACAGATCTTTCAGTCACCAGGAGTAACACAAACAAGAGCCAGAAAAAACATTTTGCTGTTTAAAAGGAAATCATTATACATAGTGCTTGATAAAGTTTATTGTACCAATTCACGGAATTGAGAGGGAGAACAGCGCCCAGTTGTTTGAGGAAAGCATTCAGATGTAAAATCTGCCCTCAGCTCTGTGGTGGTGTTGTGACAGGATGGAGACAAAAGGATATACAAAACACATAGCTAAGAAAGGGGAAAGAAAAGCTGGTAGCTGAAAGAATCCCAACCGCTGTGTAAGGACAATCATGGTGTGGGAATCGGAAGGGAATCACCCATGTCCAAGTCCACATCCAGGGCAAGAATTAGTACAAAGGCAGCAGCACTTTGGAGATTAAAATGATTGTGTATTACTAAGGTCAAGCAAAAGAATTTTCAGAGCAAACAAATAAAGGTAAAACACACTATTTGTTTTCACAAACAGAGCAGGTCAAAGCAATGTCATTCCACAGGCACCAGAGATGACATAGAAATACCTTCCTCAAAAGTACTGTCCTGCTGAGCCCCTATAGGACTTAAAGGCCTCACTAAGAGAGAAGAATTAGACCTCTAGAGAAAACACAGATAAGAATTTTTCCACACCAGTGTACTACAGTTATATGGTATCTCTTATCACGAAGGGCTTGAAAGATATTTAACATGCTCTAAAGTGCTAACAGGACCATTCAGCTATCAATGTGCACAAGGTTCTCAATCAGCCACCCCCTCCATCTGGAAAGGCTTTCCTGTGGAGGGGCAGCTCCTGGGGGCACTCAGAAAGGCAGGAGGGGAGGGCAGTGACCAAATCCACATCAACCGGCAGGCAGTGATGTTGTGGTGCTGTATAATCCATCTGCCCATTTGAAAGTGCACTGAAACCCAGCTAACCGTAAGCCTTTTCGGAAGCACTTCTCCCTGCCCGTGGTTTATGGAGGAACTGCATGCAGTGGTACCTCCCAGAGCACCATGCTGTGCATAAGCTACCAAAGAAGCTGTGCTACCCACTGAACTTGAGAAGACCCAAAGAAATGATTTAGAGCTAAAGTTACCTGTAGGGCACTCCCAGCCTTTTGAGTCCTGTGCTTAAAATGTCTATTTATGACCTCTGCCCCTCCCACACAACATAATAGGAGATAATTTGTATGAAAAATCCAAATGCTGGAAGAAAATGTTGTGAGGTCAAAATATTTTATACTTGTGGTTGAGAAAAGAGCAGTTGCTAAACTGTGATTTACATAAAGTGCTCCTAACATTATTTTTAAAGGCACAGCAGTCCTAGAAAGATTCAAGTTGGGTGGTCAATATTTTTGTTTCAGTTTCAAGCAACTGGTGGAAAATAGGAACAGACAAGCCATGAAAACTGAAGCCTAACTCTGGCTGCTTTTCTGGCAAGAAATCACCACTCAGCCTAAAAATGTTGCCACAGTCTACAAGAAGAAAACTGCAGATGAAAAGGTATCTCCAAGTATGTGTCAGTTTTAATATATGAGGCCTTTATCATGAGGCAGAACTAGGAAAAAAGCCCAAAACCACTGAGGGCATTGTGGTACCTTTTTTCCCATACAGTGACAAAACTCCTGCATGGTGCTATTTGTGGTTTGTGTTTGCACATCAGGAACTTGTGAATTTTCATTCATAATTTTTCAGACACAGGACAGGAAATTTGAGACAAGGATAGGCTTTAATTCTGCTATGAAATCACTCTTTTTTCTGGCTTGAGATTTTAGACCCTCAAATCCTGAAATTATGTTCTGTGTTCTCATGTCAAAGAAGGTACAAATAAATTAAGAGGAAAATTTTGTCAGAAGCCACATTTAGTCATTTCCCTCATTTGCAAACTTTTTCCTCACTACTTTACAAATAAAAAAAAAAAAAAAAATGTTTCTAACAGTAAGGATAAGCAAAGCCCTTGAGAAATGACCCAGGAAAGAAACACTGCAGTGTTTAAAGAGAAGCTTAAACAAACACATCTCAGAAATGTGTTTCAAGCTGCAGGAGCTCAGACAGAGCTGCTATATGCAGCTGGGGACACAGGGGATGGCTGTAAGGTTGTCAAGGTGGCACTTGAAGGGGAAAGTGCCCAATATCTCCTTTCTTGCCTACACCAAGACAGGAACTTTGGCTTATGTGCTGAGAAAAGTCCCAGACAGCCCTTAACCCTAACCCAAAAATTTAGCCCTACTAAGATGTGTTTTACTCACTACAACAAAAACCAAAATAAGACTAAAAGGAGAAGATTTACTTCTCACCATAGGTCATGGAGTGTTCAAAAACCTTTGTAGGTTCAGTCAGGTTCACAGCAACGTTTAGCTACTCTGGTGACAAAATTGGTTTTTGCACTTTCTTGTTTTGAGTATTTGTACTCCTTCAGTTGCAGCTCCCGCATAGCAGGCTGTGTCCCCCCACGGCTGTGTTCCAACAAAAGGGAAGAGTGTGCGTGAGAAGAATGACAGCATTACACCTCGCCCTCAAAATCTTTCATCTAAAGACCTGATTGTGTGCAAGAGGTGCCTAATGCACCCAGGCAGCCATTTTCTGCACTCAGCAGCACAGCCAGAGCTGCTGGGTTTCTAGAGTTCAGCTGTGCTTGATTCATCGTAAATGCTGCTGAGTTCCTTCCTCTGCCTGAAAAGGGACAGCTCCGTGTCCTCATTTTCACTATTAGGAGGTTTTTGAAAAACTCTCCATTACTTAGTATTTGGAAAACATGCTGTCTCTTCAAGCATAAAATGTTGGCACTGATAGACTCTGAGGGCCTTTATACAGTAAATTGATCAGATTATTTTGTTTAAAAGCATTGTTCTAAATACAATCACAGATTTCTGGCTCTCAGACTATGTTCATTTTGGCCTCATCACAGCTAAAATTCTGACCTGAAGCCCATATAAATATTTGCCCTTTTAGCATTATTTACCCTTTATGATTCTAATCATATTCATAGTTTGTTTGATTGCTTTTTAAAATCAGACTAAATAGATTGCTTTGCTACAGTTTTGCCACGAATGTCTGTTCTACAGAGCAAAAAGTTACTGCCAGATTTTTCCAACAACCTCTGTAAACATTTACTTTACTGCCCTATAATTGCTTTAACACGTATTTTCGTACACAAGCTAACTATTCACCATTAATTTTATTAGCAGGAGGATTCTGCCTAATATTCAAACTCTGTAATTTTTTACACTCATTTTTGTTTACTTAAATACCCCAATCAGTCCTTGCAAGTTTTGCACCGTGCTTTGCAAACAGGCCACCAGCTACCAAAGTGTATGTGAACCTTACAATGAAACACCAACAGGATTTAGGAGTGTATTCTAAGCCTATTCAGAACAGATCCATTTCGGCCTTCAGGCACATGAATCTCTGACACTGATTTATCCAGGAACAGTGTTTTCCTGTTCACAACTTAGGGCAAAGTTTGGCTGTACCTTTGGGTAAGATGAATGGCTGATAAATTAATATATGTCTTGCTTATAAAAACAGAGTTCAGGCTTTTCTGAACGAAAGCAAAATTCATTTTCAGATGGACTTCAGCCTGTAGACTGACTCTCGTCACATTCGCAGATGTTCTTCGGCAAACACGTTTTGTAGTGAGCTAACCCAGTACAATAACACGGAACCTTTTAACTCAGCATGGCTGGTGCAGATGAGTAATTTTTCAGGCTGTTCATAGTGGCAGCCATTCTCTTTTCACATTGTACACAGCAAAAGTTAGCGCTGACTGTGATGTGAAGGCTGCACACTGCTGTGCTGTGATGCTTCTGAGATAGGCAAAGGCAAGGAGGGGCAGGGACAGCACAGAGCTCCCAGCCTGCGGCAAGGCACAGCTCCCAATCTGCATTCACCATGTGCGGTTTATGCAAGATGCAGCACGTTGTTTGAGACCACTTATTTTAAAATATTGACACAGAAATTTATCACAATTATAATGAATTATTGCCTGCCTTGCCAGTTTCTACAGTAGTCAGTGACTGGTTCTGGAACTATAACACAGTCTCAGGGCAGTGGCTGGTTTATTGTGGGCAGGCTGAAACACTGGCAAACCTACAGTATTGCTAACTCAGAGAAGCTGCTCTGCAAACAGACACGTGACACGGGTGACCTGGCTTTGGAGTTGAAAACACACAATTCCCAAAACTAAAATGTGAGAATTGATACTCCACAAATATCTTTTGGCATATGGCACAGGTGCATCAGGAGCTATCTGCAATTCTCCAATGCACACTCAAAATCCTACTCAGTATCTTTGCTCCGAAAATACTTTAAAAAGAATAAAAATCTAATTATACATTTTCAGGTGTCACTCCATTTTTACCTCAGCTTTAGGAGAGGTAGAAGACATTTATGAAAATCATATCTAAAGGAAGGTGTATGTTTTTCTAACCATATTTTTCCCCCCAGAAAATAAAATTGTGTTCCAGCCAGTTCAACTTATTATACAACAACAGAATGTGCTGGAGTTGATCATTATACACAAATAGTGACACTTCCAGTGTTCTTTACTCAATATGAATGATACCAGAAGGATATAAATGGAGAGCCAGCAGAGAAACAAGATGGAGCCAGACCTGCTTATTATTAAAAGCTCCAGAACTGAATCCAGTGACTTTTTGTCAGACTAAAGGATGTTATGCTGAAAGGCAGCCAGTAAGGAACTGGACACTTCAGCAGAATATATCACTTTCTTTGACATCCTTTTGCAAATGCAAGTCACTGTTATTGTCAAACATTCCTGTCTTAATATCTGCACTCATCTGGCTGCAGCTTCCAGCTGATGATCCTCCTCATGCCTTTCCCCACTAGACTCAAGAACCCATTAGAACCCATTAAAGTATTTATATGTTGTAATCAAGTTGCCCCTCAAGCCTCTTCCTGATATACTAAATAGACTGAGTTCCTTAAAAACCTCTCTTTGGAAGGCATTATCTTTAGCCCTCTAATCAGTTTGGGAATTCTTACCACTCTGCTTGTTTCCTAGCTGCTGCTTTACTTTTTTTCCCCTTCATTTGCCCTGTCTTAAAACCATGATCAGACCATCTTCCCCAATACCAGTTTACCAGAGGTATACAAAACTGTATCACCCATTTTTTCCCCTGTTTGTTATGCCTCATTTAGCTATCTCTGAATTTTTTCCCCAGTGCTGAATACGTACTAGGATTCGCATACAGAATATTTTCTTAGCTGCCTGTCATATCCAGCAAGACATAGCACCCCTTTCCATATACGTAACTGGTAATCCTTGTTCCTAAAGATTCTTCCAATGAATCGGTTAATCAGTCTAGGAAGTGGCTCAGATATCTCTGATACCCTCTTCTTCCTGTTATTTAATATTCTACCAACCACTGTGTTATCCCATTTTCAATGCTTACTCTCAGATTATGGAGAAACTGCACCTCCAAGTGAGCCTGTGCACTGAAGTGCACTTTTCAAATTTGATTATGCAATGCTGATTGAAATACACATCATGGTCAAAAAGTAAACCTAACTCAAAGCCTGAAATCAGCTTTGTCTGACCACATTAATTACATTCTTATACTTCAGTTCTCTCTGTCAGAATTTTCTTTTCCAATTCCTCTCTCTTGCAGAATGATGGTGATATTCTTAATTTTTTTTCTGCCCTTCTTTTGGATTTCAAAACTTTTAATGTATGCTGTTTGATTTTTCTGCAATTTTCACATTCTGTATTTCTAATTCCTTACTTTGTTTTCTTCTAAAGTAGGATATGCTTTTAGCTGAAACAGTATTTTCATATAGCCAAGGAATATTGGCTTTTTGACCATCTAGAAAAATCTTACAGATCTTTGAGATTTCTTTGACATTTTTGTATTTGAGAACACACATGTTGTATTTGCCATTATTTTTGTTTGGCTCTGATAAAGCAGACCTTGGGAATCAGTCACCATAGACAATAGGGGTTGGAACAGGTTCTCTCTCAGTTGGTCACATCCATGTACTGATGCATGATCATCAGCTTCTCTTTAAGTAAACATGGATTTCTGGCCCACCAAGTAACTCCTTCTACTCCTTATAAATTAAGCTCAAAGTGCAGTTACTGTATATAAAGAACAAGACTTTTGAAACAGAAAAAGCACCTTTAGAATTAGGAAATTTAATAATGCTCCACTTTGGGTGCCTAAGAACTTTGACAGATGAGCTTAAGGGTCAAACTGATCTTCTCCTGTAAGCCCTCATTTTTTTTCACCACATTTTGGAGAGAAACTTAAGAAATTGTCTATCATGTTCTCCAATTTCATTTGTGATGCACAAAAGGTTCTCCACCAGTATGTTCAGATGGGCTTTGCAACAGTAATGCATTTGAATCAGAACTAATCTGTTCTCGTTGGCCAGTGTAATTAATACAGGCAAAGGTCCCTACAATACACCAGTTAACAGACACATGCATCATCAGAAAACTAATTCAGATTTATTTCCTTCCAGGTTCCTAATTTTCACTAAATATTATCTGAATTCTGTGCAGACGAAAGGCTTTTGATAAAGTTGGCAAATTAAATGGTTCCAGTTACCTTAGTACAGATTGCTCCGTTCTTCATGGCTTAAAACCCTATCTGCAAAATCCAAATGACTTAGAAACACTGTCATAGAAGAAAAAGATAAGCTGCTTATGGTAGTTTGAAAGTCATGTTAGATTACTGTAGAATTTAACTGTTCTTCTGGAGGAAATCCACGTGTGTCAATTGTAGCAGATAGAATTAGGTCTCCTGGTTATTTATGCAGTTGGGGTGAGGAGAAAACTCCCTGCACAAGCCGAAGCTGGGATGGCAGCTGCCATGTGCCCCAGCACAGCCCTCCCTGGCAGCACAGCTGTCTTCTGGGCTTCTGCAGCCATCCCCCAGCCTGTGCTCAGTGCTTTTTGCACAAGGGAAGTGCAACTGCAAAACTGCTAAGCCAGAACCCTTCAGAGCATTTAGCTTTCCATATGCCATCCCTAGGTGCAAAGCTGCATTGTTCATTTTATGAGTGACTAATACATTGCGTGACTATTTCTATTTTTATTCCTTGTTTCAGTTGACAGATTATATAAATGTGGTGGTGCAGCTTTACGTACAACACAAGAAAACTGAGTTTTCAAGCAGGTTGTTCTGGAAGCTCAACAAAGGAGACAGTGATAGCAGGGAAGAGGCAACATGAAGAGGAGAGGGAGGCTCAGCTCAGTGTGTAACGGGAAGACCAGGAGACAACATGAACTACTATCTACTAGAAAGGTAATTTTTGCCTGTAATTGCCTTCTTTCATTCTCAGTGCTGGATGACACTAAATGTATGGGGAGGCCTGATAACCATGAGTTGAAGAGAAAAGGCAACAGAGAAAGAGCCAACAGCGTGCACTCGCAGCCCAGAAGGCCAACTGCATCCTGGGCTGCATCAGGAGAGGTGGGGACAGCGAGACAGGGGATTCTCCCTCTCAGCTCTGCCCTCGTGAGACCCAACCTGGAGCACTATGTCCAGTTCTGGGGTTCTCAGCACAGTGAAGATGTGGACCTGTTGGAGAAGGTCCAGAGGAGGCCATGAAGATGGTCAGAGGGCTGAAGCATCTCTCCTATATAGACAGGCTGGGAGAGATGGGGTTGTTCAGCCTGGAGAAGAGACAGCTCCAGGGAGACCTCACTGCAACCTTCCAGTACCCTAAAGGGAATTATAAAAAGGAGAGAGATAGGCCTTTTATATTTCAGATAGTGACAGGACAAGGAGCAATAGATTTCAACTGAAAAAGTGCAGGTTTAGATTAGATGTTAAGAAAAAATTCTTTACTCAGAAGATGGTGAGGCACTGGAACAGATTGCCCAGAGAAGCTGAGGATGCCCCATCCGTGAAAGTGTTCAAGGCCAGGCTGGATGGTGCCGTGAACAATCCAGTCTAGGGAATGACATCCCTGCCAGGATGCAGGAGGGCTGGGATTAGATGATCTTTAATGTCCCTTCCAATGCAATCATTCTCTGACTCTCTGATTCACTGAACCTAAGTGCCAAATCCCTGACAAATAAAATAGCCCTACTAAAAACAACACCCTTGGCAATCCTAGCCAATTGCTAAAATAGTCAGCTTCCCTGCTTTTCCTGATACCATACTAGCAGTTGCTGGGGCCCAACCACAAACAGGCAGGAGGAGTATTTTGATCAGCATTAATGGTGTGGCTCCATAACCCTGCTTGGAGCACCAGCCTCTCCCCTGCTGCAGTGAGAGGTTGTGAGAACAGCCTGTGCTCTCAAGGTCAGCATGAGAGAATGAAAACCATCTCACTGCCTGGAGAAAGCAGTCTTGCATTTAAAAGGTGGGGCACTCATAGTTCCTTTGCACTACTAACTGCCAGCCTAAAATGATTAATTATTGTCAAAAGTCCAGCCTTCCTACAAGTGTGTCCCAGACCAGTAATTCAGGAATGCACTGAACAGGAGAAGGATATTTAGTGAAAATCAGTGTGTGCTTTGGGACCCTGCTACCTGGAGAGTACTGAGGGTGCTTCTGTCTTTGAAAGCAGCTCACCATTTAAGTGCAAAAAATATGCACCAAAAATTACCCCCTTTTCAGATGAGACAGGTAGTAGGGGACACATAAACCATGATGTGCACTGCTTATTTTTCCAGAGACTGCACCAACTAGGAAATTATTTCAAAACACCCGATATAATCAGAGAGCTCCCACCAGGCCTTCAGACAAGGACAGATGTCATCAAGCCAAGCCATGGGATTATCATCAGTGGTTAAATTGACAGCACAAAATGGAAAAACAGGCAAAGAAAGGGTAGAACATTCATAATAAAAACATTATGGGGGACAGATAATTTTATTGTAGCTAACAATGAACAGGAACCAGCATCTGCACTGAAGCAGAAGAAGCAATGAGGGAACACAAGACCAGTGACTGCGACTGCAGACTTGCTGAGCTTACTCAGAGCCATGACAAGAAAGGTACAAGCACCTGATGCAAGATTAATGATGCTACCCGCAGGACAAGGTTTGAAGCAAAAACTGTCACAGGAAGCAAGCAAGAACTAAAATGATATTACTTAAAATGTGTGTAAATAAAATACATTGGCTAATAAAAAAGCCATGGGAATACCATAGGAAGTATCCTAGACATTGGGTTGGAAAACACTGTATCACTGTATCAGCACTTTACCCTGCACCAGGAATCATGAGGAAAGGACATTGACAAATGACTGCATGCCTCGACAAGTAAATCAAGTTTTCGACTCATGTATGCCACAGAAAGCTGCAGCAAAGAGCTTCTTGTGTATTTTTCACCCTGCTGTGCTGTCTCCATTTTAGCTGGGAAACTACAATTCAAAAATAATGTGAAACATTCCAACCAGAGCAACAAATTGGAAGTCTTAAGAAACGGAGTTCAGCAAAATGTATGTGCTGGAGCAGACAGACATCTGATCCAATTTTTAAACCCCTAGTTTTCCCAAACGTTGTTTATGTGTTAGGTGAAATAAATGTGTTATTTTTTTCTTTTAATGTATGCTCTGATAAAAAACCAGGATGAAATCTCTATGCTGTTATTGGCACTACTGAAAGCATATTTCCTTTTGAAGTCTGTGACTAGTTGAAATATCACTCTTCTCTATGGCCCATGGTCACTCTCTGAAACAACAAGCTACACAGGTTATTTTCAAGGCCGCTGTTACTTTTGGCTGTTGCAGAAATTTTTCAGCCGTGATTTTTCAAATTGAACTGGACAGTTTCAACTGACATGACTAACTTTAGGCAGGATGTCTTTTGTCCCCACCTCCTCCATGTCTGAAGAATTACCATGACCAGAAAAGGCTGATTTCCTTGCACAAGCTGCAGGCACAAGTCAGCACTGATTGCAAGGAATAGGAACAAACTCCTGCTTGCAGGCTAGTTTCTGATGGACAGCAGAAAAGGACTTTCTGAAGAAGCCTCTTATTACACTAGAGTTAATAAAAAAGATGTGTCCATAACACAAATTTGTTCTGCACCCATGAGAGAAAGAAAATGGTTTTTGCACATCTTGAAAATGTTTTGGTAAATGCCTTGCCCGCAAAACCATCATTCTTCTGTTCTTTTATGTTCCCTTTTGGCAGGTCTCTGCAGTGTGTTGGTGGTACCCCCCCTGCTCTGTTTCCTTCATTCTGTCTGTGAATGACAACTTGTTTTACTGGGGTGTGACCAGCCGGTCATCTAGCAGGGACTCACAAAGACTCCAATCCAAAAAGCCAATCTCTTCCTAGTTCCAAACCTGCAAGGCTTTAATGAGGTCTTTTGGAGAAGCAGCAGTTACCAGAGATTCATTAAAGAGGAGGACATGCTCACACAGTTACTAATTGCTCTAACTCACTAGTTGGTGTTGTTTGTGAAAACTGGAGCCTGCAAAGCAATGCTCTCAATTTAAATTTTTGCAATGCTTTGTGCCTGGTCTGGAACTTTCCCACTCTGCCCGTGAATAAAAGCAAACAACAGATTTATTTTCTTTTTTATCATGGCAGAAGAGAGTTATGCTGCTGGGGCCTATGGATAACCTTGTCCAGATAAATATTCAGCTACTGCAAGCTAAGCCATTGTAAACTTTCTGAGGAATAATTACAAAGGTATCATCAATACTATGTCCTGTGATGTTTTACTACTGGAATACAACATTTCTAAACATCCACATGGAAATATTTTGCTGCTGCAGGTCTGATGAAAATTAGAGTAAAAACCTAGCCTTTTAAGAAGAGATGTGGTGAATCATTACTGGATGAAAACATATTTCTTCAGCGAAGTCAGAAAGCCTCTGGCATGTATCAGTTTTGATCTCATAAAAAAAATCCTTTTTGATTCATCTGCTTATGCTTTTTATGCATGCAATAATAACTTCCAGTTTATCCAATTGGTCCTTAGCTCTATCTTGCAAACTCATTAAAATACGGCACTTGTCATTCATAACCTATGTATCAAAGTTTATATTTGAGGGTGTTTAAATGAAGGGCTATAGAGATCAGAGCTGTTAGTGCCACTCACTTTGCTTAGAAATGTTAGAATCAAAACAGTAGTTTTGTCTCAAGTGTTGGAAAATTATCTCTCAAGCTGCATTTCTACAGACAGATAACAACCTGCAAAACCGAAGCTCGAGTAATTCCACTAGAAGCATTTGGAGATCATATTAGCACAGAGTTTTGTAAATTAAACACAGCTAGAGATTTTAGATCTCAGAGTGCCATGTTCAGAACAACCAAACGGCAAGAGATGACCACCTGCATCTGCCAGCTAAGCACGTGTGTCATCGTACCTGTGAAAATTTCCCTCCAGCCCTGGCTTCTCCTCACCTGACCTGCTCACTCAGGCAGCAGATGGGACACTCACCTGACAAGCACAGAAATGATTTAAGTTTTACTTGTTTTCCTGAGTTGCTTTTTTTCTCAGGAAAATATTTTGCAAATATGAATTGACACTCGAACCAGCTTTTTCTCACTTATTGTAAGAACAGACTTGAAGGAGGGGCAGATTCCTGACAAAGAAGATCTGAAGGAGGAGAAGGGCTTTGCTCCACAGTGTGGATTTTCCTTGAAGTGTCTCACTGGGCCATCTGTGATCTCTGCTATGAAGCTGGAGATGCTTTTGAAATAGCAGCTATGCAGATGCCCCATTTTGATGCTGAGATTCTGAATTGGTTTAACTGTTTCCAGAGAAGCAGCTTAAAGCTCTTCTTGGCTGACAGACCGTCTAGCATCCCTCATGGAATGATCATGGTTGACAGCTTTACACTACAGGAGAGTCAAACTTTGACCAAAACGATAATGTCTACCCGAATAGAAAACAGTGCAAAAATGTGAGACAAACACCTATGTGGCTATAAAAATACCAGAAAAGCAAACCAAAACTTCTGAAATGCAATTATAAAATCCTAAGCTACAGTTCATAAAAGTCATAACTGCCCAGGTATTAAACAGAGAGAGACTTACACATGCCACTGTGGTGGCACTGCCTGAGCACTTCATGCTGCCCACTCACCAAACTGCTGTGAGGTGCTGGGTTGCTGTGTTCTTCCAGCTGAGACTCAAACTCCTGCTATGCTTTAACATCCTCTTCCCACTGGAGGATGATTTTGGTTTCCAGCTAAATCTTCAGGAAATTTGTAACAGCTGATAACTAAAATACTTTTCATGGTATTTGGAGTGTGTCACGGCTTTTACCAAAGGAGTGACAGGTCATCACAGAAACGACACTCTTTGGGAAAGCAATGGTTATCACTAACTCTCCTTCCCTAGTCCCCGAGGGTCTGACAGTCTTAAGGAAAGCCGGATTTCCTTTGGCTCTCCAGGTTTCTCTCTAAGCTGCTGGATACAGCCTGAGCGAGCAAATGCCCATTGCTGCTCTGCAAGAGCTCCCTGATGAGCTCTCATCAGCCATCCTCAGCAGGTACCTGCAAGTGGCGTTGCCAGGGTGACCTCCTCCCCAGCAGCCTGTCTCTGCCAGAAGAGCCACAGTTTAGCTCTCGCTGGTTACAGCGGTTAGATTCTGACAGTACAGCACTCAGCCAACAGCTCCATCCTGCAAGGCTTTAGCGAGCTCCCTGAGAAATGGGAAGCAGCCTCACAATCAAAATGGAGTTTCCAGTCCCACTGGAAGACAGACAGGGCTCTCAGGTGCAGAGTCACAATGTAAACCACGCACGGACACAACCTGGGGTGGCATTCCACAGTGGAAATAGAGGAGCATCAAAAGGTGAATGAGCAGCATAGAGCTCCTCAGAAATTTCCTGGGAAAATCTGCTTGCACAAGGCACTCACTGGGCTCAGGGCTTCAGTGCAGGATTTAATAAAGGGGCAGTTTTGTTGTATAAAAGTAGGTGACAGACAAGCAAATGCATGTGCTTCCAGAAATTCCAAAGTGCAATAAGGCAAAAACAAAACCCCAGTGTGTTTGCTAGAGGGTCCATAAAATGAAAACAAACCACAAAACCTCCATGCTGTAAGACAGCAATGCTACATGAGCAAGAGTAAACAGAGGGCTGTTTCTGGAAAGTATTTTAACACAGCAGTCATGTTGTAAAACCTATGCTAACCAGTGTTAAGAGAATCAGAACAGAATTGTTGCAAAGAGAAGAAATGTGGAGGGGTGAGTTAAGGGAATTAACATAGCTAATAAGTAGCATGCAGAATAAATTAACTATGATAGCTAATTTATCTTCAATAAACACATTTATATGTAGGTTTATATGAATGAACGAGACAAGCAGATTTTAACTCTCTGCAGGTAAATGTTCTCCAATTTGCATCCACACTGATTCTCATGCTGCTATATCTACATTAAATTATAAAGAGGATGAGAAGTCCTTTTCCTCAGAAGCACTACAGAAGGAAGTCCAGTCACAAGAGACAGAGACAGTCACAAGCTGTTGCTCAGCTTCACCATGCCATCTCTTGCATCTGTGAGATGGGAGCTCTCAGCCCTCAGTAAATTAGTAGCACCACACGACAGACTGGAGGCAGGAGATGCAAAAGTCCTTAAGACAGAGACAAGCATCTGAAGAACTCTAAGGACAGGACTGAGAAAGTGGAATTTCCCTCCTTGTTTCATTCTTTAAAAATTCTGTGATCAGTGATATTTCATATTCTTTCCCTATTAAGGGGCAAAAGCGCAGACTTAGGAGCAAGGAGAGTTTCCTCCTTGAACAGGGCTCCAGGTGCCCTAGAACATGGTGCAGGAACCACAATAATCATCACAGACACTTCAAAATGCTCCTGTATAAAACAAAAGGAAATCTTTTTTGATGACAACAGGCCTTTGCAGCCTTTCAAAAAGAGTCTGGTATTCAAAATGAATATTCTGCCATTATAGTGGATGAGCACTTGAGTCCACTTACTTCAGCATTCAAGATGCCATCTGCTGTCTTTGCTGGTATTTTTCTCTTCTCTCTCCCTTTGTAAACAGTAATTCTGGTTAATGATATGTCACCTTATATCAGTGTCTATGGCAGATTATACTGCGTACACAGTGTGCTGTACATGAGCTGCAGGGCGCAATTCCACCTCAGAACAACCCTTGAAAGCACCATATCCTGCAGCCAGCACTCAACAACACATACATCAACCTTGCAGAGAGATGAGTAAGTTTCTACCCACCAGAGACAGGGTCTGGCCCCAGACGACAACAAATTAAAAAGGCAGAGCACTACCTAGAGACACTATAATAACTTAGATACCTCTTGTGGATTTACACAGGCAAGAGTAACTTATTTATTGGACAGGTAGGAAGGTGCTCCAGATTTCAAAGGGCTAACCTGTGCCTGCTCTCCAGAAGACAGCTAGATTTCACAGCGCAAAAGCATACATGGGTTGTTGGGGATCACCAGCTTAAGCATGGTAGTCTGACTAAATAAATGGTTCATGAACAGCACATTGTGCTCATGCGAGTTCATTGTAGCTACATGGGTTCTCTGCTGTACCACTTAGGATCATCCTCCCTGCACAGTAAATAATTTACTGTCCCCTTTTCAAAGAGGACTTTCTGTAGTACAGAACACATGGAAAATCATCATGACTGACAAAAATTTAGCTTGTGTAAGAGTTCTTCTGCTTTCTGACCATGAATAAGTTATGCCCCGTTCACAGGAGCTTAGTGTAACTACAATATTTAGCTGCCATAGTATTCAGTATCATCTTGCCTGCACAGTAAATAATTTATCTGTTTATTTCCACAGGGGACGTCATATGAGCAAACTTGAATGGCAGCTGATTGCATGCATAGTATGTATAGCCTAAGAAAGGATTTGCAGCAGCCATGTGACAGGAGTCCTGGCTACTGCTGCTGCTGCGGAACAGCTGGGGAGGGAACACTGGGCCTATTGATAAGCTTTCTTTAGGGGAGCATCCGTAAAGAGATGTGTGCAGGGATAGCACACTGGGTACCTCCAGCAGCAGCTTGCAGCTCTTCTCAGTGTTTCAGGTGAGCCTGCTAAGGAGAGACTAACAGGTCCTCACTGAAGGTAAAGTTCGGTCACACCATGTCCATCTGTCAAAGTCACCTTGAGGCATCTCAGGGGAATGTTAAAAAGTCATTCACACATCTCTATGGTATAGAATTTATTTTTTTTTTTTATGTCAGGTTCACTGCTGTTTTACCAGGAATATGCTCAAACTTTTTGGGTACTTGGGGTTTCCAACTCCCAGTCCCCACTTTGCCACTATGTATACCATCCTAGACAAGGCACACCTGTCTCTGACATTTCCTCACTCATCAAGGAGGCTTCAAGTCTGAGGCAGTACTTCTAAAGCACTTTGAATTAAAGATTACAGCTACAGTTTACAGATTTTTCTGCTACTCCTTTTCCATTTGACTGGTAATGTATTTTTGTGCACCATTTTTGCTGGGTGTCTGTCACCATGCCATGTTGGCTTTCATTGAGACATGTTTTATTCCAAGAAGTCTCCCTGAAAGCAGTGGATGGGTCCATATCCAAAGCTGGTTGAACCAAAGGATCAGGTCCTAGCTGCACACTTCATGCCTTAGGCACTCCCGAAAGCCCTTGCAGCAGTGCAGGGGCTACTGTGCTTCTCAGAATAATTAAGGGGAGTAGATTCTGTTGCTAGATGAGCAAATAAATCTGATTTATACACTTCATGCTTATAGAACATCATACACAAATAAACAGTTGAATTAGCAGGTTATTGATGTGTTCCAAATGAGGATTTGTCACCAATGTAATGCAAGTCTTTTGAACTTCTCCAGGAACTCACAACATTCAGCACTTAGCATAGCTTCTGAGTATTCTGGGTTTGTTTTTAAACATTAATTGGGACTGTGACTTCAGCAAGATCTGCTTTGTTCTAACAGCAGTTATTCAATTCAATGTAATTCAATTAAGCTACAACTGTTTATGCCAGTGTAATTAGGAGGAGAATTTAACCTGATAAGATCCAACATGACTTTAAAATGTAGTGGTTAGGCTGCACTGTAAAATACAGTTACATGATGAGGTACAGGTAGCATTGCTTTCCTGCTCTGCCAGTCTTACCAATTCAGAACAAACAGCCAAAGCAAAAAAAATACAATTGCTGGGAGACTTGAGAATTCCTTATTGACCTCCATAACCAACAAAAATGGATTTTATACTGGAATGGAAAGTAATGGTCCTGCCAAGTTTATTTTATTGACATTCTACATTTTTATGCAGTATGTGGGTCCCCACTGGCTTGGAAAATTCTGGTGGCTTTTTATTGAAAGTAGACTCAGTTTATATTAAATCTACAGAGACATTTTTTGCCACTGCATGCACTTTGGAAAATATTTTGGTGACTTTATTATTAGTTTCAAAGCTGTATCATTAAAGTTTTGCCTTATAATGAGATGAATTACACTTAGGATAACTAAAGCTGTGCCGTTGGCAAATAACATGGGGGTTTTTTGTTCCTTGAGCAATAAATTACTTCTGGAACCTGGGTACAAGTCTGCCCAGAAGTGATAATCAAAATGCATACTGATACTCATGCCAGAGTGCCACAGGATGAAAATTTTATTTCCAGAAGAAGGTAAATAGAAAAATAAGAAGTAGAGAAGAGTGAAAATTTCTCTTTTGGTTTTGATGCTTGCCTGGTCATGTAATTTGAAATGTTTTCTCCACCCGAACATTAAACTTTTGTTCCTTGTCAGATCTTTCCTTGCCTTTCATTTGAACACTTCCTGAAGACAGTAATAAAGATTCATTTCGTTTGTATAGTCCCAGTCCATAACCCTCCTTACATATGCTTTCCCAAGGAATTAAATCCACACTTAACATGGAGACAGGTTTGTTTATGCACAACTGGGTTTTTTCTGACCCCAGTTTTACAGGAAGTCTACTGTCAAGGGAAAAGGGGTTTCTGCTGCTCTAAACGCTGGAATAGACTTGTACAGATTATAACACCAATTTGTCACATTGAATGTAGGTGAGATGAACGCTTATTATAGTCTTAAAACCCAAACAGGCAAAAAGGAGTCTGCATCACAAAAATCCTGCAGCCTGACAAACACATTGGACACAAGAAGAAAGGATTATTTTATATGGGGAACTGATCTCAGTGAACTTGCACACTCCACAGGACAAGATCCACAGTGCCCCCAAGATCCAGTTTAGTATATCAGCTGAGTCTCTCTCTTTGGTATGGTCTATGGAGCAATATTGTATATGAGCTTAAGATCATACAATTTATAGTTCTGAGGCAGTAAACATAGATTCACCTCTGAAAGAAAAATTAAATAACTTATTCTTGGAATTCCTTCTTTTCAACACAAAGTTAAAAAGAAATATTGTCATTGGTACCATGGTTTAGCCCAGTTTCCCTAATGTTTTGGTAAGCTTTTCCTGTGAGACTCTCCCTTCTTTGTCCTCTTCCTGGGGAACTTATTCAAATAACTTGGGGCAGAAACGGAAACAAAAAAACCCAGAAAGCTTAAATGCTGCTCCACAAACAAACAAACTATGTTTGTTCTAACTGTATAGCACTGAAAACCCACTCCAATATCTGCTTATAGTCACCTCAGAAAGCAGAGTTAAGAAACAGGCACTTGTCTGTCACATTTCCTATTCAAAACATTTCACAAATATTAGCTAAATAACCTTTGTAATGTGCCCACAAGCCAAGTAATAGGTGGTCTTTACAGAGGTAGGAGACCAGATCTGAGTTGCCAGTGGCTACCAGGAACACAAGGTGCAAATTGCAACACAAACTGATTTTCCCAGTCCATTCAGCAAGAGCCCTTTAGCTATTTATTTACACTTTCAAAAGGGATTCACATGTCGTTTGTGCTGGAGTTAAGGTGTGGCAATCAATACAGAGAGACCATCCCTCACCCATCTTTTGGTAACAAACTCTCACTAGGACATCCTGATCCTGGCCCTGCAGGGTCGCTGCAGCAGCCTGGCTCAGGCACACGCACACAAACCTGCGAGATGTCACCTGATGGCTCAGCACAGGGTGAGGATACACCGTGGCTGCAGCACTAACAAAGGGCAGAGAGACGTGTGAATCCATCCACTTTGGACCGTTTTCTGTGTGTTTGTTTTAGCCCTGAATTATGCAAAGCCCGCATCACAGCCCACATCACAGCCCACATGCCTTTGGGAGCCAGCAGTGGGGTTCAGAGGCTGAAGTTGCAGGTGAATTGTGATAGTCTTTGGAAAAGCAATTATTCTGCACTGACAGACACCAATTTTAAATTATGAGGTTTGAAATTACGGTACAATTCATATTATGCTTCTGGCAGTTCCACAGTGTCTCATTGAGAAACTTAAATTTATAGAGAAGGCAAAAAGAAAAGGTGACAAAGACTGCACATTTTCCCTCAAAATATAAATTATTCAGTAATACTAAAAACACACAAGCAGCAGTCAGGGTTCCCACAATTCTGTGGCATTCTAGTCTTTGCCAGTTTCTATTGAATTCAACAAGAGACTAGAAAGTCTTCCCACCAGTCAGCTTTTTTTTTTTTTTTTTTGAGAATCACTGATTGCTTTAGTAACAAATGTAATGAAAAAGTTAAGCAAATGTGAAAAACTAACAGCAACAATTACAGGCATTGGTGGAGAGCACATTAAGAACCAAAAAAAATCAATTTTTTTGTCTTACAACAGTGTATCTTGGAAACACTAATAATAGGTGCCTCTTTTCTCTCTGAAATGACTTCCCCTTTTTCTTTGCACATGATCTGATACAGGATTTGTCTAGCTGCAACATCTAGATGCAAAGCAAGTGAGAAAAGGAACCTTTGTCTGCTATTTTAAAAGCAGGAATCCTGACTGGAGAAGGGATGATTAAAATGCTGTGTGTGGCAACGGTAGACAGAGTGACTGTCTCCCTGACAACAACAATAATGCACATATGAATAAAATTCCATGTTTACATAAAAGTTTGGAGATTCAGGTCCAAGAAATGTCAAAAGCAGCTGAACCTGGCATATCATTGAGTATTGTTATTGATTTCTTAATTATCAGGCATGAAACATGTTGATATTCAGCTTATTCTATTTTTAGTAGAGTTTCCTCTTTTTTTTTGTTGCTGTCTCAGAAAGAAATGTAACATTTCTAGAACTGTGGCTCCAATAGCCTTATTTCCCCCAGCATATGCTGTTAAATTCAAAGTCTGATAACATTTATTGCTTTACTATTTCTTAACTGATTCATTACATTAAGGAAGAACATTATTTGGTTTTCTTTATTGCCACAAGGCATATTTATATCAATTAATTGCATTAGATCTTCACATAATTACCCCTCATTTCTGGGAAAAACATACAAAGTTAATGTTGTGTAACTCTGGGCAAACGATGCCATTAGACCCTTTGGAAGAACCCTGACAGGAAAGGTGCTTAATTTCTGCAAAATATGGGTTTAGGCTTCAGAGTCAATTGCTTTTCTCACAGTTTAAATCAAGCAGCATGCATCCATAGCTTCATTATGGCTGAGAAAGAATGTGCTGGTGAGCTGTAATCAATAGATAAGCACCGGTTCCCTGAGCTAACACACATCTATCCAGATTAATTGCAATCCAGAGGCTTCCCACCTGCATAGCCTCAGTGCCCTGCACCTGCTGAGCATGGTCTGATGTGCTGGGGCGGGTGCAGGGGCAAGTGTTCAGCAGAGAGCCTGTGGGGCTGAGAGCTGGAGCCAGGGTCCTGCTAAGCCCTGGATGTTGAGAGTTCTGCTAATCTGTCAAGCAGCAGCTGGAGCAAGGTCTCCCACTTCTTCCAAAACTATCCTAACCACTGTGTCGAGTCAGAATCTCCTTACAACTTAGCTCTTTTCTCCAATTTGTTTTTATACACGTCAGGAATATAATGTACCAAACATTTTCCCCCTCTAAGTCTCCCCAAAGGCTGTGCTGATACTCCACCAGGACCACGCTGAGCCCAGGACAGCACCAAGATGTGCACAGGGGCACAGGAAAGGTCTTCATCTCTGTCTAGGCACGGTGCTTGTAAACTAGGCTTACTTAACATGACTTACACCAAGCTGACCCTGTCTTTCTCCTTGCTTTTACAAATCAAATGTCAGTAAACTGCTCCCAGAGCCAACATCTTCCTCACAAATCCACACACCGTTTTTCTCCCACCCACACCAGCATTTGTTACAGACACACACAAGCTGCAGCAGAAGCAGGCTGACCCATGCTGCATTCGGAAGTGCCACCAAAACCTCTGGGACAGAGAATCACCCAAGAGGGCAGGCTCGCCCAGCGGTGCTGGGGGCTGTGGGGCAGCGCCGCAGCCCAAACCTGTTCTGGGGGCCTTGCATCCAGCCAAGATCTCTGGAGGAGCCGCCTTTACAAAACACTTCCTGCAGTGACTGGTGACAAATGAGAAGGAAATTATTCATATGGCATCGATTGTCATTTTAATGGGCTACTTATCACACCATTGCTACTCCTGTCTGCTATAGTGGCGCTCAGGTGCGTAATTGTTCTGAGCACTGTACTAACATAGGGAAAGGTGAGTCCCTGCATGCTAATGGTCTTTCTCAAGTTATGGTGTATCTTCCTTTAGATATAGGGTAGGGAGAAAAACCCATCTATAAATGCACTGCTCAATTTTCAGATACAGCTTTGATAGCAGAAGGAAAGTAATTAGTAACGTGGTCCCTGACAACCTGAAAATAATCATTTCAGAGGTTTACTTTGAATACTTACTTCCAGAGTATCTATTCAGAATACATCAGTTTAATTTCTAGGGGATGACTAGAAGATAGCAAGTCAAAGAGTTTTCCTTCCTTTGTTACAGAAAGGTACTTCAATTTAAAAAGAACTTGAAGTAAGAATAATAAAATCAAAGTAAATGAAGTTCAATTTTGAACTACTGGTTAGAAACTACAGTAATACATGTTAATTGAGCGAAATGAAGTAAAAATTTACAGTAATATCAAAAGATAACTATAGCATATGCTTGTTTATGTAGCTGTTTTTCAGTTGATTTCAGCACAACTACTACTGCTTTTCAACCTGTGCATAACTAGGCTTTACACTGAGGCTTTGGCAATCCTTAGTCCAACTTGCTATAGGAGTCTCTTTCCCAAAAAGCTGGAAATGGGGACCATGACGTGTTCAACATTTGTCTCCTCTACCTTGCAGCATCACTTCTAGTCCTCTGGCCATCCTAACCAGGAAACAGGGGGCTCGTGTCATTCAGATCAACAGTCAATACAGAGTCACAGCAAACGCTTCAGACTCAAATTTTTTGCTACAAAGCATTTATGAAGTAATTCTGAAGGCTGAATTAATTCATTATAACCATCTGATCACAGATAATTCACAATAAACAGGGGAAAAACAAGCCTAACGGATTGTTTACTATGCATTTTTTGCCAGGTTGTGGGCACAGTGGCAGCAAACCTTCCACATTTGTCTGCTCTGAGCACTTTGTCACACGCAGCCAGGGCTGCAAAGCCAACAGAGAAGGATGTTCTACTGCCTAATTCACAGCGAAGGGCTACTGTAAGTACAGCCAGTGGAAGTTTTCCCACATATTTCAGAGTGGCAGGGTTGTTATTCAGTGGGAAATAGTGAGACAACCAAAAGCTGCACTGCTGCAGACCTATTAACGTTAAGTAGATTGGTCCCTTAAGCATAAAAGGTTCTTCAGTAAGCAATTAATGTTTTTCAAACACACAAGAGCTGCTGCACCTACTATTCTTTAAAAGAAAAAACAAGGCTTCAAGCTTTCCTAAACAAAGAACAGCCATTGAGTTTTGTCCTGCTATGCCCTCTGTTTCACAGCTGATAAACACTTCTAAAATTCCTTATATGCCCACCCTAATAAATTTTTTAGTGAAGGTTAGAAATTGTGATTTTCTTTCCATTTTGGATTTGTGACTAGTGTATAACTAGCTTTCTTCATGATGTCTTTTTATTTGAACTAACAAATAAAGACCATCTGGTTTTCTCCCATATGATATTCCCCACATGCCAGTCCCTACCTCATACCTAAGCCTCTTTCACATCCTCTCTTGGGTACACACTGGCAATGAGGGCCCCATATATTTTTCCAGAGTAACTCAGGATTTATTTGTATAAGAGCATCATTGGAGCCATAGCTTTTAAAACACCTTCAAGAGTGCTTTCCAGTGTTTCTGTCCGTGGGTTGGATGTGGAGCAGGTGTGCAGGGGAGCACAAGCTGCAGGTCACGGGACATACTTCTAAAGCCAGTCATGCAGCACCAGTGAGGAATGTAACCCACCAAGCCAGTCAAGGCTGAGAGAGGGAGTTTTAAAAGCATCAAATCTCAACACTACCCTTCTTCAAGCTGTCATTTCACAGTATGTCTCCTAATTATATATAATTGTTTGTTTGGAAAAGGCAAGGCTAAAACTATGGAAAAAATAAACCCAAGATTTGTAGAAGTGGGAAAATTATTTTCATGGTAGTACAGAAAAGATCTTCTTTAAAGCTAATGTTGCATAGGCTATTATTGTACTGCACACCTATCAAAACCATATTTTGTAAAATGGAACTATTTTTGCACTTAGATTTTATAATTTATGCTGGGTGTTTTGTGTCTAGTCACGCTAGTGTCTAATGGGACCTATGAGGCAAACATTCCATTTATTTAGATGCATTCAGCTGGAGTTTTGCTGTAAGACCAAACATGGCATTTTAAAGACGTTTTATTTTGCTAGGGAGGGGATTTCCTCAGTGTGTTCATCTTATTATTGGATGCAGGTTTTAAGCACTGGTAAAAGACTATTTTTTTAATTTTTTTTTTTTTTTTTAGCAAAAGAATAAATGTAATTTCAGGGAAGTAAACATTTCTATTAAAGGCTATGAAAACATCATAAAAAATTTTTGACTGGGTCTACTTCTCTCTACATTCCTTTGCATTTCTTATGAGCAGCATATTTAGATACAGTCCTGCTTTCCAGGAGAAAAGAAGGATGACATTGAAATACAAGAGAGTGGGAGATCATTCTCTTGTTACCACTAATATTCAATCTCCAAACATCCTTGGTTAAAACTGCTCTTTCCAAAACAGGTTTTTGTAGAGTGACAAAGACTTGCTTTATATTCTCTTCTCCAGTGAAGAACAAGCCTGTGTTAATTTATCTGGGATAAACATGCATACAGCCCACATTGTCCTCCCATACTGTTGTTTACAGTTGTTGGCCCTGTCTGGTGTGCTGTAGATGTGGCCTGTTACAGATGTATGGAGTGTTAGAAAGGACTGGCAGCATGAAGCAGCTATTGCTCTTTGTCTCCCAGCTATTTTCATTAGGTCTTATTCATGTGCCCCCGAGAGTGAGAGAGTCAAAGTCATCTGCCCACTGGTTATTATGCTGCTGCACAAAGGGGTCCTTCAGCCCAGAAGAGGAGACTGAAAACAAGACTGTTGATAAATTATTGTGACCCATCCTACTCCTATTTAGTATCACTGCAGCTGTCTGAAGCTGAAGTTAACACCCACATCTGCACATAACCAGGGTGTTTTTACACCCAAGAACAGAACAAAAGCTCCATGCATGGAGACCATGTATCAAGAAATTCAAGCAAGTCCAAAGCTATCTCATGTAGCTTCTTCAAGTATTGATGATTTCTCTCCACCACATTTAAAATATTACTAAACATTCAGTGCAATTTCTCTTCCCTGTTTGATGTCACAAAGCTGAACATATAATTGGGCTCAAGTTTTAACATTAATGGAAGCAGCTTATGTCAAAACAGGTACCAAAAAGTATTTCAACTAACTGTAATAAATGAGAAGACACTGCTAACCAGCATATATAATGTCCCATGAACTCTTCTTGTATGCCACAAACCCCAAAACTACTGCACCAATAACTGCACAAAATTTTCTGTGGTCTGGGATATAAATATATTCACCTTCGGAGGAGTACTGGGAACAACAGGACACAGTAGCTTCCCGGCTAACTGAAAATTAATCTACTTCAGTTACTAATATTTGTTATGAAATATACAACACCTACTAAGTGGGAATGAAATCTCTCTGCTATCACTGAAGCAGCTATCACTGAGTAACTGGCTGTACAGTAGGAACTACATTGACTTTCAAAGCCATATTTGCTTCTGATATATATCTTTCCTGTCTGACATGATTCAAAATGTTTTATCACACACAAATCTGTACACCAAGGCAGACAAAATCAAATATGCAGTACAACATCAGCGATAACTATTCAAGCAGCAATACATAGAAAAGCATTAGGACTCATCCTGAGCTGAAGTTTGCAAAGCAATGCTGATAAGCAGGAGGCAGATTTTCTGGGCTGCATTAATAAGGCAAGTGATTATTCCTCTTTCTTCAACACTGGTAAGGCCTCAGTTGGAATAATGAGTACAGTCCAGGGCCTGACACTCAATTGTTTTCCTTGAAGGAATCTTTGTGGAAGGTTTTAAGAGGTTACACAAATATTTCTTAGAGCTGAAGTAGATGAACTTCATCTTGTCTTACAGTTGGACTGCTGGTCCCTCCCAGTCGTATATAACACTATTTACATCTGTAAATATCAAGGTAAGTGTTCCTGGTTAAAACTAAACCAAAAATAATTTTAGAAAGAATGTCAATATTAAACCAGAAAGCCACGCTAATGTATTTCAGTGCATTAACCTAATGCTGGTATCAATGACTGCTACATTAAGCCTTTTCCCAAAGATTTGTGTTTAACAACTGTTTACAAATTACCCGCACACGCTTAAATGTACTTAGATTTTAAGATCAAAAAACCTGTCTCCTCACTACCAACTCCATCTAATGATGCAGATATTTTTCCAGAACTTAATTACAAGATGACAGCTGCATCCTTCCTGAAAACAAAGTACTTTCAGAGGAAAAACACAAACACTTTGCTCATCCCACTGGTGTCCTGCATTAAGGGCCCTTTGGAGCTAATTGCAAAGAAGCAGTTTTGGCAGCGCTGGATGCTCTCTCCACCCTGGGAGGGAAGGATTTCCACAGGAGCGGATGGGCCAGCACAGCCAGAAATGGGGGCTGACAGCTCCGCGTCCCGGGGAGCTCCTGACCTCCTGGAAGAGGGGCTGCCGGCGGCTTTCTGGGTCCCAGGAGCGATGTGAGCCGCCCCAGCTCGTCCTGCCCTGCTGGCACGGCAGCACGGAGCAGCCAGCGGGCTGAGAGCACCTCTGCTGCACACACTGGCACCGGAGCGGCTGCGAGCGCCCAGCATGATTCACCACCTGCCTCCGGGACCTCACAGACACAGCTCCAGCTTCCAGCCAGGCCAGGACCAATGCAAACCAGGCCCTGATGTTGTCTGAATGCACCTCCCTGCAGGCACCTCAGCCTGATTCAATTAACAGGTGTAGGACACATGGAATCTAATTCCCTCCTACAGATCTATCATCCACCCCTCATAAACAAGCTCTCGGTTAAAGTGGCATTGGCAGCCCACACACAGTTAGACCTGGAGTTAGAGCCCACGAGCACCGGTGAGTAATTTATTTTCCACAACTACCTACACGGTGGTTTCAGGTTGTCAGGTGCCAAACCCAAAGCAGCATGAGGTCTATGCAGTTACTCAAACCTGCTAATAGGAAATAACTTCAGCGAGCAGTTATACTAATTGCCTGCGGAGAGGGGGAGCAGTAGAAGTAATGTTACAACCTAAGAACCTTGCCTTTGGGAACTTTTTAACTACCTTGACCTGTTAGCTTTTCCCTGATGCAAAAACTTCAAGCAGAGAAGTAAACACACAGAGTGGAGAAAAGCACATCTGGATTGAAAACTGCAGTTTCCTCCTGGAAAGCAAGTATAAGCATGCCTTCCTGGGACACAGCTTCCTCAGTGTTCCTCCTGCTGCAGGAAGGACCTGTAGCTGCCAAGAGACAGGAAAACAACAGGTTTGATCCTAGGAGCAAAGTGGTATCAGCCATAGCAAAAGAGGAAAGAATCTTACTAGGCAATAAGAGTCAGGAACCATGAACACGCAGTCTGAACAAAGAATACAGTGTGCCCGGCAGCTGGGCAGTAGAGGACAGAGGCTCGGCTGGTTTGGAGGAAAGATGGCCTATCCTTTCCCTCATCGCAGCCCCAGCAGGGTTCCAATTTCTCAGCAGTGAGGCTGCAGAGAGCTCAGCTTCCCAGAGACTATGCAGCATGTGTCCACAATGTCCAGAGGTACTCCTTGGAGGAGATGATGTACCCCCAAGGTCCCTTAGACCAGGAGCCAAAACAAGCTGTCCCCAGAGTCCTGCAAGCAAACCTGAGAGATTCCCATGCTAGTATTGGCTGCCGTGCTTCCAGGTAGGTGGTAGGCAGGTTACTCATTTCATAGGGGAGCTCACACGGAGGTCTAAGAACTCCAGCTATAAAATTATTCATATTAAAATTCTACAGGAAATAAAAAATCTGAGTGGGAGAGTTGCTATCCCAGATTTATCGGAGGACAGGTTTGAACTAAGATAAAAGGAAACATATGGATAAAGCAAAAGATGTAACTAGCACCTAGGAGGTCAGAGTATACCATATGCAGTCGCCAGGTGAAAAGGGCTCCACTGATTCTGTTGCAGTTACTGCTCAGCTTCTGAAATCCTAAAATGGCTTCAGTGAAGCTTTCCTCCAACTGATGGTCATCCTGCCTGAACCACAAAGCAAATTTTACCTTCTTTACCGGTACCCAATGCCCATTTGCCAGGGAAAAGCCTATGTTTCATGTGTTTCCCCTGCAAAGAGTTTTGTCAGTGGTGGGTAGGACCTGTCCCCACCCCAATGCCCTGGGGAGGTCCCCCTTCATTTGAAACAAATGCAGAAGACATGAGATGTGGCAGATGAAGCCTTCAGGAAGGAAAAGGCTCAGGGAGATGAAAGGTCTTGCAGTACAACTTGTGCCTAAAAAAGTTTTGCACCCTAAAAATGCTTGCAGCCTTTCCACCAGTCCTCAGGGGAGGGCTGTCCAAGGCCAGGAGATGAGATTAATCAGCTCTCAGACCCTTCCCCAGAGAAGTTAAGGATGTTTCATGGACACGCTGAATACAGATACATGCTGAATTACAGGCTACTAGTCTGAATAACTCTCCATCCTAAACATCAAATCAAACTCTCTTTATCTACCAGGAAAAGATTAAAGCCAGCAAGGCTTTTCAAATGTTATGTCAAAGCAGATGGGAGATTTTTGTTAGAACAGAGTGTACTACCACAGCCCTTCTAGTGCCCACTGAAGTGGTCTGAGATACTCTGTGCTCAGCATGAGAGTTTTCTGTTTACAAAGAACCCTACATCCAGCATTTTCTATATAAAAGCAACGAAGAGCACAAATTCTGGTTCTTCACACCATTTTTCTGTACCTGCAGCTACTTTGACACTGTTGCCAGAAGGTGTAATTCACAGTCATCTCAGATGAAAAAAATGAGCCTAAACCTCACAAATCAATACTGCTGCTTTGATGCTCTGCACCTTTCTAGGTGTTTCACAGAAATTCCTCAGAGAAGCAGCAAAAAGGGGAGACTTACAGTTAATACATCCCCCATGAAGTGTGACCCAGGCTACAGCTTTGAGGAGTTGTTATGATGATTGTTTGCAGCAATCGAGCTCAGTGGAGGCTTTCGTGTTCAGCACACTGCATCATCTCCAGGGAGTTTCCTTTACAACACTTATAAATGAGCGAACAGGATAACTTTAGACTGCACAGCTGCAGGGTGCAGGAGAAAAGCGATAAAATAGCACAGAATTAATCCATTTATTCAAAGGCCACCGAGCTGCAGTGCATGAGTTTAATGAGTTTGGACTCTAAATGGCTAACAAGTTAAAAAATAATGTTATTACCCCTTCACACCCTGCACCGAGCCCCCTCTCCTAATCTCCCAAGAACTGTAGCAGGCAAGGCTTCCCACGTTTATGTAGGTCAGCACCTACTCTAAAATTCATCTGTTTTAGTGAAAATAGAGGGCAGGCACTGGAGACATGCTCCCTGACCCCAACTCTGCAGAGCCACGTAGCTGGAGATTGTTGCATTTTTTTTCCTGGCACTCTGCATTTTGTCCCTTGCAAGGCTGAAATGCAGTCACACCACACAGGTCAGGCTAATGCTCATGCTCAAAACTGTACATGGGCTCTTAAAGCCACACTGGAATGCCTTATGGCTGTTGGGATGAACTGGGAACTCACAGTTTAGACATATGCATATCTCATATAATTATATAACTAAAATCAGGTAAAAAGAGTAATACACCCTCTTTTCCCAAGACACTGATACACTCTAAGGTTTTAGTTACTGGGGGAACATTGAAAGGAGTAAATTTTTAGGTAGTTGCATCCTGGTACTGACACAAACCCCTGGCTGCAGACTGTGGTAAACATTGCCATTGGCCAGGCATGCAGCAGCCACTGTGCACCCACAGAGCCAGTGCCACCTCAGATCCAGCCATTTCTCTCCACCCTTGTCCTCACCTGCCTGGGCACAAAACCTCTGCATCCACAAAAATAACTCTCCTTGTCCTCCTCCTTGAGGAAGGGGAGGATCCTCATGTTTCACAAATGAGTGATAGTATGGCATTTAGAGCACAAGGCACACTTGTATTTCAGTCTGGTCAGCCTGGGATAAGAACCTAAGCAGGATGGAAGTGTGGAAAGAAACTTAATTTTTTTGCAGAAAATATTTGCTAATGTCACATTTCAAATCACAGATACATGTCACAGGAACACCAAGGCTATTGCATTGGGGTGGTTGCACAGGGTGGAGATGGGGGCTCCTCACCACATCACTGCAGTGCTGACTCAGAGCCCAGAGTCACCACGATGCCCCATGCAGTGCTGGCACCTGAGCAACAGAGTTCCTGCAGCACTGTAGCAACACACCATGCTCTGGAGAGATTTCTGAGTAATCACAGTTCCCCTGGGTTTTCAAACAGATCATTCAGTCTTCGTCTCTGTCTTGTACAGGCTTCTGAAGGTAGTTGGATTTCAGTTTGGCACAGTGACTTTCACACAAACTGAAGTACCCACAATCTGCTGACATGAAAACTGTTTATTTAGAACAGATTATTCCATGCATACAATGTGTTTATTTTGATAAGAATGGGTATTCTTATATATATATAACAACATGAAAATTTCCTCTACTGGCAGTATGATTCTCTCCGTGTGTATTGGTTTTAGTAGCAGGGAGAACTACAGGGGTTCAGTGAGAAGCTGCCAGAAGCTTCCCCCATATCCAATAGAGCCAATGTCAGCCACCTCCAAGGCAGACCCGCCACTGGCCAAGGCCTAGCCCATCCATGATGGTTGGTGGCACCATTGGGATAACAGATTTAAGGAGAAAAAACTCTGCAGCAGCAACTTCAGTCTCATAGGAGTGAGACTGTGAGAGAAACAACCCTGTTAGTGGAGAAAGAGGGTCAGAAGGTGCTCCCAGGGCCAGAGCAGATTCCCCTGCAGCCCCAGGTGCAGCCCATGGTGAGGCAGCTGTGGCCCTGCAACCTAGGGGGTCCACGGGGAAAGAGACCCACCTGCAGTACATGGAGGTCCCCCCACATACTCAGTCCAGCACTCTGCCTCATGCCATCCCCATGAAAGGGCTGGGGGGACAGAGACATTCCCTACTCCCAGGGCAGCTCTCCAGGTGCCTCACACATCACTCTCACCAGAGGAGCCTCTTAGACTCAGTGCTTATGCTTCTGGAAATTTGAAATGCCACCAAAGTCTCCCACCACAGCCTCTGCCACGGGTCAGGTGCTCACAGAGTTTTGGCGTGAAGAACTGAATCCTTAGGTTTGGCTGGATTTCCAGCACCAGGTAGTATCCCACCATAGAAAACACCTCTCACACACCAAAGAAATTGGTCCAAACTTTGTCACTGACTGGAACAAAACCCTGCCTGGTCAGGAAGCACAGACCATGTCAGGGAAGCAAACCTCACGTCGTTTATCCCAGATGTATGTCTTTGCAGTAATTCCTCACTTCTATAATCTACTGACCTAAAAAGGATTATTTACAGTCCCTGGGGACATTTTGTGAACTCCCAACTAGCATATAAGGACACGAAGTATCCCACAGGCTCGGGAAACCAGAGGTGCGGACAGGCCATGAGTGACCTGAACTTTTGGAAATACCATAGCCCCAAGTGACAATATAAATGCTTAAAAACCCGCTAAAGGGAAACAGTAAAAATAACCAGATCAATAGAAAGAACACAGAACATTTTCTCCATCAAGTGAACAAAGCTAAATAAGCTTACAAAGCCTGGAGCTGAAGGTAACTCAGATCTGGGTTTTAAAAATTACAGATGCCACATTTTCAGAAATTTAATCCTAGTTCAGGTGGCTGGGTTATTTCTGGTTATAGTTTGAGTGTGCCAGACTTTCAGCCCATGCACCCAAGACATCTTTACAATCTTAGCTGCACCTTGGCACAGCATGTTGCCTAAGCTCTATGCTGGCAGCAGAAACAACCCATAACATAATGGTAGTCCCACTCTGGCTCCCAAATACAGTTTAACTCTCCCGGAGACTTAAGAACTTTATAGATTTTTCTTTCAGAGGTTAACATCAGTTCAGTGCAGACTGCTGTGAAATATAGGTATATAAACACACACAGAGATAAACACACTCAGTGTAGGTGCATCTGACTCCATTAAAAAGATGTGCCCACTGAGCTGTGAATAGCAAAATTAATTCTGCATGAAAAGGCTCTTATTTGTGTGTTTTTGGTGACAAACCCTGTCAGATAGATGGGAAAGGTATAATTAGTAGTCTGCTGTTCCAACACCATCACACCCATACCCCAAACAACCTTTCTATGTACTCCGCCTGAAGCCTTCTGTCTCAGGAACTGCAATTGCTGCCATTGACACGGCTTTACAAATCCCAAAAGCCACTGCACAAACTAGGGTTTACCAAGATGAAAGCAAGAGCAAACTGCTTTAAAATCCATTGCACGACACAGCTGTGGTACGGACAGCACAGATCTGGGAGCGATGCAGGGGCACCAAAGGGAGCACACTGAACACAGCTGCCCCGTGGGTGTGACTGATGGGCTGTGGAGAGGCTCAGGCAGCTGCTCCCTTGCTCCGTAAGGACTCAGAGCACACAGACCATGGCCAACCCAGTAACTCAGCATGCCCAGGGACATTGCTGGGTGCCATACCTCTGCCATCAGTACCTCTAAATGATCAGGATTTTCAGTTTTCTTTTATTTATTAACAAACCCCCACCCAACAAATCAAACAAACCAGGTTGTCTCCACCTGGGATTTACCATAGTTGGTGTTCATATGCTACTGGGTACATTTTGGCAAGGCCTGTGAAACACAGAAAAAGGGGACTCAGCATTTAACTCGACTAACACTTCCAGTGTGTGGTTATTAAAGACAAACAGTATTGCTGCTGGGGGGATGTTTGTTTTTAAATGGAGCATGGTTTATACTTCCTAGCGGCAGTCACAATTTCTGTTAAGCACTATATTTGCACCAAAATTAGAATAATTTACTCAAGAGCACACACTGGTTTATTTCTAATCTACATCTCTTCTGTGTTTTGTTCAGAAGGTGCAAATTTATCCCAGTTCTTCAGTGTAAATCTCTTTAAATGAGCCATTTCCAAGAAAGGCTAAAGTTTCATTTTGATATTGTCTGCAGGCTAATCCAAATAACAGAAATACCAGTCTTACTACAGAAAGAGAGAGATGAGAGATGGAGAGAGCAGTTGAACACACTTCATTTACAGAAAACAAAGATGGTCTTGTTTTATACAGTACTGTACAGTGGTTAGTGCTATCTTCATCTTGAACCATTCAATCTCTTCTCTTCCCAGTGCTCTGTTTTTTTAATATCTCCTCACATCTATTTTCATCTACACTCAGAAAAGCCCAGACTGAAACACAAGCAACTTTTAGCCTCCAGGTAATGCAACCAGCCGTTGTACACTGCCTGACAGAGCAGCAAAGGCTTCTTTGTCCTGAAGGAGTTTGGTTTTGTTTTTAAAATATCTCATGTGCTAATGATAGATTAAAGGAATAACCGTAGGCTTGTCAGCATGCGGTCATGTAATCCATTACTGAGTGACCATGTCACTCTGGGGAAGGCACTGCTTTCCCCAGTGGGGAAGTTTTCAGGAATTTCATGAATTCTCCATTTCCTGAGACCCTTTGGGCTCATGGCTCTGCACAGTACAACTGGGAGGTTTGCTCTCAGGATGACAGGAGGAAATCGTCAAGCTGCGCCTTGGCAGCAGCAGAGCAACACATCCAGCACCTTGTGGCTCTGTGAAGAGGAACTGGCCCTGCTGTCCCTAATCAGCAGGACAGAAAAGCTGCTTTTATAGCAAGGCTCTTTCTTCTTTTGTACTTCTGCCCAAGCTGCTGCCAGCAGATACTGGCAGGGATTTCAATAGATGTTTTGAATCAGTTCCTGGCAAAGGCACAGGCAGGTTGAACCTTAACATCCTCTGTGGAGCTGCACCAAGGTTTCAGAATATTCCTGGTCTAGCCCAGCCCACAGACATAGCTGCACTGCCCCATGCATGAGATAATGAAGCCTGAAGAATATGTAAGAAGTATGTGCACCCCCTGCCCATTGCTGTCCTCATGGGGACCTCCTTGCGCCCCTTTCCCTTGCCACCATTGTGTCCAGAGTTGCCCACATTTACTTCTGCTCTGCATCTGTCCACTGGAAAATGAGACAAATACAAACCAACAGCTTGTAATTCCCTTTCAGACTGGGACTCCATTTTCCTCAGACCCTGAGGAGGAGGACTGGTTTGAAGCAGATTGCTCTACCTCGAAGGAGACAAGGCCAGGTTAATAACATAATTGCTGTAGTGGAAAAGTGTTGCTGGTAGCTAGAAAAAGTGAGAACCTTCACACCCTGAACACAGAGTTTTCACCTGAGCAAGTCCCCATGCTGTGTTGCCCCCTGACAAAAGGAAATGTTTCTTGAAATTTTGCTGGCTGTGGGAAGCAAGGGATGGCTGCATCTCAGTCCCAGTGGGAAACACCTCCTCAGTTGCTTCACCCCACTGACACATACTACAGAGAAAGGGGTGCAGCTGGGAAGGAAAAAAAATCCTTTTATATTGTTTCAGCACTGGGATTTGTTGTGCTTTGATCATGCAAGTGCTATATCCAGGATTCCAGGGCAGCCCCAGCACCCATTTCCCATGTTGCTGTCCATAGGCCTGTCCATGTCCCCATCATAGTTCTTTGTGGCTACAGGCAATGGTTTCAATTGAAGCACTGACTGCAACATACTCAGAGTCACAGCAAGACTTGTGGCAGCAGCAATAGCATCACTCAGTGACAAAAGAGTGGTCAGTCCTTCCTGACAGCAGCTGTAGGGGCTGCACATGAGATGGAAGGAGACAAGAGGATCCCTGCCCAAGCACAGAACAGAGGAAAAAAATGCACAATGGCAGGAGGAAAGGAAACAAAATGGAAGATGGAAAATGGAAAAAGAGCAGCAGCAGACTACAAAACCAAATGGGGTTTGCATCCATGAGAATTTGTTATTCCCTAAAGCACTTAAGGAATGCTTTCTCTAATGAAGCACATCAAGGGGCTGGATGACAGTCACATGTAGGCAGAACTCAGGCGAGGTGCAGCACCCTAAGCCGGGACGTGCAGCTCTGCACCCACAGTGTGACAGGCTGTGTCACTGGAGAGCCCACAGCTCCCTGCAGGAAAGGCCACCCAGCCACATGTGCCTGGCCGTGTCGACTGATGTGTGACACTGCCTTTGGGAAGAACTGCAAGACAAACTCCTTAGGAGCACTGGCACTACCTAAAATGTCATGAAACTTCCAACCTTCCAAAATCCCTTTTTCCTTCAATAAGTGCCTCATTTCTTTTTCATGCAAAGTGTAATCTCAAATAATGGCTTAAAGCCTCAGTTTCTCAAACCATGGGTACACACATTCAAAAGAGCAATCACTATTAGCTGCTGTGCACCCCTCAGTGCTTAATAGGCCAAGGAAACACAAGACATGATGCCAAGTGCCACAGCTTCCTTAGCCAGTCAGCTAATGGGGACCTGGCTTTTTTTCCCATACATGAAAGCCAAGACTAACTCCTCACTTCCCTGGACATCCTCATCTAGGTGCCTCCTCATGCTGTTCCTCTAGCCCATGCTGAGAGTCAATCTGAGAGATTGGTGCCAGTAGTTGAAGTTCTTGCAAGCCGGAGCAAAATATTTTTCTTTATGTTGTATTTTATGTGTGGAATAAGTAGCTTTTGTGGTTAATAAATGCTCCCATGATGTGCTGACATTTAACCATCCCTTCAAGCTCTTTAGTGTACATTTTTAGTTTGGCATTATCCCTTGATTCTTTTAATGAATCGTGTGTTTTTGTAGTAAACTGGGCAGTAAATCATACAGGCTCTTTACAATTGGTTTTACAAAATGGGCTTTCAGGATAGCCCAGGGAGAAGACCACATTACTAAAAAAAAAAAAAAAATAAAAAATAGACAGTTCTATTACCGCCTGCAATTTTGAGCTGTGTGTTTGCTGTCTATTTTCTTGTGTTTCTCTTTGACTTCCAGCCTTTGCCAGGGGCTCACGTGCCTGGAGGTTGCACTCCACATGCATGGTGGGTGTGCACACCCCGCCCTCCCTCCTGTCACCCATCCCCTGTGCAAGCACACAGCTTCTCTGCCCCTACTTCCCAAAGCAGGCACGGTGCTGTTTCCTCATGTAGTTGGAGCCTGTGCAGTCAAAGTTTGCCTGGGCTCGGCCATAATGGACAAATGTGGTTGCAGGAGACACATGCACTGCCTGCAGCACTGTGAAAACCTACACACCACCTAGGAATTGCTGGATCCAGCCCAGCACACCTGGAGCAACCTCAGGTCTTTCCAAGCACAGCTTGGTAGTTATCCAGATGATGTAGGACAAATTAATTGAGCAGCACAGGTACTTTGATGATGCCATAACACTTGGTAAAGATTATTAATAAACTTCTCTGTGCAGAGAAACTACAGAAGCTTTTCATTCCCCTTGCAAGAAACAACTAGAACAAGTTCTCAGTTTGCAGATCACCTTACACTGAACCCCCAAGGAACTTTCTGAGTTTAATAGCAGAGTTAGGATGCAGCACAATATGCTTTGCTGCCTGAGCAAGCTGCCTTGCCTTGACACCTGGGGCATGCAGTGGGGAAACCAGGCACAAGAAGGGTAACTTCCGATCACAAAAGTAAAGAAATCACAGGACACAGAAAAACCTGCCATAAAATTCTGTGAGTAGCCAACCTGCGAGAGTTTAGTTACCTGGGATGCCCAGCAGGTGAGCAGGGAAAGAAACTGAAAGTACAAAGTCCATGTAGAATACTCAAAATGGGAAGGCGACGTTCTCCCCCAAGAGCACCAACCCACATCCTTTGGCCCTTGGCAGGTGGAGAGTCAGGAGGAGGTGGCAGAGTTTGGGAGACAAAGATCTGTGACATACAATACCACTGTCGTATTGGCCAGATTATAGAGTGTCCCTGTTCAGCCTGCAGCTGTGTGTATTACTGATGTAATTGAAAGCCAAGCCAGAAAGAAGATGAAAAAAAGAAAGCAAGAGAGAGAAAACAACACATTTTAGTTTTGGCCTACGACACTTGGGACATTTATATCAGAACAAGTGGGCATTTGTCTGGGGTTGGTCTGCATAGACACACCATCAGAGACGCATTTATTATTTATCCAAGCTCTGCGCCTAGAGAAAGCAAAAGGCTTATGTAAACCTCCAGTTGGGATTTCTAGATCCTCACTTAGACATTTTCTGTACCAGCTTCCCATGGAGACAGCCCACTCAATTAGAGAGAGAGAGCAAAAAGGATTCCTTCGTCAGAGAGCAGGTACCATTAACACTTGACTTTGAGCTGCTCTTGTGTAGCTGAACTGCAATTTTCCCCAAAGTGGGGAGGGGAAGAGCACTAAATGCTGGAAGGAGACTGCAAGTGTTACCTCTGTCAATACAAAGCTGTCCAAGACCAAGCAGCTCAGTTCTCTGCTCTTAGTGGGAGAAGAGAAAATAAGTGATGGTTCTTTCCAACCAAGGCAGCTGCCCTGGCAAGGAGGGGCTGCCCCAGGTGGGGAGGGGCATCCCTTACCCTTCCTTTTCACTAGGAGGGGACAGAAAAAAGTCCTGTATCCAAAATTAACAATGAAATTATGTAATGTCAATCTGACTGCTTACACTTAGTTCCTTCTTATTTTTGCACAATCATTCTGTAGAACTGGTTGGTCTTGGATAATAATACCATGTAGTGATGCACCTCAGGCAATTCCAACAGCCTAAATATTACATTTCCGTTTGTTGTTACCCAGACAAGGCAGAGGCTGGTCAGATGACAGAGCACATTGTTCACCCTATGTAAGGTTAGTAAGGTACTGAGAGCAGCAGAGACTCTGAGCTTAGGAATGGTCATATGCAGCATCACAGTATTGTCCTAATTAAGACTGTAAATGTTAACTCACAGGAAGTCAACCATATCTCAATAACTGAAAGCCTTTTGATAATAACTTTGGTTATGAAAGAGTAGGTGGTCAAATGAAGCTCACATTGTGTATAAAAGGTCAAAGAAGCAAATAATGTTTAATTGAATATGCAAACTGTACAAACTGCTTGGATGTCAAGAAGTTTGAAAGCAAAGATATAGGTTTGGTAAATGATTCTAGCAATAAAATGAGATACATCTAACCTTTAATTAATTATTTGTAATTAGAGAGTTCTCAAAAGTGACAGGGGGACTACTCACAACTGGCTTGGGAATTCCAGCCTAACCAACAGGGAAATGGCAAGAAACTACAAATTTACACTTGCAGACTGAATATAATTTGGGCTTTGAAAGTACATTGCTATTTACTACAAATCCAGCCATTTTCAGTATTCAGATATCTCCAGGCACTGCACTTCTGCATCCTAATAGTTTGTAATTTTACAGTCCTTATGGTTTCCTCCACTATCTCTCACCACACATGTAAAAGCCCCACAAAACCAAAGTCTGACAGACCACATGGCAGACACAGTAAAACTGACTATACAGTGTGTTGTGAAATGCAATGAACTAAACAAATAGAAAAGCAGGTGGTATCATTTCTTAATTTGTTTCGTCTACCTTGGGTGTTGCTTGGAAAGCATTAGGTAGGCATTTGCTAATAACTGTGTGCGCTTACAGCAGATGGTTCTCCATTAAAAATGAGATCTCAGGCAGAGACCTCTGGGAAGCCCTTGAAGGACTCAAGAAACCGTCAGTCAGGTATTTCTGCCTCTCTAGAATTCAGTCTATCAAGCCAGCCTGTGCGAGCCTTATTACCCAAAGGATAGGCAATTCTGTCCTATCTCTGTCCTGCTGAGGTACTGATCCCTTACATGGAGCATGTGGGCTGCAGCTGTTTTCTTTAACCACTGGTTGCAAAAGGATGGTGAGAAACAGCAGCCAAGCTCAGTGCCAGCTCCTGTGCTGGCCAATGACTGGCCATAAATAAATCAAAGTAATAGACAAATAGAAAATTGACAAAGAGTATAAAATACAAGCTAAGGCTGTAACCACAACATTTCTATTACATTTCAATGCCCAGGGAAAGCTGGAGTGTGATTATGTCTCACCTTCTAGATATCCCTATGCTGGCTCACAGATGAATTTTTAAAACCTAATTTTGATGCAGTATCATTGAACCTCAACTTCACCAGACATGAAGGGAACTGACAGACATCATCTGTCTCTGCACAAAAGGGCTCTTTATGTTTTAGGATACAGAGTAACCCCACCTTGTCTGGAAAAAATAAGAGTGCAGAATGCTACCTTGTGCACATCACCAAGTGTGAAAGATAGTTTGAAGGCAAGGAAGTGTTTTGCAGTGCCATTGCACGGATGTGACTGGAAACAGCCTGGCTTGCTGGGATGCCAGAGCAGTGCTCAGTTTTGCAGCCTGCTGCATGAGCCTTTGAGATCTTTGAGATCCAGCCTCCTCCTGCACTGCTACCTCCAGCACCACCACAGCACCTCCACTCACACCACAGCCACCCTCCAGCACAACAGAAAGAAACCCAAAAACTACTCTAGGAGATCAAAGCAGGGGATATTGATGTTCATCTTTGAGTCAAAGCACCACTTGGTTTAAGGGACGTAGCAGTGCCATACTGTTGTATGTCAGGAGATGAAGACTAAATACACTCTGAAAGATTTTCAATTATGAAATCAAGGCAGATGCCATGGAGAAGGTTTGCCTCTTCCTCCTGTCACTGAAATATCCAAGGAATATACATTTTATCCCATTTGAAGTCAACTCACAGGTTGGGGTGGGGAGGGAAATGCTCTGTTCCTGTGTGCATGCATGTTCTCTGTTTCCTCATATTTAAGATAGAAATAATCCTACTTGTATCCTGCATAAATAATTTTAAGATCTTTGTATAAAAACACAAAAGCAGATGACTTAATAAAATAGAAAGATTACATCTATTCCATGGCACGGACAAGACTGGCTGCTACCCAAGCACCTCACCTCCCCTGAACACACATCGCATTGCTGCTCCTGTACCAGGACTTTCTCAGTTTGTGAAGAGCTTGGCCTAAAATTTCCCTTATGGAAGCATATTTTCTGTAAATCAAAAGGGAAAACTTCCACAAAACATCCATCACCAAGCACACTGTGGTGCATGACAGAGACTTCTTCTAGCCAAAGTCACAGACATAAAGGACTCTAAGATTTCCTCAAATAGTCAGTGTAGAGTCCTGGTGCTGAAACTGGTAAAACATAACATGGTTTCCTTAACATCTAACCCAAATCACCCATATGATGCCTGTAACCACCGCTTGCACATATCTACTTTCCTTAATACCTCTGGCTTCCAGACTCCAACCCAAAGACATTATTTCTCTAATAAAGAACTTGCAGAATAAGCACACAACTGCTGCAAAAACATTTTGCTCTCTAGTTACTTGGTTGTGATACTTGAAAGGATATAAACACTCATCCATATTTTTGGCTAAGCTATTTACAGTAGCTCCAAGTGCCAAAAAGATGCAGGTGTGCTTATTTAAACACATTCCCATGGCTTCTTTCTGAGCTGACATTGTTTTTGGGTAACTGAGCTTTCACAAAAGCATCCATCAGCTATGACAAGACCCATCATGGTCAGTGCTGGGGAGGAAACTTGGGCCCTGTGCAGGCCCTGTGCCCCAGAGAGGCTGGCAGGGAGAGGTGGGAACAGAGAGCTGCATGGACTCGCTCATGGTAGCGTGAAGGTAACTTCTCATGGTACAGCTCATTTCCCTGCCTGCACAGGCAGAGGGGGGTGTCTTTACAGCTGCTTTCACACTGCAATGGTTTAGATATCCTCCCCAAAATAGTCCAGCAATACCGTTAGAGAAATAAAGCTGCTCTCCAAAGTCAAATTATCTGTAGAAAGTCTGAAAAACTTTACATACCTGAGCAGAAGGTAAATCTGCTCCGTAAGTAGCACTGCACAGAGAAAAGCTGGTATTGAATTACTGTAACACTGAGTCAAAAGCACTGCATCAGGCTGCAATCCCATCACACAGCCTGCAGCAAGGAAAGTCATCCCTATGACCTGCACTCCACTATTTCTTTAACTGCCTCTTTAGGTAGCATTACCACATCACCAATCATCTTGTGGACTTTGAGTAATCCAACATGTAACCAGTCTCTTACAAGGAAAAGCATTTATTATGCCCTAGCAGTTTTTTAAATCAAAATTATCTAATATGTGAGAACTGATACTCCTCAGGTTTGAGACAAAGATCTTTAATAACCAACTTGGAAATATTTATGTGCCTACCAAATCATCTCAAGCTTGTCCTCTGAATTACCCTGCCCTATAGCCAGCAGTTGCCTACCTGCAGGACTGTCAGACCCTGTGTCACCTTACAGCTGTCACTTATGCCCTTCTGTTCAGAAATGCTATCATCATGAGCAAGCCAGTGGCCTAGCAGCAGCAAAGTACTGAACGCAAGAGAAGGCCCTGAGCACATGTTGTCTTGTATTTCTGCCTTGAACATGATGTGAGTTCTCAGATGCCCAGATGGTTTCCTGACCTCAGGAGCTCCCTGTTCAGAAATTTGTTGAAACATTTAATATGTCTTCTCTCTGTTTCCCATGTGAAGCTGTGAGGTGCATGCATAGCTTGGCAGTGGGTCAGGCACCCACTGGCCCCACTCCACAGAAACCTTTCAAAGGACAGGACACCAGTAAAGGCCAGTTTTGCAGAGTACCTCCCCAAAAGCACATTGCTCCCCAGCATGGCTCAGCAGAGCCTGATTCCTTGCAGAGGAGAGGCAGCAGCATTGCTGAAGAGAGGGGCAAAGCCTTGAGTCATCACCACACACCTCTTGCAGATAACAGGCTCGATACGCCTCATTACTAGCAAAAGCTTCAGCCCAGTTGCCAGGATCCATTTTGCAACCCAAAAATGTAAATACAATTTCCCCATCTAGTGGTCCAGCAGAGTAAAAAAGCCACTTTTTCTCCTGCAGCTGATGGGGGAGTCACATCTGGCAAGGTCGTCTCCCAGATGAATGCTCATCCATCCACAGCTCTGCCCATCCCAACATCAGACAAAAGCAGTGGAAGAACAGAGAAACACTACAGCGGGCTGCAGATCTGCTCAAAAAAAAAAAAAAAAAAAATAAAAAAAAACTAAATTAAAAAGCAGACAAAGTAAACAAGCAAAGTTGCTTTGCATGCCCCAAAGGGTGTATAAAAGAGTATATTCCTTAGGCTGATGCCTGACTAAGCCCTGTGCATTTTGAAACAATCAAGAAACCGGTCTGACAAAGTATCAGAATTACCTTGGAAACTCTGACAAGCCATTAGCTGTGACAGCAACAGAACAGTTTCCTAGAGCTCAAATTCTTATTCACTGGGTATAGGTCTGACAGCCAGTGTTATTGGAGCAACACACAGAAATAATAAACTAAATCCCTTTGGTGAGGCAGCCTTCAGCTGCAGTGAATTACAGGTTTACACAGGCCACTCATTGCCATGATTCTCCTCACTGTTACTGGATTTAAAGCAATGCAGGATGAAGGGGCAGCAATGCCTGGCCTTTCTCTCCTCCTTCACTGCCAACTGGATTTCTCAGGTTTTTAAGGAGTGAAAGATGAGGCCATGGCAAAAGCAGCCCCCACCCAAGGTGCTGTGGGGGCAGCAGTGCCCAGGTAACTCCCTCACTCCCCACCTGCCAAGAAGATAAAGGGTGGTACAAGCCACCCTCGTTGTGCTTCCCAACACATTCTCTTTGCAGCTATGAAGGTGAGAAGCTGACTTCTGGCACTAAAGCAGAAATATTCCCCTCATGGCACAGCCCTACACAGCAAGACCCCAGCCTGGGCTCCTGCTTGCCTCCCACCACTCCCCTCTTCCCAATGCCTGGTCCTCACGGCACTGAAACTAAATTCTATGTTGAAGACATGCCATCCCTTTCTAGTCTAGCCCCAAACCAGACTCCATTGCCTTTGCTCTCCGCTTGGAGGAATTACCCAAACAGAGTTGGAAATGAACATTCTGTGACATTAAAGAGTAAGGGCACTTATGGCCAAGAGAATTTAATATCACAAGTAATACAACCAAACTACCTTGACGCAAAACTGGACTGAGTAGCCCAAACCGATCCCAGTGCAATGCAAGATTTCTGACCTGTTCAGTTTTCTTTTAGAAGGAGTGGTCAGGAAGGTATTTTTGCTTGACCCATTATAATTCAGAAATCTCCTCCTCTCTGTCATTTTACATCAGCAGCAGAGAAATGGTTTCATATTTCCCATTTTGTTTTATGGATTTTCCATAGAGAACATCCAGTGCATAAAAAAAATGAGATACACCCACTGCTGTTATATAACAAAAATCCACTCCTTTAAACATTTCAGCTTATCTGTTTCATGCGGTTTATATGTAGCGATTGGTCTGTTCAAGAAAAAAAAAAAAATCATAACTTTATAGAGAATGAGATATTCCCATAAAGATCAGATTTCATTTTAAGAGAGAAAGTCTTGTTAAACTCACAAGAGAAAAAAAAGAAAGAAATTGGCCAACTACATCCTGTCTATTCAGAGCTTTCATTTGGGGCTTTTCTTGACCACTCACATTAACGTAACAGACAGCATTTCTTTGGTTCAGACTGGCCATAGCTGGGAAATAGTTTGATACCTCAACAAGCCATGCAAAATATTTTGCAGGCAACTTTAACAAGGGAAAATCCCCTTGGGGAGATCTGGTCTGCACAGCCCAGGGAGAGAAGCTGCTTCTGGCCTGTGACTTCAGATGATTCTGGGCTTGGAGAATGTGAAATGCGCATGAGACATCAGAGGTGGGGAGCAATGGGCATCAAAGTTAAAAATTTCCCTGGCCAGCACATGCTCCCTTGAGCTGATCCTTATCCCCGTGATCAGCTGTGCTCATTCCTCACAGGGAGGACTTGGAGAGAGAGGAAGGGAGCACTGCCAGATAGCTGAAGGGAAAAGCACAGCTAAAACTACATCCATTTTTTTTGTAGCTGTAAAGAGGACAAGACAAGTCTGTTCAGGTTTTATTATTATTGGAAGCAGCAGAGGTTGGGGACTTGGGGAGTGCAAGGATGTGGTGGTGAACTTCAAGTACAGGAAGTTTATGACGGGTTTTCTTTTTTTGTTTTTGCCTTTGTTATAAAAAGGAATAAAAAAGACAATTTAATTGCATAAACACCAAAGAAGAGAAAATTAGAAGAGGTTCATTCACATCCAAGGGAAACAGCACAGCAAGCTCAGCTGTGGAAAGCCCAAGGCCAGTTGAAGCAGCACCCAGACAAGCACAGAGTGCTGGCAGCCCCATCACTTGCCAGTCTGGAAAGTTTTGAGAAAAGGGAATTTCTATTCCATTCAGCTTTTAGAGACTCCCAAATTTTGTCTCTATATAATTCCCAGCATCCCCCATACTCATCACCCATCTTACCAGCAGGAGGCAAAACCTCTGGGAAGAGATGTGCCCCGGTCATTGGTCTGACAGCTTGGATCACACCAGGTGGTTTGCACATTTTTGGTAAAAGGCAGCTCTGAGTTCCCCCCAGTGTTTTCTTGTTTTAGTGCTAACCGTCAGATGAAGTTTTGTACAATGCTTTTCTGGAAAGCGCTGTCAAAGGGCCATCACCTTACACCTCTGAAACCACCAGGATCTCACTGCTTTCCCCTCAAAGAGGAGGCTTTCTTTCCTCCTTCCCCCAAGCAGATGAATAATTCTTTCTCAAACATGCAGTTGGATTCAGGAGACCCAAACCACTCTCTCCACAGACCATAAACAACTTAAGAGAGCAGCCTGAAAACTTTCCCACACTGAGGTTGTCACCTTCTCCCCTCCCTTTAGGAGGATTGCTCTGAAACCAGGACAGTAATTCAGTTTTCTGGCTCACGCTCTTTTCACTCCTTCATTTAGAGTTAACAAAACACGACTGTGTGCCAAACACAGCGCAATGTCTGTGGAGAGGAGATGCATCTGGGACAGATGAAAGCAGAAGCTGCAGCTCATTTCCCACAGGCCACCTCAGGGGGCAACACTCCCCCTGGGCCACTGAGCCTGGCCAAACCACTGCTGCAGGCACAGGGCAGAACGTCCCAGTGGCTGGGTTGTGGAGGCAACACCATGAAAACTTCATGTGACCTACAAACACTGTGACCAGCTGCCAGAAGCAAGCAAAGGAAAAAACCTGTATACAGTAAAGAGCAACACACCCACTGAAGCCTTGCCTACAACACTGTGGGTCAGCCACTACAGGTTGATGGTGCTCATGTCCAGCAGCATCATCCAGCCCAAAATTAGGCACCTGTCTCTCCCAGCCTCCATCTTTGCTTTTCAGCTTCTCCTTCAAGCAGCTCAGCAGTCCCTCAGTGCTAAGGGGCGCAGAAATTACTTTCTCTCAAAAACTGAAACGACGAGAAGAGAGACACAAGAAAGCCTGGGCTGGAGCCTTACGCAACAGGAAGGAGGTTGTTACAGCAGTAATTTACTGTGGTAGGTTTTGCAGCGTGGTTGCAACATATCATTACACCAGTTTGATCCTTTTCAATTTGGCAGACGCCAATTCCTTCCCCCTGTTCCTTACAGAGCACAAGCCAACATGGCTGCATTTCAAATGGTTTCAAACTCTGCCAATAACAATATGAAAAAAAAAAACCAACTGAAAAGTTCTCACAAGTGCATTAGCTTACCCAAAACTAATACATACTTATATACGCACATGTAAGTAAAAAATATACACAGGTCAGCCAACTTGAAAGGGTGGCGCCAGAGAATTGCTAGGGTTGGTTTCTCCAAGTAGATAAAATAAACAAAAGATAGGTTGAGTAGAAGCCTGAAATGAGAAGGGATGTGCAGGTCTCCAGGCAGATAAACTCATGCTTACTTGATAGCCTACTGCCTCAAATGCTTTAGGTACTTTCCAGGCACAAAGAGAGACCATGTACCCTCTTTGCAAGACTTGCACTATGAAACACAGTCAAATGTCACAGGGACAGCAGAGAATCAATGTTCTACTGGTAGCGAGGAGGGAGCATTCAGGAAATGCAATATTTAACTGGGATGTTTCTCCTGTCATGGTCAGGCTCATCTTTGCTTGTCCTGCAGATCAGCAGTCCACTTAGAACAGAAAGAGAGCTGCTCATTATAAACTTTTCTCTGAGGGGCTAAAATGAGCATTTTAGTTGCTGAGCCCTTTGTTTACACCAATAAAATAATAAATTACTCCCATTAAGTCACTGAAGTTTGGGTGGGGCAAGGTTGAGGTCAAGGACAAATGTGAGCTCTCTCAGTTCTGAGGAGCTGCACAGCTCTGCTGCAGGGGAACTGAAAACCTCCATGCAGGAACCTGAATGGAGAAAGAGCTGGGAGGGAAACAGCGCTGTCACTGCCTCCACAAGGAGAGTGACAAGCATGGGATTCATTACACACAATTTTTGGGTTTTTTTCTAAAGCATTCTCTGTTTCACTGTTTTAAGCTTTGGGAGGATGCGGTAGGATGCTTCCTCTGACGCTGGAGCCATTTCCATTCACATCCAACTGCTTTTTTGAAGGAAATACTTGATTACCAATCATCATCTCCTTGCAGCTACTACTGTTCCTTTCTCCTACTGAACTTCAGTTCAGGAGCAGGCAGCACACACAAAGGGAAAAGGTGGAAAACACAGCCCCAGGTGGGGAAGCGCATCCTGCTCCAGGCTTGGCAAAACAGAGTCTTCCCAGTGGGGCTACAAACCCATCACCTACCAGAGCCTCTGTTTGTGCCACAAATGCATGGGGTAAGGAATTCTTTCCCTTGCTATGTTTTCTGGATCCAGCAGGCAATGGGGCAGTTTTCTGGCGTATTCCAGCTGGAGGAAGGTGTGCTGGATGCCATGAAAGTCTGAATTCTCCTACTTGATCCTATTTAAGATCCTTTGACTCAAATCTTATTTGAAAGCAAGGCATTACATTAATCTTCCCATCTAAGTGATGGAAAAGAGAGAGTTGATATCAGTTCAGATTAGTTTGCACTTAATGGAAGATACCCCTGAGATATTTTCAGAAGATGGTAAAAATAGGACAATATATTACTTTCTTAATTAAAGGAAAATAAATTGCTGCAGGGTAGTGAGCTGATTCTTCTGAGGAGCTGTGTGTAATTCAGCTGAACCAGTGTGATTCTCAGATGTATTTATACAGTCAGGGAAAAAGTGTATACTTTAAAAGACAATAAGAAAATATTTGTGACAGTTGCAACCATTCTTCAGCTTACATCTCAGGAACTGGCAATTAACATATCATGATAATTCTGTATATGTATTCTAGATTTCAAACTTTGGTTGAGCTCCAATGCAATCAAGAAACACTTATTTATAAAATTTATTATTTATGATTGGATTCATAGTTGTACCAGACTTCAAGGGGATGATGGGGAGAAAGAAGAGAATAATAGAGAGTCAGCCAGTAATCTTTCTTCCAGTTAAGTTCTTGTTTATGATTTTGGTGGTGCAGCATAAGTAACAATGAGAAATAATTTATATTTTCCCATTTAAGAATGTGAAGCTGCACAAACATATTTTCATTAAAAATGGACTTCAATATCCTTTTAGAAGAATAAGCCCATTCTCTTAAAGGTCAGCTATTACACTTTCCATGAAAAGAAAAAATAATAATATTCTTAATCCTAAGTGACTACTTCAAATGAAACAACAAACGACTTATTTCTTTCCATCTTCCTGCATATATTATCAGCAAAGCATTAATGAAAAGCAACTCCAGTGAAAAACCCTCTGAGGGTTTTTTAAATGTGGATCAGATCACTACAGTATAGCAAATGCATCTGTGTGGTCAACAGAGTGAACAAATTTGCAGGAAACAAATCTCCTGAATGAATATCTGAGCAGTAAGGAAGAAAAGCTTGTATGTTGTGTGATATTTCCATATGAAATGCATCTGAATATGAATACATCTATGCAGATAGACGCTTTGTTCCATCATGAAAAACTGATTTACGGTTGATTTTGGTGATTAAATTTCCTAAAGTATACAGTCTACTCCCTCATGCTTTCTGCACTGTGGTGGGCCCCACTTCTTGAGCACCTGGTTAGCTGCTCTTGGGCACAAATCCCAAAAGCAGCTCCTTGAGATAAATTTCACCCAGCCAGCAGGTTGGGCTAGCAAAAGTGAGCTGGATTGTGGGGGCAGTGATTTCACTATGTGTGTAACCATCCAGAAAAGGAAGATGGAGATTTATCATGGTTTGATTATTTTCCTATACAATTCTCAGCTTGTTGAATGCTCTTGCAAAAAGACTTTCTTGCTTCTGCTCTGTTCGGGAATCCAAACGTGATTTAAATATTCATGGCCATATTAGAATACTGCAAAAACTAAAATGTATTTTTTACTAAATAAATGGTGTAAGTCATGAGGGAGATTTCAGGAGGTTTTTATACCAAAAGGTTCTTTCTGATTATTTAAAAGAACTTCTTAAACACCCTGCAGTCAATCTCTAGATGAAAGTTACTGAAGAACTAATCCCTCAGAAATTAATTTTTTATGAAAAATTAGTTTACTGTTCTCACTAAATAACTGTCCCACGTGTAATTCTCAAACTGCATGCAAGCCTACTTAAAGTAAACAGAAAACTGAGTGAACAGAAGAGCTGTGAATATCTACTGTAGATAACCAGTGCACATATAAAACAAAATAAAATATTATTTCAAGAAAATCTACAAATGCCATCAGCTGTGCAAACTACACATCACCGCAACTGTATAAAAACCTTACCAGATGGATCTCTGTTGAATTAAGTAAATTCCTGATGCTGAGGAAGTGAAGGTTTCTAACACTAAGTATATGCAAGCAGATTAAAAGAAAATACTGACAGAAAGCTTTTGAGAAAATTCAGAGAAAAACCTTTACACCAGAAACTAGGCTGGACCCAACTAAGATGGCATGTTTTAAAATACAAATGCACAGACACACACCCACTCCCAAATGCCAGAGGATTATGTTGAGAAGTGAAAGGGATGGATAATGTGCTTCATTTACTTTACTCATCAGTAATAAGAAGATCCTTTACTTGAAACAAGAAATATTTTATAAGGAAAACCCTACCAGTTGTCAGCAGGGAGAAAAACTTCACAGGATATCTTCATTAGTGGCACTCAGCAGACATTTTCAAACAAGTTTCCATAACAGCCTTACCAACTCCTTCCTAAATAGGCAGTAGATCATTTGGAGCCCACTCCTGGGTTAGCATGGCTGGAGCTGCTTCGCTCTGCTATTGAACAAACTGTTCAGTTTCTTTCAATATGAAGTCCCTGCCCTTTTCTCATCAAGCTGCTCAGAACTGTAAGAGCCATGTTCCTACCGCTCTGAATAATCTCCAAGTAACATCTGCTTGAACCGTCCCAAATGACACCTTTGGCAAACCACTATACTTAATTGTAGTCTATCATTTTTGATCCTGGATTACAGGATTTTCAGTATTTCATCTGCTTGTGATGTGCCATTCAGATCTGTGCAGTCTTCCATACAAAATGGCTTTTCCAGTTTGAAAAGGAAATGCATATAATCCTTGGAGATGTATAACGCCACCAGAATAACTACAACCACCCAGGCTTGGCTCAGGTTGAAGCCCATCTTTCTTGCAAACAGTTACTCCAAAAGCTGTGCCACTTCCTAAGAAACCTAAACTCTGCATCCTGGTGCTACTTTTTCAACTCAATATTCCCCTTTACATCTTAGTCTTGGCTTTGCAGTTGATCACACTCTGAATGTGTCTGTGAGAGCACCTTTGGCATGACAATGCAGCTTTCAATATGACCCTCACCCACAATACATCTCTCTCCCCTCCACTTCAGCAGCATAATTGGCATAGCAACAGCAGACAGGGAAACCGGTGCTGAATGTTTTACAGCAGTAAATCACTGTTGTAAGGAGTCAACCCTTCCCTGCTTAGTGAGCTCCTTGACAAAGGGCTGCTGTAAGAGAGAAGAAAAATTGATCATTTGGCAATTTGGAATTAAAATTTTCAGTCTCACATGAGAAGTGGATTTTCAACAGATGATGTGGCATATTCTTCAGATCTTAACATGAAATGCTCATTGAAAACAAGGTCAAGGTGATTCATGTCTTTAACACAACATATGTTCATTAAATTTTAAATTAAAATATTGGCAAATAAACTTGATTCTGTTTTTTTAAAAAGAATCTGGAAAAGTTAAAGACCAAATAAATGAATTGGAGATAATTTAATGTTTATGGATTTCAGTAAGAAACCTGATACACTGCTGTTTGATATCCTGAGGGAAACCATTAATTAAGCCGGCTTGCTCTAAAATGTAGTTAAATTGATACAAAGCAGGCCACAGAGCTTCAGAAAAAAAAACAAACCACATGTAACCATAAACCAGAATCCTCTTAATATCTCCCAGAGCTTTAACAGAGCAAGCTTAGGTCTTTCTGACTCAGAAGAAGATTCCATTTTCAAGTAGACATGGTGCTAAAAATCCAAGGAACTGCTGCAAATAAAAGACCTCGAGATGGCAGAGCAAGGCTTGTGTGGGACACTGCCTACACCAAGGCATCTGGGAAACTGGGAGTCTAACTGGAACTTTCAGTCTTCAAAAACAGCGACATCAAAGACAATCTGGCTGTGACAGCAGAGAGCAAATTGCAGCCCAGTGCAGAGGGTGATGCTATAGCCAAGTAAATCAGAAACAGGGCAGCTACTGTTGCCTTAATGTAATGATTTTTGTGTCCAAGGTCACCAGCAAACATAGCTGAAATTTACTGATTTGTGTATGCAAGGTCTGACACTTTCCCTAGCACAGGCACATCTCCGAAATATGGATTTGTGAGTTTGAGCCCTTGCAGCTGTCATCAACCTTGCAGTCAGTAGTCAGGCTGCCAATATTCAGCTGTCTGTCAAAGAACACTCAGCAGCCCAAAAGGCATATAATTGGAGAACAAATGGGTGAACTCAGCTATTAGTACCAGCCCCACACATCTGGAGACTGGTTTATTGCTGAGCTACAGCTGAGTCAGTGCCTGAGCTGGGTACAGATTGGGAAGTCCACAAAAACAGGTTTCCTATCAGAGTTGCAGAGCTTTAGTGGTCACAGCAGAAAGTGAAGGGGGGGGAAATTATTTTCATAACTTGGAAAACTCATTTTTTAGCTGAAGAAAATGGAGAAATACAGAAACAAATAAATAGGAAACAAAGACTATGTTTCCCCCTAACTTCAAAATGCATTTTCTATGGCTATGAGAGAGACTTGTGCTGGCCTAAAACTCCATCTGAGCTTTAATGACTTACCCTACATTTAACACAAGGGTTTCCCTTCAGTAAGGAAGTCACACAGTTCTGCTCTCAAGGATGGGTTCTGTATTCCCAGCCTATGCTCCAAAGCCTCTGACATCGATTCACAGAACATCAGCAGCAGGATAGGAATTGCAGCACCTTCAGCACTCCCCTTCCCTGGACCTCACTGAGCTGCCTGTTGGATTTTTCCTCCCCATCTGGATGAATCCTTGGCTGGAAACTATCGCCCTGGACTACGCAGTCCTCCACACCTCAAATGGGCCAGTGCTGTACCACACCCACAGAGCCCAAAGCCACCAGGGACTCTGGGATAATTTCCATATTCCAGGAGAGCAGCACTTCAGCTCTGTTCAAGTGTTACAACAGGAAATTTTCACCTTGCAGTTGAAGAAACTGACTGACTGCCCAGATTCCCACAGCTGCCTAAGGGGACAACCACAAAAACCAAGTTCACCCAGCTGGGAGGGTTTACCCCAACAGCCTCACCCCCAAGGAGGAGGAAGGCAAAGCAGCTGCCCTGGGCAGAGGCAGCCTACCTGGCTCCCTCCACCAGGGACAAGGCAGTCACCAAGGCCATGGCCATCAACTCCCTCTGCCAAGCCACTACCTTGGCAAGCTTGGCTTTGATTATGTGATTAATTCCACTCACTTCTTTCTCTAAGGCTTTAAATACTATATGTAAACCTGAACACTTTAAAGTGTTCAAAACCATTTTTTTTTTTAAACATACTAATAAGGGGTTTTCCTAAAAAGGGAGAAACAACTTCTATTAAGACATCTGTAAATAACTTATTCATTATCCTGGGGATAAAATTTCTTCCTAGTGCATGCAGGAATGTTGCACCAGGTCCATGAAATTTCCCAAACATATGAGAAAAACTGGATAAAAACCAAATGGACCAGAATTTTGTGTGTGTGTGAAAAAGTTCAAGCAATATTCACTTTTTTTTGTGTAGTTGTTTCTCTTTTTCCTTTTTATAAGAGGCTTGTACAATTTCAATTATGCAGAGTATTTTAAAGGAAGCAAAACGCACTATAGAACTTTCCACCAAAGTCCTGATGAGATACAGTGTTTTGCTCTCTCAGCTATATTATGAATGACAATAAAACTGTCCAGGCTGATACGATGGGAATTTGTTCTTCCTTGACATCATTTCTGGAAGTGCAGCAAGATTCCCTCAAAGACCAACATGTTTGCCTTGTCAACAGTAAATGTTTTTTAGAAGCTGTGAGATCAACACATTAGTGCCATGCACAATTCAGAAAAATCTCAAGCAAGAAGAGATCTCAAGCTTCAGAGTCACTCTGAGGCTCCGCAAACACCACCACTACTATTCTCAGCAACGGGCTGGGGGCTGCCCCAGCATTCAGTCCTGCACCACAGCCTAGACTGAGTCCTGCCCAGTGACACAAATTCCAGTGCTCCAAAGTACCACTGGGTTTGTAGGTTTAGTCACTGGCTCCTGTCTGCTCAGGAGCTGCTGCTTCTCAGGGTGGAAAGAAAGCACAGGTGCACCTGCAGCAGGGGCAACTCCAACAACACACACCTCTGAGGTCTGTGTGAGGGGGTTTAAGTTCATCACAACCTTATTTTACAGGTCAAAACCCCCCTTCGGAACTTGCAGGCCTTAGCACCTTTAAAATGGTTCTGCAAGGAACGAGTAGATAAATAGCAGCTTGATTAACTGAGGCTAAGTGACTCAGACTGAAAGGTGAATGCAAATATTTTGATGATACCGCTCCTCAGGAAAAAATATTTGCCAAGTACGAGCCCAATCCCAACTTAAGAAGAGAAACTCAGAAGAAATTTTCAGCAGAGAAAAGCTTCTATATGCCCTAGTTCCCAAGTTTTGTTTCATTTTAATTTCAAAACAATATATAACTCTGCATGCATGTCAATTTGAAAAGTCTCCATTTAAAAAAGCCAACAAATACAAACCACCAGTCATGGTTCTGCAATGACTGTTAGTTCAAAATAGTGAAATTCCATATCAATGGTTTAGTCAAGCTGTCATTCTCCAAACATGCACCGACCAAACTGTTTTGGAAATCGATGCTGGGGAGCTCAGACTGAGCTGAAGAGAGGAAAAAAAACACACACCCCCCCAAACAGACAAACCAACCAACCATCACGCCTAAATTCTTGGATTTACTGGGAGTGGCTTGTTTTAATTTCTGGAGGTTGTTTTGTTGGGTTTTTTAAATATAAAAACTTTTGTTAGCTTATTAAATGCATCAATTTATTACACTAAATTGTATTCTCTTAGGTTGCTTTATGATAAGAATGATAAATCAATGGAAAAAGCACACTTGGATAAGAAAAGCCTCTTTTAGCACCAACATCTTCTAAAAACAGTGATTTCATTACTATGGAGACAAATCCCACTTCCTCCTGGGAGTTAAGTGCCTACATAGCTTGAAAGCTGTCTGGCAAATTTCACACCTAAGCAGAAGAACTGAGATTTTTTTTTTTTTTTTTTAATTGTTTTTTTATTTCCTGCTCTACAGGAAAAAAAAAAATCTTCGGGGGTTTTGGACAGCCATTAGTCACACATTTTATCTCACTTATTTTCAGGTAAATTCACCTTGTCAGAAGGTCAGCAGGAGAGTGAGGAAAAGAGTGGTGGAAGTGGCATGTGAAATTTATTAAAAGTAACAAGATACGGGTCTTTCATACATATGGGTGTTCCCTGGAACATGGCAAACTAAATTGCCTTTGACTATATGGGGACCCTGAATTGTTGCAATAGGGATGCAAGAAAGAAGGAAGCACATATTTGCCTTGTGCTGAAAGGACATGAATAAATGCTTGACTAGGTCCCAGGTTTTAATCTTTCTTCAACCTCTAAGTGCTGGTAGGGGATCCATCACTCCACAGGATTTAAAGAGCACTGGAGGATTTGCCCCTCTCCCAGGTGAGCAGCAGCTGTGCCTCTACAGAACACCCAGGTCCTGTAATAAAAACTCTGCCTTGCACTTCTGCAAAATAGCAGCTACTGGGAAGGGCATAAGGAAAGGAGGAGAGGAAAGCCGCAGGGAAAGTATTTTCATTTTGACATTAGTTTTTCACCACACCATTATCCTAAGACCAAAACTGTACTTGCTGGGGACACAAAAGCCACTGTCAAGATCTTGCCTGCACCTCTGTCACTTGCTCTAAGCTAAAAAGCCTGCAGGTTATGGCCCTTGCTGCTGCACTATCTATGAGCTGCGAGTTCCATTCACAGCCCCAGGATGCGACTGGAGCTGGAAACTTTTCAGGGAACTCAGAGGACTGAACTCCCAGCTTTTCTCAGCTCTGACACCATTAAAATCCCTCATCAGTGTTGTGCTCTATGTATATATAGGCTGCAAGAAAAGCACTGAAATACTAAATTTCATGTTAAGACCTAGATCAAATGGCTTGCAAAGCTGTGGTTTTCTCCAACTCAAATGTGTTGGCAGGAGCACACAGAACTGTAGCCTGAACATCAATCCTATCTTCAAGAGTGCTGAGCCCATTAGAAATTATTCAGGCAGACAAATACTGGAAGCGTGATCATAGCTTTAGATAGATGGGGTATAGTAGTCAAAGGAGAACAGACCTTTGCAAGACCCAAAGTATTTGGGGTCAAATTCTTTGGAAACAACATGCTTTATGATGTGCCATTCACTTTTGCTTTGTCTTTACTTAGGTGCTGAACAAACCCAGCCTCTATTCAGTACTGAGGTAGCAGAATATTTTTCTTGGAGAAGATGGAGAAATGGTATAGGTTTTCTCAGATTCTGGAAACTCCAACTTTCTGCAGCCAGAGGTCAAGACAGCCCAACTGATAAAAACACACTCGTGGGGTTTATCAGCCACTCAAGAGTGCTGCCCTTTCTCTCCTGCATCAGCCCTCTCCCCCCGTGGTTTCCTCTCTGGGACTGGGGGACACAGAGGTGCAGCTCTGCATGGCAGGGGCTCAGCTTTCCCCCATGGATGGGCTTGCTCTGCAAATACAACACCTCACATATCCTTTGTGACACTGTCAGAAATCAATGACAAGCAGTGCTGTGCCTCCAGCCTTGTGATGGAAAAATAATTAAAAAAAAAAAAAAATCAATAGTCTAACAGGCCTTGGCCAGTCCTGGTCTGCTGGAGAACAGGGGCAGAGGGGAGAGCTCAAGCACAGGGGAGTCACAAAGCAAAATTTACGTTTTTGCAATAAGCAGAGCAGCAGGCTGGCTCAGCAAGAAGCCTTGCTTTGAGAAAGGCCAAACATCAACAAATCTCAGCACCCAGCACCAGGAAAGCTGTTACAGATCTGCACTGGTAAGCAGGAGCATGACAGAGCATTTTTCCCAAGGCAGGAACAGCCTGGCTGAGCTCAAGATCCTGCACCTCTCAGCTGACTGCAATAATGTCTGCTTTACTGACAGGACTTCAGAGAGGCACCTAAGACAAATATTAAGGTATAAAAGTACCTAATAAAATGAAGCATTAAAGGCTAAATTGAATTGGGACTACTTTGGCTCCTGAACAAGAACAGATGCATGCTGGGACCAGTTTCATTGGTGAGGAAAGGTTAACACCCTAACAGTTCACATTTTTCCCACTGATATTTTCCATTTGTTCCTTAAAGGCAGAAATAACCATAGTGACTTTTTATTCTAGAGCATAGGAGCAAGAGGTCATGTGCTGTCCTTCCTCAAAAGCATTGTGATGCTTTTGTCTGCAAAAGCATATGGCCCCCAGGGGCTGAGGAGACCCAGACAGGCAATAGCTCAGACCCCAGAGGCTCCTCTCTTGCCCAGCCATCAAACCAATGCCAGAAACCAGAGTTAGTCTTTATAGTTCTCACTGAAAGATGGAATACAGCTTTGCTCTTCCTGTGGTGAGAGTGCAACTCTACTGATGGCAGAGCTCAACATCTCCTTGAGGAGCTGCTGGTTTTTTTCTCATGTCCAAAGTCCTCTGTTTGTTTTGAAACAGTGACAAAGTCTCTGCTGCTCTCCAGACAATGCAGTTGCCATGTCAGTACAAAACATCCCCCCCTTCTCTGCCTGTCTGGCCACCACTCCCTCCATCTGCCTGCCTGTGTGCAATGGGTGGGAGGAGAGCGATTTCCTTTTGCAAAATTATCCCTCTAAAACTTTACCTCAGTTGTTTCTGGACATGCCTAGGATTGCATACCTCTTCCAGCCACATGCCTCTGCTGTTTTCCTAACTGTGGCTTCCTTTCCTGAGCTGTGAGTGTAACCCCAGAGCACAATGCTCTACCCGCACTGTCCCAACTGTTCAACATCAACCAGCTTTTTGGGTTGGCTGAGCTCTTCAGTTGTTCCCCCAGTGTGCACAAAAAGAGCTGTTCTAAAGGTGAAGGTCAATGAAATTATATGCTATGGGAATATTTTCTTATTATGTTCCTAAAATCACTCCACGTGAAAAAAAGAGAAAACAAAAAAAGAGAAAATCCTTTCACAAAAGCAATTTTGGTCCATGACACACGTCCAATGCTGAATTTGTGGGTGTCTTACCAAGACAGAGATCAGTGTCTGAGCAAAGGAAGGCTGGCAGAGCTGCTAAGCCCTGTAAGAAGCTGCAATTGAGCAAGCAAGATTACTGGTACGTTTTTCAAATGTCATGGAGCTGAAAAACAAGAGTATTTAAATGTCGTAGAAAAAGGTTATGTAATGGAGATTTCTATCTGAGCAAAGCCAACACAAAAAATACTCCTTAAGAGTCAGGGTGTATTATTTGCAGCTCTTTTGGATATTGTATGACAGGATACACATTCTTCTATTCTTTATAACATTACATACAGTTATTTAAATTATAAAAGTGAACCAAAGCTACAACTCAAGCAAAAAAATTACAGCAGTTGTACACATGTACTGGCCAGTGGGATAGAGCCCTTTCAGAGCAACACAAATGAGCTGGGCAAGAGCACAAGGTCCTTGTATTGGGCCCCATTGGGCACCAACACATGCCAAAGGCACATAACTGCTGATGTGGAATTTACATACATCACTTACACACCACTCCCTAACTCATCCTCACTGAAAGGGGACAGCACTACTCTCACCCAAACTCTAGGCAGCAAAGGGCAAAACACTTCACATCCATTTTCAGGGAGTTATTTTTCAGAGCAAAAATTTTTTACTTATTTCATCATAGCACAAGAATGACCTCAAGGTTATTTTAGGAATGGGCTGGCTTTGAGCCAGGTTGCCAGGATTCTGACCACTGTGGGGTGCAGACAACCTAAGGTGCTAGATTGGCAGAGCTCCTTTTCTGTCTTCTACAGGGCTGGCTTGTGTTTGTCCACAGCTCTGCCCTCACGGGAACAACCCCACCACGGAGGTCAGGCTGTTTTTGGGAAGTCTCCCCGCACAGGGATCCTTGTCCTAAAGGGCGGAGTCTGCCACGGGAGGGCATGTTGGCTCCATGCCTGCAGATTTACAGCCCTTGTTAGCAAAAACCTTCACGGGCTCCCATCTGCGCAGAAATCACCGTAAGAAACGCCTGTGCACCCCTTAGCAAATGGCCCTTCACCTCTCCTCCTCATCCTCTCCCCAGACAGTCTCACAGGGTCTCCACATGGCAAGCCTTGCTCCCGGTTGCCCACAGATAGCCAGGGACATCAGGGCACTGCTCGGCCGAGGGTGTGCAGCCCTGGGGAAAGGCCAGGGCAGCCAGGACTGCACTTCAGCTGCCTCCACCGGCCCAGCCCAGCCCATCCTCCCCTCAGCAATGGCAAGGGGAGAAATTCAACACCGAGAAACGCTTAACCCCAGCCAAAACCAAAAGCCAGCAGAGCAGGCAGCCAGCAGGGTCCTGCAAATATGCGATACGTGGCAGCGAGCTGCGTTGTGTTCAACAGCAAGCACCTCGCGACAGAAGAACAGTCTCCAAAACGTTAATTTCCCTGCAGTTGATTAACTGTCCAGCATCCAGACTCGCATCACCTCCGAGGCTGAGCACGCGAGGGAGGCAAACTGGCAGCCAGTGCGGGGAGCGAGTGCCAGCGTGCGATCATGAAGTGCTCTCACACCACGTTTGGGATTATTCCATTCCGTGGGGAGATGCCAAATACTCCCTCTGCCCCTTCCCCAAGTTTTTCGCTTCTTTTTTGGCGGATAGGGATTAGGATGAGGGGATATCGGTGCCTGTTTGTTTTCCCATCAGTCACTCCTGCCCTGGTTCTTTCAGGCAGCCTGATGGGACACAGACATACCGCCTACCCCCTAAACTAAACGCTGGCGGGCGAGGCTCTTCGGAGCCTCCTGGCTGCAAACACCTCTTTTTAATAGAAGTGCTGCCTTTTCAAAGCTGACTTGCCATGCATTTTAACACAGAAAAACCCGTCTCACACAACAGCGTTGTTATTTTGTTGTTGCTTGAGTCTGTGAAAAGGAAAGGGACTGAGCTGTCCCTGTCTCCTTAGAGCATGTGGCTGCCACACACAAATATCAGCCTGAGCAACAGGAACGATCTTGTTCCCGTAAGTCAAACAAACAATGTTTAGAAAGGTCTGTGCTGTGGGAGGGTTTCCGAACGTAATACAAGTCATCGGACTTAAAACACATGCCTACTCTGGTGAAATTAATAAAGCAAAAAGGCTGTGTAGGAAAACAAATACAGGAAAACACAAACTTTCTCCTGATGACTTCATCCCACAGGGGTCAACAACACATCAAGGGCAGCATTGGTTGGAAAGGGGAAGCTCTGGAGATTTCTTGCTGAACTTTCAAGGAAACTTGTAGAGTTCAATAACAAAAACAACAGTTTGCTTCTTTAAAAAAAGAGAGGGGAAAGAAAAAAAACCCATCATTTTCCCAGCATTGTACCACAAGAGCATCACTCATGTGAGGAGTGTTGCAACCTGTATCACCAAGGAATGAGCATGGCCTGGAACCACTGAAGACTATTTCACAAGTTTTTTATTGTGTGGGCAACATAGGAACATGTGAATAACACTGCCTCCCCCAACATATCACATTCAGCCACCTATTAGGGTAGATCAAAGTATTAAGGTAGAATAAATGTTAATATTTTTGAACAAAAAGAAAACAAACTTCCCTCCCCTAAAAAACAGACCACAGACCCCAAGTCCCAAAGAAGTCAGGAGTCTGAAGAAGCTGAGTTAGGGTTGCAGCAGCAGTGGAAATTTGCCCCTACTTGCAAAATGGGCAGAAAGGGACAGAAGCCTCTCAAAAGGTCATGAGGCAGCCCCAGGCAGGCACCCACCCAGACACGCATTCAGGAAAACAAACATTTAGAAAATTAAACGGTGGATCTTTTTTCATGCTCTCAACATAACTATCAAAATGAAAGCTGATCCTATCGTGTGGAAGCCTCTGAGTAATCTGCTGGAGCCAAGAGGAAATCCTAGGGGATATTCATGGCTCTTGGCAGCACAATCCTAGACCAGACAGACCTTGACCTACCTCAGTGCAGCCATTCCCAGGTGGGTCACTGCCTGCTTTGACCAAGCAGGGCTTTGCAAAATCACTTTTTTTAGTATATACAGCTGAACTATTGGTGCAGGACACTGCAGTTACAAAAGATTTACCTCTCCTCTTTGCATTACAAATATGTTTCTCACGTATTGTCAGAAAGATCTTTCTCTTTGCAACTTCAGGTCCTCTAAAGATGAATGACCGGCTAATCTTTTAAATTTAAAACAAGTCAAAAAGTAGCACACTGTAGAAACAAGCATCAAAATCCCACATTCACACATGCACGCAAAAAATACCTTTCTGTGATTCAAAAAAATAACAAAAAGATAACCCTCCACATGCTTATATTAACTCTTGCAATCAGCTTTTATCAAAACACTTAATCTACCTTAAGCTTTTGTGCAAACAACAGGAGATGCACGAAATCTCCCATCTCAGTACTTAATTTGATTCAATATTCACCACTGAGAAGGACAGGGGTAAATATACTCAGAGCACCATCAACAACTCCTTATGACTTCACTTAAAGCTGCTTTCCAAAAGCTAAAGTTGTTTAGAACACAACACAATATTCACAGAAATGAGACATTTTGTCATTTGCTTCCTAACCTCATTTCCAGTCTTTTACCTACCTTCCTGAAGTTCCAGAAATCATATAGTCAAATAAAAAAAAATTTAAAACAAATAAAAAAAATAAAGCAGAAGTTACTGAAATCCCATAAGCAGTGTAAAATACAGAGTTATTTAGTATTAGAATAACCAAACTGTGAAAATGTTTAACTTTTCTTTGGTTAAAAGGAGAGTAATAGTCAACAACACTGACCTACTTCAGCTACATAATTCAGAGGATGAAAGAAAGTTTAATAAGCACTAGGTAATTTTCCTCAGCCTTTGCTAGTTACAGGGTCTGTAAGCATGCAATGTTTTGATGTAGTCTTGTAAAAGTACATTTTAAATTCTTTAGTATGTGTAGCTATATTGACGTAATGAAGTTTATCCTTTCAGCCAGAACGATGTTGTTTTGTGAGGCTATTACCAGGATAGTTTCCAGACTCTTATGAAATACAACTGCACCATGATTCCTGATGAGTCCAAACAGTGCCCCCAGCCACGTCAAAGATCAGGGGCAGATTTAAAAATGCAGTTCACAGGTCACTGTCCTCAAACAAAGCTTCAGCTAGATATAAGGGTGTTATGCTAACCCACCAAGGGCAGTTTTAACATACTGTAGCTTTACACACAGAGAAAAAAAAGTATTTCACTTTAATGATTAATCAGTGTCACTCTCAGGGAGGTTTCTTTTATTGCTTCTGACCTAAATATGAGCTGCAACTCTCCTGGTGCTCCTCTTTGCCACCAGGAGCTCTTTACCCTGCCATATACCAGTCTAATAGCACAGTGAATGTTCACGTCTCTTTGCACCACACCAGAGCAACTCTGCAGTCTCCACATTTTAAAGCCCCTAAAATTAGCAACCTCATCAACACAAGCCTAACAAGTGAAGATTTGCACATAATAATGTAACCACTGGAACGGCAGTTCCAAGTATCAGTTCTACAGAGATCACTTATAAAGAGATGGTTAAGTTTTATCATTCTGGATTGGTTGAATGAAAGCAGTTCGCAAGAAAACATAATAGGGTAGATAAAGCATGATGTAAAATAAGAACTAACCTAGAAGCTTTGATAAAATTCACTTTCTACCAGCCTCGAAAAATCCAAGTTGTAACAAAAAAAACATTGGGTTCATTTTCTAGCACATTAACACATTATTTTAAATACGTCTGCTGGCAAGTGCAGGTGACAGCAATTATCTGGATGATGTGCTCAGATGTTTCAGTTTGATTTGTCCCAGAAACAACAAAAAGATTTTGGAGTTTCCAAACATTTTGCAGCATTTTACAAAACACGGAAATGTCCACCTCTGTGCGCGTGCGTGTGTTTGCCTGCTCAGGTTGGTGGAAAGCCACAATTCTGATACTTTGACTTGGAAAATCCATGAAACATCTAAAGCAAGGAAAACCTCAAAACATCGTTAGGAGTTTTGCTACGTATTTGCAGTGCCTTTATTGGCATTTACTGCTCTTCCCTCAGCCCTGCCAGCCCTGCTCACCCAGCACAGCCCGGCTTTCCACCCAGCATAGCCCAGCTTTCGAAGCACTCAATGCTGTAAAAGTGGCATCCTCCCCACTTGCCAATCTCTCCATCTGCTGCCACAGCAGGGGTTGGGAAAGCTCTGCTTATACATCACACTGCATGTTGCTGGAAATTTCTGCCATCTGCTGTTGCCTTTCCTCCCATGCCTCACAAAAATATCAGTGACTCTAAATATAAAGCTATTCCTTGATCAGATGTTTTAAAGGGTTGTCAATTTGAATCATGACTTTTTTTGATTGCTCTTGGATTCACAGAAACATAACAAATCAGCACAAATTAAGGGATAAAGATGAAAAGTCAGCTTTATACAGCTAATAAATAACTGAATACATTGAACAGCCTATCCCAAGCCTATTTCTTACAAAAACATTTTTTTGAACTATGACTTGGATGACTTTTAACCTTTGTGAATAACACATGATTCCTTCCCAAAGGCAAGCCCTAAATTCATCACACAACATATCACAATGGAATGCAATTTAAAACCACACTATCAAACACAAAAGCACAGTCTCTGCCCAGGCAGCACCCCGAGCTGGAGACCAAGCACACAGCAGTGCTGGGGACCCTTATCAGGGTGCTCTTTGCTTTAATGTATTTCCATCCACACCTGACAAACCAAGCCCAGGATGAGGCCAGATAAGCAATTCAAAATATACCAGGCTACAAAAAACTCATTTTAAAACAAGGAAAACCAAACATTTGGAGACAAAAATATGCTCTATAGTCCTTCTGTGGTCAAAATACAGGCAAATACCCAGCTCTGAGGCCAAGCACCAAAGACTTTTAGGATGACCCAGCACACAGACAACATCTTACTGTCAGCGATAGCAGACCTGAACCCCTGATATGAAGCACAATGTCACATATACAACAGACAACAGAGAGGGAGCATGCTGCCTGGCAATGCACAGCTTTATGAACAACTCATTTCTAGAAAATTCTGAGAGGCCTTACCTTTGTAGGTGCCTTTGTAGGTGCTCCCAGCACATGGCTCCTCCTGCTCTGCCTCATGTCTCTGCTCTCGAGGACCGACGCTCCCCTTCCGGGCTGACTCCGGCAGGAGCTCATGGCAGTGGATGTGGCTGCTGCTCCACACCCTGCCCAGGACCCCAAACCACAGCACTGAGGGATCCCACCCCCTCGGGGAGGGAAGGGCTAGGGGGGCACCTCATTACCAGGAATTGTCCTCACCTGAGCCCAACAACAACCCGTCACCAGGAATTGTCCCCACCTGGGCCCAAGCAGCAACTCATCCCCACCAATGGTCCCCACCGGGTGGCTCTCCAGCAGCCCCCTCCATAGTCACCAAACACCCCAAAATGGCAGCTGGGACACCCTTACCTGTGTATTTTAAGTTGGCCTCAGCCCCCTGGTGTGCAGGCACCAAGGCGAGGCAGGGAGATGACCCCGGGTGTCTGTCTTTGGCCGAGAGTGACATCCTGACCAGTGTCTTCTGTGTCCAGGGCTGCTCCCAAACACCCCTCGGACGGCCGAGGCAGGATTTGGGGCAGCAGTGGGGCTGAGGGGTCTCTGTGAGCAGAGCCCGGGGCTGCGGCTGGTCCTGGATGGCTCTGGAAGGCTCTGGGTGGTTCTGGATGGTTCTGTCCAGTGTCGTCCAGTTCCGGTCTGTTCTGGCCATTTCCGGCCGCCCCTCAGGGGGCTGGGGCAGGAAAACGCTGCCTGGACACCAGGAGTGGGAAGAAAGTGGGAGGATGAGGGGGCAGAAAGAGGCGGCAACAGGGTTAAGCTGCCTTTGTTTCTCACCGCACAGACCTTTCTTTGATTGCCAAGAAATGGAATTGTTTTCCCCCAGTGTCGCCAGCATAAGGGGTGTCCCTGTCCATTGCCTCCCAGCAGCATTGTCCCCCCGTGTCCCCCTGCCCTGCTGAGCCGGGCCACTGACATCTGGCCACAGCTGGGCACTTTGTACCAACCACGGCCACAAACCCTGTACCCAACAGTGCCCCGGGAGACCCCCAGGCCGGGCCTGGGACACGGGCACGTTGTCTGGGAGCCCTGGAATGGGGGAGTAGTGAGAGGGAAGGTAAATCAGCCAAGCTGGCAGCCCGTGGGAAAGGTGGAGAGTGGGCTACAGGGATCCCAAAACCTCCAGTGAAAGATGTGTGGAACCCCATCTAGCTACCCTGCAGTGACAGAAATCAAAGCATGACTTGGTTGTAACCTAAGTGTCTCCTTGGGAAAAACTGAGGTATGATGTCATTTAATTTATATGACAAATATTAAGAAGTTACTTGAGACTGATTCTAACTTTAGCTACATTTAAATTAAGGTTGGAGTTTTCGCCTGGAAGGGAAACTGACCCTGCTGAAGACTGGCAAATCACTGAAGGTGGAGAGTAGGGATTTTTATTGTTGTCATTAATTGAAAGCTTTCCAACACTTTCTTAATGTTGGTATGAATCCAGATTTATAAAAAACCAGGCTCAGTATTTAATGAGTATCTATTAAAAACACTGATGGAACATTACATCCCTCTTCAGAGCAATGACTTGGTAATATTTCTTAAAAGGTGCACCACAAATTTGGTTTCCACTCCTAATAATTAATCATTACCACCCCAGCTAATAAGCAATAGCAAAGCAAAGGTTTGCAATGTTTTCTGTTCTTTAAAGATCTCCTGCAGCAACTCTTCTCTAAATCAAATATGGAGATTGTCACCCACAGTTTTCCTAATAGTTTGTCATGTTAATCTTTGACCATCCAACTCCTCACTTTGTTTGTAAAACAATAATTTTACACTTCCAAATAATAAATTGTGCTGGTTCAGTTCTTCATTAGGGTGTTACATAATCAAAGTTGTGAATGCTGCAAAAGGAAAATTAACCATTAAGAAAGCATTTGCCACTGTTGGGTTCAGTTATGGATCCCTGTGGAGTAAAACTCACTGTTCTGCAGACGTGAGTAGCTTCCAGGAGAGAAACCATAACATTTGTTGTGACAAATTTGGGGCAGCCCACTTCATTTACTGGGACTTGAAAGAACTGTACTTGCACAAAAGCAGCATAGCAAGAAACAGCTTTTATGGGAAAAGGAAGACCTGAAAAGCTATACTGCTTCAGAGTTCATGCTTGAGCATGAAACATGGGTATAATTGGCTCCCTTAGGGACACAAATTGAGAGCCTGTTCACCATGGAGCACAAGCTTCTTGTTTCTGAGCAGGTGAACATGTAGCAACTAAACATTTCACACAACATATTACGAGGTCTAGAAGCCTGGAGAACTTGTTTTCAAAAAATGTAGGTAACATCACAGCATGCACAGAGGAAAGACGTATTGCCCTACTGTGGATTTCTTTTCTGTGCTTAAACACAGAACAATTTCACTAGATTCAAGCAAAAGGAAAAACTGACCTGGTGAAAAGTTACAGGTCAAGAAAGCTTTTGACATCTTCTTGATATTTCTGCACACCTCCCATGTTGAATAGCACATGAAAACACCCTAGAATGTTTACCAGAAAGTGATTTGTGTTCAGGAACCATAAAAAACTTGATCTGTCTTCTGCTAAATTTTGTGAGCTTGGAAACTCAATTAGATAACAAAAAATGCTTTAAGATGAAACACTGACTGTTACTTGGTTTTGGCAATGGACGTGGAAGGGACGGAGTCTCTGTGATTCTTTGTCATAACATTTTGGGGTTTTATGTATACACGCAAATTCTGAAATGTCTATAAAATTTCACTTAAACAAAAAACAGACCAAGGATACAAGATACAAAATAGGCAATTTCTAATATAGCTTTGAACAGACAATGCATCTTCATGTAGTATTTGATTGATTTAATGCCCATTTTATCACAGATGGCATAATCACAAAAAACACTTGAAAGGAATTTGACAAACAGAACCAGATGTAAAACATCTTGACGCTTACAAATTCATCACAAAGATTAAGGAGGGCTTGAAAATAGCGGGTTTCAAAGCTTCTAACAGACCAACCCATCTGTTCAGTCCAGAAATGCTCTCATACTTCCTGGTGTGTTTACACAGGGAGAAGATGCACCAGGAACTAGATCAGAAGCAATTCTGCTCCTGGGGCTTCCTTACCTTGTTTCTGCAGTGGATCCAGGGCACAGAATAACCACACATTAATATGCCACTGAAGCACATGGATGTACTGGCCTCAGCAGAAATATTACAGGCAGGTTGGAAGCAAGAAAGAAATGTGCCATCGTACTCCAAAAACTAATGTTAAAGAATTGCTCGGTCTGTGAATAATTTTATTACTAGTCATGGAAAGTGCCCTGTGGAATCACTTTACATAACCATTTTTAAACTGTAATAAGAACGCCATGCAAAAAGATGCTCCTTTCTATGAAAAAATGAACCAAAGAAGCAAATGAACATTTCCTTTACTTGATCTTCACAACCACCCACCCATCTGAAGAAATTATACCCTCATCTACACTGGCCTTGTAATCACAATGTACTGTGTATGTTGCACTTACAAATTTAATTCTTCACACTCCCTGAGGATGACCATTAGCATCTGTACCCTCACTTCCACAGTTTTCAATCTGACACAAAAAACAAAGAAAACACTACTCTGCCTGAAAATTTAAAACACTTCAAAGTTCCCAAAAGTACTTGTTTGAAACTTGCCTGCTCATCAGAAGTGAGCAGAAACTTGAGCCAAGCATGGGAGAGCCAAGATCTAGGAGAGGTGAGCAGACACCACCAGGAGCCAGGAAGGGCAGCAGTGCCAGAAGTGTTATTTCCAGTCTCCAGTCATGACTTTTAAATCCCTTCAAAAAAATCCTTCAAAGCTCTCATCCACTCTAGTGGTTCTGGATACTGTCCACATTAATCACTCCTAGGAAAAGAAAAAAATGTTGTGCTTGTGCAAGCAAAAAGCTCACGGAACTGCATGCAAAAATTAAAAGTTAGCCCTTTCTAGCATTCAGAATCCAAACGTATAATGGAAAGAAAGCACTGAGTCAATAGTGGAGCATCTGCAACCACTTTCAGTGAAGATGGAAGATAAGCAGTGCTGGAGGCACGCTCAGGAGGAGCTTTCCTTTGTGACAGATGCCTTCAGCATTCCAACTTGCTGGCTTTTGTCACCATGTGGTGCAAGGAGAAACACTGCTGGCACAAAGATAGTTTTAATATAACTGCACAAAAATATCCCTTGCCCAACTGGGATTAGTTAGCTACTTGTCTCCTATCCAGTTTCCAAGGAAGATTGCAATCTGTCACCAATTTACCCTCACTGAGTTAGCTTTGTTTGTACTGATTTCTAGGTGCTGGGCCGCAAAAAGACATGTTGGAGTATCAGGAGAATCAGCATTTTTAGTACTGAACTGTCACTGCTAAGCATCCAGGGCTTATTCAAGCTATTTCAGTGTAAGGATCTTTTTGGTACCATGCAACAACAACTTCTCACTGAGGTGAGCTTCGGCATGAAAACAGAGGATTACTCCTGAGAAACCAAGAGACTGCTCTGCTGTGTGGTGGGAAGACTCCTGCTAAAGGAAAAAGTGGTAAATATTTTGTTGTATCTGAATTTTGGATCAATTTTAAAGCTAAAGAAAATTATCCTTGGGGTCCATCTTCCTTTTCCCTTAGTACATGCATGTCTAACATACAGCAAGGTTCACTGTCTACTGAAGGTTCCTTATGTTCTCTTTCTCAAAAACACATAATCTTCATTTCTCTTCTATATTGTGTGTGTATATATATGTATATATACACATATATATATAAAATGCAATTGCATTTTCCATGGCTGACTTTACTTTTGGGAACCACAAGCTAGTGCCATGTGCATTTCAGGCTTCTTCAAACTCTTCTGTCCTTCATGGGTGACAAACTGATTTTTATCGTAGCAAAAAAGTGTAGCAAGATCTGTATGAATTCGTGGTCCTTGGGTTATTACATTAGCAGCCACATTATTTCTTACAACATTCAGCACACATTGTTAGAAGTGACAAATTTTTACTTCATTATATAATTGTTTGGTTTTTTTTCCCTCATATTATGCTTTGCTTTTTCCATCTGTTAGTTTCCATCAAGTTGCAACACAGTTTTGGCACAAACTTGGTAATTTCCATCACAATGTATTCATCTTTCTTCATATTTTCATCAACATCTGGAATCGTTCTGCATTTTTCAGTGGAGAAAATATTACTCAAATCTTACTCCTTAGAAGAGTCTGGAAACTTGACACTAAATGGTGCTTTGACTAATGCAAAAACATTCTACATCTTTATAACCAAGTATCTTCATTTCCCAACATAATTTATATTTATACTGATTCAATTCAGTGTCAAAAGGATTTCACAGAATATTTCTTGCAGTTATAGCTCAGGGTATTCTAAAGGGTACTGGGAATAACTAAACAATACACTGCAAATATATTTACAGGTAATTCCAAGAATTTCAGAAAATATTTTCTGGACTATTTAAAAAATCCAAACAAACTCACAAAGCAAACCCAAACTTCAAAGTTGATGACTTATTTTTCTTTCAAGGCCGAAAACTTGCTTTTTGGTTTTCCTTATGCTCATTTTTCTATTAAACCTTACTACAATAATTAGTTTGCTAACATTTGAGTCTGTTTCTTTAATAGTACACTTTCTTCAAAATGAGAGAAAAAAAATCATCTCAAATAACCATTAGGTCCTCCTAATAGCTGTGAAAATATTGAAAATTGGTACATATGTCTGTTCTACTACTTTAATTTTTGAAGTTTGCTTTCTTGGTTCATGTAGATATTAAAACTGTAAACACTGTAAAAAATTACATCTGTAGCACATGAAACAAATATAAAACTCTGATTTTCCTTAATACAATATATCATCTGCAAAAAGCCTCTGGTAATATCTGTATTCTTGTAATTTCTGCTCCAGATCATATCTTAAGCCAAAAGAAAAATAAAGGGATTTTATACCAAAAACACAAGTTTGTTGTTATTGTGTGCTTTTCAGGTTACAAGACATTCCTCACTCACAACCACCTCTAATTCAAAATAAGAGCTCTTTTAAATTTAACCATTCTAAAGCTGTTCCCTTAGCTGTTTGCATGTCCTTACAGCTCTCCGCTTTCAGAGAAGCTGTTAAAAATATTGCAGACACCAAGCACGCATACTGAAAATATTTTTACAAGTTCTCCAGTTTTTTTGCATCTTCTCAAATCCTGCAAAACTTTGCAGCAACTCCAGATAAAAGCCAAACCTTCCTTTTGCTCCAATGCCTGTGACACAAAGAAAGCCAGCTCTTCAAGAATCAAAGGCAACTTCAGCAGTGCCCAGACTTGTCTGCAATCAAATACTTCTTAGCTTATTTCACAGTACCAGCTCACGTTTCTGAATACCCCTGCCCATTGTACCTTTCCTGACCACCTTACAACGGTTCCCACATACCTTTTGTAACAGTGTTTTCTAGGGCTTTGGAAAACTAAATATCCTCCAGCAAGTGTTTGATTGGAGTGTAGTCAAACAGCAAAGAAATGCCTCAGTTTTAATCTTTACATAGAGACTCCATCTGTTTTCTTCTGAGTATTGGCAGCACTTGTTAGTAGACATGTATTTCTTCAGACTGGAAATCACCAGCCTTGTCCCACCTACTGATATTAGAGAGAGGTGATGAGCAGCAGGATGGTGAAGCCTCTTTGTTCAGGGAGCAATCCTGCTGCTGCTGTGCCGTGCCAGCTGCTGGGAACAGTGCTTGCAGCACAGGGAGAGCAGCCAGCTAGCTCTGACACTCCATCACCTCTTCCTCTGTCCCACACTGGCTTTGCTCTCTGCTGACTGAAGCCAGATGCTGGTCCATCAGAAGAAACATGCCCAGATTAATGGCCCACAAAGCAAACCACCTTGTTTCAGCCCACTGTAGCTCACTGCTGGTCAGCCCTCAGAAATGCTGTGTCATTTGCAAGCCCACCTGCCCCTACATTTCCACTCAGTTTATGCCAGGGCCTGCTAAATTGGTCTGTGGCATCAGACCCTTCACTTGTTCTCTGCAGAAGAGCTTGTTAACCTGTTTCCTTCCCAGACTTGTTCCCACACCTGCAATTCTAAATAAGCGTTCAGAGGAATAACTCACAGATTTTTGAAAGGTTAGTGAGCTGGGACTGCTGTCATTGAAGTGGAGAGGTGTGTGCTTGAAATAGTGAACGTGTGGCTGACCACGTGAGGCTGGAAGAACGAAATCCTGGAAGCACTGGATGAGGAGAACAATACTGAGCTGTATCCCTACCTGTGGAGCAGAGACAAGACTGATTATGTTTTGTTTTTCTTTTTTCCACCTCAATGTGAAAGCTATGCCTCTCACTAGAGGCTGACTGGTCATGTCCCAGCATCCCAAAGAAAGAAATTCCCCCACTTCTACACTAGAAATGATACTACAATGACCAGCATGAAAGAACACGGAGAACTGTCCTGCTAACCTGACCAAAACATAGATAGACATGAAAATGGGAAGACCAAAGAAAGAATAAAACCTATGTAAGCCAAACCATTAAAACCTGATATGAATTGAACCTGAGATAATTTAACTCTTCTATATTAATTTTTAAGGAGAGGTATTTCAAAAAAGCACTCATTTAAAAGTCAGAAACTGTATGTGATAAAAAAACCCAGTAAAACACACAAAGCATAAGCATGTGAAAGAAACGTTGCAATTATGTCAAATACTGCTTTTTATATTTTATTAACAAGCAAGCATCTCTGGAACTGGGTCCATATAAAAAATACTTCATGAACCAATCAGAATACAAGGGTGTTATATAAATTTATTTTATGCAACACTGATTAGTTTTGAAAATTCCCATTTTTAATGTTTTAATTTCAACTTTTATTTTTAAAAAATCACTAAAAGGACACAACCCACAAAAATACAATCTGTATCTGCTCTATATTTACAGATAACTGGTCACTATTAAGGCACAGATTTAAAACTAACATTTTATGTAGCAAGTCAAATATTTGTGCATAATATAACACTAACAATACGTTACACTGTACTGTTATATTCCCTTTGTGGAATCAAAGTAAGTGAGAAATTCTTAACTTCCAGTGTGTTCTTTTTTTTTGTGTGTGTGAAGCCCTACTGAAAAATAATGCTGTTCATGGGAAATTCTTCACTTTGGTGTAGCTGATATAAGAACTGCTCAGCAAAAGGCCACATCAACTTAACACTGTAATAAAATGAGTTTCTGAGTATAGTACCATCTGGATACATAGCACGTACTTACAAAAGACTAGAGCGTAAAAATTTTCTGATGTTTGTAAGTTTCAGCAAAACAAGCAAGAAGGGGTTGCAGAAAATTCTGCACAAAGTGTTGCTGAATATTTATTCCATTAAAAATATTTCATAAACTAACAGGGCTGAATACAATTTGATTTCCAAACACTGTTCTTGCAAATGCAAGCATTGAAATGACAGCCTATCTGTAAGCACATAAGTAGTCCATGTGAATGGAACTACCCACATGCTTAGAAATAAGCACAAGTGTAAATAATTTTCAAATGAGAAGTTGTGGCCTCCAAAAGGGTTTCCAAGAAGTTGCTCTCGTGACACACATACACACAAATCTCTGAGATACGTGGATATCGACTCTGGGCACTGAGTACAGTCACTCTGATGTGAACAGCTGTGTGTGTACCAGATACAGCTCTATCCATTCAGATCTGTAGGACCATTTTAGAACCAGACGAAGCTGCTGCTTCATCTAGGGGGGAAGTCACCCAGTTATACACCATTAAGTAGATATGGCTGAACTGAGTACTGAGCAGCAATCTTTAGCTAACCACAAGAAGACTTTATATTATTGCTTGATCATCTATGCCCTCAAGTAACAATCTCTTTAAATTCCCTTTGTGTGTGCAAATTTCTCCATACATTGTTTTGCATTCTCACCTTAGAAGAAAGAATTATCCATGCAAAGTGTCAGAACTCTTTCTCACCCATTTTTGCATAAAACCCAACTACTGCAAATGTTATTCTAATGCCTTCTGTTAAGAGCACTTGACAGTGGTTTATGTCCATCTCAAAAGGCTTGTACACTGAACATAAATAATACATTACAGTAGAGGTAATTCACAATATCTCTCATGGGAATGCTTTTCAATTAATGCTTGGAAACTACACATGGCATTGCAAAAAGAGGCACTTTATGAATTCCTTCATTGTATCGGAACCCTTCATAAACCCATAACACAACATCTGTCAAGACGGAGGAATAACATTGCCAAATCATTTGGACTTTCACAGTATAAGAATGCAAAAGTTAGCTCTAGCCACTTTTAACATGGACTCTTTCTGTTGAACATAACTTGTTTCAGAAATAGTTCATCTCTGGAGTTGAAACACTTCTGCAGCTGACAATTACAAATCTAGATTGAACAAAACAGATGCTATTACACCTATTTCATGTAGGTCACTTAATTGCTGCATGCATAGTCATGTAAGTAATATGCGTCATTTATTAAATGGCAACAGTGCTGTCTTGTCAAATTAGATTAGTTGTCTGTTTAATCAAACTGACAGCCCAGAGCTCTAGTTTGATGAATGCCTTTCATTCTCTACCATAAATCTGCAGTAGATCAGTTTAATCTGTTACGTATTGTAGGTGTATAGAATCTAAAAATAAAAGTCTGATATAAATAAGTGTCCTTTAGTGGCAGGGTACTAAAAATAACCCTTTGCTTTGAAACAACCATTAAAAACAGTTTTAGCATAACAGGCAGCAGTTAAATATGTTGACTGCAAAGGGTTAATATTGCAAGGTCCATTTTGGTCTTTCATTGCATCTGTTACAGTGAGTGAGTGTTATTGCAGGCAGCATTACACTGCTTCATAAGAGCATAATAGGACTGGTCCACTACCAAGTGACTTGATTTTGGAACAATCTCTTGAAATAACAACCCGGGAGGCAGAGAGAGGAAAAAAAAAAAAATCTGCGTAAGAACCAGTTTCTAGTACCATTATAGTGAGATGTGACTTAAGGCAGGAACACCTGAAAAAATTTGATTAGTGCCAATATAAAAATCAATATGGAAATGAAAGAGAGAAATAAATTTCCACAGGACAAGAAATCAGAACATGTAAAGTGCAGAAAGACCTCAATAATTATTTTAAGCAGTACCAGAAAAATCCATCTTGATAAAACCAAATCTATGCTCTCTGGCATCCCAGCTCTTCATTCTTCCTTCATTCAACAAAGTAAAAAATTCAGTGCATACATTATAGTTATAGGTAATAAAATACTAAACAAAGAACCCTATATTATTATTATTGCAAATTCTGTCCAATCTATATGAGTAAAACATAACCCACATTTGGTGTTTCGAAAGAGCACAGACAACGTGTTTTCTCTGGTTTTTTTTTGGCACAGTATTGTGCAGACGAAACGCTTTGGTCCTTGATGCCCAAACTCCCAAAGTGCAGAGGGTGGTGTGCAGTGAAGGCTGTCCACAGGATTGCCATGTCCATCTTTGGAGCTGACTTTCTGAGCCACAACTTCCTGCTACCAGCGGCCGCTGACACTGGCAATGTCCGAGTGATACTGGCGTGGCAGTCTCCCACTGGCTCCACCTTCCAGGAACGAGGCACGGATGTTCGACGGGTCAAAGAGCTTCCTTCGGTTTTTATTCAGTTCTATAAAGGGCAAACACACACAAAAATGTCTCATCAGAAATTCATTTCAATATTTGGAGGTAAACAGAATGCAAAGCTGCTATTTAAACAAGCAAAAGATCTTAGACAGAAGGATATGAACTGAGAATATCTCTGTGGTACTCATTCAGTTTAACAGTTCAACTGTATAACCAGTGTCAGGTTCACACTTAGAGGGTGCCTGGGACACAGGATGTAATTGGTGCAGTTCTTATTTGGTGTAAAGTAGATAATTTTTGCAATATGGATTTAGATGCAATTGACATAGCTGAAACAGCTTTCAAAGTTTCTGTTATAATACTCTTCCTGGAGGTATGTGCTGCAGCACAACCACGCAATGCAAACTGAGAGGACAGAAAAGCTCATTACCATCTTGATCATTTCTCAATGCACAATTCTTTAAACACAAAACTAAAGCAATATTTTAATAAGAACTTCCAGAAAAAAAGATGATCACCTCTCTTTCAAACATGCACCCTAGCCTTGTATGAGCAATAGCTCATCCAAAAAATTTCTTCCCACTTCTCTATTCTTGTAACTGAACTTCATGATAGATAAAAATCACTAAAATATTACATAGATATTCATGTCTGCTACTGAACTAACACACTGCATTTTTACCCTCTTCACAGCACCATTTTAAATGAATAAAACATTCACTGATGGCATCAGCCGAAGAGAAGCAATTGGGAGGAAAATCTAGTGTTACAAAGAAGCACCTGAAGGAAACTCTTCCTCTGATACAGACTCATTGCCTACACAAGCACAACTGCACTCCTATGTAATAAGAAATCTCATGCTTTTTATTACAATTAGAAAAACCTAGTTAGGCTTTATATGCTACAGCACATTGTAAGAAATTATATCTGGCCTATTTGCACGTCGGATCAAAACAACCTAGAAAGTTAAGTGGGTTAGAAAAACTCTAAATAAGAGTTACATGTTTCTCTCAAACCTATGGATTTTGCAGAAAAAACTGGTCTAAAAAAACCCCCAAACCCAAAAAAACAAAGCCCTTCAAAAGCAGGCAGTTTTTCCCAGTAGGATGACTGCTCTGCTAATCAATAAAATGGAGGACAGGGAACCAAAAGGTTAAAAATTGCAGTTCTGACTGGTATGTTGTGCCAATCAGACTCTGCAGTGCCTGTACTCTCAGAGCTTTTTGGACCCACGATTTTGGAGCATCAAAAAAACTCCACAATGTGCAGTGAAACAAACCTTCTACCAAGCTCCAGCTACACTGGGCTACTGCAGCTGAACTGCTGTTTGGTCATATGAAAGCTCTATAAAGCCTGGTTTTAAGCACCTCTGGTGTGGGGCAAGCTAACATGACCTCTGTGGACTAATGTCTTAGTCCTTCCAAGCTCTTTTGCCAGCTATAAACACACAACTCAGTGAGAATACAATGCTTCAAATCAACAGATGATATTTTGTGTTATTTACCTGAGATTGCAAGCAGCATTTTTCTTCTGGCACCAAAAGTGGTAATTCCTAACTCTTTCAAATCTTGATCAGTAAGAGTAAGGAATGTCTGCAGATCAATCTAGAGTAAAAAGAAATAGGAAAATTATGCAAAACAAGTCTTTCCACAAAAGTATTCAGTGATAAATGTGGTTCAGTATAGCTTCATTTTTTTCCCTCTACTCCTTTGTACAGGTACTTTGGCAACCTATTTCTTCCATGTAAACAGCAGTTATGGCTCTTCAAAGGCTTCTTCACACAGTTGTTCAATTTGCTACATGTCTGACAGAGAGGGAGAAATTGAAAAGAAAGCAATTTTAGAAAATCACCAAAGATCAATTAATCTTATTTATTAGTGAGTCTTGATATTTTGAGTATTTACCATAATGGCTACAATGTACTTGGGAACACTGTATGTGCCAGGTTTCTGTGTCTGTAGACACAGTAAGTGGTTCTACTACTACTGCAGGTTAGCACAGGAGGACTGTTAAACTACTGGTGACATTTGGGTTCAAGCACTGAGCATTCCACAGTGTGTGCAGCCATGGATGTTTGTGGTACTTTTTCTCCCAGTACACTTCGAAGAAACACAGCAGAAAATCGTTTAGTTTTCGCTCTGACCAAACTACTTGGCTCATCTCACACCTAATTAACAGCTCTTCAGGTAAAAAAACCACAACAAAAACCCAGCTGTCAAACAAAAGCCACCTTTACCATCAGAAACCAACACAACCATCTCTCAGTTTCAGGACAGTGGCTAAAATAACAGGAAAGGATTAAAAGAGTGGATAATATGGGTATTATGGAACATTCAGAGGAGTACAGAGGGGATAAACCTAAGGAGCTGTACACAGAATTGAGGCACAGCTGGATTTATTCAGATTGAGGATTGACCCCACAGCACTTAAGCAGCACGATTAGAAAGAGACAATGAATGAAGGCACGAAAGGCACCAGACCCAGCACCAATGCACTTCAGTGGACTCTGAGTGCACCTACACGGGTGTCTTAGTGCACAGAAGGTACAAATTTGCCTCATGTCTACCCTTGTAACAGTGCAGCACTTGAGCCTGACACTGGTGTGTGCAGTTTTCCTCTTGTGGAAGCAAACTGAAGCTAAATACTGGCACAGCAGAGCAATTCATGAATGGAAGCTCTTGGAGTTTGTTCTTCATGAACACGGTTCTCTTCATGACATGGCAATCTGCAAAACCCCACTCTGTGTGCTCTCTTAGGAGGAAACATGCAGGTGCAAATCTGAGAGCAGCAACTGGTGCAGACCTAATTGCTGCAGGAGACAGAGTGGACATATGGGTCCAGAACACAGGAAGATGCCAAATACAACTGTGGTCCTTCCCCTGTACCACATGAGATACTGACAAAACCCACATGGACATTTGTTTTGCACCACAGTACACCCAACTCCAGCAGTGTAATACATACAACTTCCCATACACAACCACAGTGCTTTTGGGACAAGCTCAGAAGCTCCATGCCTAAGCTTGTAGTCTTGCAGCTGGGCTCACTGTACTTTTGTGACACAGTTAAATCTGTCAGCAGAATAACCTATCTGCAAATAACCAAGTGGACTCTACCTATATAGCACCCTACAGATCGGGAATACTTGGAATAAAAGATTAGCTGGTGTGGAGGTGGAAAGCTCGCATAGGTGACTGACCATATCTCCCTGTTGGGAGTGGATCAAAGAAAGTCAACTGGCACACAGGGAAAGAGGCAAGGGATGGATATACATGACCCCACCATTGGTTGAGACAAGAATAACCTACACATGAAATGGATCAATACCTATGGAATTCTAGCTAGCATCCTAGTTTACAAGGAGGAGTCAAAGGTTTAAGCTTCCTTGAATGACAAGAACCCAATCCTACTTTGATTCTGTGTTAAGAATAACTCAAAGGTGCAGGACAACCTAGAACTTATGTCTAGGCTCACTATGTGGAAATCGCGAGGTGTATGAAACAGCTTTGAAAGAGCAGCCCATGAAAATCCTGCCACAAAGTGAGAGTCGTAAGTGGTTTTGCTCAAGAGACACAACAACTGCTGCTGGAAAACATCCTACTAACACAAAGGTGCCTTTCAAAGGAACACTAACCTCTTGCTGTTGGAATACGTCTGTGTATTTGCCCAAACCAAGTTTACTGAATAGCTCGGGCAGGTCAGATCCCTTAAACAAACTGTTCAGGTTACAGCCATTGCTTCCTGTCAGCGAGGAGATGCAGTCCATGTAATTGCTGCTACTGAGATAGTGCTCAGCTGAAAGGGAAGAAGAGCACTTTTTAGTCACATCACAGAAGGGCATAATTTTTTAATCAACATTATACTCAACTAGATCATTAAATTTACAAGATATTTAAATCTTTATTTTTCAGAAACGAAAGAAAGCTTCTCAGTGACCTAAGAGAATGAACAGCACAAAGCATTTTTTTTTCTTCATTAAGTTCCAGTGTTTGGTTCCTATAGAGAGATATTTGGGTATGTATTTTAGACAATAGAATCATATTAGGGGAACTATCAGATGGATACTCATGGAAAGAGATGCAAGACCCCATTGCTTTTCCTCCTCTTAAGCCCTCTCCTCTTTTCTTCAGTAAGTATTTTGGAAAACACCATTGCATACAAATGCAACCAGCACTTTGTTTGGTCTGGATGGGGAGAAAACCATGCTGGAGCAATTAGTAGTAAAGGAACATGATGTAGCCATTATTTTACTACAATACAGACAAAAAAATAAAGGCAATAGTTTATAAAATACTAAAACTGGAAATATGCTCCCTACACAACTTTAAATTACATTCCCAAAAGGTAATAGCTTGAAAACATTTACACAATGAGTTTCTTAAAAAAAAACCAACCCAGAAATCTGGTTTGGCAGTGCAATCCCTTTCCTCCGTGTGTGCATCCTGATAGTATACAATTGCATAGTTTTTAATTATTTTTCCCCATGCTGGGTTGGAAGGGGCCTTAAAGATCTCATTCCAGCCCCCCTGCCACAGGCAGGGACACCTTCCACTATCCCAGGTTGCTCCAAGCCCCATCCAACCTGGCCCTGGACACTTCCAGGGATAGGGCAGCCACAATTTCTCTGGGCAACCTGTACCAGGGCCTGCCCACCCTCATAGCAATGAATTTTTTCCTAATACCCAATCTGAATCTACTCTTTCACTTTGAAGTCGTTCCCCTTTATCCTGTCACTACATGCTCTTGTAAATTTGATTCCCATGAAGAGAATCATGCTTAGAAATTAAGTATCAACACAGATTATGACTTTTCCAGTGAACAAAATAGCCCAATAAAGACCTGGCTGTTGCATCCATAACAGAGCAGAACTATGACAGTGTAGAAATAAGCTTTTAATAAAGGTCTGGTTTCAGTATACCTTGAAAAACCACTTCCATGGCAGCGAAGAGCTTTCCAGCAAGAATGTCTGGTATTTATAAAGTTTCCTTAAAAGTTTTCCTTTGGACCATTCTTTGTCTATCATGTTACACAAGCTTGCATATGCTTTTACCTTTCAATTTGTAAAAAAAACACCAAACCATCTATTTTACAGGTGTCAGTAATCTAATTCCCTAGAGACATCAGGATACATTTATATTAAAATAAATATGAATTGATATCAAGATGACTGTTTTCTTTTAATGAGTTATTAGAAGTTTATTAACCTGATTTGTTCTGTTTCCTCTTGGGGCTGCCAATCGAGGAGACAAAGTCATGAGCAGTGGGGCCCAGCCCATTGCGGTCTCTCCAGTTATCAGATTCACTGCCACTTCCCAGGTGCTCCCGACTGCTGGACCGTGACAGAGACATTGATGAACCCTGCAAATCACAAAGAGAAAATTTGGGCAGAAAACAGAGGTTTCATTGTGACTCAGATGTTTTCTTTGAAACAGCTCAGTTGAAAAAGCCCCAGCTTTTAAAGCTTGCAAACATTCTTTTGGCAGTTGATCAATAGTGAAATAATTGTAAACCGGACACGAAAACAGCAGGTGTGCTTAAAACATACACAGTTTACAGTTTTTAAGCAGGAGTTATTTAAAGACCATGATTCAAAACAAATTGCTTGGTATTTCCAAGTTTGTTTCCAAAACATTCCACGGTATCATATTCCCACACAAATTCTAGACAAAGCAGTCTATTGACTACATCCCTTCACAGGGGAAAGAACATTTGTCTGAAGATAAGTGGCTCAAGTACACAATACTACAACAAAAATTCTGCAATGGTTTGTGAGTTTATAGTTGCTTTTGGGTTTTTTTAAATAGATTTTCATATTTTTGTAAAATACTAATCATCAACTGTCATCACTGCAGGTGAGAATGTTCCAAAATAAGGTAACAGTATTCACTGGGGACATACCCCAAAGACATTGATACCACACACACTAGCTAAAAATTGTGGAAGTGAACAATTTAATTCTACACAGTTCCATCAAACTGCAATTTAAAAGTATCACCTAGAACACAGCACTCTTTTATACTATTCAGTAAAACTGACACCACAGAAGAAACAAGGTAAAAGCTCCTTGTCACTGGTAAAATCAGGAATGTATGACCTATAATTAGTATGGCTCCAGAAAAGAAGAACGGCAAGGATTGACTTCAAGTCTTACAGACGACTAAGAAGAGACAGGGCCTCTACACTGGATCATGGTGAAGACTAAGAGTTGTCCAGAAAGGTGTCATCCAATGTTTAATACCACAGCAAAGATGAAATATGTTTAGTGAGCTTATTTTACAAATTGACTTCCCAGCCATTAAACTACGAAACCAACATAGTTCAAAGGCTTCAGCACATGACTCTCAAAGGTACACATGCATGAAAGTGTGCTGATACTGTCTCCAATACAAATGATTTCAAAAACTACTAAACAGAGAAGAACACAAGGAATCCAAGAATTTCAGCCTCCCCAGATTTTTCCACAACAGCTCATACCAAACAATGGTAACTGGAGTTCTAACACAATATTGTTTCACTGGAGAGGGATGCAGTGGTCTGTGGTCAGCTCCTGGGCAGTCTCCAAGAGACTAAGACACAATGTTCTTGGTAAGAATGACAGACCCACTTAGAGATTTTAGACATCATGGTCTGGGGAAAAAGCCCCACTCCAGCTCAACCAATACAGAAAAGTATGCAAAAAAAAAAAATTCACATAATTTGGTTGTAGCTTTTCCTTGCCCCTAGCTACTACTGCTTTTTGTGCATCCAAGTCTATTACATGTAGCTGAATGACTCAAAAAGTTGACATGTCAAGTGGAGAACACCAAGGCACATTTTTATTGCGGTTGAATTTCTCTTTCCCATCAAAAGATAGGTATATCCTAGAGAAAAGCTGCATAAACATACCACTAACATTTTATAGAAGTAGGACAGAAAAAAGTGCCTATATGAAAGTTGGGAAAGATTACAGCAAGGAAATACTAAAAAAAAAAAAAAAATCAACTTCAGAATGCCTTTAAAAAGAAAGGAACAAATTTCCCACAAGATTCCGATGCTGGGACTCTGAAGAGACTTGTTGGACTCTGGCTGCCTTCTGCCTGGGAAATTTCTGGGCCCAGTGAATAGTGAAAGTTGTTAATTCTACAGCTTCATCACCATCAGACAAGCTGCAGACATTTCTTGGTCTGATGTTCTGCTCCACCATGCAGTGATTCACATTATATAGTTTATCTGTTATGTATACAATGTTTTCATTAGGCTACAAAATTTCCACTGCTTGTTTGCAAGGACAGCCACTTAGGCCCATAAGTTGTTTTAAATTTGTTTAAACAACTATATATTTTAAGCAGACTTTTATGCTCTATGACTTGTATCAGATCTATAAAACAGATATAACCGTGTGTGTTGGGCTGAATGTATTCCATATGCCTTAATATTTATGTAAGAAGCATTTTTCACCATAAAATATATTCAGAACGTTAAAAATCTTATCTGCAAGACTTCTTTTTACAGAGTTTATAGACATTTCTCAAGAGAAACAACTGTATCACCCACTAAAAACAAACTTCCTTTACAATATACTTTTTTATACCTCATATGTAGTTGTCATAGATGGCTTGTATGATACATGATTCGCTCTTCGTAGTTCCTTGATAGTTTCTGCAGGCATAGATTTAGAGAACCCCAAACCACTCCATGTATTTGTTGGAGTTCTCACTTCTGTTACAACTGGCTTCTTTAACATAGCTGAAAAAACACAGAGACAAATCAGTAAATCTCAGCTTTAGTAAAGGTACTGAGAGAATAATCCTGCAGTCATGAAGGCTAACAACTTCAGCCCAAACAGCAAACTCCAAACACCTCCACTTGCTACCCAGTTTGAATCCTACTCTTCCATAAGGCAGTTTGCTCTGTCACAAGATAGTTAAGCCCCACAGGGCTGCATGGAAGCCAAAAGAATCATACCTGTTTCAAAAAGAGGAGCTTCCAGTTTTCTTTTGATGTGAGGCTCTTTGGTTTATTTTTTAACAGGGTCAAAGATATGGCCAAGTCCCTTATCAATTTTGTAACTTAATTTATCCCTGAAGCATGTAGTCAGTTAGCCAATACGATCACCAACTTAAAGCTTAATTTGCATCCAAATAAAGGCAAGTATTACAGTTATGAGCTCTCTGAAAACAGTATTGATAATTTGCACATCAATATACTTAAACATCCCATCTGCAAACCATTTATACTGTATTTTATACTATGTTCCTATTAGAAAATTTTTGGAACATAAAACTAATGCACGAGTGTTTCACTACCAGTTTCAGATCTGATTATTAATCTGATTAAAAATCAAATTACAAAACTGAAACTTCAGAAAATCATTTCAGCCATGTACTAATAAACTTTTCAAAAGCCACTGTTCATGCACATACCTTTGGTTGCTAGTAGTTTCTTCTGTTCATAGTCAAATGCCTGAAAATGTAACATGCAGAAATAGTTTAATTGCTGTTCTAAATAAATGTCATTCCAGTACTCATCTCTTTTGAAAACAAAGGTTTTTAAAGTGGCCAGTAAGTACATCTAGGAGAATCCTGAAGTACTGCTCAATAATTTGACAAGTCCAATTACAGCCTTAGTTACTGAAAGTGTTCACTGAGAAAGATTTTAAATAACTATCCAATACCCATCTGAGTGAGGCTGCAGCAGTATTTACAAACTGTTTAGACAGAATATTTCTTTAATTTGTTTTTAATAAGGCATTTTTCAAGCATAGTTACTCTTCCTTAACCATCTATTCTCAGCACTTAAAACATTGCTCAACAGTCCAAAAAAGACAATATATATCTCAGCAAATCTAGGCACCACAGTTATTTTTAATAATCTTTCAAGTTTATTTCTCCTCCACACACTCATCTTGTGAAAGGAAAAGAACTTAAGTTTTGAGAGAATTTAAAAAGTGCTTGTATCTGTAGTACCTACAACAATGGAAGATCTGAAGTTTAGACACCCCTGGTTAAATAAGCTACACTTGGTTGAACTACAAATTCGCAAGTTTATACACACAATACTACAAAAACGCAGCATTAGCCTGAAGTGTTACATTCTCCACCTAAAATAACTAGAGGAATAACTAGGGGAAAGACCTACTTCATCTTGTCATGTTATATCTGTAGGGAAAACTACCCTGTTACTGTTGCCTGACAAACAGTCAAAGGGGTGTCCCACCTTGGGAAAATCTCAATAATATGGCAGTGGTTTATAGTAGTAGGCTATAGTAACCAACGAGTAACGGTACAAGAAAGAAGAAAAAGGAGTACATGCACAGATTGACATTTGTATAGCAAACCCACAGTATTTATGCCCCATATATAAAACCTGAAGCTAGAAAAAAAAAAATGTGTTGACACTGCTTATGAAAAGTTGTAAAATACCTTTTGCAGAAATAATTCTCTCAAAGCAACAACATAAGATTTCCTACAGGCAAATGGTGCCTGTGTAGACTAATATAGCCACCCAGCTTTTCTGTACCTAAATTTTTCTTATTCAACAGAAGAATCAGAGCTTTACTATTTTGAAAAATTTTCATTGACAACCCACTCTTCAGTTGAAAGAGTTAATGAGTTGACTGTGAATGCATTTACTGAAATAGTAATGTCACCAGTCACCTTGGCTCTCTGACAATTTCACTCATCAGCTATCAGGTTTCATGCTGGAATGGGCTTTACTCAGGGGGAGGTACCTGCATATTTACAAAGGAGGGCTGCGTGGCCAGCCGTGCTCGCTCAGAGTTGTGCTGGGCAGCTGCTGCTCGCTCCGCTGCCCGCTCACTGCCAGGAGCCTTCTTGTCAGCCACGGGGCTCTCGGGAGCGCTCAACTCTGCGTCTGAGAGCAGCCTCTCTGCAGTACTGCGGGGCAAAGGCACCGTTAGCTCAGCCTTCCTCTCCACAGCCAGTGAACATTCAATGCAGTGTTGATGACTGAGCTTTTCCCGGAGAAGTTTGCAGTAAAATTCAAGACATGCAGCACACAAACATCTTCTAGCAATACTTGCAAAAGTTACGGCTCTCCTGTACCTGTTTGTTGGTGAAAGCAAGCATGTATTGCTCCTTCCTCTATTACCATTTGAGAGGCAGAGTTTAGGCTCAGTTTTGAGCTGCCTGGCATCTGGAATTATTGCATGCCTTGCTCAGGCCAGCAGTTCTAATGGGTTAATAGTTGTAGGATAAAGAGATTGCATAACAGGGGACTAAGAAAGTTAACACAGGTGCTGCTTCCTTTTAAAGCCTCAATATCTGCCATCCTACATGTCTTCAAGAACTGCAGTCCTATATGCCTACATTACCTCGTAATGTAATATTTTTTTGGTTTTCTTCCCCCTAAAAAATCAGTCACATTTTAAGGTACTCTAGAACAGTAATGTCTTACTTCATAGCAAAGTGATCATGTTGTAGAAGCTGTAAATTTCTACCCCCCAAGAATATGCCCTAAGGAAACTGAGCACTGTGTCCTCAGAGAAAAGAACAAGGCATACAAACAACTGACTGACATACAAACAAGTGAATCTGGTTAGCAGGAATTCTTGGATTTCTAAACTAAGAGGGCAGAATTAATAACATACATATCATAGCTTTACCAGTGTAAATAAATGAAGCAAAAGAAAATATGCCTCTCAAAAGAACAGTGATCAACAGTTCCCAAAAGAAATAGTGAAAACACAAGTACATCAGACAAAAACATTGCATTAAGAACAAAACCTGCGTTGCCAAGATGTATTATGACTCAAAAGAGCCTTTCCCACTGCTGTCTCATTAAAAAAAACAACCCAACCAAACACTGAGGCAAGTGTTTGAGAACATGCTGTTGTGCCCTGAATACAGCTTTTCTAAGAAGAAAACAGTCTTAGGTACACACAAAAGGAAAAAGCTGTCACTTAGGAACTACTGTCAAAGCAATCAATAAAAAAGCAAAGTGCAGAAATACATCCTTTAGAAACAAGTAATGAAGTTCCTCTTTTGTGGGAGAAGGAAAACATTTATTTTCTTAAATGAAAAAAACACTTAGGATGTACAAAAAACATTCAAAGTTTTCAGTTATCAGACAAATGGAGCTATACTGACACCTAATATGATTAAAAATCAAGGCCAAATTAAATTAGTTCTTTGAGTATCTTATGACTGAACCACCCCTCCTATGCACAAAAACACATTAAGTAATTTTGTATTGCGAAAGCTCCACTAATCTGTATTTATGGAGTCAACTTACTGCAAGTGAGAGTTTTTGGTGCCCTGCAGTAATTCAACTGTTTGCCTCTTAGCACAGGCCTGCTTGGAAGAGCTCATCATCTGCTTCAGATCACTGGTATTTGCTGAATGAGACGGACTTCTTGGCATGCCCACTTCTACAAAAGCATCATTGCAACCTACAAGATCAATAAGAAGGAGAGTTAAACAAAAACCCTTTTATGTTCTAACGAACTTATTGAAGCAATGACAACTATGGGACAAAATCTGCTCTTCCTCCTCACAGAACTGTTGTAGTCTTCTTGGTCTAGGTTAAAAAGTCAGGTACATAAGTTCAAATGCACGGAAGAGGTGTTAGCATTCACATACATCATAAACAACTAAGCATTCTCTACTTTAAAATATTTATTTTAATTAATATTAATTAGTATTAAATGTGAAAACTGACAGTTAGAAGTGACTAAGAATTCTGAACAAATTTGTGTTTGTTCTACACAATTTTCTGCAATAACGTTCTCAAAGGCATTAATTATTTTCTTTAGTTAAAAAGCAAAATAAAACACCATTTAAACCAGCAGACATTGTTTTAAGCAAAGCTGTTAAGCTGCTGCAAAAAATACTGAAATCCTTATAGGTTATTTCCCTCTGTTCCTAGGGAATGAGTGAAATGTTACAAGTGCATTAGGTTAATTTAAGGTGTTTTTTCATCAAGAGCACATCTCAGTTGCTACAACTTCTACTTGTTTTCTTTAACAATGAACCCGGGACATTGAGGATTATTTTCCTGTAACATGGTTGCAAAACACCTCTTTGTTTCACGAACCTTACAGAGACTGCAGCAACACTACCAAAGGAATGCCATGTCCAAACCTTACCTTCTTCACTATTTGACTTGGCAGCTACTTGTTCTGAGGCACCATGAGTACTTGTTTGCCTCACCGGATCGCTGTGGTTTGTGCTCAACACGTTTTCTCCCAGCGATGTGGCAGACAGTGCAGCATACTTGATATTTGAGGCCTGAAACAATTGTCAAAAATCACAAAAGTGAATGTTATGCTTAAGGAAATATTGAAACAATTTCCCTTTTCCATCTGTGCCGGAGAAAAATAAACCCATTCCCAGTACAGGAGGGCAATGTGTTTGAATGTTCCATTTTTCCATCTTTCAAGTCTTATTTGAAAACATTACTTTTATGTTTAAAAATGTAAAGGCTTTAGGTACATACTAATATGACTAGTTTTCTCTTTCAGTTTTCCCTAACACAGGTCTAGCACAAAGAGATCTGATTCTCCAGAGAGAATATGACCTACCTTTACATGACCATTTAAAGAGGGTGAGCCTTTTTTACTCTCTGATTGCATGCCGTTAACATGGACTTCAACAGGAGTCAAGCCTGGTGGTGGAGATGGAGTGTTTTGACTATAATTAGGCACTCCAGACAACAGAATACTAGTTAAAGTTGCTTGGGCAGTAGATGGTATCATTAGGTGTGGAATAGCAGAAAAACCTGGAACAAAATTGGGTTATGCTCTCATTAAGTTTCTCATTTAATTTTCTCAGCCATTATATTACTTTATATAAATATTTTGTAGCTATGATACACTGCTAAAAAGTTTCCATTAGAATTACATGCCAACCACATAATGCTTTATCTAACCATTACTGGATAGGTTAACTTAGTTTTCTACATAAAACAGAGAATACATCTCATGTGACCACACGTCCTAAGTTTATAATAAGTTATAACTTTAAATTTCCATATTTATTCAGCCACGTTGAGATAAATGTAGGAATTAAGATGAATTATTCTGGACTCATCAACTGTCATTCTAATGACTTAGAGTTGCACAGATCATGTAATTCACAATAAACTTCCACCAACCTGTAGTGTTTGTGTTAGCAAGAGATGTTGCCCATAACGTGGGACTAGGAGTACCTGAACTTGGACTCTGCAAGGGGCTCACAGAGCTATTAAGGGCATTCAAAAGAGAGTTTGGAGCAGTTGAGGTGTTGACTGACAGGGCTGTTGGACCTAAAAGGCCTTCAAAAAAAAAAAAAAAGAGGGCAAGAGAATATTTAGCTAAGACCTACAGAAAATCATCCCCCAAATGCATTGCTCTCTCCCAAAGTGTTCCCTCAAACCAGTTCTTCATGTAAGAATATTCATAAGCTCAGCACTACCCACTTAAAAGGTAAAAAACCCAACCCCTCAAAGTGCAGGAATGACCAGAACAGTCACGAAAGCAGCACTAAAACCCACAGTCAAATGGCATGAACACTTGCCCCTGTGTGAGCCCAAGGAAGCCTGTGACACAAAACTACACAGCACTCCTGGGTGGCAGGGCAAAAAGGAGCATGGTGGTTCCATGAGAACGCAGCGTTTCATGAACCAGTGCCAAGATTTGCCACCAAATTCTTCTGAGACTGCTTGGCTTTCTATAGATTTATCATACAAAGGTATTTGCAGATCTTGAAAATAAAATGGTAATTCCAGTCTGGATTTTGAGCTGCTTCTATAAAATTACTAATTACTATTCTATAAAATGGGAAGCTTACACATTTCTGTCCTAAATTGAACACTCACAAGTTAGGTCTAAACTAGAAGCAGTAAGATGCAGCCAGAACTGAAACGTGCTGTTAGCTGTGTTAACTTCCCTGGTACTGACAACAGGCTTAAGTACCTACACAAATTCAGGACAGCCTGAGACACCACATTGCTGAAGAAGTTGTAAAAGCCACATCCTACCTCACCTGTATTTCCCTCTCTTTCACTTTCAGCTGAGTGGTTCCAGTGCTTCCAGAAATTGTTTTCTACAGGCATGAGTCACACACCTGATTATAAAAACTTTGGAGGAAGTTTTATGACAACAATCCCTTGAATGGCCAGATGCTGTTGGAATTCTCTATTGCCTTAACATGATTTCTTACACAAAACACACATCTGGTCCTTTTTATTAGCGAATTAAGTTCCAAACAAATATATATCCCTTAAAAGATATAAAAATATAAATGTAATAAATGCATACCAAGCCCAGTGAGTCCTAGTCCTGCTGAGGACAAAATATCCAAACCAGGACAAGACAGACCAACAGGGCATGAAACAGTAGAGGGAGTTGATGCTACGGTGACTCCACTACTTTCAAGTCCCAAGAGACATTTCCGTGCCTCGTACATATTTAAGGCATTTCGTTCAACACTTTTTACAATCACAGACTGTAGGGGAAGAAGACAACAACAAAAGAAAACCAACAGAAGAGGAAAATAAGTGAGTAACACACCTCCATAACATGGATCTGCAACACAGATAATTCTCCTTTATACTCCTCCATGGGTGTCAGCAGTGTGAGAGAACATGAGCTAACATCTATTACCAGCTAGTCAAACTCAGTGGCCTTGATAGTAGGTTTGGGGATTTCATACGCACTTGCAATGAGAATGATGGAGGATGTTTCTGCCTAAGACAATGAATTACTATTGCACCTTGGTGTTATTTAGCACACCAAATGTTAAAAGCCCTGAGATCTAGATAAGTGGATCAATAATTAAAATCTTATCTTCTCTTTTACCCGAGGTCTATACCTTGAGTGGGACAAGAAAAGTTGTTCACATTAATTTCAGCTATTAAATTCACAGCTGTCTGAGAATAAAGTAATAAATGCCTGGAAAGTTAAATGACAAAAAAACATTGTTTCTTTGAATTGATTTTATGTATCCCCACATAGGGAAGCTTACCTACTGACACAATGGTATGATCACTCAGGATTTCAAATTTTTGCCTGCTGTGGCATTATATACAACCACACAGACAACTGCAGTCCCCTATCCATACACACCTGAATGTTTTACAACAAACCCCTCTCTTAGAAGTATTTTGTATTTCTGCTTTTCATGGCTCTTTTCAACATCCTGCATATACCACCACCTTTTCTTACAGTCACATTATTTTTTTTTATTTGCTTTTTGTTTTATTCTTACTGCTTAAGAACACTGATTATTTCAGATGAATTTCCTTAAAAACCAGTCAAGAGTAGTTCTAGTCAGATACAATTTATCTCCTCATAACTTATTTCCTTTATCAGTATATTCCACACAAAAGCTAACTTCTGTATTATCAGACATTTAATGAAAGTCAAATTATCAGCAAGTAGAGCTGCTGGATTGTTTAAACTGATATTTCAGGCACAAAATATACATGCCTTTTACAAGTTTATGATCCACTAAGTCAGAGAGGAAGAGCACACGTCAGCTCATCAGCTCTACAAAGTTACCAAGAAAGGCTAAAAGGAATATATTAGGTTTGCACAAACCTTGCTTGGTTGCTTTGGCTTAGGCTTAATGCTTATGAAGACATCTAACTGCTCCATTAGCTGTGTTATAAACTGTGGTTCTACTTCAATTTCTTCCTTCATATCAAACATGAGCACAAGGGGAAGGCAACCCTGAAAAGAAAGGCACAAAAAATTCCCAACACTTAAAACTGACCCTTTTACCATGAAAATGTTAGCAATAAACTGAAATACAGACATTGTACCATGATACCAGAAGTTCAGAAAAAACAACAAGGACGAAATTTTAAGGGAAGCCATTTCCTTGTATGCAAGAACACAGGTGTATCTTTCTGCCCTGAGAGTCTGAACAAACAGTTCAGTAGTGCAAGGGGGAAAGGATTCGTTAAATATTTGGCATTCCAATCAGCACATAGACACCCTGATTAGTCATTTATACAGAGCTGAGGTGTCTTGAGGATTCAAATTCAGAAACCACTACCACTTATCAAATCAGAACAATGTCTTGTCAGGAATTGATAGCAGGACTCATACCGAAATGTCTTCAGTTAAACTATGTCTGAGATAAGGAAACACAATTTTAAAAGCTGCTTTGTGAGTCACCATTGCCTAAGTCTTCACTTTTACCTTTCTCATCCCCTGTCCCAGATCAACTAGATAAGTGTTTTCCAGTGATGTGGATGACACCTGTAACACACTTGAAATACTAAAACTTCAGAGCATTAAAAAAAAAAAAAAAAAAAAAAGGCACTCCTAAAAAAGGCCCAGACTGGTGAAACAACAAAAAACTCAACAGTCACAGGGTACCTAGAAACGATCAGATTGCTTCTTCTCATAAAATAACAAAACTAGAGAGTAAAAAAAAATCAGTGAAAAACAAATCCTACTTCTGGTGAATTTAGATGCACAATAAACAGGATCACATGTGTTAGGGAAAAACCCATGGTAAGATAGACTGTCAGAAATGGGCTGTCTTCATCAGTTTCCTGCTTTGGCTTCAGAAGGCAAAGCAGCAAATTGGTGTATTTAGTCTGCAGATCACTCATTCAATATAATCTAATATTAAATACCACTTGTCAACACTACCACCTATGGCTGCACAGGACTTCCAAAACCTCAATTAAAGCAGTTTTAACTTCAGGAAAATTAAAGCAAGGCATCTGAAATATTATGACCACAGGAAGAGTGACAACACAGCTTGACTGCACAATATGAACTTGTCTGAAAAGATTAATTATGGATATAGCATATTTAAAACAACCAAAAATCAATAATCAAGGAATTAATGGTAACAATGCTGAGAGCATTTCATACTTGGATTTCCAAAATCTTTCTGTAAAAAACTTGCAGAAAATAGTATCAGAAGATCTCACCAAAAGCCTGCTGAATGAAATTGCAACTAAAGGTTAACAAGAAAAGCACAAAACTTTCAAGTTGAAATGTTAGGTTTTATGAGTATATTAAAAGGCTCTTCCCCGCCCCCCCCCCCACCGTTTCATTATTCTATGTTTAGAGCACCTACACGAAGATGATGGGAGGAACAGGAACACATAATATTCTTTGACAAGAACTGAATTAAAAAACCCTAAGTCGTCAATGTAGTCTATATCTAACTATAGTACAGTCCTCATTATTATATGAAAAACTAGCAAAAAGAAAGTCTCAATAATTTTTAATGGCAATCAAAATACAGCTGAAACCAATGGCTTTGGTCTGAGGGGAAAATGGAGAACAAGAACATTTTAAACAAGACTTGTTTTATCTACAAAACTGGAAACAACAGTTTCAGGACATGCAAGGTCTATGAGTTCAAAGAGACCAAGTTTCCTGGTCTGTACACTTCCTCAAAGGTGATGGGAGATGTAGTGGATGTTATGAGGGCCACAGTATCACTGTGGCTGTGATACTATAAAAAAAATGGAAGACTGCAGAATGACTAAGTATTTCCTATGGTTTCCCAATTTCATTGAAAATTTGCCTACATGGGAGCTAAGAAATTTCTGACATTTCTTCTCAAAAGAAACTTACTTACCTGACAAACACAAAAAAGACAGGTTGGCAAAACAAAACACAGTCCATCATCCAACGACAACAGAACACTTCAAATATCTGCCTGCACTCCGAAGCATTTTGTTACCATAAATTTAAATTGCTTGTGTTGCATTTATATTACCAAGGTAATTTTTCAAATTATCTTACCAGAGATTACAAATACTTTAGATAACTACAAACACTGACAAAAATAGAGCACTCAGTTGAATCAACCTTTTGCAGTGTGAGTAGCAATCCTCCCTCTCTAAGGCTAACTTACATTTGACACATAAATACATGCAGAATGAGCACATTTTCTATAATCTGGCAATTTTTTCATGCAAGTCACACTGAAAGTATTTACCATGAGATATTGCCTAGCAAGACAGACAGACTCAATTGTGCCCTGGAGGTAGACAGTGGATTTCTTCTGTGGGTTACTAGGGTCGGGGAAGTGGATCTGAGCACCAGTCCTCTGCATGATATGTTTGATGTTGCTGCCATTTCGACCCATCATAAAGAGATGATGCTGTGCTGCGATGTCGAGCTGTGTGCTCACAGGGATTGCAGAGGCCAGGCTCCCAGCCAGGTGTTCCAAGAGCATGGCTGTTCCTTCCTGGGGGGAAATGAAGCAAAGTGGTGAGACAGTGCTCACAGGCATACAAAATATTTCAGAGGGCTTCCTTGCTTGTCATGCACTCCACAGGCAAGATAAACAAAATACTGTTTGGTTTAAATCCATGATTGATTTGTTAAAGGTGCAGCATTTAATTGCCACTGAAAAAGGCAGTAAGACAATGTCACACAGTTTGGTCCCCACAGACCTGTGGCCACACGTGGCTATAAGAAAGTCAACGAAGATTTATTTGTCTAAGTATAGTTGCAACATTTGTCTTACAGTTCTGGCCCAAGATGTTCATATTGCCTTGAGATACACCCATCCTGGACCACATCAATCTCTCCCACTGCTGGTTCTCAACACCAACACTTTATTTTATTAAGATAAATAGGCTCATGGCAGTTCTTGTTTTTGACTGTCAAACTCACATCTCCTCCAGTGCTGGTTTTGCAAGGCGAGTTTTACTGACTGCTTGGGCAGCTTTCAAGGTTATATATTTGAGTGCATGTTGAGAAGAGCTAAGCATGAAAAATTTAAGGTGGGAGGTGTGTTCTGTGGTTTTTGTTTTCTTGTTTTTTTCTTTTTTAATTAAAAGATGGGTAAGATCAGAACATATTTCAGAATTGCTGGAAACCTGAACAGTGTGCAAGAAATGAAAACCAGATTAAAACCTTATCACAAGCAATGCTAAATCCTAAACCTACAACTATTTTGTATGCTTTTTCACACTTCATCTATATCAGTTAAAAAAAAATTTAAAAAAACCAAGACCTCAGATTTTCCAAGTGATTATACAATAACATGTACTGATGAGGCAGGATATACCACCAATACTCTTCTTAGGTATCTAAGTTATGAATATATGACATGCAGAAACTGACTTAAGAGCACACATTACCTTCACAGCACTAGTGTTATTTTGTGACCCTCTGACAATGACTGTAGCACCATACATTCGAGAGCGTTGTTTAAAGGAAACTGAAATATTATATGTCTGACATATATGCTGAATTGTGGGAGAATTAGGATCTGGGATGGGTTGGAGAATTCCAGCAATAGGCAATTCAAACATGAGTACCAATGGAAGCAGCTCCTGCAACAACATTGAACAGCAAATATTGAAAACCAAAATCATACTCACTAATCTACAACTTTATTCCTCAAACACATGTTGGTCAGTCATGATTAAACTGACATAATAGATCTTCTGCCCAGAGTTCATTGATAAAAATATCATGTCATCAGCAGGAAAATGACACCAACTTTTCCAGGGACACTGGAGTGGGTTTTTTTTGCATACACTTTTTTTTATTTACTCTTTGTTTGGGTTTTTTTCCCTCCAAAATAGCAGAGGCATTTGCAATTATGAAGCAACAAGAAAGCCAAATAAATTGCCATACTTATCCATGCAGATCTACAAACAGGCCAGTATTTGCAAAACTTGCTAGAGAAGTCTCTTTTCTATCATGGATTACTGGAACCCTGAAGTCAGCTACAAAGCTAAGGAAACAGGAGCCTCCTTCGTGACTGTCAAGACCAGGGTCGTGTAAGAGACGTATCTGACTAAACAATTGCAAGGAACTTGTCATAATTTATTTGATTTACAATTAGTCATGCCAAAATACACAGAGGAGTCAAAACTAGATAGAAAGGATAGAAAATTGCTACAAGTGGAGAATGGCACTTAATTCCACCAAATTATTTACAAAAATTACACATGAAAATGACTCAAATTTAAGAGGCAGCAACTGCCTTTCCTAAGTCACACACTCACACAGGATGCCTGAGCTTCTATAGGCCATCTGTGGTGGGTAAGGTAGGATGTAATGTTCAACAACAGCACGGAATAATTTACATCTTGTTTATACTGTAGACCTCTTGTTCTTGGCCTTGTTAAAAATTTGGCCAGAATGTGAATCACTGTTATAATACTCTTCGTATATTACTCAGATGGATACTCACATTTGTTCCTATATTTCTGCTGTCATAAGACACAACCAGACAGCCCTAGGGTTCTCAAATCTAAATAGTTAGGGTTTTTTCCCTTTCAGGTGTTTTCAAGGGAACACTATCCTAAAATAGACTATTACCCGAATTCTAACTCTTGCAGACTCCACTCCAGCTGGCTGTCCGGCAATAGACACCTGGAAGAGCAAGAATACAGGAAACATTGCACCACATTTCCAAATGAGGCATTGGAACAGTTATTCAGATACCAGCATTCTCCTTAAAAAAGAAATCTATAAAAAAATCAATGCTTATTTCATACCTGGTGACACCCTAAGTGTTCTCTAAACACTAGCTGAAAACCATAACCTGTTTTAAAACAAATAATCTATGCGTGTTACAGCATCTTAGGCTACATAGGTTTAAGTGACTAAAAAAAACCCAGATATATGAAACAATACAGTGATTTGGCTCAATTAGTGGAATTACTACACGCGCTTAATGCTCATACTCAACAACAGTAGGTTTTCTTGAATGTTTTGAAATTACTGTACTTTGGTCAGCAGCCATCAGGATGCACAAGAGGGAATTCTAAAGACAATGATGAGGGACTTGGAAGTGAACATCCCAGAAATATTGAACTGTTACAATAGGACATTCACTTTTGCTAGCAATCCACTAAGATTAGTCTTCAACTAAGTTACACCATAAACAAATAGCAAGAAGATATAATCAATATGCTGAATAAGTCAGGTGTTGATCAAGAAAAAAAAATACACCAAAGCAGATCTTTTCATACTGCTTCTCTACCATTCACATCAAGTTGTTGACTTCTGTATGTGAAAAATAATTTCAGCTTTAAAAAATTAAAATGATTCATGAGCCAGCACAAATTGTTTCCATCTGTTTTTAAAATTTGCTCAACTTAGGAAGCCCTGCACTTTCCATGAAGTGTAAATATCAAAAATCTCTTTCCCTGAACATGAACTCACCATCCCCAAAAAATCCATACTGACGAAAGAAGTTGAGAAATGTTTTATACTCTCAGGAATTACAATATAAATGAGCTCAGTATTAAACAATACTTACTTGGTTGCTTTTCTCTGCTTGATTATTCCTATTAGAATCTGGAAAATGGATATGGCATCCTGTTTCCTCCATCACTTTCTTAATATTATTGCCACCTTTACCTATCACATGAGAATGTTCTGTATGTGAAACATCCATCTTCAAGGTTACCCGATTGCTCTGCAAATCAAGCACCCATGATTAGACCTGTTCACAGCAGAACTTGAGTATTTAGGAGCAATGTAACTTCCAGAATGACATCCAAAATTGTATCTCCAAAGTGCTTTGGCCATGGCTTAGCTTCTACCCAAGGATGATGTTTCTGATACAGATCATAATCGGATGCTAAGCTAGCCACGTTTTCTTACCAGTGAGGAAATAACATGGCAATGAATACCCCAAAAGATGCCTCTCCAAAAAATGTCTAAGACTTGTAAAAGGCACCCAAATTTTTATCAACTGTCCGAAGTGTCCTTTTGCAGTCCATTCTAATTTCTTTTAGTTCTGTGTTCTTTCAGTTGCAGTCACACACCCCTGTCTGATCTGACAGGATCAATGAAGACTTTGCAAATCAAAGCCGTGGGCCAAAGTAACATGTTTTTCTTCCTTTAACATGCAAGTGTTCTGGTACATGGATTTTCAAAATACATAAACACTGCCTACAGCTGCTCTTAAAAGCTATATTGTTAACAGTCCATAATAATGTTGTTAATAGTTGTTCAAACAATGGTGCTTATCTCTGGACTGTTCCTTTTGGCAATCTGCTCAGAGACTCAGAAAACTGCCATATAACTACACAGGAGCCATACACACTGCCCCAAAAGACCTGCTACTGCAAAAAAGTAAGATCTGATGAACCTAAGAGAGCCTTGGCCAAGATCCAATATTTTAGATATTCTGGTCCTAACGCTTCAGAGTGCAAGAACACAGTAACAGTTAAAAATAAAACTGCATGAATGCTCCTAAAATTCAACTTCCAATAAAATTTTAGGTTCTCTGAAGTGGTTGCATAATCTAGTGTTTGCAATGAAGCTGTATTTTCAGATTTTTAAGTAAAAAACCCAATTCAGTGAACAAACCGTGCATGCTTTTAGCCATATGGCTGGAAATATTGTTTCTATATACTTCAGATATTGAAAAGCTGCTTTAAGCAAGTATTTTCTTGAAGAATGTTTAAATATGTGGATATACACCAATGCCAACATTTTAAGACATATATTGCAGAATTTGTTTCAGAGCATCCATAAATATCGTCTCTTTAGTTGTACCCATTAGAGAGATCAATGTCATCACAAAATTAGGGGTTAAAGTGTCATTCTAAATAAGTTTCTTACTTTTGTGTCCAAGACAGACATGATTTTCTCTTTTGCTTCTTTAACATTTTCCTTTTTTCCAGAAACTTTGATATGGGGATCTATAAAAGAAATAAAAACTTGTAAGAAAAATACAGTAAAATATCTCTCAAAAGATTTCCTAATTGCCTAAATAAATTTGAACCCCTTAATTACAGTTCAGTGATAAACTGTACCACCAACCTTTGGGATTCAGCTAGGAACCAAATTGTTTCATCCCTTCAAGCCCCATGATCAGGATTACCAGGTGAACTCATTAAACATGATAACCAAATGAAAATTAATAGGGATCAAATGCCAAATGTACATCACAGTATTATAAACATTGTCTGCAATACAACTACATCCCTAAGCCATCAAGTCTTGTGAAACAAATAAGAACAGCTTTTTTTTGGCAGCCTTTCTCAAGCTTAACACAGACAATGTCTAAGGGAAGCCCCAAACTCAAACCCTCCCTCAGCATCCCTTCATTACATTTAAAGAGTCTCTAGAACTTATCCTCTGCACTTTTAACCTGGCACTAGAAGGTGTCTCCACCCGAAGTCTTCTGATTTCAGTTACCAAATCAAATTTAAATAACACTTGAATAAATCAAATATTTAAAGTGCCAAATACATAAATTAACATTTGTTACTAAGCTATATAGCCAGGAAGACTTCCAGCTGATAGCAGGTTTTGCCCAGTGAGATCTAAAACAATGATTGTACAACTCACTTGGTTTACATGGTAATTTTCAGACCCTTGCCGTTAAACACCAGAAGGTTTTGGGCTGAGATAACAGCTACAGCTCTGAATCCTGGAAAACACCAGGTCAGAAAGTACAGGACTGGCTTTGGAACTAAATCAAGTATCAATGACTCAAAAAAGTGTGAAATTTGACATTAGCCAGTTTAGCAGCACCATCTGGTGTCCAACGGCCTGAAGTGCCACAACACAAAATTACTGTCAAGACATTAAAATGAAGGTCCAATTAAAACAAAAAACCCCACCCAAATACCACCCACCTTTCTAATTATTAGAAATAAGGATATGATATTGCAGTTGATGCCTCTTTCCCCTGCCCTTTTACAATCTAACAGTAGGGTTTTTTTCTCCTGTGATGCAACGGACTGTTCTCAGAAAAAAAATAATTCTCAACCCTCTTCTGACTCATGAATTAATCTAATTCATTATGCTGGACAGATACGTGCATCTTAGGGAATATGAAAGTAAATATATTCCCAGGGGCAGAAGCAAACATAGCTGGAACACAACATCTCTGCCTTTCCCATCATCTCAATGATTGAAATTACTTCCCTACTAAAGAAACGCCAAATAATACAACTTAGATTGCAAACCTGTTCCATTCAATTGAAAGCTGAAACTGTGTAAGCTTTGCCTGGATACTTTTTACATTCTGACAATAAAAAAAAGCCTCTAGTCTTTACCACTGGAAGTTCTGAGCACATTCAGCTGGGGATGCAGAAACGCTGAAGGAACACAGGATTCACTGCCAACTTTCATGAAAGTCAAGAAAAATGCATCATTTTTGAGTTCTGAGAAACATATTTTATTTTTAAAACTGGAACAACATGGTAGTCACAAAAACATGGTGTGCACACAGAATCTACAGAAGCTTCAAAAATCTGCTGGTTCAGCCTTTTCATGAGGAAGCAAAGTAAAACAAAAACCCAACAGAATAGCCTTAAGGGCAAATTTTCTTTTCTTTTTTTTCGGTTGACAGTAAGCCATGTGGTTCTAATGTGTTTAAGCTGTGAATGATATTTGAAGTGGATGTTGCAGTCAGAAATTCCCAGAAGCAGATCCTAGCACACTATGTGTGCTCCAAATGCTCTTTAGATGCGACCAGAAAAAACACAAGACCAGACCACCATCACCCTGGAGCTGATTTTCACATACTTGCAAACTTTATATTTTAATACACGTTTCGTTATAAATGCGAAAAACATCTGAAATCAAGCCAAATAACAATCCACAAAGCAAAAAGAATCCACTAATGCCAGGGACAACTCTAAAATATGGACCAAATTTTTCAAAATTGGTCTTAAGTACCCTCTCCTTACATGACTTCTCAGTGACAAAGTGCTTGGTCATGGATATGAAGCAGCTCAGTTTTAAGTTAAAGAAATTCTTATTTTGAGACTTGTTCACCGTTCCTTCAGGGACACACGATTTACACTCAGCATCCCCATCAAATTTTGCTGGAGAAGAGTTACTTGTAACTGAAAGGTGTTCAAGCCTTTGAACTGGCTTTGCAGGAATTGAAAGTACATTGAAACTATGTATGGTCTGCAGGAAAACCCACAGGTACCCAAATGAATCAAACAGGTCACTACAGGAATTGATTAAAAATTTAGAGAGACAATTACATCATATGATGTGATTTTCTGTGTATTACAGAAACTAAATTTCTTAATATACCTATGGAATTAGTTTTTTTGCTTTGCAGTTCCTCTGGAAAACGTGGAAAACTCTCTAATGCTTTAGCAGTTTCAGCATCCCAGATTTCTGCCCAATTTCTGACATTTATGTTCACTGGCTCCTATTCTACCATTTCCCTCCTTCCCAAGATTAAAGAACCCACAGTGTTCAAGAATGTCATCAGTGAAGGTCCATCTATACCAATCAAATTACCTATCATTATGCAACTCTTTTCTAAGGCCAATCCTAAATACTCTCTTTGGATCAAGCATTAAGAAAAATAAACTAGAGAACCTGCTTTTTTTCTTTTTTTTTTTTCCTGGCCACTTATTTATTTTCAAACTAAAGAACCTTCTGTTTGTTTGTAAACACTACAGCAAAAGTAGATTTACCAAGAGATAAGTAAAAGGAAAATTTCTTCCAAACTTCTTGCAGTGCAGATCATGCTGTATTTGACCTCAAATGTCTGACAAAAAACCTGTCCCTAATGAATCAGCATTTACCTTCCATTTCAGCTTTCTACTTCGTCTGAACTAATTTGTGGTGAAGTCCAAGATTGGACAGTATCTGAAAATTGTCTTCAGGATCTCTGAGTAGGAATGAAATGACCGAGTAAGGTCTTTGTGCATCAAAACAAGGGAGTAGTTAAAACAGTTGGCTTCAGTGTTCCAAATGCTTTCTGAAGCTGTTGCCACTAGTAAGGAGCTAAATAATTGAGAAGGGTTCCAGACAATTTATTACTTCTTGTCACCACTAACTCGAGGTGTTTAGTAGTTGCATTTGACAAGTGATGTCTGTTTGCTCCTGTATTTACAGCAGTCAGGACTGAACATAAATTTTTTTCCCTGCCACCTACTTTCCAGATGCAACTGTTGGTCCATGGATTAACAGTTACACTTAATTTAGAAAAAAAAAAAAAACCAAACAACACTACCTTGCCTTAGTACTAAGACAAAAATCTTTGTTGGATAAACAGCACCTGCATACAGCCCTAACTAGCATAAAAGCACCCACCAAACAAGGCCAACCAATCCCCACAGAACTGGCTCCTGCTGTGCCTGGGGCCACAACCATGTCACTTGTGTCCAGGTGCTGTTATGTCATTCTTCTCCCTGAGGAACAGGGGGTTTGATGCCTATTTTTATAGGGAAAAAAAAATGCACCCACTTTTTTTTAAAGCTTCTGAACACAACTGTAAGTGTTCTCTATATAAACCTAGAGACAGAGCAAGGAACAGGGACCTACCTTGAAGAAAAAAATTGAGACATCAAAGTTTGACAAAATATTTGTAAACACAGAACTCTAGGGTCTAATGCTTTAAATACAAGTGCAGTATCAGACACTGGAAAAGATCTTGACTCATAAGAAACATGATTAGTGTCTTGCAAAGTATTAAGAATGCCATTGTATAATAACCTGTCTTGTCAATGAAATTTGAAGGGCAGTATATTTTTTCCTTAAGAATGGAAAACTAAAAAATAGTTTCAACACATTTCCCTCCCTTGCCCCTCCTCCAGAACGGAGAAATATTTACATAGAATGGAAAGCTACAGTTACACAACAGAGAACGATGGAAATTTTTCTCAGCAGTCTTCATTTTGCCAGACTCCTGCCTTCAAGTGGTCTTTTATTGCTCCTATCCTCAAATTCTTCACTCCACACTTTGGCAGGGTTTCTCCTCCTCGGTCTCTGTCCACAGCTATACCAGCAAGACTCCAGCTTTTCTGCTACTATTGTGTGCAAAACTCCAGTCAACAAAATTAAGTTCCTCCAAGCAAAAAAAAGTTTGTTCCAGTGCAAATGCATCTAACTTTTGCCAGGCAAGAAGTACTTAAAATAATTAAGCCATTTAACTGTGTAGGCCTCTCCTGCAATTCAGGCATTACATTTAATGTCTGGACGAGCTCTTCAACCACAGCTATGCATCCAGCTTGTTTACAGGATGAACAGCCTTTACTTAAGTAACACAAATACCACTTCTCTAAAAATAGCCAGACAACTGGGCAACACCAGGGCAGATGACAGTCATTCTTAATAAGTGGCTGATTAGGATCTGAATAGCCTGAGACTGTTACTGAACTTAAGCCATTCAAACAAAAACAAAGACAAAAGAGATCCAGCATTTTTAAGGGACAAGTTACAAAAATATCTACCCCAAAAGTACCAGCAAAAACACACTAAGCTATATGAGAAGTTAAAAAGGGAAAGCCAAGTGAACACATGGAAGTTGGTAGGTTCTCAGCTGAAAGGGCAAGCACATTATTCACCCTACAACAAGAAGATAGGCCGATAAAACAAGTGAATTAAGCAAAAAGGTCAAGTAAGGCTTCCTATTAATATGGGAAGGGGAAGGATAATTGAACTGAAACAATTTATTTAATGATTTTAAATAGATTAGGAAATACTGTGTATAGTCGTAGACCAAACAAGATGGATTGGTAATAGCCAAGACAGGCTTGACACAGGCTCAAACTCTTGCCACAGAGAAGAAACATTAAAAGCATTCAGCAAATGCTCATGAGTAAGGGCACATGCCAAGTAATTTGATAGAATAAATAAAGTATATTTGTCACTTGGGCACTTGTTGCTGTTGACCTATCAGTTTAAAAGAATTCCCACCCTCTCTCCAAAGCACCTCAATTCGCTTACTTTACCTCCCACAATCTAAATCACAGAGGAAAAAAGGTACTCCTGTGTAAAGGCAGTACACAACCAATCATTTCCTACTGCAGACTCGTGAGTATTGTGAGACATCACTCAGCACTTTTTTTTTTCCATTTGGGACTTTTTTTTTCTTTTCAGTTGAAATTAGACTGCAGCATCATCATCTCTGAACAAGATTTCAACTTAGGCATGATCAAAAGCCTACCCAAAGCACCATGAAACTCAACACAGGCTGCAAGCAATTAATAGCGTCTTCAGAGCAGACATATCCCGAGGCTCTGGGCATTCTAGGGGATCTGTTTGTTGTGGACAAACAACAGATTATGAAATGTCCCTGGGAAGAGCTAGAACTGCTGCCTATATGTGCACACACATTTGAAAGACTCTGTCTTCTCAGAACCTGTTGACTCTTAACTTTCCCCACTTACTGGTGTCTAAGTCCAAACTGTCTTTAGAAGAATTTCTGCTCAATTCAGAACATGAGAAGGAGGCTGAGAAAAAGTAAATACTTGTTGCACTGCTCCTGCTACAGCTCCAGGGAAAGCAGTTCCCGTACAACCTTTCCCTCCTTTGGGTTCTTGAGGAGCATTAAATACCAGAGCATTGCTTTCCAACCCTGCCCTGTCTGATATGAAACCTACAATCCCCTCCTCACATCTCCATCATTTATAGTAATGCACTTACACACACATATACATACACAGGCAGACATATAGAGATATTCACAAAGCAGAGACTGAGCAAGACACTGACCTTACGCACAGAGAAACCCCAAGAAATGCTGTGCAACCTCTGGTAGAGCAAAGAATCTTGTTTCTCAAATATTTCAGTGCTGCTCAAAAAAACCCCTGCAAAATCTGCAGCAGGCTACTATTAATAAAATGGCTTCTTAAATTGAAATATCTGTTTGATGTAGCATCACAAATGAAATGAGATGCGCTTGTACATCAAATCACAGCTGAATCCCACATTTGGGCCTCTTAGCAGCCTTGAAACAGCACAGCAGCAGACTGAAAATTCATGTTCAGAAAGCCCAGAATTAAGTGAAAATTAGCCAGGAACATCAAATAAGCTTTAAAAAACAGATTACCTGCACCTATGTTTGGAGAAATAATGCTATTGATAGCTGGATTTCAGACCAGTGACAGAGGCTGAAAAGACTTCTCAAAGCATAAGCAAAGAGGTAAGACAAAGAAGACGTAACAGATCTTATGGCAGTTTAAACAGAAAAGTGACCAGATATGAAGGGGAAGGCCAAGGTGGAGAAGAAGAAAACCTGAAAAGAAGAAATAAGAACAAATTAATTGTAATCACCCAGAGACTCCATTTGAGTTACACAATTTCAGTTTCTTACCACCACAATTATCTTAAATTCCTTATTTTACTTTTTCTAAAAAAAAGCCATTAGGGACATTTGATAAATGCAGTCAGCCACCAAAAGACACATGCCATGCTGCAATTCTGCTACTTCTCGGGCAGTTGCACTTCAGCCTTTAGTGTAAGTAACCACCCAAAAAACCAAGGCAATCTCTCAGCAGGACACAAAGTCTGTTATGCCTTGCTTTTTTCAGCATGGAACCAATGAATTCACACTTCATTACTTGAATACTGTTGTCATTGTATCTCAAAGCATAAACTCAGAACCACAATGCCTGAGAAAGAAAATAAGAAATAAAGGGAAGAAAATAGCTATAGAATGATAAGATCCACTTGACAGAGGACATAAAAACCAGCCCATAACATTCCTATCCAAAATAACACCATCATATCTTCACTGCACACAGACTCATGCTCAGGTTTACAATTTTGATGCATAAGCCAAGAGATAATTTTATTTTCTTACACCAACATTCCCAAAAAAGCCATAGTGACTGTGTTTTGCTACATAAAAAACATCATCTGACTCATGAGCCTAAATGCAAGCCTCAAACCTTCTTTGCAGTGCTCTCACATCCAAACCCAGCTACACTCCCATGGCACTTTGCTGCACCTTTTAATGTCGTGTTGCTCCCTCTGACAGCACTGCGCTGTGTGAGCTTGTTTTGATGCAGCCACTGGGAAGTATTAATTCTGGAGCTGGACCAGGAGGATGCAGCTAGTCTTCAGCAAAATCTAATGCACCTGAGTCAACAGGACAAACACAACCGTCTTCTTGAGAACAGTTTGAAATTAAATGTTATTGGAAAGACAGAAACAGCTGGCTCTCGATAGGACATCAGACATCTGGTGACTAAAGAAAGACAGCTAATATAATATTTTTGGTCATTACAAATACTTCATTACTTTCTCTGCTTTAGTACCACACTGTGAAATGAATTCTCCCCAGAAAAGTTCTCCTCTCCTGGTTTATTCAACTGTATTCCTGATGAACAGGTAGGGGTTTTGTTTGTATGTTTTGTTTTTTCTAAATAAAGAGAAAAACGAAAAGTCTAATACAGAAATATCTCAACAGCCTTCCTGAGAGCTAACCAAGTAGCAACAGCTACATGGAGTCCATGACAATGATTCCTATTTCAGAAGGCATAATCAGATCATGCACTCTGAGTGCATTTGCCTTCTAAAGAGGACCTCTAAACTTGCCCCCTCAACCCAAGCACAGAGGGTGCAAAGTGAACAAATCAAGGACTTGATCAGCTGGCAAGTGAAGATGTGAATTGCAATGAACACGGTGAAGAGATGCAGCACCCCCCAGGGGAGCAGGGCACCCCAGCGAGGAGATCCCCCATCAGCAAACAGCCTGGGCAGGGCATTACAGGCAGGTCCTGACGAACCAGGACTGGAGGTGGAACAAGTAGCTGAAAAGCTGGAACAGGTCTGTGAACCAAGGCAAACTACAGACTGGTGCTCACTGAGGCCCAAAGCCCAGCATCAGGAATAGCCGCAACTGGGGAACATGAATGGTGACAGATGATCAGCTGGCAGGAATGAGAGAAATGTTCCTGACCCCTGCATTGCCAACAGTAAGATCTGAACAAATAATGCAAACATCAAGCACAAAAAGCCCCATTAGATGGTTACACTGCTTGCATTAGAGTGAACTGTTGTTGAAGACTGACTTTAGACCTCTAATAGAGCTTTTTTTACTCATCTTGAACACATTATTGACAGTACTTACTTTTTCTTACTTATAACAAAAGAAAGACCCCTGTATGTAGACAGGACTTATTGCTCATAAATCCCAGTGCACAGGTATCTGCACCAGCTGCCCAGGTGGTGTGAGGGCACAGAGATGTGGCAGAGACAGGCACAACCAGCACACACAGCAGCACAGAGAGTTTTCTTGCAGCACTGACAATAGTGTAACAGTCCACAGGAATACTGATTTAATGGCTGAGTAGGCTTTCATAAAGAATTCTAGTACGAGCAGATCATATTCACTGCCTATTTTTACTTTTCATGTACTAGATACAAATTACAACAGACAGGTACTAAAGAAGAAAAATCTCCTTAACTCCCTTTTGAAAGCTATAAGAAGGCAGTAATTTTCTCTGAGACACAAAGATCATTGTCACACACATTCTGTCTCTACATCCTCGGCTTGAAATTAGAAGTATCAACAAGTATTTGAAATTACTAAAATACTAAGTGTAAGAAATTGGACTTGGAAACTGCTATTTTTGTTATCAACTGGTTTCTGCCATTCACTGAAATAGATTATCTCTTATTACTTTTAAAAACACAAGGTATATATTTTTTGTACAGCCAGCATGGCAACATTCTAGCTTTTCCCATGGATCACTGCTGTGCAGGCTGTAGTTTCCAGAAAGAAAAAGGCAAATAGGCAGATAGGGAAAGCAGTGTTTCCATCTTCCTTCTAAACCTGCTTGTGATGCACCTAATCAACAAAAAGAGTAGCCATCTGGTGACAATTATTTCTAATTATTAAAAAATACTAGATGCTTTTATACAAGTAATTTCTTATGTGAATACTAAATGACACATTCTAATAAGGTAATCTACCATTTCTTGATTTTTCACATGACAATATTCATATGGCACTGTAATAGCTGTATATCTTACATTAAAAAGTTATTCTTATTCACAGATTATTTTCTCCAGTATGACAGCCATTTTTTAGCTGATCCGGGAAGAGAACCCTCAACTCCTGAAGGACAGTGACCTACTCAAAAGCTTCTGCTTTTCTTTTTAGGGAGGCCTTCATAGTAAGTAAACCACTCCCTGCTTATTCTGTTCCTCAGCAAGGGTGATTTCTTTGTGATACACTGAAAAAAGAAAAAAAAAACAAAAAAACAAACGACCAAAAGCCACCAGACACCTGAAAGGTGTCCAGTGTTGCCTTTTAAATCAAGAAACCATTCCTGTGCTGTTCTCAGATGAATTTGCTATGCATCACTTCTGTCCATCAGTCTCTCCCCAGTATTAGATCAAGAGCAAAACTCACCTCTGGGAAATTAATCATGAGCATCTGAGACGGAATTTCAGCAGAGAGTCTGCTAAATTGCTTTTTGTGTCCAAAAAATTGAGTTTAAATAGAAGGATGGCAATCAGAGTGGAACACTGTCACTCTCCAGTTTTCATGCAGATGCAGTGCAGAGCACATTGCAAGGATCTGCTGATGACTAGAAGCTCATAAAAATCCAAAATCAATACATGCATTAATTCCAATTTTCACTGAAAGATTGTGACCAATTTGTACTCTCAAGTAATTTAATTACAGTAATAAGAATTTATATTACTACATTCCAGGGCTTGAAATTTCAGTTCTTACTACAGTTACTGCCAAGCACTCTGACTGGATGTTACACCCCTTGATAATTCCCTTCCATATTACAATTGTGTTTGTATTTAGCCTCTCCCTTATCTGCCCAAGTATAAGCAAACTGCTGTTCTTGACAGAAAGCACAAGTCCTGACCAAACACAGAAAACCCAAAATCTTATTCCTACCCTTCCTACAGGAATGAACCAAGTTCAAATCACTCTTTTGTAAGTGCACTTAAAAGTACCTGCTGGCTCCCATGCTACCTAGACTTTGTTTCCGTAAAATAGTCACCCCTGTGCCCATAAATGTATTTTATCTTCCTCTGAAACAATACAAATCAATGATTTTACAGTTCTAAACAGAAACAGCACTCATGGCTACAGACACACACACCCCAGAGCACAGAAAAACTGACAAGCCAACAACAAACACGACAAAAGGCTCCAGCAAATGTGACTTTAAAAGCTTTCCTGGTTGTCACCTACACTGCATACAAAAGGGGAGAATTAATGGCTGGGTCTGGTTTCTGAAGTGGCTCATGTAAATAACTCCAGTAAGTGAAGGATTTGCTGCCAGCTGCTGGCACAAGGGATGCTGTGGATTTGTGTGTGTCTAACTGCTCAGATCCAAGGGAATCAACACCAACTCCTGTGGCCAAGTTTCAAATGCCCTGGGATGGTCTCTTCTGTCCATTTATTTATTGCAAAACAGGGAGGAGTCATCGATGCCTGGGTCAGCTGCTCCAGAAACAAAAGAAATAAACGAACTTTGGATCTAAACACAATGGTTCTTTAATTTTTAAAGTACACAATTATAGGGTTTAGGGGAATTTTTCTCCAGAACGTAAGAAACAGTATGCACTGACAGATTCTCATTTACAGAGAAAGTTAATAAAAAGCAGATGGAGCTCATAACACAGCAACTGCAATACATGCTGTAATTAATCTGGCATTCCAAACAATAAACACAATGTCAGCAAGAGACTCACTTTAAATCTAAGTCAGTTAAGGATCGATTGCCCCAACAACACAGTACAGAAAATATTTACCATTTACAAAGTTGTGTCAGGGTAAGCAATCATTAAACTGCAACAGGTAGTCTATAGGTTAATTAGGAAGCTTAGCAGTGAGTACCGAAGGTGAATACTTGGAGGACTATTAAAGCTACAAAGATTTTTTTCTCAATATACTCACAAGCCAAACATGCTGAACACAGATAAGAGCAAAATTTTTCCAGCTTTATATCTCACCCTGAGGGGAGCAGCCACTCACCGAAGACTGGATAACTTTCATGCATGAATTTGTAGTGGCAAAATATGCAAACATTGCCACTCTTGGCAAATTATAAAAAAACTAGATCAGAAGATAGTGAAATCTAGGCTTTCAGAGAGAGAATACGTCCACTTAGAAAAATGGTGGCAGTGGTATTTCATCTCACATGTTCCTACATCCACAGTTTGAAGTAAAAAAAAAAAAAAACAAAACACCTCAGTGCTAGTTTTCCAGTAATTGTTTCTCTATAGGAAAAAATAATTACAGCCCCTTCCCAGCATGTCCTACAAATCTCTCATGCCCCACCAACTTAAACAAGGAAAACACAAGAGCAGCAGCTCAACGTAAGACAGCTGAAAGTTACGTTAGACAACGTAAGTCAGCTGAAAATTGTCCCCAGAGTTTAGCTGTCTAAATATTTGTGGGAGACCATACATTTTCCATTAACTGTAGAAAAGTCATAGTCAAATTCTAGCTCACAGAAATGGTTAAAAAAGGGTAGAATTTGATAATTCAATCAATAACAAACTTCTGCCACATTCAAAAAGTTGCCTTCAACTGATTTTATTCTGATAAATTCCAACCAGAACTAAAACAAAGTATTTTTATAAATACTTGGGTATTATACCAGGCATAAGAGGGCACTCCCAAAATTACCTGCAAACACAAAAGTTATAAAACAAGGAATTGCTTGAGAGAAACTAAACATGACTTAGGAGTCCCCATATTCTACAACACCAGTTTAACTCCTGAACATCAATGCTGAGCATAGGATTACGTCAAGATTTTAGTGAGCAGCTGTGGCCTCACACGCATCACTGTCTGGACACACTTTAGTCTGCCCAGGCTAAAAAGAAACCAAACAAAAACTAAATCACCCTAAGGATACAAGTTTTAAGCCCGTGGCAACTGAAGAAGGTCAGCAAGTGGCGGGGGGGGGGGGGGGGGAAAAAAAAAAGTCCCTCTTAATAGCAGGAAGTAGATATCTGCAACATTTGCAGAACAAAGCTCTTCAGTGGCACAAATACAAACCCTGTGTCCCAGAAGTCCCAGTTTAGTCCTCCAAGCCTCTGGAGCCCCACCTTCCTTAGGAAAGGTGTGGTAGCTGAAACAAGCACACTCTCCATCCTCTCACAGCAGTTACAGAGCCTGCCCTTTGAACTCAGCCCAGGTCTGAGAGCTGCTTGTCCTACACCTTCCTTCTCCTCTGGTTCAGTGGGTGGCAAAGCCCAGACATGGAGAGCTGTCATGTGGCTCTTTAAAGCCACTCCTGGACCTACTCCAAATATTTGCTCTGTACCTGTTGGCTTCTCCCCACCCAAGGTGGGATGATAGGCCAGGGGAAGCATGGCTGAACAGCTGCACATCACAGCCCTGCTTCCAAGGACACTACAAACCTGGGTGCCCTGCCACATACAGGCAAAACTGGCATGGTTTCACCACAGGATTCAACACTCAGCTTTAAATACCCAGGCACTGCTACTGGCGGAGTACTGCGAAATAACACAACTACATATGGTCGAATTTGTGGCAGGAACTTAAAAAAAAGAGACAAAATCCTCTACAGAGTCTCACCTGTGTGGAATGCAGCTCCCCCCACAGAGACACACACCCCCTGCCCCAGCACTGACTCGTGCCCAGGTCTTGCTCACCTGCCAGCAGGTGAGAACACAGCACCAAAGGACACCATTGCAGTTACAGATTTAGGAACTGCAATTTGGGCACTCAAATCTAAGTTACCAGATGTTCATTTTCTGCTGGTGTTGGCAAACACTGGGCAACGTTTTAGTTACAAAAAAATCACAAAACAGGAAGATGCAGAAAATATGCAAAAAATATCCCTGTTTGCCACCATAGATTCGTGAGAAAAGAAAAGAAGCAAAGAGTTAATTGTGAAGAGTTTGTTAAAATTTCTTCCTTTGGACTGATATACTACTTATACAGCTAAGTAGTAACTTTTAACATAATGAGTCAGCTGATTAAAAGCATAACCCATTTTGTGATAAGCTTTATTATCTTTATCTGGCATTTTACCAGATAACGTTTTACCTTTCACATTACTAAAAACGGACTTGCCTATAGTAACTTCTTTTGGTTTATTTTTTTTCCAATCTACTCACTCTGGAACCAACTCTATCTTTACTTATGGAATCCAAAAGCCTGCTCCCCTCCCTGGTGCCCCATGTGTATGGTCATGGCTTTTCTACAGGGATCCCTTCTTGCAGCATCCTTCAGCAAGCATCTAAATTGGGATCAATTCCTTTTTTCAAAAAATCTCCACAATGAAGGACTGAAGTATTACAGGTGGTCATTTAAGCCACCTTTGTGGCAGGATCTAGTACATTAGAGCAGTGTTGACAGCTATTTAATCTATCCTGAAAGATCTCCACAAGTAGAGACCCCCAAACCTATGCAACTTACTAAACTAATTATCTATCCCTGTCCTCCAGAGACATCTCTAAGACAAATGTTTGCTTTTAATCTTGACCTAATTAGACACAACAATCACCTTTTCCCTATACTACATCTCCTTTTTTTTTGAAATTATAAGTAACACTACATATTTTTAAACTATTCCCAATTTGTGTTTTCAAATATCTCCCTGGATTTTCTCCAGACTCTGAGGATCAGCACTGGTACTTAGTATGATTTCACAGACGAGACTTCAGCAATACTAAGTTGCACAAGATTGATATTTCTTCTATTTACAAACAGTGAGTCTGAATATGCATCCCAGTTTGCTTTATTCTGGGACACAGCATCACACTGTAGTGCCTGTTTCCTCTGTTGTACAGGATCATGTTTAAACCCCTGGAATACTGTGCACTTGATCTTTCTTCTCCAAGCAGCCTGTATTGAGTAACCATTACTGAGTTGTAACTAATTTTGCATTGTTTCTTCAATTTGTTTTGAGTGTAAATTGTGTCCTGTCAACTCAATGTCACTTGCAAATTTTATAAACACAATCTACCCCATTAATTAATGTTCAATGAAAAAGCTGCACAGTATGGGACAGAATATCAGAAAAATCACAGAAGGATTTGGGCTGGAAGGGACCTTAAAGATCATCTTGTTCCAATCCCTGCCATGGGCAGGCACACCTTCCACTAGACCAGGTTTTTCAAAGTCTCATCCAGCCTAGTCTTGAACACTTCCAGGGATGGGGCATCCAGAACTCCTCAGGGCAACCTAATACTTAACAGAATGGAAGATGTTACATTTCTATCATTTTAAGGATAGAAAGGCACTGGACTTTCGCTAAGTTTCAGGCAAATCTCCTGCAAGCAAAACATAAAACAATATACTGCACCCAAACAGATACTTTCTGTGGGTACTCTTCCCTCACAAAGTGTGTACACTCATCCTGACGGTCCAGATTTCTTTGAATTGATCAAATGTACATCTATAAGGAAGTCAGTTCACCTCCCTAAGCCTCCACATAACAGTACCCAGAGGCAGAAGAGCTAACATGAGTTTAACTGCTCACTGCACTCAATGCAAGAGAGAAACAGGAGAGAGCTATACATAGCAATGTATCTTGCACATGTACAGCTTTGTATAACTACAAATTCCCTGCTAGAATTCTCAGTGGGAGCTGTTGAACATTAGAGTATTTTAAGCAAGTTGCACAAAACAGCTTGCATTTTCATGAAGTTGAGTATTTTCTCAGCTCACTCTCTTGGCTATTACCCTCCTTCAGTGTTGCAAAACCAGTGAATTATTCGACATTGCACTGGACGCAAATGCAATAAGTTGGATGAAAGTTGTACTCAAAACGAATCCTTTTTATGCCATCTTGATTTACTTGCACACATTCTGGTTCTGTTTTGTGGGGTTTTTTTAGTAGAAACTGCCAATACCTTCAACTCCCATGGACGAGTAACTAATGTTTTACATTCCCAGTATTTTATGTCATACTTATGTTTTGATGCAAGAAAAAAGACATCTGTTAAATGTCTAACAAGTTGAAATTGCAGTCATCAAAATAGAATCTTTACGGAAGCTGCACAAAGACATTAGATGAGAAAAGTAACATGCTGGATATTTAATCACTAGTCTAGGACAGTAAGGGAAATACACATCAATACACTGGTGTTTACCAGCTTTTACCCAGGATATTTATCAAGGAAGAACCTCAGAATTGTGTCTGATTTCCAAGACTGGGATATGTATTCAAAGTTCATGAACACCTATGAGCCCAGGGCTGTAATCCTCCTCTCCACTTTTTGGTATACACATTTTCACTCCTCTTTTCACCTCCTATCTGTTCTCCCACTGTCTTTACACCATCTTTCTCACTAACTCTATTATTTTATTCCATCAAAAATCCTCATTTCTTTCAGACTAACCTCATGTTTCATGCCATTCATTTGCTGAATCAGATCCACCTCTTTACAACTGTCTTCAATTTCATCAGCCTCTCATTTCCTTTCCATGCCTTTCACTTCCCCCACCCTACTTCATTCCTAACTTTTTCCTTTCCCACAGCTTTCCTGCCATAAACAAGAGCTCATTTGCCTTTTCCTTTGACAGGACTTAATACAGGGAGTACACACTGCCAGCAGTCCTTGGTTGATGAACATTGTCAGACGGTGTTGGTCTCACCAGTCAAACTAAACCAATTCCACAGCTCCAGTGCTGTCACACAGCCACAACTACCAGTTATCAACCAGCATTTGCCATAAAGGAAATATTTGCTAAGTGCTAGAAATCTGGAAAGGAAAAAAATAAAATTACAGGAACACTAGTTATGCCTTAGATTTTGTTCTCTTTAGATTTGACCTGCTTTGTAGGAAATGTTAGTCTTGCCAGATAATTGAGGAATGAAATGACTAACACGGTTCATACAAAGTTAAGTTTGTGCAGATGAAAAGCTTAACATTCTGAAAACCATATTATAGCTATTTTTTCAGATATTCCCTCCTACTGCTACTCCACGGTATCATATGATTGAAATTATATTTTCCAGAGGAAGTAATTAAAGATACTAGAATTTCTATCAATGATGGCTTTGTGTGTTTGCACTTGATCTTTGGCATGGACTCAGTCTATATTTAGAATGCAAAGTATAAAGAATGTTTGAAACAAAAGCAACTAGAAAAACTCCCCAGAATTTCATTTCTGAGATTTGCAGAGATAGGAAAACACTCACATACACTGGAACTCTAGGCAGTTACTGGTTCTCTCCTCCAAACTGTGACAAGACCCTTAAGTAGGCCTGCTATGCACCTGAATTTCTCTGTGCTTTTGAAAGCTGGAGGGTTCTGGCTTCCTCCACTCAAGCCATTACACTTCCAAATCAAACCAAAAAATTAAATTATGTTTACCAACCTATCACTGCCATTCACTGACTTAATGTATAACTGATGTGTTTAAATTGGCACTTGGTTTTTCATCTTCATGTCAAATGTTTGCGTACAATAACACATTAGATTGGCACCAAGAACTTCTCAACAAACCTTGAAGCCTTCAAACCTTTGTGATTTAAACACATGGAACAGGAGTACATTACATTTAAAAAATGATGAATCATGACACTCAATCTTTCTCATCACTTCTCTAGCCAGGACAAAGTACATGGTGATAAACAAAAACCCAAAAATATACTATGAACATTTGACACAAGGGCTTCATCTTACCCAAAAAACACTAAAGAGGATGAACAATCCCTTCTCTAAAGAAAAAAACCAGAGTAATAACAACTGACACGCAGATAACATACAGCATTACAAGCAGACAACCGCAGCCAGAGCAGTGTTCTAAAGCCTGACAGACCGAGTGTCCACTCCCAGATCCTTAACTGACTGACAGAAATTATCTTCCATATTCTGATGATTGTCAATGATGATGCAGGATATTATCAGCTTTCACAATCTTAGTTTCTTTGAAAATGCATATTTGATTTGCAACAGCCCAAGATCAAGTCACATAAACCAGTTTTAAGCAATGCAGAGGACATATATTAGAGTCCATCACAATTAGAGAAAGGCAAAAAATAATTAAGCAAGTACATCTCCATCTTTAATGAACTTCCAAAACAAAGCTACTCAGCATTTCAGATTATTTAACTATTCCATTTTGTTTCACCTGAGTTCCTTGATTAAAAAAAAAAGCTACAGAAGATGCCCCATTTATGAAGTGAATTAATTTTTACCTATGGGGAAATGCAAAATAGCATTAGTTTTGCTCTAGAAAGGTCAAGCATAAAAATAAGTTTAATGACATTCTAAAGAACAGAAAAAACTTGGAGTTTGTCAGATGTTGTACCAGATCTGACTGAAATTTTATTTCCTGAAGCAACTGCAAAGATACAAAATTATCTTTCCACCCCCCCAAATCCTGTCAGCGTTTTCAAGAGGCATTACAGAGCACCCTTTATCTCTTGGCAAGAGTAACTATCAATTCTATTGCAGAAACATGTGCAATTCAACTACCTCTAAGGTATGAGGATAACTTTTTAAAAAATCTACTTATATACACAGTTATCAGCTGGACAATTGCAAAACAGGGTGAATCTTTTTCTTCCTGGTTTTAGCGAGGTCAAATAAAAGCAGCAAAGGAATTTTGCTGCACACAGAGAGAGGTGGCACAGAACACCCAAACCAAAGGTTCTGTTGTCATGGGCACCAACAAGGACAAGGCATTTAAATGCCAAGATTTTTAAGAAAACCTTTGCTGAACTGGTATAAAGTCAGGCCCACAACTTTATACCTTGGGAACCAAACCCAAATAACTTTAGGAAAAATGCTGCTGACAAAAGAGCCCTGGCCTCAATGCACCAGTGGCCCCAAATGCCCCCTCTGTCAGTGGGCTGGACACCAGGCATGCCAGGCTGGAGGGCTGGGCTGCCTAGCAGGTAGCTATGGAGGCAGAGGCACAGATTCTAAGCATGCAGCAAGGTCAGCGAGATAACACCACAACTGTGCTGTTTACCAGCTGAGAACACAGTTCTGTCTCCCCTGTTTTTTTTTCTAGCAAAAGTAGTCAATAGTCCTGCCTTACCACGTGCTTGGAAAACACACAAAGTGCACCTTTATGGTTACTTGCAACATCTGGAATAATGCTGTCCTAGGGGTATGGGGATCAAAACCCATTGTGCCTACTGCTGTTACATGATGCTGTCTCAAACTGATGCATTAGGATCCCGTTTCCACTTAGAAATGGGGAAGACATGAAATTACTTCAAAGGCTCATCTTTCTGTTGCCCTCTGTGTATGCAGGAGAAGAGCTCCTCTCCTGAGGGAACAGGTGCCCACAGCAGAGGCATCAAATCACCCTGCTGGATCAGTTACTGGCAGGGGACTCCTTGCCTGGAAAGGCAGGGATCCACACAGGTGAGGGAAGGCACCCAACAGCACTAGGAGAGCCTAAACCAATCCATGGATCAGCAGCAGCAGTAATGCTGCTGGCAGTCCCAGCTGCTGCACAGGACCTTCATTGCGTGACATTGGGCAATCTGAGCCTGTATTGCCATTGATCTGCACACTGAAATGAATGTGAGAGCAAATAAAACTTGATCATGAACCAAAACAGAAGTTACTTCTGTTTTTAGTGCTTAAGCATCGAAACACTTCAGAGTGCTCTCTTTGCTGCATGGCTCTGCATCCCTGGTTAAAGGCCACAGAATAGGCTGTGGCTGTTCAGGAAGAGACACCACTCCATATATTTGGGTTCCTACCACGAGTTAGGGTGCAGCCTTGCAGGACAGTTGGCATAATTTTCAAAAACATCTTAGTAGAAGAGAAGCTCAAATTGGTCAAAAAACTACACACAGAACTGCAGGTCTCCAAGGGCCTGATTAATTTAGCCCCACCTTATTTTTTTAATTGGAGCTTAAGGCTCTAAGCCAATTAAGTGGCTATTCATAGCACTGCATTTAAAGTAGGAAAATTAGTTGATATATCCCACAATTGTTCCATTCCACTACCTTCGTTTGCTTTGGTTTGGTTTTGGGGGTGTTTTTTTTGTTTGTTTGTTTTTAGTGAGAACAGCAGAAGCCACAATTATTGTAACTAGAAACAGCACACAGAGATAAAGGTAGGTCAAGAGCAGGAATTGACCAAAACCATAAAAAGCTACTGTTACAGTACTTGTTTCATTAAGAAGCCTGAACCATCTGATAGTTCTGTGATGATGTGTGTTCTCAGGTGGGGCTCACTCAGCATTTAACACTGATGTGCAAATTAAAACTCAATGCATTATTACATTTACAGAAACACCAACTATTAATTCCTTTTAGAGTAACTTATTGTAAAGAGTATTTTTCTTTAAGATTGACAAATCAGTGACACAGATCAGTACTGGCAAGTGTAATAAGCAATTCCACCACATCATTTTTATGCAATTTTAGAGGTTATATATGGCAATGAATGAAGAGATTGCAATTTTACAAGTAAATGAAATTAAAAAGGACTTGCAAAACATAAATACTTTTATCACACTATTTATGGAGGCATACTCATTACAAAAGTAGCAGGATCCACTTTTATATTCAAAGGGTTAAGATCAAATCAGGTGTAATTAAGAAAAGCCTTTGTAGGAAAATGTTTTCATGCCACTCAGACCATCTCCAAGATACGTAACCTTTAATTTCTTTGGAAAACAAACCTAACCATGCACTGATACAGTAGCTCAGGTTTATATGCAGATGTAAACTCCCCTTCCTCATGCCCTATGATTTAAGTCTCAGTTTTGCCAGCAGTATATATAATAAATACCAATTGACTTGAAATATTTCTATGTTCAGACTGCACCTATAGACTGTATTTAGTGACTGTTTTTATAAACAGAATTTTTAGTGACTTTTATGCTTGCTCAACTAAACTCAGTCTTGGCCAATTTCTTGGGGAAAATTTCAGGTTACATAACTGCACTGTGCAAACATGCCAGCCTCTGACATGCACCAAGCCACCTGGTATTTAGAAAAAGATTATGTATGTAACTTAATGTCTAGTAGCACAAAGCAAAATCCTTTAAGCATTTCCACAATCCCAGAGATACCTGAAAGCAGAGAAATCTATTAATTCTTCAAGCTTTGCATTTATTATGAAATATTATCAATGCAATGAGAGTCTCCTAAAGCAAATATCCAAAACCACTTCATTGCACACAGGCACATTTAATTCTCCTCAAAGTTTCTCAACTGCTGCTTCACCAAGCCCATGGTTTTGCTTAGGGGTGTTTTGATTTAGTGGGGTCTTGGGGGCCGTAGGTTTTGGTTGGTATGGTTTTGTTTGGTTTTTTTGTTTGTTTCTTTTGTTTGGTTTGGGTTTTTTTGGGGGGGGATAGACAAAAGGGGGAAATCTAGAGACCTCCACACACACTAGAAGAGGTTAATAGCACTATGTAAAACTCACTTAACTCCTACAAAAAAATGCTGTGCAGGGCTATCAAGTCTTCTATTATCGCTGATATTTTATAATAAAATACTGGGTTTGAACATTGATCATTGACAAAGTCATACTTGCATCCATTAATGCAATGAAACAAACAATTTGAGGTGTTACCACAGGTTTTTTTTGCACTGTGTTTCACTGAAATTTCTGTGTGTGAGATGCAGCTTCTCCTTTGAGCAAATGTGGGATCCAGCTCAGTTCAAATACCAAGAGCCATATTGCATAGCAGTCAGGGATGTACTTACAGTTGAATAAATGATGTCATCTCTCCATGGAACACGTGTGTAAATGATGAAAAGCCTGCACATGGGACACTGATGTGGCAAGCACAACACTGAACTGCTCATATGTTAACCAATTGTTGTATTTTACTGTGAGGGGTTTAGCACTGAAAGCAGTTTGTACTTGTTACAAAAGACTGTGCTGATGAATTGAGAAAATTAGGTATACTTGAAGAGAAAAATAAATTATCGGAAAAGCATAACATCAAATTTGAGATTTATCAGGAAACCTGTGGCAATACAGGCAACAATCTGGCATGGTATTTGCACACTTTGATAAGGCTGCACCACCTGGCACTGCAGTTCTTTCTTCTCTCCCTCCTTATTTCATCTGAAAATATAAACTTGAACTTTTATAACAATACTGGGAAAACTGAAAAGTTGTTTTAAACTGAAAACAACTGAAAGTTGTTTTAAAGGTCTGAAGCAACAAACATTTTAGTTTATTCTTGATATCTAAGGCAGTAATTCACATCCGAGTTTGGCCTTGAGTTCACTATGCAGTTTTAAAAAAAAGCAGCCTCTAACTTTTATCATAATGCCTCACAGTGCTAAACAAGACTCCAGTAAATGGGACTGATGTTTTACCAGTTTGGCTGAAGTCTCTATGTACAGTTATTTACCTCAAATGTGGTATTACAGCTGCTAACTTCATTGTGCATATCACCTTTGCAGATTAAGATACAAAACATAAAATACTGGACTCTGGAAGATGATTTCAAAAAGGCAAAATTTAAGGAAAAGTATAAAACCAAATTGCCAGGCAATGAAGGTCAGCAGTGCCCAATGCTGATTATTGCCACCTTCTTCCTAATGTCTTCAGTACCACTATGTTTTTCCTTCTGCTCTCCTTGGCTATAAATTTAACATGCTACGTACTTGACTTGAGTTTGAGACATACTAATGAAAAATACCATGTACTAAGTGTTTTGATAAAAGAAATTAAACTTTTTAGAATAACTTTTTAAAGATGAAAAAATAAATAAAAAGAAAAATCGGGTGAGGAAAAATAAAGATGCCAAATACAGACTAGATTTTTTTTAACCAACTTAAAATGCATCAGTAATAAGACAGGATAAACAGAAAAGCAAAACAAAAACCCAACAAACAACAACAAAAAAATCCCAGAAACAGCAAAGGAAAGAAGTAAATTAAATAATAGCAGCTCAAGAGAGAAAGAAAAGAAATAAGGTAAATTCAATAGATGACATAAAAAAGGAGCTGGGCAATAATCTGAAAATGGTAGAGGAAGGAAAATATGGGAATAACAGGAAGAAAAAAAGGCCTTAAGAAGTCCTTTATACAAGTAAATGGTGAAAAAAACCTCAGAGTTATCCCTGCTCTCTAAGTTCATTTCCCCTTACCAGCTTTTTTAACTTCTCAAAATATTCCCTGCTCCAACTCTGAATGACTTCCTTCCTAGAGCCACTAAGTTTCCAAAAGCTGAAGTGGTTCTTAAGCTGGTTGTTACCCAAATGCTATTTCAAGGCTGTCTGCACTCTGAGCACACACATGACCCATAATGTCTTTTTGGCTGCTCAAATACAAAGGGGCATGTGGATTTAAAATAAAAAGGGAGAAAGGAATATGGGTGAAATATGAACTCCCATTTACCCATTTCCTAAAGAACACCTTGCATTACCATCAACAGGCACTGCTGGTGAGTAACATGATGTTCACCTGCTCCCAATGCATTCAGCATTACAGGTTCATACAGACAAGTGGCAAGTGGTGGAACAGACTGAGGATACGGCGAGGGTTAAGATAAATGTACAAGGGATTGCCCCTCTCCAATAACAAAAAATGATCCATGGTTACTTTTAAGCCACCCTGGTCCCCCATGTGGCAATATAAGCATCAGTGACTGCACTGCAGAAAAGGCTGGACAAGAACAGGACAGGTCAGTGTTTTGGGAAGGGAGAGGAGAAAAAACACGAGCTTACGCTTGTCTGGCAAGTGCTTGTGAAACTACAGCCTCTTACCATTTAGGATTTGGCAATCCACTGATAGTCTTAGACCGCTGAATAAATCTTGCAAAGACAATTAACAGCATTCCTAAGGAACAGTAACTAAAACAGAGTGAAAAAGTGCATTGAGAGCAAAAGTGACTGTCTCAGTTTGATCTTTAACTTGCTGCACTACAAAAGACCTGCAGGCCATGAGGCTTTGGTGCCCCTGAACTCTGCAGCACCAGAGCAAAGCAGAGCAAACCATGCCAGTGCCAATGCTTTCATTACTGATGGACAGGAATCAGTCATGAAAGTGCTTGAAATTGTTCCCTTCCCTCCCTAAGTCTCAATGTTACGGGATTTCTTTGTCAACCTGAACAAATGGCTTGCTTTAAGATGCTACTGAAAGATTTGTATCTGTTTATGTTTTGTAAACATTTATTTCAAAACACTTTAACCCTCCTCAGCCCTCATGACTAGATTAAGACTGCAGCATATGGTGTTCATTAAAACCAGGAAATTCCTGTTTTGCTCTTATGAAACTGTTGAGAGCAGATAATTGGCTTTTATCATTCTAGCTTTGCAAAGACCTATTTCATAAATTTCACACGAAACAATATGTTTTAACTGGAAAATTTTGAAGTTCTGCATATGTTAAATCCAGATATTAGCCTTTTGCAATTCAAAAACACCATCAGAAAATATTTATCAAGTGCCAATTAATGAATTGTAGCACTTTGCAATCATCAATTTAAATAATCCATATAACAGAAAAGAAACAAATTTGAGAACTCAGAGGTCATCTACACAGTGCTTCAGCTCTCTCCTAACACTTTTTTTTTCTACAAGATCACAATAGGATTCTGGGTCTTGTACAGAACTTAATTGTCATATCCTTGCTCAACCTTACCATGCACACCTTCTCCCTCCCTGCATGACTCAGGGACTCAGCTCCCAGTCAAGGGGACAGGGAAAGAGCATGTTCCAAGTTCAAGTCCCCAGAGAGACATCCAGTCATTTGCTGCAGACTCTCCTCTCAATCACAAAATGTCATTAAGTGAAGCTAGAGTATGTTAAACATTTGGAATATTTCCCCCTATATAAACAGCTGCTGTAGCTGCAAATGGAAAGTTACAGAATTGCAAACAATTGGCACCAAGTGTAAACAGAACTTATAAACCACACTTTATTTCACAAGGAATAGCAACCTCTAGGTTAAGGGGTTCTTTGTACACTTACTGTAATTTCCTATCTTAGGTATATACAACAGAGCAGACCAAAGCTAGCCAGAGAGTACAAGTCTTAACTCTAGAGCAACTGTGAAATCCGCAGGCATTTGAAACACCTTTTTTAATAGTATAGCATATTTTGCAGCCCATCACTATCTCACTGTCTGAAGTTTCTTTTGGCATAAAGACTTTGCAGCATAATCATTCCCACTGAGATACACTCAGTATGCCCAGCTGTATTATGTGTTCCCTCAATTTTTAGTTTTATTATCAGCTCATAACTCTTGGCCATTTTATTTCCCTTGGTATCCAAATTCATTCCATATTCTCATAGAGCTTCTCCACATTATCTTCTTGAGACCACTAATAAAGAGGTTAAATTAATCTACTTAAAAAGCTGCATCTCCAAGTACCAATGAAAAAAACCTAGACAGCCACCTCTCTTGACCCTCTTTTCATGGCCTTTCAGCCACCTTTCATCTTCAGAACTAGGCTCACTTAAATTTGAGGGGAAAAAGATGCAGGTACTGCTTTGCTTCTTTACTCCACTCAATAGAAAAACAAGCTGTTGTGCCTCTGCTTCCTGAGGAGCTCCAGCTGTGCATCAGTTCACAGCACCTCAGGCAGGGCATGCAGAACACCACAGGCAGAACACAGGTTTGCACTCACACCTTGTCACTGCTGCATTACTACAAATGTTAGTTCTACACATTAATGCATAGATACACAGCTCCTGCATTTTTTCCCACTGTCCCAGCTTAAGTGAGTTGGGGTTTTTTTCCCCCCCAACTGGGGAAAACCAATTAAATAAATTTGGACTTCAATACCATGTGGCAAAGTACCTCAGAGACTGAATCTCACCTTACACCATGAAAATGTTATTAATCCTGCACCTTCCTAAGGAGATAATTGTTCTTCCCATAAGACCTTCATTTACAATGATTGTTAAGGCCACATCTCCACCTACACATTCTAAATAAAATGTACCAGAGAAATTATTTGAACTCCCCTTTCTTAGAGTTTTACATGTATCAGCCTTAACAGAAATACAGGCAATGTTACAAATCACCCCAAACGACATTTTTTGTGCAGAAGATTAAAAAAAAAAGTGTTATTTTCATTTAATCACAACTATGATTGCTTAAGAACAGAATAAATAGGCTCATTTCAAAAGGAGATGTTCCAGACTGTATACTTCGTTCACACTAACAGGCTGGACTTCCAAGAGAAGCATAATACAGAACACATAATACCACTCATTCCTAAGAAACAGCTCCACTTAGGTTTCCTAAAGAAACCAAAAAAGCATGCAGGCTGTCTCTGTCAGGGACACAATGAGTATTTATTGTTCTGCTGGGCTTGATCAACACACATCTCTGCACTCTACAGAAACAAACAAAAAACCCCACAGCACAGCCACCCATCTGCAATGTTACCAAAAAGACTGACTTTGGCTGCTGCAAAATGAAGAGACTGTTCCAATTGGATGCAGAACTGGACAGCAGAAAGCACGTGCGCTAAACGCAATAAATACAACAGCATTGATAATAAAGTACTCAGGGAACTGCAAACTCCTTAGAACAGGTTTGTATGTCAAATATCTATATAAAGCCAAGATAACTTCAACAGGGAATTGCTATAAAATACAGTAGACTGAAATGAAAATATTTCAGGTGTCCAGCATTGATATGGTGACTCTAAAAATAAAATGCTTTATTATGTGTTTTTACTACGCTACCAACTAATCCCACCCCATAAAAAGAACAAAATTAAATACCTTTTTTTGATTTTGCTCCAATCTTCAACTTCGATGGCCAAGCAATCTGTGTATTTGTTTCTTCCATAATCTGTTAAAATAAAAGGCATTTATGAAAAACTAAACTTTCACTGTTCTCCTACAAAGTCATAAGTTCGTTTTTTAAAAAATATTATCACAGTTTTTAAGTCTGTTGACTATTATTGCTTCTAAATAGCACAAGCCATTAACTACTTTTCTGGTTTTCTTGAGAATTTTTGTCAATTTTGACAATTCAGAACGAAGGCAGATTGCTCTAACAGTTCAATTCTTATCTTCTACATCCAAATCCCAAGGATACCACAACAATTTCCAGATTACTACGCCATGTGGAAAAACTGAAAGTGTCAGGCAGGCTTCATTATACTATATTTTTTGTTTCAGCAACTATGGGATAATAAGTTGCAGCTGAAATAAAACATTTCCAGGAGGGTGAAATTCATCAGCAACATACACATACTTCTCACAATTTTTCAATCCAGATGCTAAAAAAGCTGTTTCAAAGAATTCACTTGTCTCTGATAGAAGGCTTTGGGCCAGGATTATTCTCAATTGTGCAAAAGGCAATGAAATACATAGAAAATTGGAAGGCATTAGCTAAAAAGAGAAGAGAGATGCTAAAACAAAGAATAATGCAGGACTGATTTAAAGAAGATGCAACATAAAAGGAACCACAAGAGAGGAAGCAGAAGAGGAATGAATGTCATTCAAGACAAGTGTTACATCCCATCACTCAATAAAGGTTGGAGACTTCTGTCTTAAAGAAATTAAATCCTCCCCATTTCTTATGTTAAACTAAAATAAAATGAAAGCCCAGCACTTTAGAAATCCATATTCTGGGGACATATGAGAAAGATGCATATGAGATCTTCAAAGGAAAAGTAGTCTGACTGGCAGCCACTGAGATTTGGCCACCTAATATCCTTAAGCTCTTTGTAGAATGCAATACTAAACACTACATTAGACCAAAAACACAACTCAGTCTGGTCACTACAAGAAAAGTTCATCTCCTGTCTTGGGCAAAAAAAGTCTGGCTGCATTTAAAGGCAGAGCCTTCTGTGAAGTATCAAAATGCTCAGTCTGTGCTGGCTTTCAACTCCAAGCTGCAACCTTTATGACAAATCAGGACTTTCACAGGAACCCTTAAGAATAAATTCAACTATACCACTTACTTTTTAAACTATTATTGTGTTTAAGTTATTCCTTTGCATAGGAATGATTGTAGTTATTGTAACAGCAGGAGTGACACAAAGCTCTAGCAAACACAGAACTGAGCTTTTACTAGAGCAGTCAAACTTGAAAGTGAAGATCATGTTGAAAACTCCATAGATCATTGCTGCATCGACTTTTTGTTCTGTTTTACCATTCCAGCCCAGGCAGCTTTAAGTGCCAAGATTTTATTTTTTTCCTGAAACAAATTTGGATCATTCCATGAAAACCTCAACTGCGTGTTGCAATGGAACAGCTTCATTAGTGAAAGCTCAGTGTTATGCCACATGCCCTGATAACAGTAGTTATCAAATGAACAAATGAGAGAACTCACAAGTACTATAGCTGTAATACATGCATTCCAGTTGCATAAATACTTGAGTTACATAACACAGAAAGAAAATGCAGCCTGGGGATGACTCAGGTCATGATCTCTGAAGGATTGCACCTCTGCTTGGGCTTGCCTTATTTTCATATAGAGCAAGTGATGGAGTGAGCACTAATCAGTACTTTCTTCACCTTGAGGGATCAACTGACCGAAGGGAACAGGCATCTTTGGCAGCAAGATATGATCCCCCTAGAAACCTCAGGCTTCTTTCCAAAATGAGGGAAACCCTAAGAAATTGTCTTTCTACAACTTCCCTTCCTTCCCTTTCCCCAAGAGAAACTGTAATGTTTACAAGCCAAAATATGTAAGCTATTCTCAGTGGAGAACAAACAGAAGACAACAAGACACTGGAAGACACCAACAAAACAAATAAGACTGTACCCTGACCTTGAAAAAATTGGCTCTAGTTGCAAATCATTGGGCCTCCAAGAAAAAAAAAAGTCTAGCTGTAAGGCAGCTGGAAGACAAGCTTTTGGCTTCTTTGTATTCCAGCTTGAAAAGTTTATAGTTTAAGCACTTTGGGGAGTTTTTACATTGAGACAGCAAGAAATTATTTTTTTCTTATGTTGCAGTTTTTTTAGCTGATTTTGGGTGGAAACTGAACTGCCCTGAATGCGAAACACCAACCAACCAAAACTCCTCCAAAGCCCAAAAGCATTTCAGAACTCAAAGGAAGTATTTTACAGGCAGTAGATGAACAAGAACATATCTAACAGACCTTTCCTCATTTAAAACAAGCACATTAAATCCAAGTACTACTCTTTACAGTTAGTGACAGTAAATTACCTATTTCTGACCTTCCCACCTTTGGGATTTGTGCATCTTGGCCTCTTCTGCCTCAGTTCTTATTCACAGAAGAAAAATGGGTCAGACAAATCTGTGTCTATTAGTGGATTTCTGCAATAGGTTTTCTCAACTTTAGCTCAACAAGCAGCTCATTCCAACTGAAATGACAAAAGGAACCCTCAAAACTACAAAAAATACCTGTTCAAAAAAAAAAATCAATGGAAACTTTTTTCAGGGTGAGGAATTAGCCTGTTCAGTGTAACCTTGTTCAATACAACAGAAGATGCATATACCATTTCAAAACAGAGTACCTAGACAATGTATAAGCATAGGTGTTAATCTAATAAGAACATTCAAATTATATCTTCAGAACAGCTCGGTGTTCATCTCAATCTGCATGGAAGAAAACATTTATTTTAAATCTACAATACTGGGTTTTGTAGATACCCTGAATTTTTCATGCAATTAAAAACCCTAGAAAGCAATCAAATTGTATGCCCACTGGTGGTTTTTATTTCTCTACCCACATCATGTTTGAACAGCTGAGTTTTGGTCTTCAAAGTTTCCCTACATTTTCCTCTTGCAGGTAGAAAACAAACACCAGTTCAGAACAACAACATCAATGGCACTAGACATTTAGAGTTAAACATCTGCAGTTCCGCAAAGGTGCTTTATATTCTACTGTCTAACAATGAAAATCCTGAGGGAATACCTGAATTCTGTGTTACTTGGAGTATTTCTGACTCTGCTCTGTTTCCTGACTGCAGACTGCAAACCCTGTCCATGAGCCTGTTGACAAATGATGACAGCTGAACATCTTGCATGAAGTATTTAGCACAACAGCTGAGTAAATTATACAGAAGAAAATTAAGCTGAGTAACTACAGGTGTTCATGCCCATGGAAATAAAAATCATTGTTGTCTCTGAGACAGCATAAAACAGCAATGGATGAGAAATGGGGAACTGAGCAGTGATTCTTCTCGCAACAAACCCTTCTAAAAGGGCTCCTGTTTCCTCAGGGGCTCTGGGGGCAGGTCTTTCTCCCTCAGCAAGTTAAGTGACAAAGCAGAAAAGAGTATAAGGAAAAATAATTCCATCCTTCTAGATCTTGGTTTTTACTCAGAAACTACCTCTGTGTGCAGGCAAAAAGAAATTACCACAGAGTAATTACCACATTGAAGACAGGACCTAAACTATATTCTGAACTACCTTTGGAGCCACACTTATGCCATTCTCAACCCTACATTTACACATCTCACAGGGAGCATTTCTCAGTACAAAATCCTCTTCTAGCAAGACAAAAAAAGGAATGACCAAAGGAGAAACAATTTTTGCAAGCAGAACGAAGTTAAACTTGAAAAAAGCTTGATGCAATGCTAGTGTAACAAGTCAGGGGAAAAAGAAAAGGGGAAGAGGAGACAACTAGTGTGAACTAGAAATTCACTGAAGTATGAGACAAAACGGAGACAGCTGAGCTACATCAGCAGCCTTCCCTCTCCTCAAAAAACCAAAATGGCAAGGACTAAGTCCTCCACCAGGCAGATATTGGGGAGAGACTGGAAATGCAAGATAGACTCTGCTCATTTATATTTCATGAACACACACCTTGGAGCAGCACCTCTAAAGAATTATTATATACCAATTTCCCCTTTGACACTGACAAAAGACAAGAACTAAAAAGCACTTGGAGCCAGAACTAACCCACACTGTATATCGCTAGGAAACATGTGCTTCCCAGTGTAATTGTGTTCAGTTAAAATTGCTGCAGAGGAGAAAATCCCATGTGTGAGGACAGGACAAGGACAGGGAGGGACAGAGGATTAGAAAAAGTATTATTTACATAAAGGTGATGAGAACAGAAATTCTATAAGCAGATGTTCGGTAACTTTGTTTTGCAATTGAATCTCCATCAAATTAAAGAAAACACAGCAATTCTGTAGAGATGGCCACGGGTAATTAACTCTATGGAGGGTAATTTGTAGCCCACGAACACCCCTGCTGCTGAAGCGAAGGTGATTGTTGGTTTGTCACATCACTGTATCCAGTCCTATTTCCCCATCTAGGAAAGCCATTTTGCTCCGATACAACAACTTGTTCCATCAATTTTATAGGAGACCAAGATGAGAGTTATTGTGCAAGACAGCAGGAGGAAAAAAAAGAATAAACACAGGAATACCAATAGTAAAAGAGGAAAAAAAAAAGGCAGTACCATGATAATAGCCTCTCAAAAAATATTTCCATAAACATGGAGTATTAATGAGACAAAACCCACAAAAAGTGAAGAGCAACTCAAAAAGTATTTTTAAATCAAACAGAATAGGAACAGCACAAACATGCTTGCTGAACACAGCTTTAGGAACCATAATGAAATCTGGGGTTCTGCAAAGAATATTTAGGACTTTGGATTTCCTGTTGATCAGCAATTTTAGTTTGGACAACAAAAATACTTTTCTTTCTAAGAAGAAAAACAAAATCAGTTCAACATAAACACAGTGACAGTTTTGATGCAAAATCTGCTTGTAATTAACCAGAATGACAAAGGGATTTGTTAGCCAATTTACTAACTCTCCTCCAAAATGTGCCTAAAATCAGTATTGAAGATTTCACTGCCTAAAAATTTTGAACATCTAAACAAGTGTTTCAGAAAATGAAACCATCACATGTTCAATCTAACTGACTATTAACCAAACAAATGGGTATGATACAACTAAAATCAGCCCTCAGCATACCTGGTAAGAACACACACATACAAGTTTGCCAGCCTCTGAATACTTGGTTTCACAGACTTTACATCTTCATTTTGCATCATCTTCTGTCAGAGAAGTATCAGCACTCTCAGTTTGTACACTTTAAACCTGGATAAACAAGCTTATTTTCCTAGTTTATTTGAATTGTGGAATATAATTGGCATGAAAATGAAAGAAAAAATATATTTCTACGTGAGCAGAAGACCTGAGCTGAAAGAGTCACAGCAGACAAATAAAACTCTAGGTGGGCTGACACTTATTTTTTCTTATTCCAATGCAGAAAGGGTGATGCAGCGGGTTCTGAGGGGATGACTAATCCCTGAACGTGAGTTTTGGCACCAAGAACAGAGTAATAGGCGTAGCTGGAACCAGAAGTATTATATTTAATGGCTTGTTGTTTTTTGGGGTTGGGGGAAGGAGAAAGCACAGGAAGAAGGGTGGAAAGGAAGAACAAGACACAAAGGAGCTGTGTGAAGTCACCAAGGATACTCATACTAATAATTAGTCATACTAATAATATACATGTAAGTGTAAACTGTTCAAAATACACAACAAAAGGATGCACAGGCAGGACAAGGATGAAGCTCGAGTTGTGTGTCTGTACAGAAAGGAGCATTACAACAAAAGTGCCTTCCCAAGTGCAAGGACATAAGTGCACATGTCTTCTGTAGGATAGGGGCACTTGATTATCCTATTTTATATTTCAGCAGCAAAAAACCCTAAACACATTTTTAAAAAAGTATCTGTAGGGGACTACTTGGCCAGTCCTTCTCTAATTTCACCTGTCTTGAAAAATACTGAAAATATTTAAGATGCTACCCTGAGGAATATGGATAAAGTTCAATACTGCCAGGTTTTTGTTCATGCTTCCACTCCAAGTCATTTGTTTCGATACTGCAGGAAATACAGCTTCACATACTCAATTGTCCATCTTTGTTAAACTGATTTTTATTCCATGTTTTCATTAAATGCTAAAATAATTTTATCAAAAAAGCATTAGAGTGGTTTTGGATTTTCCAGCTAATCTAGACTGACACATAAAAAGGGAACAGAAGGCAAGTTTGCCTGTTTCCCATTTGCACGCTGCTACACAGCTTCATGTCGAGCTAAGCAAAATGCCAACATGCTTCCCCCTCCAGCTTCTATGACCAACAATTTTGTGGTCTGCATTTACAGACCTTGAGACTTCCACCAAGCAACAAACAGGCTGTTTACTGTCAGGGACTATACCCTAGCCCAGACTGATTCTTAACAAATTTGCCCTTTCCACAAGATAATCACAATCATTCCTGAAGACTTTACTGAAAATTAAGGCAAGCATGTGCAGAGTGAAGAGTTACCAAAGCTAAAACTAGAGGACAAAGTTCACATCATAGGAAATGTATTTATCTATTTATTCTTAGTTTTGATCAATGTGTATCAGCTGATCGTACTTAAAAATAATAATGAACAAATGAAATATGAAAGCAAATAAAGGCAGTAGAGTGAAAAACATCAGCTTTACAACTCAGACTTCCAGGCTGTACGTAAAACCTGCAAATCCCTGAAGAGAGAGTTGGGAAAGCTACCTATGTGGATATGGCTTTGGAATTCATATTGCTTCCCTTTTTCAGTATGAGATTTTTAGCCTAGAAGGGACGAGAACACATGCATGTATGCACACACATGGATGCATCTTTTTTTAACCTTCACCTGAAATGAACTGAGAAAGATCATTCTTAAAACACGGGTCTTGTTAAAGCCAATATTGCAGCATTGTTGCTGCCCCAAACTGCATTAAGTGAACCTTCTGCAACAATAACATTTACAAACTTCGCACTTAATTTGCAAACACAGCAAATAGGGTTAAGTGAGAATAAAACCCTATGAATCACATGCCCTTACCTGTGGAGAAACATTATACTCCTTTCTTTACTTGACTTGAATGTTGTGTTTACCCTCAATGGAAATATTAGTCAAAGGCCAGGAGTAATACTTTTACGTTAAATAAATGACTAAAAGTATAGTAAAAACCATAAAGGAATTACTCAAGCATGCAAAAAAACCAGCTATAAATGTATCTGTGTGTAAAGAACTTAAAAATTTCACACAAGCAACAGGAAAAAAGTGGAAGTTGTAAGAAAAAGTTTAACTTAAAAATGAAGCCCACACAGAACACGATTAAAAATGCAAAGTTGCATCCAACTCTCCTCTCCAAAAGCAGAATCAACAAGTCTCCTCCCTGCAAATCAGAAACCCCGTGTATGATCTGAATTTGTATACTTACCATACTCATCTCCTTTTTCTTTTTTCTTTCTCCTGAGGGAAAGAACACATGCAATTCTAAGGACTGAAATCCCTCCTCTATTTTAAGGGAGGGCTTAACTCCCAGAACTAAAAGCCTTAAGCATCTCAGTTGAGACTGTGGTGAGAAATTGCTCCTTCTCTGTTGCTTTATAGTGCAAGAGAACTTGCACAAAGCATTAAGTATAGCAATCAAGTAGCAGAAAACTGAACTTAATCAACTAAAACTGATTCCCTTGGAGCTCAGACTGAGCTCCCACCAATGATACAGAGAAAGCCACTCAGCATAACACCATGGGATTAAAATCTCCACTGTTTCTGGCCAGGGGAATTAGTCACAAGCAACTTGTCAAGGACAGCTGTTTTAAGACTTCTACCTGCAGTGGGCACTTCAAAGATGAGGCAGTCAGAGAGCCTTTTCATACTACAGGCCAACTCTCACGATGGTGCCCATTGTATCAGAAGCAGCACAGAAGAAACTAGAGATGAAATGCAAAAGTAAAAAACCTTGTAATTACTCCACTGCCCTGACAGAATGATCACTATCCTAGAGACATGATGAATGCAGCTTTCCACAAAAATGAAGCCTTCCCACCACTTAGCTGTGCCTGAACTAAGCAAAAAGTTAAGTAAGCATTCTCGATTTACCTTTTCAGAGAAACTGATCCAACCTAAATAAGTCTCCTTTCCACTGGGTGTGGTTTTGCCAAAGGAGACACAAATATCTCAATCCCAAGATCTCCTGCAAATGCTGACTGCCACTGACATTCCTTTGGCCCTCTAATCCATGCTGCCCTCTCCGAGGAGTCATTTCCTCTTCCCAGGAGGATACATGAGAGGAAGATCCCTGTAAATGAGAAGAGCATGCCAGCATTCCCATCCCAGCTCACCACAGCTGCCTGTTTCCAGCCAATTCTGGAAATGTATGGCCTTAATACATCCTTGTCACATGCCATGAGCCAAACTCTACATCTAGAGCTTATTTTAACGCTAATGCATGTACTGATTTCTGCCCAGAAAAAGGGCAATGTGTGGAACCAGTTTCCACATTTCAGAATGGCCCTGTGGTTGAAATAGAGACAAGAGTCATGATGACAATGTATAATCACTGTGAACTCACTGTGTCTCACCAGCAGGATAGCATGGGAAGAAACCCATAGCTGAGTGGTTGGCATCAGAAATGGGAATATGGCCTTAGGGAAGCTGTAGTTATAAATAGGCACTTTGAGAAAAGTCATGGATGAAGACACATGGAAAACCCTTCAGAACTCACTGCTGAACATGGATAATAATTAGCTTGAGACATCGTAGTCTCAGGTCAATGATTAATATTTTTAATGCTTGAAAACGCCCTAAGCCACCTACATTTGAAGCTCTAGCTAAGTTTCATGTTCAGAGATTAAAAAGGAAGACTGATCAACTTTCAGCCTGACCTACTGCAAACAGAAAAGTAACTCCTTTCAGCTAAATTTATTTGTATCAGAATATACTACCTATACTTACAAAAGCATTCATGTATACCTCAACACTGTATCAATATATTTACAGATAAGGGTTCTGCAAAGGTTAGGCTTGGCCCAGATGACCATAACAGATAATTTTCAAAGATACAAGAGAAAATACAGGATGTTGCAAACCAAGCTCTTTTACAGTCTCTGGTAAGCAAACAGCTCTCGAGGGAGGCAGCTTCCTTGCTGCCAGAGCCTCCTAAGCAAATAAAAGGTATTACTGTTTCCAAACACCTGTACTCGAAGAGCAACTGGTTTTAAAGGATAGTTTCACCACACAGCGCATCCAAAATGGCCTCAGTATCTTTTAAGGTGCTATTTAATAAAATTCCAAGGTGTTACATGTAAGGACAGAAAGGGAAAAAAACAAACAAAAACCTCCTAGTCTTCCTTGACACTTCTAAACTCACAAGAACGAACAGAAGATATTTTGGTACACACATGCAACATTCGCTCAATTGCAACTTCATACTTCCAAGCACTTGTACATCCCCTTCAGGGAGTAACAGAGTTTGCAGTCAAGAGAACCATGAGCATTGAAACACACCTTTTGCTTAAATAAATCCAAAGCTATCTTAAAAACCCCATTACAGACAGTCCTGTCATACAGCTCAAGGTACACTCCTGTCCCAGGAAATCTCAAAATCAAAGTTTATCAGCACTAAGACTCCCAAATGTTTAAGAAAAAAAACCCCACCAAACCCTTGATGATGCAAGAGCTAGAAGCGAACCAAAATGATGCATTAAATTCCTCTCTGTCCACAGGGCCAACCCTCACCTGTTTTGGATTATGAACTCTTCAGGGCAGAGACTCACCACCTTCTTACATTTTATATAAGAGTACCATGTGCATCTATAGTGCTACATAAATTATATGTTCCTTGGAACTATGTCCTGGCTTTGTCTGGGAAAAAGCATTGCTTGCCTATGAAGCATGAACCAGATGTTGTGGAACTTAATGGAAAAAATCCACCATCAACTGAAAATGGGCTTTGGATCAAGAACAAGTAATAACTTCATATTATGTATTCCTCTCACAGAATAAATTAGAGCAATTTAGAGAGCAAGATCCATAAGGACTTTTTACATAAATGGTATGTAACACAACAGCAAACCAATCCATGTTTATTTAAGATTACCTGTCACTGAACTGCACATCTGAGGGCTCTAGAAAGAAAACTATCTCATTATTTTCTTATTTCTTGCTAAATTATTAGCAGCTCCTCAATGGGTTTTTAAAAATCCAGATTAGATGATGTTAGGTTTACCCTTAAATGAAGCAATACTAAAACGTAGAAATATTAGAAGAAAGTATGATAAAGACTTCAGATTTTTTTAAAGTGCCATTACCATAAAGACATTTATCTACTTTTGACTTCAGTTCAGGAGTAGAAGGAGAGGCACTTTGTTACTTGATCTTCTCTGCCATGACAGGGAAGAAATATTAGCTGAATTTGGCCCTTGCAGCCAAGAACTGGGGCTTATTCTGTAACTCCACCAGCAATTGCATTAGATGTGCTTCTTTCTGCTAAAATGCTCAGTGAAATAATTTAGATGTCAAAAGGCATTATTGCTAAACTCTGCAAGTTAGAAGTTGATCGGAGCAGTTCACATCCACTGAGAGTCTGTTGAATTTTCGTAATACTGATTTCTCACATGTTTAAAGACCAATAAAAGACTACTTAGCACCAAACCCTGTTTGGTTGGGAAACTTCACTTCCTTTAGAAGCCTGATGGATTCCTTAGGGCATACTCTCTGTAGGCTAACAATGCAGGCTGAGTCTGTGACTTCAGGGAGCAAGTGAGCAACTTCTGCTCCTCTTGAGGACAAGCTAATAAAGAACTGAGCATCACTCCCTGCTGACCAGGCACAGAGCAAGACCCAGCAGTCACTCCCAGAGTCATCTGCCAGCAGCCACCATTGTTCCACTCCCTCCAGTGCCAGCACCCTCTCCTTCCTCTTGGTCTTCATGTCTTGATGCACAGAATCTCCTTCTCAAACCCTTGCCTTGTAACTTGTCCTTTCAACATTCATATGAAAACTTGTTTCAGCTCTCACACCACTTCCACCCAACACTTAACTCCAGCACACTGAGGGTAGTTTGTCAGAAAATACTATACATGGCATTATTTATACAAATTGTATCCTTATGTTCTTGATATGTCTCTTTAATGCTGCACTTCTCCCCTTCCCTGCTCCACTTGAAAGCCTGCCAATCATGTCCTGAAGCCTCATTTTCAAAGCTGCTATAAAAAATGCATTTGCTATAGCTTCAAATTCATATCAAGTTTCTGAAACTATCTTGCTGCCTTAGTTTGCAATGTGTTTCTAATGCTACAAATCACTTTCTTCCTCACTACACAACCTGAAACACATGAAAAGATTCTTCATTTTACCTCCAGATACTCTGCCTTATTCATGTCACATGAGAAAGGAAAAGGTTTAGGTCTGATTAAAGGAAATTGCACAGACAGAGACAGTGAGTAAGCTATGAGCAACTGTCCAAAGATTTCTTCCAACAAAACTCAAAGATGATAGTTTCCATCTGGTTTTATTAGCTGTACTATTGTGTATATGTACTTAGAAACTTCAGAAATCTACACTATCGAGTTGATGAGACTGTAAGAAGCCATTCAAAACAAAGCAGCTTTAGCCTAATGCAGCACCCACACTGTGCCTATACAATAGTTATACACAGATATGACAAGATATTAATGCCAGAATATTCATTGTATTATCCATATGGATAACCAGTGCACTCTTATTCACATCCTTGAACTTTAGCATATTTTGCTTTCCTATTGAATTCAAACCAGTATTTTTTGCTATTACAGTAATAACTACATAATTGTAAGGTACATGGTAACTACAGTAAATAACCAGGTATCCAAATACACATGCAAAATACATAAACTGCTCAATCCCACACAGAGGAAATATTCTATCCACAGCTTCAAGAAGCATGAGCAAATTTATACAAGTGAGAGAACACCCTGTGGTTAAAACAAACAATGTGCAGAATGAAGCACATTTTACTATGGCTTAGCTTTGTTTCAGCAAGTAAAACAAAACATGCATTTTGATAAAATCCTACGGAAAAAACTATTGACACATTTTCCTCTGTGCACACTAATATTAGACAGTTAAGTACAAGCACCATTTTTTGAAAAATAACACTCATCAGTCAAAGCAACAAATCTGAAGACTCCTGTAAAATGCTTCCTAAAACAAACATTTTGGCAGTATACAGGCTCCTCCCCACTAGCCTTCATCAAAGCGTCTGACAACCACGTGCAGGATAAAGTATTCTTTCACATCCAAAGAGACCTTTTGGAAACACCACTTATAAATGAAAGGAAAACATGAAAAATACAGCAAATTACTTTAATGGACAATAGGTCAACAAGGAGTTTCAAGGGATTTCAGTATAAATTATCCAAATCTGATCTTCTCTGTAGCACAAAAAGAGAAATCAGCTCATTAGTTTTCCTTAGCCTACAGCATGCAGATCATCACTATCAACTTGTAAATAACATCTTGCACACTATTCTTGAAAAAAACCCAACCAGCAACAAACCAATACCATGCTGCTTTGTAAAAGTTATTTTCAAGTCACTACTCTTGACCATATTTCTCTTTGTAGTTTAGTTGCTGCAGGACTACTTTTTCCAGTCCTTCCATGTCTCTGTCTGACCACAAACTTTATTTAATCACTTTGTGGATCATGCATTTCTTTCTTAAAAGGCCTTTGCATTTCTCAACCAAATATTTATGCTTTCAACAATATCACAATATGTTGCAAGTCAGTTTTTCAATAACAGGATGCAGTGTTTATCCAGACATAAACCCCTTAAGACCACCTCAACATCTCCTGGATTAACCCACTGCTATTAAGCAAAACAAACACTCATATTGTGACATTGTCAGTTCAAAAATTATTAAAATGGTTAAATTGTTAAAAAGTTATTATGCATGGCTGACAATACCATACACCAAAGAACCTATTTTCATCACATTCCATGCATGGCTGGTGGCAAGTCCACACTTTAAATGACAAAATCATTTTTAAAATTTAATCACCACAGCAGAAACTGCACGTGAAGTTTAATTAGGTAACCTCACAAATAAGCAATGGGTATAATTCTTCCTCCAGTCAGCTGCTGTTATAGAGCTAAAACATCTTACCTTCTGAAAAAAGTCTTCCCCACTTTTCCCTTTGCCTTCTGCAGCAGCTGTAAAACAAAAGTGGGATCTGGTTACTAAATGCATAGGAGAAAGTTTACAGCCTTGCATATAGAAACTCTCAATGAGCACATGATAACCTGGGTAATTTTTTCTCATGCAATAAGCATTTGTCAACAACTGACTAATACCCAGAGCAACTTTTTGCAAGTCACTTGCTGAGTCCAAACAGATGTTTGTATTTGCATACTAGAGCTCTAACACACTGATACATGTTTCAGTTACAAAGTACACATGGTCTAAGTATAACAACTTAGTCACACTGCATACTTTGCCATGCAATCCTACCACCAGTAGGATCAAAAGACAGCTCGGAGGGCACACGACTTGCCATATCAAGATCAAAAATTAGAACCAAACCTAGAATTCTGGCAAGCCAGAATCGTGTTAATAAAGACCTTTTCCTGCATTATGTTATTTTTTATGGTGAAGCATAGACCTACTGCCATTTAGTTTATTGAGACTGAGAAAGTGCCAAAAAACCTAAACATTTCTTAGCGCTGCTCAATATTGTGCTCACACCACAACAGAACAAAACATTGTTGTACAACATGGATTAGAAGTTCACAAGAAGCTATTGCATTATTCAGTGACTTCAAGAGCAAGACCTGGATTAGGGCCTGGATTATCTCCCACATGTATTTAAAGCCATAACTGTAAATTTAATTAATGTAAATGACTGCACTTAAAATGATACAACTGTTTGCATATAGCTTATGTTGCAGCTTATCTGTGTTGCAACCCAAGACTTAGCAACCAATTCAAAACACAGCAGCTCAGGCTGATTATGAAGAGGATAATTTCCTTTTCCCCAGAGAAAAGGATGCCTCCAGAGCACAGACTATTGAAGCAGCTTATTATCACAATTTTTCTGTACTGCTCACATACAAAACAAACCTCAAGCTCACCCCATCCCTGGCTTCAAACCCATGTTTCAGCTACTTAGTTCTCCCCACTCTTCCAATTACACAAGCAACTCCAAACTGTTTAACCTACTGTGAACTCAGTGAACACAATTTAATAACAAATGCAGGCAAGCAGACACAGGCTAGAGGCATAAGATGATTTCTCCTATCCCAGAGGAAGCAGTGCCACTACATTTGAAATAAGCTCCTCAAAATATCAACAACAACACTTAGACACCATGGAGGAAGTGTACACTAGACAGTTTTATCTAACACAGTTCAGAAGTTCATGTTATTTAACTCAAGTGTAGCCAGAGCAGAGGCAGCAAACGAAGCCTGTCCAGAGTCATCTTGCTGTAGAGCAATTCCAGACTCCCCAGTTCCACAAGTCTCAGAAAATAATGCCCTCTTCTCCTTCAAAACCCTTAAGTGCCTGTATAAAAAACTGGTGCATGTTTCACCAGAACAAGGTTTCCTGGAAACAGAAAACACTCAGGGAAGATTTCAGTTTTTCAGATTTACAAGCCACCAATATTAGCAGAAGAACACAACTTTCTTCAAGCAACCACTTCACAGATGCACGTTGCTTTACAAGTTTTCCATTAACTCTAGAAGAGCTATAAAAAGCTTTTGGGAAATGGATACCACCACACTACTTCAAGTGAAACACGGGACTAAGATGCTTTTAATCAGAGGAGATAGATTGAAAAGGAGAACATGACAGATGTAAGGCTGAAGTTGCAGTTTTCAGAATAGACAGATTTTAGTTCCAGCTGCAAATGCAATGATGTCTAAACTGAATACAAACAAGAGATGGCTTAGATAATAGCAGTGATGCTCTGCAGGGCATTAACGTAGAATGCTGACAAAGCGAATTCCAAGCTTTTTATTGTACGTTTATTTTTAATCTGAATCATTCTGGTGACCTGATTTACAGCTCAACCCCACAAACAACTGATGGTACAACAGATAGAATCCAACAAGCATGGATAAATAAGAGAGAAGAAATGAAAACATCCCAAACTGGGTTCACAGGAAAAAAAAAGCCCAAAACACTACAGACAAAAGTGAAGTTGGAGCAAATGGCACTTTAGGAACATCTTCAGTTAATAACTGGTGGCTTTAGTTGTTACACCATGCTCTAAAGATACTTCTCAGCACTTAAGATACTTTATGATAATCCATTTTCCAGGTCTTGTGATATCTATGAAAATGAAGGGAAGACTGTATGGTGCTTTTTGGAAAGGCTGGAGATCTGGACCTCAAAGCAGTGCTTCACACAAGAGACACACTGGAACATGATGGCATTTTGTCACTTCATGCCCAAGATGCAGCCCTATTTAATGCATGAAGAGGTATGCCTCAGATCAGTTTTCATTTGAATGCTTTTGGATACTAAGGTGATCTAGTAATTACCATCTCCATTGTGCATAGAATAAAACAGTGCGCAGAACTGTGGCTTAAATCCCTGAGTCACACTTAGAAAGATACATTTCACTATAAAAGAAAAAAAAAGCCTAAAATTTGAAGATACAATATGTGAAACAATATATTATGTTTCCTTTTAGGTTAGCTGTTTTCCAGCTATTGCCTCCTTTTGCCATTCCTCCTCTTGATAGAACTCTTTGTACAAACTACATTGATTTACTTTTTCATTTTACTTATTTTGCAAAATTTCCTTTTGTATTTTCATGAGGAGAAATTTCAGCAAAGAAAATTTAAATTTCATCTGCAGTTTATGAATTTTGTGATGCAACCCACAATTGCATACACTTTCACCTATGTTTCCTCCCAAAGCAAGTATCTGTATCAAAGAAAGCATCCAACATGTGTGTGAAACAGTTACCATTCATGTGAAAATCTCTTGAAGCCTTTCTTCCTCTCCAAAATAGGCAAAGGCAGTTCTAGCACTTCTGAAAACAATACAAGTAGCCAAAAACAAGGGGAAAGATAGCCACTTTTACAACTGAGAGGCTGAATAGATTCTGTTCAACAAGACAAAGCCAGCATCTTTTGCAAGGACACGAGCAAGAGAAGCATTCCAGAGTTATGAACTTTATGCAGAAGTCATTTGGAGTGCAAACCATTTACAGCACTCACTGCGAGCAGCTGCAATTTAGTAAGTCACTGAGGTTTACCTCAAATCAGATAAACTGAGATAAAAGCAAACTTGGATTTGTGTTTAGGAAAAAAAGTCTGCTAGGTCATCACATCCCAAGATCAACCTCTTTCTAAATAAATCTTGAAAGTATTAATCCTAACTCTGAAAAGATGCTTCATCTTTGAAATACCATATTGAGAAGCTCTCAAAACTTACATCTGATGGATGCACCCCAGCAGATGATGTTAGCAATCTTACAAATATTAATCAAAATTTTAGTATGAAACCAAGATTTCTTCAAAAAGCACTGAGTTTCCAAGTTCTGAAACATGCAAGAGAACAAGCCATTTATGGGAGGCAGAGGGGCCAGCAGTACCTGTGCTGCCTTGGAAGGCACAACACAGCCCATCTCAATTACATTTGAAACAAGTTTTCAGATTTTAATAGACAAAGTTTCACATTTGCTGACTTTGTCAATTAAATTAATGATTTCTAAAGAGCAAACCAGTGACAAACAACACTAAGAAGCAACAGTAATGCCTGAGCACTTAAGTTACCATTACCAACCCTGATCTGGGACATATTATGCCAACAAGTACAGTTATCTAAAGGCTTGCTCAATTCCACTTCAAATAACAATTAAAAACAAGCTTTTCAAGCTTCTGTCCCAGAGATGCAGGTCACTAAAGCCCTGCTGTAAGAATGTTTTAAAAGTCAAGTCCAAGTAATTACTTGCAGGAGACAGAAAGAACTTAGTTTTACAAGAACACTCTCAGCAACCAAAAGCAAAGCCTTTACTGCTCTCCTTCATTTGGTGGCACAGTTTCCTGTGCAGCCACAGCAGGGACCAGGTCTGGCTTTTTATCTGGTAGACAAAACAGCATTTAGGGAAGAGCGCCCTGGTCTCACTGAGCTGGGAAGGGCACAGAGATAGAGATCTTTGGGGTCCCTTTGTTGGCAGGTCTGCCATATCCCAGCTGTAGGTGCTCAGGCAACCACAGCTTCAGAAGACAAAATGATCTGTTTTGCTAAGCCTCCTCCAGAACCACAGGCTCAGGAACTTGCAGGACCTGCGGAACCAGGGATCACAAACATGAGGCACGCAGGAGAAGGGCAGTTCCCATTCTAACAGCTCATTCTACAGCAAAAGCACTACCAAGTCAGTGAAAGTGCTCCCTGAACTCAAATAAATGTGCACAGGGACAACTGCTCAGAGTCCCTAAGGTGGAACAGGAAAGCATCAGAGTGTTGACAAGATTGGCACATGAGCCCTGGAAAACCATGCCTGGTCACCTGCCTCAGGAGACCACTCCACCCTTCTCACAGTGATCCCTCTCCCCAGAGCAAATTTGAGAGAAACCAAAACCCAAATGTTAATTAATACAGTGTACTCAACTTCTGACTGCCGAATTGATTCATTTCTGCTAACCTCTGCAACTCGGGAAATACTGTTTTCTTAGAAACAGTATTTATTTTATGGTATTGAATAATTACTTAACCAACCTTCACAAAAAGTAGGATTACTTTTACACAAAATTGTAACATTAGTTTCAGAAATCCAGATGAAACCTATGTAAATGTGCTTAATAAGCATTTTATATTTTAAGCTATACTCTGTTTATTATAATTTCTTCCATACCATGAAATATTTTATATTACATTTCTGCTTTTCAAGACATATTGGATTGCTGAGGTTTCATCCAATACAAATATAAAACAGTTGAAACAGGTGTTAACTGTTATGGTACCCATGAAGTACACCGTTTGTCTGCTTAATCACCAAATCGTAAAAGAGCCCAATTGTAATTTCTTCTAAGTTCATGTGGAAAATGAATTTGAATGTTCAGTTCAAATGTTATCTTAATTATTAAAAAAATTACAACTCAGGTCATATTTTACAGGAACTGAGCCCAAGATTCACTTAGAGATTTGACTTAATCAGTGTATTACCATAACTTTGCTGATCTCAGACATCAGCTCTGTGTCTTATTTTCCCAACTCTTGAAATCGTTACCCAAAATTCCAGGTAATATATGTTGGTGAATTTTCCTTTATGTTGATTAGGGCCCAAACTTCTTCCTCTGTCTGCATTGAAAGACCACATTTTTAAGAGAAGAAAGCATGTTCTGCTCTTCAGGTCTGAGCTATGATGAAACAAAATCACTCCTTGCATTGAAATACTCTTTAACAGGGCAGGTAATGAGATATTATTTTAATTTTAGCAAGAAACTGATGAATAATACACCCAAAGCTAAGTACTCAATTATCCTTACCCTTCCTATCCACTGAATCAGAAAGAATTCCTAACACTTATGTCATGTTCACTAGCTTTAATTTTTTCTGAAACTGTCATGGAAACATGCTAGCTGTGTAACCAGGTTGATTTTTATTTAGTATGAGTTTTTAAATGCAATGGACAGTTATTCACATCGAAAGCCTGAGCTATTTCTTCAAAGTTACCAAGCTGTTATCATACACAAAGAAACACAACCAAAAACTCCTTTGATTGAACCAGAAACCACCTGACAAAAAGATTATGTTTTCCTGTGCACAAATCAGGCACCAACCCACACATACTCTGAAAGCTTGCTTATATCAAGCCAAGATAAAGAATTCCACCCCCATGACCACAGAGTTAAGCCAAACTGCTGAAAATATGCCTTTAGGAATAAAAAGATAGAGCACACATTGTTAAAGAAAAAAATCTGACCTTAAATTGAATTTGCTGAAATCCAAACAAAATGATTTTCCATTTTTCTTGTAATTGCAAAGCCAGTCTCACTTCCAGTTTTCAGCTTAGGAACTAAGAAGTCAGAGAGACAACTCAGCTGAAATGAACAGGTCTGGCAAGAGAAGTAATAAGGCCCAAACAAAGAAGAAATCTGCATGAAAAACAGAATTCAAGAATAATATTTGGCATTGAAAAAAAAATAGGTAATCTTGTTTAACTTTGAGTACAATAAACTTCATTAAGTAACCTATTACACATAGCCATCTCAGAATTCCAGGGTCTTATGTGGTTTTATAGGTATGTCCAGGGTTTTCAGAGTCAATGAAGGAAAATCAGACATTAAAACTTTATAAACTCATATACAGAGCAACCTTTAGCTTTTGAGGATGTTCACCACAGACATCAGTGAAGTAAAGGGTTCACAAAAGGGGGCTGAGTGAAGGGAGACAAACTCCAAGATTCTTAAGAAGTCACCAGAACATTCAACAACCAAGAAAACTAGCAAAACATGCCTGTCCATGTAGCATCATAATGACAAATACTAATGAGAAAGCCAGGACCCACACGGTATCTGGAATATCAGAGACACTACCCACTGTCTACATATTCTGTGCTCTATGAAGGTGAAAATAAGCATCACCTCTTATTGAGAAGTCGGGGGGGGATCAAAACCAGTGCAAACAAACACATACCCATGATACAATGTTTATAAGGGACCATTTTTCTCTGGTAGAGCAGCCAAAGAAGAATTGGAAGAATTTCAGCATGCTTAGTAAATGAAAATAAATAGACTGTTTAATCTCTGGACATTTTTGGGTGGGTTCCACTGTATCTCCTCCTGTTAGAAGGAACTCAATACGCAACTGCTGAGTTATCCATAAAGAGGTCAGATGTGCTGTAACTCCTGACAGACAAAACCAGTGCTCGGAAAAAAGTAGGCTGGAAAACTTTAACCCTGCTGTTGCAACACAACGTCCATGAGCCCCCTTGGAAGTCCAGTGTCTGTGGCCTCTTTTTGGATGACTTTGTAGCTGGATGAGGTTTCCTGGGTCAAGGTCTATGTCACCTGAGTGTGCTTGTAAGCACAGACAGGTAAGACATCCCCATTCTTCATTCTGCCCTTAAGCCCACATTTACTCTATAATACTGAATCATGAACTCTATATTAGGCATATTTAGGATATCTGCTTTTCAATAGCCTTTTACTTCCCTGCATACTATATATTAAAATGAAATTGCTGGTATTAAAATTAGGATTGTTGGCAAATAATTAAAACCAATTCACAATCAAAATCCATGAAGCTTCACCCATTCATCTTTGGCATAGAATAAAGAGAAGAGCAGAACAGCAACAAAAAGAAAAAGGGAAAGTTAAAAAAACACTAGGCTTTTTTCCGCTACCTCTGCATACACTGCCAAGAAAGAACACAAGAAAAAAACATATATACTCTACAGACCAAAAAGGCATTGATTGTGAACAAATATTCCTGGAGATTGGCTTGTAATATTAGTAGGGACCTGACAGATTTGGTGACTAATAGCATAAGGGGGAAAAAAAGTCACTGCATTATCCAAAAGGCTACTTGCCTTGTCAATTCCACCATCAATATTTTTAGAGTTGCATAACTACAGAAGTCCATCTAGAACCAATAATCTAATACACAACAGTGGTAAAATTTAGCTATCTAACACATTTTTGTACTCTTGCAGAACAAATTTATCTCTAGGGAGGAAGTTGTCTGCCAAGGCTCTGCATAGAGAAAGTTGGTTTGTTTATTTATTTTTAGAGACAAGTCACAGCTTGAATGCAGGCTGTGAAGCTGGAGTTGCTTGAAGCCTCTTTTTCCTTGTTAGAAATGCCTCCTTTCAAAGGCACACAGGAGCCTAGCTCATCTACACAGCCACAGAACAATCCCTTGTGGAGCCCAGGCAGGGCACAAGATTTAGGATTTTAGTGAAGATAATGAGTGACTGCTTTGCTTCCTGCCAGCTACTCCTAAGAACAAAGCCAGGCAAACTGACTGGCTGTGAGCACTGTGTTACCTGATTAAAACTGCCCTGTGAGCTGCCTCAGACTGACACTTGTTCACTCCTAAAGCCACAAACACGCCGTCATCTCTATAGCTGGGTAAAACACTCCTCAAATCTCACACACCATCCTTCAGATGCACTGGAGGACTTTTGCTGTTTCCCATAACAGATATGCCAGCTGATGTTTCTAAATGAAGTTTTCAAATTCCTCTTCCTCCACCCAAGCATTTCTCAACTTCTTCAGTTTGATGCTTGCATTTCTAGAGCCCGTCCTCATCTTTCACTGTCAAAAACTAGGGAAAGGAGATGAGAATTCAAAGAAAAAGAATTGGAGAGAGGGTATCCCAATTAGAGAGCTGCTGTTCATAAAAAATAATGGATATTTTTCTGGAACAAGACTAACAATAGGCACATTACAGTAAGAATTCATCAACTCGAACTCATAACTTCAATTACTTCTTGCTTTATCACCAAGACTTGTAATTAAGGTTCTGGATATAACATATAAAGCTAGAGAAGATACTTGATGTGGGAAAACTGAGGTTTTCTATACTTCGTGAAGAGGTTTCTTTTCAAGAACAGAGACTTAACTTTTGACAATTTGCCACCAAACAATTCCCATATTATCATCACTGGATTTTTAACTACAAGCAACATTTTTCTTCCATTTTAATCAATGGATAAAGACAGTTTTTTGACATTAAATATCATAGTAGCTGAGTTGAACACCTTATTTCTAGTTTCTCTTGGGACAGAAAGAGTTTGCATCTTTGCTACTGATTTTTTACAAGGGAAACTCAAACACTTTATTACAATAAGACCACTCTAAGATCCATGGTTATTAGCAGGAGGGAAACCTGATTAATAAGTTCTATTAAGTACAACCACACACTGTTGCTCACCCCAGTATCTTCCCCTGTTTTGAGAAAAACATAATTGAAAATATACTGGACACAGTATTAAAAAGGGGAGAGAACAAGTCTATGCTTTTCATTTTCATAAAGAATTTTTGCTACCTAATTATATAACAGTAAAGCATACATGACCTCAGTCTTCCTACACTCCCTGGCCAAGCTGCTCTCCAGAAATATGCAAACTGGAGTCAGACTGACACCCAAAAAGTGTCACCTCTACTGAGAAGTATAAAAGAAAGATGTTATCTAGCTTTTATTATTTTAGTTAATTGCCTCCCTTCCTTCAAACATGCCTTTCAGCATTTCAATTTTCCAGGAAATTTGGAAGCCCATGGCCAATGTGATAGGCTGGCCAGAAACAATTTTCACGTTGTATTAATTTGTTCCAAATCCTTTGTAGTCAGGAACTGACAGAGGCAGCCTGCAGCCAGCCATGAAGTCAGCAAGAGCACTCTCCCACATAAAACAGGCTTAGATGTCATCAATTCCCTTGACCCATGATGCAGAGTGGTAGTTTTGGAGCAGACAGATGGAGAAGGGCAGCTCTGGTAGCTGGAGGAAAACCTCACCAACATCCCCTACAACCCACTGCTGTTTCTCATCACAGCAAGAGAATTCATGAATATTTATACCAGCAACCAATTTTTCCACTACTACAGTCTGCCTCTCTGACACAATGGAAGAGATCCAAACACTGTGGTAGGGTGCAGCCACTCCAGCCCCACTTTGACCTTGCCTACCTCAGTTGACTCCCCATTATTATTAGTGCATGAGCTGCCATGCACATAACCTGCTCTAAATCTGGTGGCTGTTGTTCCCTAGGAAGGTATTTAGTGAGAGGAAGATACATAAGAGAAGACTCCAGCTTCGAGGCTCTAGCACTTGGCCCTTTCCCTTCAGTCTAGCCACTGTAAACACCCTGGAAGGGACAGGACAGCTGACTCCTGTCACACATCTGAAAATCAGCCAAAGCATTCATGTGAGGACAGAAGAAGAGATGTAAAGTTTGGCATTTTTCTAAAAAGCTCTGCGGCAGGACTGCTTTCTTGAATCACTGGATGTTGTGAAGGCTCAAAAAAAAAAAAAAAGCCCTTGAATGCCTCAGGAGGCAGAACATCCCTTTACCAGTGCCCAACAGACCCAACTCTGCCCCCAAGCCACAGTATCCATTTAACAGAACTTGATGTTTAAAGGAGGAAAGAAAATCATAATATCATAAGTGCCCTGGGGGCTAACAGAGGATACCTGCCAAATATAAAAGCTCTGCTCTCAGCAGATTGATGGCTGGGGATATTCTTTCCATTTGTTTAGTATTCAATTTTCTCTCAATGCACAACCACTTTCCTTGTCAGGTGCATGTACAGATAGTGTATGATTCATTACATGAGAGGGAAGAATGTAGCAAGGCTGTAAAAAAATTCGAAACAAAAACCCTACAGATTTGGATAAAAATGTACACAATATTTTTCTGATGGCCCTGCTTATTATGAGTCATTCACAGATGTGGAGTTACAGGAGAGAAGCCAAGACTAAGTCAAAAGCTAAGACAAAGCTTTATACAGGAAACCAGTTTAAGGCTGTTGCGATGCAAGTTTTACACACTGAGCTACAAGGCCTTTTCCAGCAGTAATGAGACACTATGTGTATCTGAACCCATTATGCTGAACAGGATTCTGAAATACATTCAACAGGAACAAAAAACATTACTGGGAATTAAGAAATATCTTCCTTTTCTAAAAGCCAACCAACCCCACACACTCCATCTTGCTGGATGCAACTGGACTATTTGGATAACAAAACAAACAGTTCCCTTTTTCTGTCCAAAATCCACTCTTTTTCATTTCCGCCTCTTTATCAGACTAAAAAAACCCCAAGAGCCTCAGAGTTTTTAAAGGACACATCATCCAAACCCTTTTCTAGACATCTGTGCTCCTTCTTCTGCACATCTACACAGCTGGGAACACATAGGAAAAAGACCACACTTGCAAATCCACACATCCAGGCTGCTTGGTATAATTTTTTTCCTTAACCTGAGAAACCTAAATGTCTGCCTTTTCCTATTTTGTGTTAATCAGTTTCAAAATATATCCATCACTTCAAAAATAAATTCTTTCCCAGACAGTCTTCACAGATCCTTTTATTCTTTTTGCTTCACATCTTAAGTCTCCTTACAAAGTATTTAGTACTCAGGTCACAAGCTCAGTACCTATCACACTATAATATGATGAAAATAAGTTCTACTAATTATCAAAATTTATACATAACAAGTCTATAAAATCCCTTTTCATACAGAAATGCCTCCATCAATATTTCAAGCATTAATCAAATCCACTTCAGTCTCTTTTAGTGTATTTTAACTCCAGGTTGTACGGCATGTGACTACAGAGGAACTCTAGAAGAGGGATTTTCAGTTTCAAACAATCAATTTCCAGGTCAGGGTAAAACAGAGTCACTCTTGTACACCAAATTTATAATGTGTTAGACTACTGACACTACTACTGAAGGAGTGACCACTTGACATCAACTGTTGCTTTGAGTATTTGGTAAAAGCTAATACGATCCTTTTTGTAGCTTTTACTCCCCCTAAATGAAAAAACACAAGTTTAAGTTTACATACAGGAAAACGTCAACAAACACTTCATGAAAAGAATAATCGAGCTATAAATGAATATTAAGTACCAAAAGACAAAAAGTTTAAAAACCCAAGAAAAAACCAAAAATATATTAACAGAAGCAACTGGGACAAGGCACTGAAGTGTTCAGTTGATTAAAAAAGGAAGAAAAAAGGTAAATCCCACATTTTAACACATAATCCAATTTACAGAAATACATTGCATGTCTCAGTTTGTATTGTTCACAGTTTTAAAAACAGAAAAAACTATCCTAGTTTAGCTTATTTTTAGCTATCACCATAGATAACATTTGAATGAAACAGGTTCGTCTTCTTCAGTCAAGAGCAGACACAGTTCTGTGCAAATAACATCCCTGTGGAAGTTGCAAAGCAGGTGTGTAAGGACGAGAGAGTGGGATGGATCTCCCCAAAGGGTGGAAGCAGAGGAAATAAACTTACCCATACATCAAGTTTAGAGCTGTGTATCACCACAGCAAAGTGTGCACCAATTTGTCACCCCTAAATGTTTTTCCATACGTTAGCGAGGCAAGGAATCTAATTATGAATCAGCACAAAAACACAGCAATATAAGTTACTTTGCCAAACTAAAATTTACTCACAACACCAAGATCTTGTTTCTTTTAAGAAACTAAGGAAATGAAGTAATTGTTTAGGTAAGAAGATCAAAGCACAAGAGAAGTCTAGACCCTTCTGGTAAAGGTGAACAAGTTCTATTTTCACAGCTGGTTTTATGTCCACATTTTCAACATCTACATGATTTTTTCTTATGAACAGTCCCCATATTAAAAAACACAAGTGCTATATACAGCTGCCAAAGCATTAACTGATTCCATATATGTGTATGCACATAAATAAAAACATACACGCTCAGTGAATAAAGAATGTCAAGTTGTATAATTAGAGTTTCTAGACACAGTTTACAATAAGATAAAAGCCTGCACTGGTTTACATTGCAGAAGCCCAGCATCCATACCAGCTCAAACCATGACACATTAGGAGATGTGGGCTGCATCAGTGAAGGAAGAGCTGAATGACAGGAGGGTAAATCTTTTTCAATGTGGAAAAAAACTAGCCAGATACAAACTGCACTCAGTTTGCTAAATACTATTTCAAAAACCCTATTCTTGCCAGACAAAGCAAAAAATGGCATATAAAAGCAGAATTTCAAGTGACACATGCAAGCAGCAAAGTCACGTATTCATAACCATTTCACTGAGAACTGCTCAGTTTAATGCTTCACAGTCCAAGGTGCTATAAATCCACCAGCTTCTCCAGAATGCCTTGGGAACAAGTGCCCCCAGGAATGCATGATGGCTCAGGTATTATGAAGTTGAGCTCATGCTTTGTATTACAGAGAATCAGCAAAAAGAGACTTTAAGTTAGTCACCTAAAGGTTAAAAAACAAACCCAACAAAATCTGGCAGAACGTACAGGGATATTTATTCAAATACCTCAGTGCTATTGAGATTTGTCCCTCAGAGATCCCAAAGCTCTTTCTGAAATGAAACACAGACATGCTGGAAGCACACATCTCTAGGACTGCCCATGGATGAGCAGTTTTAACTGCCCCATTCACCTTAGAGCACTGATCTGGGTTGTTAGACATCTTCACAAGGGAACTCCTCCCAAGTGTGGGCTGCTCTCAAGAAAACAAAATTAGTTAAGGATGTAAATTTTGCAGTACTTAAATAAAATATATGAACATGCTATAGGAATAGATTACCAACAACTTTATAGCTCAGCCATCAAATCCCATATGTATTTTTGGGCCATGCTTTCACATACAGCAACATGCTCAAGTTAGTTTTTCTTGGTTTCCAAACTATGCATTCTGGCTACAGGGGAGATGTGTAGAAATGCAAAGCTCCCCCACCCCAAGGCTCTGAACAGATGGGTCTTTAGAAAGCCAGCTGTATTAAGCCCTGGATTCCTCTTGATTCCCACCTCCTAGAGGCAGGATCCTGCCCTTAGGGGAGCTGAAATGCTCCCAAGGGTCCAAAAAGTCCTGGCAACACCTTTGAACTGCTGCACTTGCAGATGAGAATAACCTTCATTTGCACTTTTCAGTATTCAGGAAGCAACACTGCAGAGGGGTGAAACCTCCACTAGTCACTTTGACTGCTCAAACCTATCCCAAAACTGCTACTGGCATCTGACTAACTCTAAATTAATATCACTTACAAGTGTGTGTACCAAGGTTTGAAAGCCAGCCTTTGTGGACTGCTGAACCTTTTATTCAAACTTTGTGAAACTGAGCGAGACGTTTAAGGAATGGTGAGGAAGTGGAGAGTTAAAGTTATGCTGCCCACACAAACAGGCCTAAAATATGTTACTCAAATCCTAAGATGCCTTTCTTTTTGCACACAAGCAAATCACTGCCTACAGTGCATGATTTCAAGGACCAGTATCTTGCCCCCTGCCAGCTAATTTGTATTTTTATGAACTCAAAGCTATTTCTCCAACTGTTGCTTACAAGAAATATATAAGCCAGAAAAACCTCTACAAAACTCCATTTACACAGCCTTGTGATACAGTGCAGGAAATGCTTAAGCTAAATTAATGACCACAAGTAAACAAGAAAGCATTGTTTTGGGGTTAGACAACTGCAATTCTGAGTTACGCAACTCGTTTATCCAGAAGCCTTGACTATGTCTGAAATTAAAGATCCTCTTTTCCACTTTCAAGACTCAGGAAAGTCCTGCTTAGAAGAGTTGATACTATACCAAAATCCATTAAGTTCATGCAAAATAAACTGGAAAGAAACTTGTAAACCTTAAAGATATAAAATATCACATGTGGGGAAGCAAAAAATTAAAACCAAGAATGTGCAATTTCTGCCAAAATCTAGAAAAACAAACAATAACAAGTAAGGAACTAATGTTTGGCCCACTTTTGCCTACAGCTCCTGCATAGGGACTTTAGCTCAAGAAATGCTGTATTTTTGCAAACAAAAGCAGGATCAAGTAGCAAGATGTTACTCCAGCTGATTTAATGTAACCCTGTTTTAAGGACTAATTTTTTTGCCTTTTTTGCTCAGTGTCATTCGGTTTGGATCCCTTCTGTAAAAGTTCATGTCTATGTTTTTCCTTTTTCTTTTCCTCCTTTTTCAGTATTTACACAGTAATAGAGTACACAGAAGAAACAAGGATGTTAATAAAAAACTAGCCTGTTGCAGAGTTCATACATCATATTGCACATGAATAAATTATCTCAAGTGGGAATTAGTACTTCCAATTGCCATTTTTACATGTCTGCTGCTCAGGGCAGGGCACATCTCGAACTATGAAATGTTAGTAAGCTCACAGCAAGCATTTAGGACACCCCAACATGACATGTACCAGCATAAAGAGTGCTCTTCAAGTCTGTATTTACATTGGTCTTTGTATGCATATTTGCCTCAAGTACCGTGCTAAGTGCCTCTTTACCCAGGCAGCATACCACCCTGCTCCTTTAAAAATACTCCAGGACAACCTGCAATACACCACAAAAATCACAGAGCAGATTTGAAGTCATAGGGTAACAAAGACAAAAGTGGTAATCTTTATCATCAAACACAGAATGACATTACCACCTATTCATAAAAAGCACTATGGAGTAAACATTGTGTAACAACTCTCAGCATGTTGTACTTGCAAAATACCCTAGTTTTTATAAATATTGCCCATGTGTTTCATGCTTACATAAAGCTTTTGCCAAAACACTCACTTTTTAAGTGACATGGAAATCTTAGTAATCTGGAAGGAATGTCAGTGAACCAAAGAGAAAAATCGAGCCTACTTTTAAACCTATTTGTCCTGTTACCTGCCAATTTGTGTTCTTTGGAGTGGTCATAATTAACTGACATAATTAATGCACACACAGATCTGTTGAAGCTGAGTTGACAAAATGCACTTAGGAATTTCAAGATATATTTTATAATCAAGTAGCATAACATCACTCTTAGGACTCCATAGTGAATAAAAACAAAACCACAGCCAGTTTTTGGACAAAAAGTGTTATCCAAGTGTGTTACTCAAAGATGAAATTGCTATGGTAGCAGATAAGTTAGACTGTAAACTACAGGAAACGTAGTTTTATTAAATAGGTACAGAAGTATTGATGAAGTTATTTTAAAACAGACCAAGAAATAAATGGCCTAAAACATCAACTAAAATAGCAATTAAGCCTGGCAAAAGGAAAAATACTGTCCAATACTATCTTCAAAATAAGCACAACACACAACCATAAGCAGGGAACACTGGAAGAGATTGCTCTTGAGAATAATTCTAGCTAGGAATGATAAAGATATGTAATAGGAGAAAAAGAACTCCTTTATTTATAGAGCCACATTTGCTACTGAGAAGTACTTAACTGTGTTTGATTTACAGGATGTAAAACACAAGTAAGCATATTCCTGTAAGTGATTTTCAATTCAGTTATACAAACACTACATTGAGTTTACAATAACCATATCCAGGTTGATATGTGGGCAAAAAACCCCAAACTGTATAAATGCATGATTTCTAACTCAACAGTTTTGTTTCAAGCAGGCAAAGGTCTCTGGACTGCAAACCATCCTGAGGAAATACAGTCCACTCAAGAGCAGGCTAAAGCAGCTCAAAGTCAGCATTCCCAGGCATAAATAAGAATGTACTGGGGTCAGGTTTCCAGGGAGGAGACAAGTTACCCTCCAATAAAAAAGTGATTATATGTGCATTTGCAACAGCCATCAATAGTTTCTTCAGCCAAAAAGAAACGATATGAATGTTTTATGTTCAAGAGAACTGACAACAAACCAAGTGTCAAGCACTCATTTTTGCTGCAGAGTGAAAATACAATGGCACAGTTACCACTCAACAGCCAAGAGGATCTTAGCTTTGTTTTTCGGTGAAAAACAATCACCACCAGCTCCCCGAAGTACAGATTGGTCAATACTCTGTGTGTGCTCACATTTGACTACTTTTTCCCCTAAACACCAGTTACCAGTTCATGTTAAAAACAAAAATTAAAAAAGGAAGCGAAGCCTCGTCCTAGTCATAATCAGATCCAGTTAAGAAATAATGAAAAAAATTTAGGTTTTCATTCTCTATCGAAATCTGTGTTAAGGGAGTAATACAAGAAAATGATAAACCATGACTAGCAGGAACAAAAACACCCCATTAAAAAGTATACAGTTTATGTAAAACGTGAACACACTAAGTCAGCCTCACTTTCTTTCTGATGATTATTTCATGCCCCACAATTTTGCAACACCAAATTGCAGTGCATACAGACAAGTATTACGATCCCAGAAACACTAGAAATTTTCCAAGGCCTCCATTACTTCTTCTATGCTTTATCAAGCCCTCACAAAGCAAGTCTTTCACATGTTGGGTGAGATTTACACTGCTGGGAAGTTCTGCAAGTTAAGTTGCATGTTAAAAAAAATGTATATATAAACCAAACAAAAATTAGATAATGTATGTAATAAAACCAAAATAACATGCAATACTTCTTCCCCTTACAATTTACAGAAAAAAACCCCCTTCACTGACCAAACTCTTAAATTATGTGTTGTTCTTGATATATTGAGCTCCTGACCTCTATTTCAGCCTTTTTATTTACACACAGGAACTCAGGATGGAGGAAGCCAGGTCAGTATTCCCACAGGTTTGCAAGAACTTTGCAAAGCCTGTAGTAATGCTGAATAAAGCCACAAAGCCATCCAGGAGAAAAATAAAACCCAAGCAAAGCAGGGGTGTGCCACCAGCTGAAAACTGAAAACTTAAGGCTATGTATCTTACCCAACAATTATTTTTCTTAGAGAGGAAGGAGAAGATTGATTGTGGAGCCCTTGAATCAGAAAATGCCTGCTACTAAGAAACAGCAAAGTTGAAAAAGCAATTACAGCCTTTGCTCTCTGCAATCCAAGGACACGGAAAGCTATACTGAAAAAAAAATGTCCACAAAAGATTCCTAACATTCTTCTTCCATTACAATAATATAGACTTCAAGATGTTCCACAATGTGAACTATAGCTCTGTGCAGTGCAATCTAGCTAACATAAAAAGTACCTTCTCCATGCAGTTATATGGATTAGCTTTAAAACTGCGCAGAAAGGGAAAATTGAGGACTTGCTGCTCTAGTTCCTCTGCTGAATGTTTTGAACCTTCATGTTTCAGGAGTCTGTAAGCAGAGCAAACAGGATCTCGTGGCTGCAGAAGCCTGTCCTTGAAGAGGAAGAAGGTTAATAACACTAAAGTTATAGATATGAAGTATCTGCATAAGAACGAGCACCAGAGAACACGTGCCTCTTCAGGTCAGGACAATCTTCCCTAAACTGGAGGCGTCCACTTAGAACAAACTGCATTACACCGCATCCAGCAAAATGGCACACACAGCCCTACCCACACAGGATAAGTATTAAGGAAAGCCTTCTACTATTGACTTTATTTAACTGGGTCTTCCTAGAGTTGCAATTATTCCCCAGGAATTTTCCAAGTCCCTCTGTTAGCAGAGACTACGATTCTTATACAACTCTTTTTTTACAGTTGAAATGCTCCCCGAAACGCAAACCCAAGATTCAAAACACCATCTCCCAATATTGAAATCCAAATAGTCTAACAAAAAAAAAATTATAAATACACACTCATTTATTCTGAATGTGAAGATTAAAAAAATGGTCTTACTACAAGCAGGTCAAAGATGGACAGAGAAGACACCTGGGCACCAGTTTGGGTTGGGTTGCCCAGGGGCCATTTTGTGTGTGTGTGTGGGGAACCTACCGAGGGCAGCCATTTTGTGTGTGAGGGGGCCACCGAGGGCGGCCATTTTGTATGGGGGGGTCCGCCCAGGCCGGCCATTTGGTAGGGGGGGAGTTTCTGGGGTGTTGGGGGT